>OY757918.1:66368712-66606351 GCA_963585895.1 Sepioteuthis lessoniana | reverse complement strand
AGCTACTGGCACTTAATATAGAATCACATTCAAAAACAAACGCCAAAACCTTCAACGGCAAAGACGCCCTTACACAGTAGTAATATGCTAAAACAAAAGTTACATCACTTTTGTAGTAGATCCTCCCCTGATGATGGCCCAAAGTCGGGCAGAAAGAACTAGGGATACATGCAACTATGGACAATACATAAATCAATTCCCCCAGAATACAATAAAAGTAATACGGGAATTCGAAAAGATCCAAAAGAAAATATGTAGACATAAAATGTCTATTATGTTTAATGAAATTTGCATATATATATATATATATATATATATATATATATATATATATATATATATATATATATATACACACACACACACGTATATATATATACACATACACATATATAGATACATGTACACACACTCACATATATATGTACACACACACACACACCTATATATACATATACACTCACGTACACACACATATATATATACACACACGTACACACACACACATATACGTACTCACACACACACACACATATACACACACACACACACATATATATGTACACACACGCATATATATACTGGGCTCTAATACAGCTAAAAATATGACCTTGTGTTACATCCTACTTATACAGAGGGGTTGGGTTAAATACATACTTTTATAAATACACACAAATACATGCAGTCAAAAGGTATCACAAATTTTTGCCCAATATCCCTCCTAAATGTAGAGGGGAAAATATTTTTTCAGTTCTTGCTCGCCGTATGACAACATTTTTGATATGCAATCATTATATAAATACATCTGTCTAAAGGGCTGAGATACATAGCTTTCCTGGATGTCTTGAACATTCACAAATGATATGGAACTCAATACTTTCAGCCAAAAGGGACAAAACTGAACTTCATGTAATCTGGCTTGATCTTGCCAATGCATATGGTTCTGTTCTGCACCACTTAAATCGAATGGCCCTTCAACTTCCCTAGCAAGGTTGAGAAAATCATAATGAAATACTTCAATTCAGCCTTCATGAAATTTACCGTTAAAGACTATACCACCAAGTGGCAGGCACTTGAGATCGGCATCATGATGGGCTGTGTGATTTCACCACTTCTTTTCGCTCTGGCCATGGAACTCATATTACGAGGTGCAACAAATACAACGAAAGGAATGATGAAAAATGAACATCTGACTTTCTCCTGCCAGAGCTTTTTTTGATGACATCAACATTCTCATCCCGTCCAAAATCGCTGCCGATGGTTTACTACAAAGGTATTATGACCTTTTCACATGAGCAAGAATGAAGGCTAAGCCAAAGAAAAGTCGAAGCCTATCATTAGTCTGAGGATCTGTCGGGGAGATCCATTTCAAAATTTGGGAGGGGTACGATCCCAACAATCAGAGAGAAAACAGTGAAAAGTCTCAGACGTCTTTATTCAATCTCACTGACTGATCATCATAGGGGTCCAGAGGTCCAGAAAGTAGCCTTGAAGGGGCTTAAATCAATTGACAAAACTTGTCTACCC
Source organism: Sepioteuthis lessoniana (assembly GCA_963585895.1). Taxonomy (NCBI): domain Eukaryota; kingdom Metazoa; phylum Mollusca; class Cephalopoda; order Myopsida; family Loliginidae; genus Sepioteuthis; species Sepioteuthis lessoniana. Next base: position 66,604,824 of record OY757918.1, on the reverse strand, counting down.
AGAAAGATGAAGGCTTGGTGTTATCAACATGGTCTGCTACCTCGTCTTTTGCGGCCTTTACAAATGTATGAGATTGTGCTATCTCACATTGAGCGCAATCAACAGTATAGCAACAAATATCTGCATAAGTGGCTGGGAGTTCCTCCTTGCTTTTTAAAAGTGGCTTTATATACCAATTTTGGAAACCTACAGCTCCCAATACCTTCACTGGTAGAAGAATTCAAAATGGGGAAAGTACGCCTTCACATGATGATGGACTCATCTGACGAGATCATTTGGAAGGCATATCCAGAAATAAAATCAGGTATGAAGTGGTTGGCTGTTAAGGCCTCCCAGGAGGCAGAATGCAGCCTATGGAACAAAGACATCATAGGCATCACTCAAACCAATCGAGCTGGGCTGGGTAGCACAAGCAACAAGGTATTCTTCTAAGTGGGCCCAAAGGGAAAAAGAGACATGGTGAGCAAAGAAGTCAGGATGTTTGAGGAGGAGCAAAGAACAGCCAATGCTGTTACTCAGTCCAAACAATGTGCTTGGACAAAATGAAATGATATTGAACTAATTAAATTACCGTTGAAATCCTTAATTGCAATGGAACCACTGGTGATATCATTCCTTCTTCGCTCTACATATGATCTCTTACCAAATGTGACCAACCTAAAATTATGGGGATATACCGATTCGGACTTGTGCTTGTCGTGTAAAATCGATCGGGGTACCTTGTGCCATGTACTATCTGCATGTCCACAATCGTTTCATATGTACACATGGTGACATAACAAGGTGTTAGAGGTGGTCATAGAGTTAAGAGCACAATGTGAGACAGCAAACCAGCAACCTGTTACATCCAAGGAACCCATAATTCAGTTTCTCAAGAAAGGTGCATGTCCTGTGAGGAAACCAAAAAAATCCCAATATGAAGCTACTGAATGGAGCTAGTGACTGGAAAGTTTCAGCGGATATCTCAAGACATCTCATCAATTTCCAGTTCACATTATTCAAACAGAAAAGCGGACAGGCATTGTAGCATGGTCTGATTTAAAGAAGAGTGTCCTCTTCATAGAATTGACTGTCCCCTGGAAAGAAAACCGGGAGGAAGCACACGAGCAGAAGAAAAACCGATATGAGCCACTGTGTGCCGACTGTGTAGAAAAGGGTTGGATATGTCATGTAATTCCAATTGAGGTTGGTTGTCATGGTTTTCTAGGACACTCAGTCATTTCATTTCTTTCAAAAATAGGAATCAGTGGCTGCAGTTTGAAAGTTGTCTCAAATCATTTTCAGACAACGGTGCAATATGCATTAAGTTGGATTTGGTCAAAAGCGAAAAGTTTTCAGCATGAATGAAATGCATATGGAACCATCATTCCCATGTGATTATGTAACATCATGAAACGGTTATTGTAAATGCGTAATGACATCAACAGCCGAAAGTAAACGTGTTTTTAAAAATCACAAACTGCACTGAAAATGAAGATGAATGTACAATGGGATCTCTGTTTTTAATTGATCTGGCATATATATATATATATATATATATATAATACTTTTAAATACCCTGTCCAGTGGCAAAAGCTGCTTGGTAGCGCCAGGAGTTGCAGTATTGCGTTGAGCTACTGAAACTGTGTTATCACCCCTGGCTGGTGGCCGATGAGGGCAGGGTATCACATGTGCTTTCACACGTATGATGAAAAAAAAAACACACACACACACACATATATATATATATATAACAGATATCTGAGAAAAACTGGAAATAAATCTGACTATAAAAATGTATAGAGATGAAAAACACATGATCTCCAGAGGATGACTTAATTAGTAGAAATATTTGTTGATGTTAAATGTTTCAGTTTTTAAATAGTCATCAGGGTGTGTAAGGTATCAAAATGATATATAAATATATTTTAGTAACTTACATGCTGTAATAAAAGTCTAAAACCCAAAACATTTAATATTGGCAAATATTAATAAAATCAATCTTTGAAGACCTTGTGTTTTTTTCACATTATATACACCCACACACCCACACATATCTAAAACCTAAGTCTGAAATTCAAATTCATCGTCAGAACTTGCTTTGAAAAAGTTCAACCCCATATAACCTGACATAGATACATGCATACACACTCACACACATATATATCTGAAAATAAATACAACACAGAACCCCCAATCCACAAAAAAACCTACATCATAGGAAATTTTTTTAACAGAGCAACTTAAAATGCTCTGAGAGAATAAAGCAATTTTCTGTCCCATTTCTAACTGAATGATGATTTTGTGGGTTTTTTCATCTTTTTTAAAATCATCCTTATAACTATGAAATGATGTTTAGAATTTCACTTCTTCCTAAATAGAAACATTTAATAATATTATGGACCAGTTACAACTAAAACCTAAAGATTATCTAGTTGTATATAAGTTCCTTAAATAGGAGATAGCTGACCTTGACCCTAATGTAACTTTGAGAGAGCTATTACACTATAAAAATCATTGAGTTCTTGTTTTATCATAGTTTGTTATATACACACACACACACACACACATTATATATATATATATATATATATACATACATACATACACATATACAGGGTCAGGCAAAATGATCTGACACATTTGTAGGTTTAATAAAAGACAAATAAAGTAAAGAAACAAAACAGTGTTTTTATTTTCAAAAAGTACATATGCCATTTTTTTTCATATAATACACTTCTCGATATGCTATGGGGATTTTGAGGGAGATGTTCCCTGGTCATTTGATTTCATTGCGTGGTGACATAGGTTGGCCCACCAGTTCACCTGATTTAAATCCGTGCAATTTTTTTCTCTGGGGATACCTCAAGTCAAAGGTATACAGTAATCGCCCTCAATCTATTGAACAACTTGAAGATGCAATTCGTCAAGAAATTATTGCCATTCCACTTGAAATGACCCGCCGAGTTATAGACAACTTTCGTGAACGCCTTCGACAGTGTGTAGACAATAACGGATCCAATTTAACTGATTTAATTTTAAAAACCTAATGAAACTATGTACTTTTCGAAAATAAAAACACTTTTTTTGTTTCTTTACTTTGTCTTTTATTAAAGTGAGATCAGATCATTTTGCCTGACCCTGTATATATATATATATATATATATATATATATATAAAATTTCATTTGAATTGTTACCAAATGTTATTTTAAGATATTTTCAAAGCATTTGAGATTTACTTTTGAAAATAAAACATCTCTCTCAGCATGAAATCTTGAAGAACATGGAAAATATCAGAGTTAAATCATTATTGCTGAATAATCAAGAATTCATGTTCCAAAATGGTAGGACAGTTCAAGATGGCAAATCAAACTTTGTGGATTATTTAATGCCAAATCCTGTTATATATATATATATATATATATATATATATATATATATATATATATATATATATATATATATATATATATATAAATTGTTGGTACATGCAAATTTAAAGAGACAAATACTTAGAGACATATGCGAAAATAAGAGATTTTCCATAAAATTTCTTCACATGGTAAATCTATTTTAGCATATATATATATATATATATAAAAAACACCAAATAATTTGTAAATAACTTTATTTTTAAAGGAGTGAGAGTTCATTTGTTTTCCAAGTTAAATGATTTTAAGTATTGCTATTTATTTACACACAGTTAAAAGCTTTCAGGTATAGTAAATAACAGTTCTATTTGACCCATGAATGAGACCCTAACAGGTACTACCACATCAGAGTGGACCTGGGAGTAATGGCAATGAAGAAGTACTCCACATTCCCCAAAGCTCCAGGACTGGAGCCTCACCATCAAATGGTTTAGAGTCATATCCAGGACTCATTGGAGAGAGAGTCTTACCTCTCTGCAGAAGTGCAGTCAGCATCTTCTGCACTCTGAGCCAACAGGTCTGAAATTCATAAAGGAAGCAGAAAATAATAAGTAAAGAAAAAGCTTTTATTATTATTCCCTAGCAAAGTTATCTCAAGCTGTCTAGATAAAACAATACTGCACACGTGAAGACATGCTGGCAAATTTGTTTAATAATCTTATTGGACTTATTTCTATGTTGTCACCATAATGATTTAATCTATCGTCTTCTCCAGGTGTACAAACTGTATCTTTGCTACCATTTTCTGTTTTCTCCTATCTGACTCACCCACCTTGCCATTACACCTACATAGCCCAAATGCTAGGAAGAATATCAGCAGTTCAAGTCTTGCAATTTGAATACTTTTTATTGTAACAAAAAACAAAAACAAAAAAAAACCCAACTCTTAAAACACATTATTTCTTTAGTGTTATTTAGTATTTGTGAATTAAAAGTTAGAGGGCAAATGTAAAGTGGTTGGTTTTATATCATATTAACTCTTTTTGGGTTATCTAATACTAAAGTCATTTTTGGTGACCAATTAAATGGTTTCAAAAAACTAATGAAAATCATTTGTAAACTTAAAGTAACTATTCTTCATACAAATATTTTTTGTATATAATAAAGAAAATTTCTGCACTGAACTATTCTATACAACACCAAGATTTGTTATTCCTCTCATCAAAAAACCATGTTGCTGCAAAACAATCAATAGCATAGAATTTAAATTTCTAAACTTATAAACTAAAAAAAAAATTTTTTTTTACCTAGTTAAGATAATTATTCATGTTTAATTAAACATTAAAAATAAAGTGAACAGGTGGTTAAATAATTCCAGAGAATTATTGAATGGGATGGCAATCTGGACAAAAGCAAATATTCAAATGAACGAGTTTCTTAAGAGTAATTTGTTTAAATTAAAACAAAACATTTCTCTACAAAACTATATGAATTTAAAAAAAAAATAACTTCCTATTAAAAAAAAAAAAAAAAAAAAAAATCATAATTGGCAAATATCTTTTTTGTTATGGAAGATTTACCTCTTATAATAATTTTTATTTGGAACTTAAAGCAGTGGTTACCACAAGAAGCCTGAAGTTAAGCAACAATAAACCTGTCCAATTAGATGGGTAACCGCTTCGGAACAGTAGCTATTATAAGCAACCTAATACATGTCATCATGTCGTGCCACTAGCACGGATATCCCTGACCCTCTCTCGCCACTTTTCCCTATCATTCATCAATAGGCTATCGATCATATGGAAATCAGACCTAATACATGTATGTCAGATTAAGTTAAGCTTAATAGATAATAAGTTTTGTGTTTGAAGCAAAACCATGAAAATTAAGCAGCAAAGAATCTGTCCAGTATTAAGATGGATGAAGACTTTGGATCATCAGGTACAGTAAGCAACCTGAAGCATGTGTGCCATGGCTAGATGAAACAAAGCTAAGTAAATAACAATTAGCATTTAGAGTAAATTCTTAATCAACAACAAAGATTGTTATATAATTAGTTGTAATCAAGTTCCCCTTTTGGTGCTTGTAAAGAATAGTTCAATAAAGGGAAATTTCTTTGCTGGTATACAAAAAATTATATAGAAATGTAATATTTTATTCATCATCCAGATAAGATGGAATTTCAGTCAATGGCTTATTTTTTTTATTGAACAGTTACATTTAAAAATTACATCTTCAATTTGATACAATTGAACCATATACCATATTTTTTAGTCTTTCCTTCCTACAATCACTAAGAAGATGTTGACTTATAGCTGATTGCTGATATATAATTTCTGGCATTTAAATATAACTGTTCAATAAAAGAAATATGAAACAAATAACTGAAATTCAATTTTATCTTAAAGATGAAGCAAAGTATTACATTTCTGTAAAAGTTTTTTGAATATTATCATGTAAATAACATTTCTTTTTCTTGAACCATTCTGCACAAGCCCTCAAAATTATAAGCTAAAATCTTCTTTTGGATCCAATAATCATGCCAACTAAATTTGACAGCTTAACATTAACTCATTCAGACATTTATAGGATAGAACAAACTCTTCCCAATGATCAAGATAGATTTACTGAGATTAGCTTTGTAAGTTATAAAGCTACAAGCACAAGATGCCAAGTTAGCTAGGTTGGTTGGTTTTATTGTATGTCAACCTTTGTTAGGTTATTTAAGTCTTTTTTTCAAGTAATTACATTGTTCTAACAGTATTAACGATTGGTAAACAATTACAGATTTAACTATTCTTAATATAAACAATCTATACATGCGGTTACAAATAACTATTCCTGTTTAATAATGTTTGCACACAGTTATATAATTTCAAGTATTCCTATCTAATACTGATAATTTGTACACATGGTTTGGTTTGGTTTTATTGCATAAACCATTGTAGGTTATTTAATGCCAAATCTGGTTTATAGATATATATTAAATATATATGATTTGTAAACATTTTATTGATAACATTTTTAAACAAGCTTAAGTTCATTGTTTTGCACACAGTTAAATAGTTCCAAGTATTGTTATGTATCACTAACAATTCAATTAAACAACAGTCATTTGTTTACACACAGTTAAATGATCAAACAGTTCCACTTCAAACAATTCAACTTAGCATACATCATTTGTTTGCATACAGTTTAAATGTCAAACAGTTCTATTTGACCCATAGGACCCTATCAGGTGCTACCACTTCGGGCCAGAGTGGACCTGGGATTGATGGCAATGAAGGGGTACTCTGCATTTCCCAAAGCTCCAACATTACTCAAGTCTCCCCATCAGATTGTTTAGTGTCATATCCAGGACACTTGTTGGTGTGTGGTGGGGTGTCTTATCTCTCTGCAAAGATGCAGCCCTAGATAACTTGACCGATACACATACGATTTAAAGTAACTAATACTTAATCCTTTGTAAACAATTATAGCTTCAAGTAACTATTCTTAATACAAATAATTTGTACGCAGTTATATAGTTACAAGTATTTTTACCTAATATGAATAATTTTCAAACAGATCTATTTGACTCACAGGTAAGAACTTAACAAGTTCTAACATGCCTAGTCAAAAGTGGACCTGGAAGTAATAGCAACTCCACACTTCTCAAAACTTCAGATTCAGTTTAGAGTCATACCCAGGACACTTTTTTCTGGGTGGATAGGGGGGGCATCTTAAACCTCTCCAGGAAATACAGTTGGTATATTCTAAGCCTTCCTGGTAGAGTAGATTCAGTAAAGTCAATTTTTAAGAGGAGTACAGTTGGTTTGATTTTAGAGATTCCTTCACCTAGACTAGTTGCTTACCCAAGGCTAAAGAAAGAAGTCTGCCTACCTACTTACCCATAACTGGGTGGGAGGAGGGGACAGATGGATTCATCTCATTCCCAATGGCATTAGTGCAAAAGTCAAATGCAAACAGCCTTGTCCAGGTTTTGAACTTGGGCTGCCAATTCCATTTTCTTACAATGATAACAGTTAAACTAAGTATGCCTCCAAATAGTAATGACCCCAAGATTAGTTTGCTAACCAATGTTCCATGCTGATGCACCCTTTTGTACAAAGAGGAAAGAAAAAACTTTACAATTTTCTTATATTTCCCAAAGCAACAGTCAGAAACTACTCAAATCATCCAAGTAAACGGCTCATTTAAAGAGAGCAAGGCCTTTTTTCTTCTCTTTTTCTTCCCCTGTCTTTGTTCCATTCTGTAGACACCATGGAATCCAACTGGTTTTTTGATTAAGTGGGTGCATGTGTCTCTCTAAGGAATAAAATGCCATTTGACATTTTTTACCCCCCACCAACCCACAGGAATGATTTTTAGCACTCCCCAATAGCTGATGCTACAGCTCTAAAGATACGAGTAAGCCAGAGGAAATTTTTTTTCTTTTTCTACTCCTCTTCCCAAAGTTGAATTGAATCAAGAGTTGAATGAGGTTAGAGGAAAAAGAAATTCAAACTTTATCTTGCGAAAAACCAATTTCAAATCTGTAGTGTTTTGCTGTTATCTTGAATGTCAAATTTTTGTTGAAGTGAAAGTTAGGAATTTGACCCCCCCACAACCCCCCAACAAACAAGACTACTTATATCCCATATCAATTTTTGGTTATTGAAGTGCTATACAGAATAATTCCTCTTTATGTCATCTCTAAGAATGGGAGGGTTATTTGGTAGTGCCCATCTCCTCTCCAAGCAACACATGAAAGGTTGTACAGTATTACATGGTATCAGTAGCAATGAAAATTCCCAGACAGCAGTTTTGAATTCTTTCCTGTACTATGAGCAATGCAAACAGCTTCATCCAGGATTTGAACTCGGGTTGCCAAGTTCAAATCCCATGATGGTAACCATTACACTATGGGCACCTGTTTGTATGAGTGTGTGTGTTTGCATTTGTTGCACACTTTGATCTAAATAATGGTAACCAGAGGATGTATAAATACTTATATATTCATGCTGAATGGGTGTTATTATGCTGACCACTTGGTCCCAAGAGGATGTTCCCCCAGGCAATACCTGCTTGAAGGGGGCTAAGTTTATAGCTTGGCAACTGAGCCCCCCCCCAAGAACACCAACAGAATCAAACATTTTTTGAGATGTTTGCCATAAGTCTCAATTCATATGTGGTCTTCGACAAGAAAAATGACCTTATGTCAAATCTGATCAGGTTAGACATTGGACACACACACACACACACACACACAAATAAAATAAAAAAAGTTTGATGAGTAAATTGGTGCTATTTTAAAATATTTATGCATGTACTGCATTTGTTTCATGTTTTGTCAACTGTGCAGCAAACTAGAATCAGAATTACTGAGTAGGAGATATGAGAAAAATACATATTTTGATTAAAACAAAGGGAGAAGAGCAATGTAGATTTTTATCCAAGCAAATAATAATTCAATCCTTTTTTTTTTTTTTTTGGGCTTGATATCTAGACCAAGGTATTTAAACATTGCTGATTCTTCAGATTTCATAATAAAGGCATCTTTGATTCTTTTAACACTTTGATCCGGCTCAGAACTGCCAGGAAATGACATTTGATCCTAGACAGATACCACACTCTGATCCTAAGCATATGTATCAATTCATATATAAATAATCTTGTTATTTCTGACAATAACCATGCTAGTCATAGTATGAGTACAAATGAAATTTTAAATGTTTTTTTTGTCTAATGGCATATCCACCCTTCATGGTTATTTAATGCCAAATCCAGTTTATACATATGATTTTTAAGTGAACACTTTGTAGGTAATATTTCTAAATGAGCCAGAGCTCATTTGTTTGCACACAGTTCAATTTTTTCAAGTACTGCTATCTAATGGTAATAGTTTTATTTGCACATAGTTTCAAGTATTGCAATCAGACACTAATTCAATTTGATATTAATCATTTGTTTGTATGCAGTTAAATTATTAAACAGATCTAACTGATCCATAGATGGGATCCTAACAAGTACAACCACTCTAGGTCAGAGTGGGCCTGGGAGTAACAGCAATGAAGGGGTACTCCATATTCTCCAAAGCTCCAGGACTGGAGCTTCACTGTCAAATGGTTTAGTGTCATATCCAGGATACTCGGAAGAGGTCTTACCCATCTCAAGAGATGCAGTCAGCATATTTGACAGCCCCAGCCAAGTGGGCTGAAAATTCTTAAGTTTATTACATACTAATATCCCAAATCAAACAGAAACTACAGTTCGTTAAAAAGAAAAACGAAGCACAAGAGACAATTATAGAATCAGCCGAGGGAAGCATGTATGCATCAACTTTGTGAGAAAATTGGCACAGATGTCAAGGTTGCTAGGATATTTGGAGATAATAGTGGGGGTGTAGATGTTCTTAGACTCCACTTGACATTGTAAAACAATGATGATGAGGAAGCCTTATGGAAAGAAAAAAGGCAAGACAAATGGACAGACAGCCTAGAGGTTCATCAGTCACTGCTACTGACACATCTGGTGACACATCTTTGGAAGCTGATACAGAACTTGAGAAGGCATGGATGGAGGTAGGGGTGGAGGAAGATGAAGTGGTAGAGTAAAATGGAAAGCAGAGTCTCATAGAAGTGGTGAAGAGGATGTGAGGGAAAAGTGGAGACAATAAAGTTAGGAAATAAACTTTGAGGAAGAGTAAAGTTTGGAAATTGACTGGGTGTGATCAAAGAGGAGAGAGAGAAAGATAAAAGAGAATTGGACTAGAAAGAGATAAGAGAGAGAGAGAGAGAGAGAGAAAACAGAAGGGGATGAGAGAGAGAGAGAGAAAGTAAACAGAAGGGGATGAGAGAGAGAGAGAGAAAGAAAACAGAAGGGGATGAGAGAGAGAGAGAGAAAACAGAAGGGGATGAGAGAGAGAGAGAGAGAAAACAGAAGGGGATGAGAGAGAGAGAGAGAGAAAACAGAAGGGGATGAGAGAGAGAGAGAAAGAAAACAGAAGGGGATGAGAGAGAGAGAGAGAGAGAGAAAGAAAACAGAAGGGGATGAGAGAGAGAGAGAGAAAGAAAACAGAAGGGGATGAGAGAGAGAAAGAAAACAGAAGGGGATGAGAGAGAGAAAGAAAACAGAAGGGGATGAGAGAGAAAGAAAACAGAAGGGGATGAGAGAGAGAGAAAACAGAAGGGGATGAGAGAGAGAGAAAACAGAAGGGGATGAGAGAGAGAGAGAGAAAACAGAAGGGGATGAGAGAGAGAGAGAGAAAACAGAAGGGGATGAGAGAGAGAGAGAGAAAACAGAAGGGGATGAGAGAGAGAGAGAGAAAACAGAAGGGGATGAGAGAGAGAGAGAGAGAACAGAAGGGGATGAGAGAGAGAGAGAGAACAGAAGGGGATGAGAGAGAGAGAGAGAGAGAGAGAGAGAGAGAAAACAGAAGGGGATGAGAGAGAGAAAAAACAGAAGGGGATGAGAGAGAGAGAAAACAGAAGGGGATGAGAGAGAGAGAAAACAGAAGGGGATGAGAGAGAGAGAAAACAGAAGGGGATGAGAGAGAGAGAAAACAGGAGGGGATGAGAGAGAGAGAGAGAAAACAGGAGGGGATGAGAGAGAGAAAACAGAAGGGGATGAGAGAGAGAAAACAGAAGGGGATGAGAGAGAGAAAACAGAAGGGGATGAGAGAGAGAAAACAGAAGGGGATGAGAGAGAGAAAACAGAAGGGGATGAGAGAGAGAAAACAGAAGGGGATGAGAGAGAGAGAGAGAGAAAACAGAAGGGGATGAGAGAGAGAGAAAGAAAACAGAAGGGGATGAGAGAGAGAGAGAGAAAACAGAAGGGGATGAGAGAGAGAGAGAGAAAACAGAAGGGGATGAGAGAGAGAGAAAACAGAAGGGGACGAGAGAGAGAGAAAACAGAAGGGGACGAGAGAGAGAGAAAACAGAAGGGGACGAGAGAGAGAGAGAGAGAAAACAGAAGGGGACGAGAGAGAGAGAGAGAGAAAACAGAAGGGGACGAGAGAGAGAGAGAGAGAGAAAACAGAAGGGGACGAGAGAGAGAGAGAGAGAGAAAACAGAAGGGGACGAGAGAGAGAGAGAGAGAAAACAGAAGGGGACGAGAGAGAGAAGAAAACAGAAGGGGACGAGAGAGAGAGAGAGAAAACAGAAGGGGACGAGAGAGAGAGAGAGAAAACAGAAGGGGACGAGAGAGAGAGAGAGAAAACAGAAGGGGACGAGAGAGAGAGAAAACAGAAGGGGACGAGAGAGAGAGAGAGAGAAAACAGAAGGGGACGAGAGAGAGAGAGAGAGAAAACAGAAGGGGACGAGAGAGAGAGAGAGAAAACAGAAGGGGACGAGAGAGAAAGAGAGAAAACAGAAGGGGACGAGAGAGAGAGAGAGAAAACAGAAGGGGACGAGAGAGAGAGAGAGAAAACAGAAGGGGACGAGAGAGAGAGAGAGAAAACAGAAGGGGACGAGAGAGAGAGAGAGAAAACAGAAGGGGACGAGAGAGAGAGAGAGAGAAAACAGAAGGGGACGAGAGAGAGAGAGAGAGAAAACAGAAGGGGACGAGAGAGAGAGAGAGAGAAAACAGAAGGGGACGAGAGAGAGAAAAAAACAGAAGGGGACGAGAGAGAGAAAAAAACAGAAGGGGACGAGAGAGAGAAAAAAACAGAAGGGGACGAGAGAGAGAAAAAAACAGAAGGGGACGAGAGAGAGAGAGAAAAAAACAGAAGGGGACGAGAGAGAGAGAGAGAAAAAAAAACAGAAGGGGACGAGAGAGAGAGAGAGAAAAAAAAACAGAAGGGGACGAGAGAGAGAGAGAGAAAAAAACAGAAGGGGACGAGAGAGAGAGAGAGAAAAAAACAGAAGGGGACGAGAGAGAGAGAGAGAAAAAAACAGAAGGGGACGAGAGAGAGAGAGAGAGAAAAAAACAGAAGGGGACGAGAGAGAGAGAGAGAAAAAAACAGGGGGACGAGAGAGAGAGAGAGAAAAAAACAGAAGGGGACGAGAGAGAAAGAGAGAAAAAAACAGAAGGGGACGAGAGAGAGAGAGAGAAAAAAACAGAAGGGGACGAGAGAGAGAGAGAGAGAAAAAAACAGAAGGGGACGAGAGGGAGAGAGAAAAAAACAGAAGGGGACGAGAGGGAGAGAGTGAGGGAAAACAGAATGCGATGAGAGAGAGTGAGGGAAAACAGAATGCGATGAGAGAGAGTGAGGGAAAACAGAATGCGATGAGAGAGAGTGAGGGAAAACAGAATGCGATGAGAGAGAGTGAGGGAAAACAGAATGCGATGAGAGAGAGTGAGGGAAAACAGAATGCGATGAGAGAGAGTGAGGGAAAACAGAATGCGATGAGAGAGAGTGAGGGAAAACAGAATGCGATGAGAGAGAGTGAGGGAAAACAGAATGCGATGAGAGAGAGTGAGGGAAAACAGAATGCGATGAGAGAGAGTGAGGGAAAACAGAATGCGATGAGAGAGAGTGAGGGAAAACAGAATGCGATGAGAGAGAGTGAGGGAAAACAGAATGCGATGAGAGAGAGTGAGGGAAAACAGAATGCGATGAGAGAGAGTGAGGGAAAACAGAATGCGATGAGAGAGAGTGAGGGAAAACAGAATGCGATGAGAGAGAGTGAGGGAAAACAGAAGGCGATGAGAGAGAGTGAGGGAAAACAGAAGGCGATGAGAGAGAGTGAGAGAAAACAGAAGGCGATGAGAGAGAGTGAGGGAAAACAGAATGCGATGAGAGAGAGTGAGGGAAAACAGAATGCGATGAGAGAGAGTGAGGGAAAACAGAATGCGATGAGAGAGAGAGAGATAGAAGACAAAATGCGATGAGAGAGAGAGAGATAGAAGACAAAATGCGATGAGAGAGAGAGAGATAGAAGACAAAATGCGATGAGAGAGAGAGAGATAGAAGACAAAATGCGATGAGAGAGAGAGAGATAGAAGACAAAATGCGATGAGAGAGAGAGAGATAGAAGACAAAATGCGATGAGAGAGAGAGAGATAGAAGACAAAATGCGATGAGAGAGAGATAGAAGACAAAATGCGATGAGAGAGAGAGAGATAGAAGACAAAATGAGGTGATAGGATAAAATTGGAAGAGAGAGAGAGAGAGAGAGATAGGATGGGATGAGAGAGAGAGATAGATAGGATGGAATGGGATGAGAGAGATTGGATGGGATGCGATGAGAGAGAGACAAATAAAAGAGAACGAGACAAAAGTGAAAGAGATAACAAAGAATGGGATGAGAAATATATATATATATATATATATATATATATATATATATATAAAGAGAACAAGACTATATATAAGAGAATGAACTGAGAGATGAGAGAATTCTTTTTTGTCTGTTTCTCTTGTCAGGGAAGAAAATTAGAAAATGGGACGTGAGAGAGAAGAAAAAAAAAGAGTAAAAAATGAGATGAGGAGACAATATTATTTTTATATATTTAGTTTTAAAAGTAAGTCCCAGTAGTCCTTTTTGTTTTTCTTAATAGTGCCCGATCAGAAATCTACCATATAAAAACTGAGAATATTCATAGATAATTCTTCAAATATCCTAGAGAAAGAGAGAGAGAGAGAGAGAGAGAGAAGCAAAGTTTCTTGCATAAAATCACTATTAACACATGAACTTGAACACAGGCCAACTAGTTTACTAAAACTCTTTAAAGAATAAATAACCTTACAAGGAAAGGATGAATACATTCCCTCCCAACAAAGTGTCCTTGCCATATAACTAGGTTTAAAGCAGTTTTATGGGCACCTCTGGTGGTGTAACGGTTAGCAAGCTAGACTAGCAGACCTACACGAGTGAGTTCGAGTCTCATTGGGCGCCCCATTCATTCGGCCTTGTGCCACATCAAAGCAAAAGCGCTTTGTAAATTACATAGGTTTAAAGCAGTTACATTTGGTAACTAGGAGAAAAAAAAATGATAATCTTGGGGAGTAGGGGAGAGAGAGAGAGAGAGAGAAAATGAATTCCATTTTTTTCTTTTCCAGATGCTTCCAATTTACTTTGAGTTGACTTAATAAATAAAAGACAAAATTGGCAGCTAGTCAAAATTAAGGGCACAAAATTCATTAAAAAAAACAAAAAAACAACCTCAACTTCCATTATAATAGTTTGATAAATTGTCTCCATATTTTCATAGGAATGAATTGACAATAAACAAGAGATGTATGCACTTACCCAACCCCTTCACCATGAGCATGGTGTAATACAAAAATCAATTTTAAGTGGTGTTTAACAGGTTTGAATTCAGAGTTTTCCTTCTCATACACTGGTTGCCATACTAAGCACAGTCTGCCCTGTTATTTACACATAGCTGGAGGGGGAACAGTTGGATGCATACCTTTATTAGTGCGATGTGAAATGCAAACAGCCTCGTCCAGGATGGGATGAGAGAAAAGGCAAGAAAAAAAAAAAAAAAAAAAAAGGTAAGAGAAAAAAAAGAGAAAATTGGATGAGAGAAAAGATAGAGAAAGAGAGAAAAAAAAGAGAATGGGATGCGAGAGAAAAGATAAAAAAATAGAGAAGTTGGTTGGATGGTTATGTTTTATGGCATATAACACAGATGGTTAAGCAGTTCTATTTGACTCATAGAAGGGATCCTAATAGGTACTACAACTCTGAGTCAGAGTGGAACTGGTAGTAATGGCAATGAAGAGGTACTCCACATTCCCTTAAGGTCCAGAACTGGAGTCTCACCATCTGATGGTTTAGTGTCATATCCAGGACACTTGTTGGGAGGTGGGGTTACCCCAGTGCAGAGATACAGCCAGTGTATTTTACAGCCACAGTTTGAGAAAAGAAAAAAGAGAAATTGGGATGAGGGAGAAAAGAAAAAAGAGAATGAGAGGCGAGAGAGAGAAGAAAAAAAAAGATTAAAGAATGTAATGTGAGAAAAAAAAAAAAAAAAAAAAAAAAGAATTGGATAAGAGAGAGAGAAAAGAAAAATTTCTAAGGGCACCAAGATAGTGAACCTTGTGGTTAACCAAGAAGCAGTAGATTAAGTGCATTGACAAGGAAAGAGATTATGTAGAAAAGTAAGTATTCTTATTGCCAAAAAATGATTTATCATCTCTCTTATTAGTCTGTGGGCTAGTTTGTGTGATTGTAAAGAGGCTCTGGTATCAGAATGGTAAAAATGCCAACTCCAAGAAATTATATATATAAAATTGCAACTGAATTAGAAACATTTAAGGAGAATAAAGATTAGCATTACCCAATTTATACAAGACAAAAACCCCCTCTCATTCAGCAGAAATATAGTCTTCTTGTCATATGAATAATAATGTGTTGTATTTGCAAATGTTGGGTTGTAAGCAGAACATTTCAGCTAGCAAGTTGAAAAAAAAAAAAAAAAAAAAAAAAATGCAAGTCTGTTAAAAGATTTATGGTTACAATTTTACTGGCAGTATTTCTCCTCTTTTTCAAGAGTGAGTCATCTACAAGGCATATCCGAAAAGTAAAGGATTAACATTTACTCATCCAACATGTTTATTACTATACTATATGAGTAAGTAAGTTGACCGTCTGTAGTTGAGGGTGACCCAAAGGCTCCCTTTTTAATAGCTACTACACTGAGGTGTAGGGGAGGGTGCTACTCCTTTCCCTGGATTGCTCCACTTACTCTTGATTCGTACCTTATAATGTTGAGTATTAAGCAACGAGGAATGAAATACCATTTTTTGAGTCTTTGGTATGACTCGACCTAGGATTGAACCCGGGTCTCCGGGACCATTGGTGAACACTCTAAACGTTATGCCCATGGGATGGTACTATACTTTATAGTTATGTCTAATAAGTGGGATATTATCAAATTATCTTAATTAGCCTTCTGTGCCCACTGATGCTGTTTCTGTTCTGGAGGCTGTTTTGAAGCATTTCATTAGTACTTCATCTCTCTCTCTCTCGTTCTGTACCCTATGTTTCACTCATTCACACTCTTTCCTTGGAGTGTTCAGGAAATAAGATGACATTCAACAAATGTATCTTGACCATTTCTATCTACACACCTACAATGAATTCATAAGATGATCTAGTCAAACATGGTTTTAGTTTCTTTGTTTAATGGCAAATGCACTCTTTTAGAGGGACTGTAGCGGTGCTATGTATACCAAAGATTATCAGACCATTGTTAGTAAGTTCTCTTCGCATGCAGAGCCCCGTACTTTTGGCCTTGTGCCATAACTAAGTTAAGATTAGAAAATAACTTAGTCCAAAAGAGAATATAAGACCAGAGGAGATAGGGATTACTTTCCTTGCCCACTGGCTGTCTCAGCTGGAATGTATCTGGGTCTTTGACTGCGGAGTTTATATAAGAGTGGTCTACTACCACTCTACTAGGCTGAATGAAAGTTCTTTTATTAAATATAAGTAACAATGAAATACTTCATTATACTTTGAAGAGGAACTTATATGATCGGAGTTTGAACTCGCTTCCTACAATGTCACTGTTCACCACATTAGCCACCACACTGCAGGGACTCCCCCCACAAACAATTTCCTATGATGATCACTGGAGAATGAAAAGAGTAACGATCATGTAAATACACTTGAAAATGATTCTGGGGAAATAGTTTCCATTACACTTAAAAAAAAAATTATTTGGCCTAATGAGTAGAGTGTTCACCAATGGTCCGGGAGACTGGGGTTCAATCCCAGGTCGAGTCATACTAAAAAAAAAAAAAAAGGTACTTGATGGCCGCCTTGCTTAACACTCAGCATTATAAGGTAAGGATCAAGGGTAAAGTGGAGCAATCCAGGGAATGGAGTAGCACCCTCTCCTACATCTCAGTGTGGTAGCTATTGAAAAGGGAGCCTTTAGGTTACCCTCGACTAGGGTCGCTAACTTTACTTGACTTACTATCTTTGAAAGAGTCATGAAATTTAAAACTTCTAAAGTATACACTTTAGTCATGTAAAATATATAAAGGATGTCTGAAAAGTAAGGTATAAATATTTACTCACCTATGTTTATCATTATACCATATAGTCATGTCTAATAAGAGAGATATTAGTAAATTATTATTAACCAAAAAGTAAATCAATCTCCATGGTAAAAAAAGTTACATAATAGTACTGGTAACACATGCCTAATGCTTTATTTATATAGTGATAAACATATTCGAATAATGAATGTTTGTACTTTATTTTTCAGACATACCTTGTATACTCTTTTTATAATAATGATTCTGCTTCTATTTGACATTAAAATGTAGCATTGAGTAAAATAGGATAAGGGTGTATCAAAAATATATTCTTTGCAGAACTTTAGTCCAAAGTTTACTTTATATACACATTTAGATTGTTAATGTGTAGTACTTACCAACATCTCTTTTGTATATCACACCAGAGATATAATGAAAATGATAATAGTAGTCATTCATATATATACAATACACACACACACAATTTGTGGTATAATCGTTGTTGTAGGAAATGGACACAGTGAATCGAGTTAAAATCTTGGATGAGAGAGTTTATATTTCACATAGCACTAATACCCTTGCGAAAGATATGAATCCAGTTATTCTCTTTCAGGCTCTTTAACCTTGGTATGACAACTGTTCTAGGAGAAGGAAAACTCCAAATTCAAACCTGTTAAACTCTGCTTTAAAACAATTGACCTTGTGTTTCATCTTGCTCAGACAGAGAGTTGGTTGGTTGGAGTTTATGGCATGTCAAACTTTGAAGGTTATTTAATGCCAAATCCATTTTTATACAAATAATCAGTTCTATTTCAAACAATTCACTTTAGGATGAGTACACAGTTTAATTGTCAAAAACATTTCTATTTCAAACTATTCAGTGAAATCAAACATAGCTAATTTAGTTTAGTATAAGCACAGATTTTGTTTACACACAGTTAAATGTCAAACAGTTCTATAATAAACAATTCAGTTTAGTTTAAGTACAGTTTCAATGTTAAAAACAGTTCCATTTCAAACAATTCAGTTTAGTATAAGTACACAGTTTAATTGTCAAAAATACTTCTACTTCAAGCTATTCAGTTTAGCCAAACAGTTCTAATTCAAACAATTCAGTTTATCATAAGTATGCAGTTTAGTTCTATTTAAGCCATAGATAGGGTCCTATCAGGTGCAACCATTTCGGCCAGAGTGGACCTGAGAGTGATTGCAATGAAGGGGTGTTCCGCACTCCCCAAAGCTTCAGCATCTCTGGAACCTTACCATCAGATTGTGTAGTGTCATATCCAGGACATTCGTTGGGGGGGGGGTGTGTGGATTTCACCCCTCTGCAGAGATACAATTGGTGTATTTTACAATCACACTCGACTGGGCAAGCATACAGACAGGTTGGGTAAATAAGAGGAAGGTCAAAAAGTAAGGTACAAACATTTATTAATCCAACGTTTATTACTATACAAATAAAACATTATGTATACATTACCAGAACTACTATGCTACTTTTATATATGATCTTCATTGAGACTGATGTACAAGACAATAAATACTCTTCTTGTAGAATGAGATATCAAGCCAATTCTTCTACAGTCAATTGCTGTTAACCTGATGAGATGACACTTTCTGATATCCCAGCTTCTTGTGGATGATTTCATGAACTGCCTACTTTGCAAGATCAAGTTCTACAATAATATCATGAAGATTGTGCCATATTGAATCAAAGCTTTAACTCTTGAAACATTGTCTCGATTTTTTAAAGTCAGAGGTCCATGAAATAGTCCATGAGAAGTTGGGATATCATCTAGCTCTCAAAAAATCAACTGACTTGAGGCCCCCATGTTTTTGAAGAGAATACCCATACACTCATGTACCAAATGGCAGCTTTCTGGAAAAGGAGCATAGTAGTGCTTGTAAGATATGCACCATGTTTTATTTGTATAACAATAAACATATTGGATAAGTAAATGTAGTACCTTAATTTTTGAACATTACTCATACATTTACCGTGATCATTTGTGTATAATATGCACTATTTTTCAAGATTTTTCAGCAAAAAAGTAAGAAGTTTGTATTATACACCATAACTATATAGTTATCTTATTTTCTAGCCACATGCTTGTTTGAGTTTTATGGCATATTAACCTTTGTAAGTTATCTAATGCCAAATACATTTTTAGACAAATGAACAGTTCTATTTCAAACAATTCATTTTCGAATGAGTACATAGTTTGATTGTCAAAAACATTTCTATTTCAAGCTATTCAGTTTAGTCAAACAGTTCTAATTCAAACAATTCAGTTTAGTATAAGTATAGTTTTTTTTCCATGCACAGTTAAATGTCAAACAATTCAGTTTAGCATAAGTACAGTTTCAATGTCAAAAACAGTTCTATTTCAGACAATTCAGTTTAGCATAAGGACACAGTTTATAGGTCAAAACAGTTTTATTTTAAGCAGTTCAGTTTAGCCTGAGTATGCAGTTTAAATATCAAAACAGTTCTATTTCGAGTAATTCAGTTTAGCATAAGTATGCATTTTAGTTCTATTTGACCCATGAATAGGACCTTATCAGGTGCTACCACTCGAGGCCAAAGTGGACCTGAGAGCAATGGCAATGAAGGGGTACTCCGCATTCCCTAAAGCTCCAGCATTACTGGAACCTCACCAACAGGTTTTTTAGTGTCACACCAGGACACTTGTTGGGGAGGTCTTACTCCTCTGCAGAGATGCAATCAGTGTATTCTACAGGCCCAGCTGACTGGGCAACCAGCCAATTTCTTTACCCTATCTGGGATAGGATGACCAAAAGTAAGTTATATCTATAATCCAATCACAGTGAAATATCCACTAGTGTGTTTGTTTATAATTTCTTTTCTCTTAATGTGAGCTTATGCTGCAAGCTGGTTACATTTTTGTGTGAACATATCTGTGTGTTTGCTCTAAATCCAGTTTAATTTTGTGTTTTAAGACAACTGGGCGCCTTGTTTGGTGTAATGGTTAGCAAGCTAGACTAACAAAGCTACACGAGTGAGTTCAAGTTTCATTTGGTGCTCCATTCATATGACCTTGAGCCACATCTAAGCAATGAGAAAAAAAAAAAAAGAAAAAAAAAGAAGCTTAGTAAATTATTAAGATAATGTAAACTAAATGAATTCTCATTTTTAGTCAGTAGGAATTGGTAAAAAGTTGAACAAATGTTAAACTGAGGTGAAATGTAGCTGTTGCAAATTCTTAAATGTCAGTATTATACAAAAGAACTTTTTCTCCAGAATTTCATAATTCAAAGTTGTAGATGGTACACAACATTGGTGGTATTGAATAATGATAACATACAAGATGTACCTCATCTTACTGGCAAAATCACTTAAACTCCTACACGATGAAAGTTCGGTTTGAAATATACAAATCACGAGTAATTAACCAAGCCTTTCTTACAGTTGATGTTAGGTAGGTTAGGCCAAACTGTAACAAATACTGTACAAGGCATTAAGATGGATCAAATAACTTAAAGTGCAGAAATAATCTGAAATCTAAAGTTGAGTGAGTAACAAACAGGGTCTGGGGTAAAAGGTAGCTCCCCCAGGTTTTTTTAAAGACTTCTCGAATTCTTTTTTATTTTTTAGATATCTTATGCTAAATTTAGGGTGTATCCTATATATATATATATATATATATATATATATATATATATATATATAAGAGGCAAGGGCTGTGATGAATTACTCTAGGGTGTAAGTTAATTGACCTTTCATGGTTTTGTATATTTTTTAGGTCCTCTTCCTAAACCAGATAACCCCCCCACAACCCCCCCAGTAAAGTTTAGTAACTATCCAGTTTTCAAACTGCTCGGGTTTATAGCTGGTACTTCAACAATTCTCTCTCTTTCTCTCTCTCTCTATACCGGCTCATTGGCCTAGTGGGTAGAGTGTTTGCCAATGGCACAGGAGACTGTGGTTCAATCCCAGGTTTAGTCATACCAAAGATTAAAAACAAATGCTACTTGATACCGTCTTAACACTCAGCATTATAAGGTACATATCAAGGGTAAAGTGGAGAAATCCAGAGAAAAGAGTAGCACCCTCCCCGACTCCTCGGAGCAGTAGTTATTGAAAAGGGAGCCTTTGGTTCACCCTCGACTAGTCGCCAACTCATATATAGATAGATAGAGGGGGTATCCTAGAGGTGGAATGGTTAAAGCGCTGAACTGCAGAATCGTAGT
Source organism: Sepioteuthis lessoniana (assembly GCA_963585895.1). Taxonomy (NCBI): domain Eukaryota; kingdom Metazoa; phylum Mollusca; class Cephalopoda; order Myopsida; family Loliginidae; genus Sepioteuthis; species Sepioteuthis lessoniana. Next base: position 66,583,339 of record OY757918.1, on the reverse strand, counting down.
AAGCGAGTTTGAACTCCAGTCATGCTATTACGATCACTTTTGGACAAATACCCTAGGGAAAGTTATGAACCTCCTTATCCTCCCAACTATGGGTTAAATAGTATCACTGGTGTTCTATTAGAAGGATGACTTTGGCATTAAATAACCCACAAAGGTTGATATGCCATTAAACAAAGAAACCAAACCATAGAGAGAGAGAGAGAGGTGGGGGCAGTATTTTGTCTTTTAAATATGTTGGTTAAATAGGACAAACTCATCACTTTTGCCAATTTTATAGTTGATCCATTCAAGTCTTCATGTAAGTTGTTGGACATCTGAATGGAACGAATGCAAAAAAAAAAAAAAAAAAAAAAAAAAGAAGGGGGGTGCCACATCCTCCCATCCTACAAGTACTTTCAGCCCCTACTAGCACTAATTCTTTTACTCTCAATTATAAAAGTGAACGCCCCAAACAATATAAGATAGCAATAATTAAAAATCCAATTTGTGCCAAACTCATATCTTCCTCTGAAATAATTTTCTACTCTGAACTTAAAAACATTAAACAAACTTTCATTAACAATAGCTTCCCAAACCACATTGTTGATGAACAAATAAAACATGCTATTAAAATTATCAACCCTAATTACAATGGAAATAATACTTCATCAAACAAGCCTAAATAAACTATTTTTTTGTAACCAGATGCACAAACACTATAAACTTGATGAAATAGCACAGAAAATTTAACACATAACATCTTCCTGATTGACTAACAATAAAATAAAACTAATTATATATCATCCCAAATTCAATACAACTAACCTTGTCATCTATAATAACTTTTCTCCTTCGACTAGTTACTTCAGTACAACCAATGTAGTGTCCCATTTTAACTGTCCATAATAGTCAAGTCGACCATAGTTGAGGATGACCAGAAGGCTCCCTTTTCAATAGCTAATACACTGAAATGTAGGGGAGGGCGCTACTCCTTTCCCTGGATTGCTCCACTTTACCCTTGATCTATACCTTATAATGCTGAGTGTCAAGCAAGGAGGGATCAAGTACCACTTTTTGAGGCTTTGGTATAACTTGACCTGGGATTGAACCCCATTCTCCCAGGCCAGTGGCGAACACTCACACCATTATATCACTGCCAATAAAATAAGTACTTACATTGGCCTGACAACAATGGTTCTGTTGAGATGTTGTACACTTTGCCTATTTGATACTAGTCTTATCTGTCAACACCTAAAAACACATTCGTACCCACCTCCCATCAAAACACCGAAAAATTTTGAAAACACCTCTATATTACACAAACAAAATCTCCAAATTTTAGAAGCTCTCTCAATAAAGATTAACAAACCTCCCTTAAACAAGATCAATTTGGAATGTAGCAGGTGTGTTCTGAAAGGCCTTTAACATTTTTCCCACCAATTCTTCCTCCAGTAAAGTTCATTTCCTTCATAAATTCTCCTCCCACTTGTTCTTCCTCCTACTCTTTATATAAATGCATATGACTCATCAGTGTGTTTGTTATTTCAAAGTTTGTTCTCTTGAAGATAGCTCCTGCTGGGACCAAAAGTACTTGGAAAAAATATGGTGCCTCTTTGAATTCATTCCATCTAGATGTTGAACAACTCACACAAAAACTTGAACAAATCAACTATAAAATAGGTAGAAGTGATGAGTCTTGTCCTACTTAATCACACACACACTATATATATATATATAGATAGATAGAGAGAGAGAAGAGAGATGAACAAAAGTGATAAGATAAAGAAATATTTTTCTTTATCTTATCACTTATCTTATTTTTTAATTGTTCTCAACTAGTTTTGACATTAGTTCTTTGTTAGGAGAAAAGATTTTGAGAAGAAAAGTACTTTTTTTTTAAAGAAAATTTTCGTTTTTTAAGCCTCATAATTTATTTGAAAATGTTTCATCTAAAAATTAAAACAAAAAACAAACTAGTAAATTTTTTAAATCAAAATATTTAATAAAAAAGTAATTAACATAGAGCTGTAATCAAACTTGAATTCCTCATATGACTTTTGACCCATAATAGTTGCTACGTTTTAGTGTATAAGATTTATATGCAAATGTAACAACTATTCTGAGAGTGAGATGATATTGAATGGGAAATGATTGAAATTACTTTATCTTCTGTCTACCAAATTGTATTTTTGGTATAGAAAATGGTTATTGGAAAGTCTTAAAAGTTGACTAAGTACCCACAGAGAAATTTGACAAATACACAGAGGAGATTTTGATAGGTGGAAAGAACCATAAGAGTTTAAGAGATTCCTTAATAAAATAAAAAAAATAAAAGAAGTGATGGATTTTGACAAGATAAAAAGTCTGACCTTAAACAAATGAAACCCTAACAACAAAATGATAGAGATAATGAAATGTGCAAGTGATCAATATTATTAACATTTATTATTTACTGAAGGTGTGCCAAAAAGAATAAATCCATTTATCATAAAAACCATATAGCTGCAGCAGCAGGAGGAAGCCATTATCTGGTCAACATCCTCTATTGTCAGAATAAATGGAGAAAGAAGAGGCCTTCTCTGATCTCCTACAATGAAAGGAGATTATGTATCAGTAGTTCCCAATGCTTTTGCACAAATGCCTACTCAACGCACTTGGATATCTTTTCCTCATCAAGGCATGCTGACTGCATGGATTCCCTTGATTCTCTCTTACCATCCATCCATCTTTATCAGCTATCACACTTGGTAAGTCATCAAGATGGCACCAAGAGTTTGTACAGAGCTGATGAATGTAAGTTTTGGTTGATCAGCCAACACTGGTGTGAGTCCATGTGTAGGAGTCCATAGAAGAATGTTGCTTATGAGTTTGTCTTTATTTTTTTATCAGTGCATAGTATGTCTTGCTTGTCTTACTTGGATAGTTTGTGAGATGGGAGGTATATCTTCTGTAGTTCACAACAAGTTTTTTTTTCTGCAATCGTTTCATTCAAGAGGTGCAACCATATAGTAGTCCTAACACAGCTTAGAAGTTTTCTCAATTTATTTTATCAGCGAAATAAGATTACCATATGGTTGATAACCTGTCAATAGCAGTTCATGTCTTATGTGTATGTTGATATCACTTTCAGTAGAAATGGAACCTAGCATCTGTACAGAGCTGATGAATAAAAAAAACAACTTAAAAAGCTTACTCAAATAGGTTTGGTTTGCAACTATGGTATATGAATGTGTCCACTAATTTCAGAAGCTTGCCATTTAATGAAGAAATGGCACTATTTTGATTAAAACATATACTCTGTTTTTATCAGAATTCATGTAGAGACCAATGCCTCTTTCTGTCTGTTCCAGGCTATACTGCAGAGACTCGGCTTGAGCAGGTGTATTTACAAGAAGTAGTAGATCATCTGTGTAGTGTGCATTAGTAAGAGTTTCTTCTTGGATATTGTCTGCTTCTTGTCCTTTTCAATGTGAAACCATTTTCTTTCATTAGACCTATTGATCTTTGTAGTATACAATCTATGCAGATTATGAATAGAAATGGTTTTAATGTATCGCTTTGCAAGACTCCAGTGACAATATCAAAGAAATCAATGTTGCCATCAAGTGAGTGAACTATGACCTTCAATTTGAATTCAATATGTGAGCTAGAAGCTGCCCATTTTAAACTATTAGACAAGGCACATAGTGGCTATGTGTGCAAACTGTTATATCTCAACTTAATAAAAACTGACAGCTTAGTATGTTGCTCTTCCCATATCTACATCTTGTAAGTTCAGTCTCTTCAAACCTCTAACCCCTACACAAATCATTTTAGTCACCACTCATACTCTTCACTACTGGGTCCTGCTAAGAAATGGAAACACACACACATGTAGTGGGCAAAGGTGTAAAAGATTGAATAAAACACCTATCTACAAATCAATAATTTTTATTTTTTTAAAGGGAGTGAAAAGTATTAAAAAATAAAAATTACAAAGTCTTATCTTGTAAGAAAAGATAATATTAGTCAGATAGTAAATATTTTTGAGAAAGTGACGATTCATGCATGAAATATAGCAGTTTTTGTAAGCCTAAATCTAAGTGGACATATTTCGTGTGTTTAAAAAAAATCTCTGTGTTACTATGTAGTAGGAAAATATATTTATGTGTTAGACAATATAGATCTGAAGCCGTGGGGTATTTGGAGGTGCCCGTGGTGTGATGGTTATCGTCGCAGGATATGGACACGGCGACACAAGTTCAAATCCTGGACCTGACTGATTGCATTTCACATAGCACTAATACCCTTGGGAAAGGTATGAATCCAATTATTCTCCCTCCAGCTATGGGTAAATAGTAGGACAGACTAGGTTCTTCAGCCTTGGTTAGGCAACTAGTCTAGGAGAAGGAAAACTCTGAATTCAAACCTGTTAAACTCTGCTTAAAAATTGACCTTGTGTCATATCCTGCCCGAGCAGAGGGATTGGTAAATATGATCTGAAGCTGAAATTTTTTTTATCAGTAAGCATAGGCTGTAATAGCAGTACTGATAGATAAATGTAAAACAATACCATGTTTGTTCAGTTTAAGATGATTGAATGATGTTGAAATTAAATGCCTTTTTAAAAAGGAAAAGAATGTAGGTTTTCACTCAAAAGAAATAAACCAAAAGTTTTTGAGCAAGTACAGAATAAATCCATACTTACTGAAGAAGTATTCAGTTCTTTGCTATTCATAATATTAAGGTAGGCTCGAAAGTAGGTAATGATTTACCTATGATTCTAATTGGTAAAAAATGTATTTCCAAACAATCTAGGAGGGCAAAAATTTAAATTATTTTGGATTTTGATCCTTAAAATTTCTTGCGGCAAGTCAAATATTGTCCTCTATGAATTCTCAATAAAATTTTAAAACTGGCATGTACATGCTGATTGGTCATAAATTGCAAAAAAAAACAAGATACAAAAATTACAGTTTCTTGAGCCAATTCTTTTTTAATCAGAGAAATGAGTTGATTTCCCATAAATATCTATAAAATGAGGAATTCAGTAGCAACACTTATAATCAGTTATGGCACCTCATGTGGTGTAATGGTAGGCTAGAGGGTTTGATTGTCACTGGGTGCCCTATACTGTTAAGCCTTGTGCCAAACAAGTCTGAGAATATAACAAGTTTTATTTGAATACTGAGAAAAAATACTTTTTAGGAGTTGTGTAATTACCACCAGAAGACTTAATAAAGTCTACTTACCTGGTGCTTTTATATCAGATGATATGATTAATGAACACTGGTCAGGGTGCATTTTACAAGACATTTATAAGGCAAATTGAATAATCCTTGTAAGTTGCCAAAAAATAAGCATCCCAATTTTTTTGGTGGATTCTTCAGTGCTTAATCAACAATAATCAGATGTGATTCCCCCCCCCCAAAAAAAAATTTCACCATGGGGTCACAACCCTATACTCTCATCATTTTTGTATAACTTATGTATAAATATATAAATTGTGATTCATATATTGTTTTATTCTGACTTTTATCTCAATGAAAAGTGCAAATTTACAGTTTTACATAGAAAATAAGTTAATTCCTAAATTTTATTATCCTGGACACAAAAGTAAAGTTTGAATAGAATAGCCATTTTCTATACTTTTACAACATAAACAATTAAGAAATAACATCATATCCAGACACAAAATTTGTGTTACAGTGTAATTGATCATTCCATATAATCCATGTATTAAAAGTTTACTTAAATAGCTAATTATATATCTATTCAAATAACAGAAGAGAATCCCTAATGTTTGTTAATAAAAATTTAAAAAAAAACTCATTATGCAGTTGGTTAAGAAATATGTAAATCATTAAGAAAGATTTGTATATACATTTATAAAATATTACTCTTGTAACAGCTATAAAATTGTATTATTAACTAATGGTATACTGAAATCTGTCTGAATAATGGAAAGGAATTTTTAACATTAGATAAGCTTGCCTAACAGGTTTAAGTATACCTACCCAGTCCTCTTCAGCCTCTTCTTTCTCCAACCCACCTTCTTTTTCTCCACCCTAGCATATTTAAGACGTCTCTTTTTCTTCCTACTCTTTAACTTTAAGGCATTTAGTTTCACAAAAACAGCTGTATGTGTATTTATAACTGAAATTGTGACACATACAAATAATACATAGGTAGTTACAAGTGTACTAATATATAGGTTTACTTTGTTTAATGGCATATCAACCCTTTATAGGCTATTTAATGTCAAAATTTGATTCATTTGTGAATGTTTGATTATAATTATAATTACATTTTCTATAATTCTAATCCAATAATTTATTCAAAAATTGTACTTTTGAAAAATTTGTTTGTATCGCTATATAGTATCAAGTATTCCTATTTAATAATAATAATTTTCAACCAGATTTATTTGTCCCATAGATGGGACCCTAACAGTTACTTCTAGACAGAGTGGACTTGGGAATAACAACAATGAAGGAGCACCCACATTCCTAAGAGCTCCAGAATTGGAGCCTTGCCATCAGACACAACTTAGTATCATACCCAGGATACCCCCGCCCCTGCTTTTTTTTGAATGGTGAAGGTCTTACCTCTCTGCAGGTGTATTCTAAGCTCTCTTGACAGGGTGTTTGGAAGATAAATAAAAGGTGAAAAACCAATTTGGTAGACAATTTATATATTTATTAGCACATTTTGCATCATTTTGTAAGAGTTTTATCAGATAATGATTTGGAAATATTTTAAAGTTTTAGAGATTAGAGTGGCCCTGCGAGTAATGGCAACAAAGGGGTTACCTCCCCCCAGCTCCATAATTGGAACCTCACAACTGAGTACAGTTTAGTGTCTTCTGCAGAATACACATTTTTTTTTAGGTGGGGTTCTAACTTCTAGGTAGGGACTAGTTAGTGTGTTCCAGGCCCAGATGATAGGGCATATATTAGTATACAGATTTAGTTTAGTTTTATGGCATATCTACCAATTTAGGTTATTTAATGCCATATCCTCTTTATACCTATATATGATTTCTAAACACATAGTTTGTAAATAGTATTTTTAAATGAGCCAGAGCTCATTTGTTTGCATACAGTTAAATGGTTATACAGATGATTTGTGAGTCAATAGTTTGCAGGTAATCTTATTTTAAATGAGGCAGACCTAATGTTTGCACTCAAGCATTAATAACTATTGTTTGTATACAGTTAAATGGTTCTAAATATCCAAACACAAAGTTCTATTCAGTATTAATCATTCGTTTGCACTCACTTAAATGAATATTGCTATCTAACAAAAATAGTTTTATTTGCACACAGTTAAATAGTTTCAAGCATCACTATGTAACGCAAAGAATTCAATTTAAGCACACAGTTAAAGATTTTCAAGTATTGCTAATCAACACTAGTAATTCTATTCAACATTACTCATTCATTAGCACACAGTTAAATGGTTCTTGTTATTGTTATGCATTACTAACAATTCAATTAAATATCAGTAATTTGTTTACACACATTTAAATGGTTAAAGAGTTCTATTTCTAACAATTTGATTTAGTGTAAGTCATTTGTTTACACACAGTTTAAGCAGTCAAACATTTCTATCTGACCCATAGATAGGATTCTATCAGGTGCTACCACTCCAAGTCAGAGAGTGGACTTGTAAGATCCCCAGAGCTCCAGGGCTGGAGTGTCACCCTCAGATGGTTTAGTATTATATCCAGGACTGTCTCAGTAGAGATGCAGTCAGTGTATTCTACAGCCCCAGCTGACAAGGCTTCAGTATATATATATATATATATATATATATATATATATATATATATATATACAGGGATTGTAATACTGTCAAATCCTAAACACTTAAAAATGGATAAAGTTCATCAAAGAAAAAATGTGAAAATTAATGATTGATTGATTTTCATGGCATGTCAATCCAGTTTGGGTTAGTTAGGTTTTTTGTTTGCACACAGTTATGTAATATCAATTATTCCTATCTAGCAGATAGTACCACTCCAAGTTAGAGTGAACCTAGGAGTAATGGCAATGAAGGGGTACTCCACACACTAGAACTGGAGCCTTACCATCAAATGCAATTTAGAGCCATACCCTGGACAATACTTAGTTAGAGGGTACCTCTCTGCAGGGGAATACTGTCAGTCTATTCTAAGCCCCATCAATAGGCTGAGTAAAAATTAAGGGAGACTGCAGAGAAATAAAAATGAGAATACTGGAAATACTTTAACTTCTTGGAAGAGAAGAATTGTTCTTTGTGTTCCTTATCACTCATCACTCCCAGGTTATGAATAGGGGGATCACACTACAAAGATTGTCAAGTGAAGACCCCTTCTGGAATCAATTCAGGTAGAGTATAGGGCTGGGTGGGCTAGTGCAAAAGTTTGAATAGGCTCAACTTTAAAAAGAAAGACTAGTCAAACCAGATTGCTATTTAAAAAAGAATAAAGAAAAGTTTGAGAGCGAAACCTGAAAAAAAAAATCACATCAAGAATGGGAAGCTGTTGGCCATTCTTCTTTACGAAAAACATCTGTCTGAGAAGTTAGAAGGGGTTCTGATTGTTAGAGAGAAAAAAAAATGAACTTAGCTTGGGTGAGAAGAAAGTTTTTAGAAGACAAGTGGTAAGATATGAATACTACGACTTAGTGTTTTAGACATGCATAAATTGAGGTACCAATGCAAACAAGACTATCTTTTAATCATCTGACAAGTCACAGGAAAAACAGAAATAAAAAAAAAAGAACCAATACATCGAAACTAAACTCGAGAAAAAGACAAAGGAAAATGATAGTTAATATTATCAAAATATAATTATTAAAAATCTAAACTATTCACCTTTGTAACAGCAATTCAGTTCTATTGAGGAAGGATTGAATTAGTATAGTCATTTCCATAATATTAAAAATTTGGATAATCGTTCAGAGCGAACGCAGACCCCGCTGTATCATTCAATTGTAAACTCAACTGGGAATTGTTTCAAGTTAGGGCATAAACATATTGAGCTAATGAAAATCTCGCTACGTTGTGCCGTTTTTGTTTAGTTATCATGGCTTTTACATACAAATAAACAAGAATTTTATAGAAAAAAAAAAACAAAAAACTAGTCACCTTTTAGAGTATACTACTTAATAGATAACATTACTTGGATTTTATATTTATATTACATGCTCAGTATAAAAAGTAATTCATTAGTAGGAAGTATCAATCCGGCTTCCTAAGAAGGAAGAAATGCAACACAAGGTAGAGAGTTTATTATGGTGACCCTCATACATATCTGGAGATAGGTGAAATAATTGCTGAGAACCCTAGGCACTGACCTTAACTAGTTGAGTGTAATTGGGAGGTACAGTTTCTAAAACTGAGCCATATATTTACTTACATCCCTTCCAGGCTAAAGATAACAAGGGATTTGGGCACAATTGAGAATATGTGAACTTCCGTAAACTTTAATTCAATAATGATAAAAGTTTTGTTTTTTTGTTTCTTTTTAATTAAATAGAAAGTTGAAAAAATATTGTTTAAAACTATTCGAAATATTCTTGTAACTTTAGACTCGAGAAAAAAAAAAGAACATTTTTTTTGCCAACAGCTGAAATAACCTTAGGGTTTTTTTTTTCTTTCTGGCATTACATTTTAAAATTTCACTATTAAATTCATCTCAAGAAGATTGAACGTAAAGTCATCTTTTAATGCATAAATCTAGTTAAATCTAGGTAATACAATTAACACGAAAATTTTAAAAATAAAAGAAAAAGAAAAAAAAGGAAATACTGAGACCGAAAATAACCCCATTACTTTTTATGAATAAGAACATTATTTATGATGAAAAAAGAGAAAAAACCAAACTATAGTAGCTTAAATTAAATTAGATTAAATTAAATTAAATTGAACTATTAAAAAATAAACAAAATTCATTAAGTAATTTCTATTTTCAATACTACACTTCATAATACGGATTGGATTTTCAAGCTTTGACAATAGAAACGATCAAACAGTTTAAAATAAAAGCAAATAATATATCGGAATTATATTAAATGTATTAGAAAAATAAATATACTAGGAAAATGCAAAAGATAAAGCCAACTTTAGCGTAATTGAACTTTTAAAAGTTTTGTTAAATTTAAAAAAAAAAAAAGTTTTATAATAAAACAAAGTTGGAAAATAGTTATTTACGAAAGTTCGTTAAACTTTGAAAAAATATTAAACATCGTTTTCAATTTATTAAAAACATTACAGGAAAGAAATAAGCTACTTCTAGTTTTATTATTATTATCATATATAAATATATACTTACTTTTAGCAGTAACATCATTAGCAAGTTTCAAGTCTTCATGAAATATCCAGTAACAATTTCTATAAATCATCCCCATAGCTTCTTGTTCCTTAGTTTGTAAAGTCATTCCATCACGGCTAAAACAAATTTGCCAAAGTCCTAATCGTTCCAGAGGTGTATCTATTTCATCGAATTTCTCCAGCCAGTAAGGGCTTCCAAAACCAATCGAATAAATCACTAAAGAAAGCATTAAAAGAGAAAGTCCGATGGCAAGCCAGCATTTTTCTGACGCCATTATTCTAGAGATAAAAAAGGTTAATTCCCCGTCTTGTTGCTGTTATGGGACGGTGTCTTTTCTCTCTCTGTCCCTCATGCAAAGAAATACCGCAAGTATTACTAATTATGTCAGACGTCAGGATGAGAATTGAAATATTGCTGATGCTTTGTGCTCATCTTATGTGACTGCACACCCCACCCAACAGTCTCAGATTTCTACTTCTCATCACAGTCGCTTCCGTTTTTCATCCGTTTTTTTAAAATAAATTTAAATCATAAAATTTTTTTACTGCCAGCCTTTGAAATTGTCTTTCTTCGTTTTTTAAAAAAAGTAAATGGAAAATATTAAGAGGTATATATATATATATATATATATATATATATATATATATATATAAACCTCTTAATACATATGATAAAAATATATATAACAAAATTAGTGAATAGATTAAACACCTTCAGATAAGAATATTTTTCTCATTTGATCGTCCTACATATCTATCTATTTATCTATCTATCTGTGCAAACTAATATATATATGAATATACAAGGGTGAGTCAAAAAGTAATGCTTTTTCTTTAGACCAGGAATAATTACCGACACAGGAACATGTATAATACGTCGAAATGAAGTTGGTCCTCTAAGGATCACATCCTTCAACATCGTCACCGTTTCTCTCAATAGCAATGTTCCACCTCGGAATGAGAGCATGAATCCCTGCTTTGTAAAACTCTGTTGACTGTTCTTTAAGCCACTTAATCACGGCACAGTTTTCACGTCCTAGTCACTGGCCTAATGTTTGCCTCTCAACCCCTCTTTCAAGGGGCCAAAGAGATGATAGTCTGAAGGTGCTTTGTCGATTGACAAGATTGAAGCTTATCAATCGATTATGTCTTCCTTCTGCATGACAATGCTCGATCTCACACAAGAATCAGGACGAGGGAGACAATCGCCTCATTCGAGTGGACAACTTTGACACATCCTCCATACTTACCAGATTTAGCCTTTGGATACTAACCGCAACTTCTTGGGTTGGGGGCTTGACTCGGTAGAGATATTTTCGAAGAGTTGTGCAGCTGGAGACATGCCGCCCACTAAAAGTAAGACTTGAGGAACACCGAAAAGCAGTATGTCGGGGAGAGGTTGAAAAGTCGGGTATGCTGTCCATATATGGAAAGAAAAAGGAAACCATCTGCCCTTGTTGGATCAAGTAAATAATTGACAAAGAAGAATGCTGGAGAATAAGACGTCTTAAAGATGTGGCGCATAAGTTGGGCTGCAATGTTGAGTAGAACAAGTATAGAGTTGAATATAATTTGGGAACCATTAAACAAAACGTCTCGATAAAAAAATTGCGATGTGAGCTTGGGTAAAAAAAAATCTGATATAAAAGTGGTGATGAATATCCCATTAATGAAAACATTAGTTTTTTAAGTCCCAAAAATTCCCTCTGGATTATCCGGCAAGGACATATGGCACAGTGGATAAGGCGTTTGGGTGGAAAATGCTTCCGATTGGTTTGGTTTCTTTGTTTAATGGCATATCAACCTTTATAGGTTATTTAATGCCAAAGCCATTCTCCTAGAAGAACAGTAGTGGTACTATTTAACCCATAGCTGGAAGGATAAGGGGGTTCATACCTTTCCCAAGGGTATTTGCCCGAAAGTGAACATAATATCGCGACTGGAGTACGAACTCGCGTGCTACGATTCCGCAGTTCATCGCTTTAACCATTACACCACGAGGACACCCCCAAAATGCTTCCGAGTGAAATCATCTGGAGGTTGCAGGTTCAATCCCAACAACAGGTAAGAATAACAAGGAATACTTACTATAACTTAACACTTGTCATGGTTAAAAGAATTGGAACAGTCTACCCCTGTGGTTCAACTGAAGGGTTCATGTGTTTATGCTTAGAGGGAGTCTCGCCGGAGGAGCGTGAGGATGCGAGAGTCTTGTGACGCATGTGTGGCGAGCATTCTCGGGGTCGTAGTTTTTCTTCCTCCTTTTCGATTCGAGACGTGAAGAGAGGAAGACAGGAGAGACAGCGTGGAAGGATTTCGAGGTACCCTTGGGATGCGATTACAGCCGAATTGAAAACGCTGTAGAGAAGAGGAAAATCTCGTATTTTGGTTTGGCGCGCTATTCAATTCAACACTGAATTTCACCCAATCAGGATGACTTATCCTATTCAGCCCGGACCTTCATTTCCGGCTAGCAAAACGGGTGAGCAGCCCAAACCACTCTCTTCGGCTTGAGACGGCGACCAGAACAGACGTGCCTCTGGTCGTCCCTGCTTAGCGATGCTTTTTAGCTAGACAAGCCACCCAGTGTGGACATCTCACTGTGGCTTTAACACTAGCAGCAGCAACATGGACGCTCAACGAGGGAACCATCTAATTTATGGATTCTTTACGAGGAATCCCAGTTGAACATAAATTAGAAACATTCAGCATGCCTTCCACAGGCACCACTTCATGTCACCCCAAAAATTAGCTATGTCGATCCGAGCGAAACCCCGCTCTCGACACACAAGCTACCATTTCACCCCTGGCCACATTAATGGAGATACGCATACTCTCCTCCAAATACCAGATACAAAACTACACGGTGACTTTAAACACATCCCTCACACGTCGAACAACACGCTGCCATCTCAACATCCCGCTAAGCCGTTTCGTCTCCAAAACTAACAAGCCTAAACACCACGAGTCTTGCAGCTTCCAAGAGCAAACCATATTCCATGCTGCAAATAAAGAACTTTCGTTGTTCTGTGTTTTAGAAAAGTTTCGTAATTCATTTGTGTTGCCTAAAAAATATAGTGTTAAACAAATAACACAAACCGCTATAACGCAAACTTTCTTTTGCTGCACTGGTTTAAACGTGAATTGTCGTTTACCTTATATTTTTTTTTGTTTGGTCATTCAAAGTTATAGGGTAGCGGCTGTGTGTTTTTGTTATGCTCACGGTGAAGAAGCATGTAAAGGTCCCACCCAAGTCTTGAGGTCTGAGGGAGAACTAAAGTTACTTGCTGTGTTGTTGCCTAACTTCGTTTTATTAATTTCGCTACACTTCTGTAAATAAGCAATAAAGAAATATAAATTCTCTACAGTTCAGTTCGACATGAAACACCTGAAGAAGGCCGAAACATTGTGAGTATATCAATAAAAATGAAGTCAGCAGTCCGAATATTCTAAGTGATAAGAATGGATTTTGTTACGTTATTGGGCTAATGGTAGAGTGTTCGCTAATGGTCCGGAAGACCGGGGTTCAATCCCTGGTCGAGTCATACCAAAGACTCAAAATATGGTACTTGATGGCTGCCTTGCTTAACACTCAGCATTATAAGGTAAGGATCAAGGGTAAAGTGGACAATCCAGGGAATGGAGTAACGCCCTCCCCTACACATCAGTGTAGTAGCTATTGAAAAGGGAGCCTTTAGGTCGTCCTTGACGAAGGTCGTTAACTTTACTTAGTAGCGGACATTGGCATGATGATAAGAGTGTTCGCCAATGGCCTGGAGACCTGGGTTCAATCCTTTGTCGAGTCATACCTAAGACTCAAAAAAAAAATGATACCTCTTACCTCCTTGCTTAACACTCTGCATTAAAAGGTATGGATCAAGGTTAAAGAGGAGCAATCCAGGGAAAAGAGTAGCGCCCTCCCCTACACCTTGTTGTAGTAGGTATTGAAAAGGGAGCCTTCGGGTCGCCCTCGACTAAGGTCACTAAGTTTACTTCTCTTTTATGTTTGAACGGTTTCTTATTTCCTCACCAAATATGCCGATACTGAATTACTGATACTGAATTACACTACATCCGTATTCGTATGCTTAACATAACTGCTATTTTCGCTGGAAATGAACTCGGTAACCCGAGTTCATTTCCTCGAAGAGGCAGTATGCGTTTCACTTTATGCTAATGCACTTTGGAAATGCATAGATCCATTTCTTCTCTTGTCACCAAGCTGTGGACAAATAATTGGTCTGACTGAGTTCTTTAGCTTTGCTTAGACAACCAATCTAGTTGAGTGAAAACTGAATTCAACCCGGCTTCCTTCCGCTAAAAGATTGGCCTTGTGCCACACCCTGCTCCTGATGGTTAAATACATCGATCTGTATTTGCGCTTAAGCGCCTTACGTAGTGGAATAGATAGCATGCTAGGCTATTAACTCTTGCTAATGAGTTCGATTTTTACTGGGTGCCCCATTCTTTTGCCCCTTAGCCAAGTAAATAAGTACATCTATATACGCGTTCACTCTGATCGTCATTTCTCAAGGGAGAAAACTATCAAATGCTAATTATAGAGTAATTTCCTTGGTGAATTTATTTGTAGTTAATTATATTATAAATTGTAAAAATAGGATATGAGTCGATGTCCAGTTTAATGGCCGTCGAAGATCAATTTCACCTATGACTAAATTGATATTGTTTAATGTTGAAAGATTTTCTGCTTGTTCAAATACCTATGAGAAGTACTTCCAGGTTTTACAACTCTTCTGAATAGCAATGTGAGTTTATCTTTTCGATCTCCTTGATCAATTCCGGACAGGAATTGAGAAGAATAGAAAAGAAACACATATAAAAAAAAAAAAGAATTTAATAATAATAAATAAATAAATCTTCAACATAGCGATATAAGTTTACTTTTTCAATCTCTTTGGTCAATTTTTAGCAAGATTAAAAGAATAGAAAAATTGCAGATATATATTTTTGGGAACCAAAAAATGAAGGAAATGACTGAAACTTATTTTAATCTGGATGGTGAATGTAAGCACACACACACACACACACATCTATATATATATATATATATATATATATATATATATATATATATATATATATATATATATTCTCTTTTATTGAAAATGACAAAGATTTAGCGTTTTGCTTTTTATTCAGCTTTTCTAGTCGGCGAACGAAATGTCGCAACTGTGGTTGAAGGCAATTTAAACACAGTTCGAAGATTGGGTAATCCGTGAACGGGTATTTTTGACCATTTTCGATCATTGTTGAAGACGAGGGCACTTTTGTAGCCGATCTTTTAAACAATGCAAAATATTTTTTTCATTATCATGTGAAATAACTATCTGATTAAAAACAAGAATAGGTAGAATTAGAAATATCAGACATAGGAGAAGTTTTAGGATATGGTATCAAAATAAAATTTTTTCTTCGTAAAATGCAGAGCGTCGTCACACTGATAAATTAAGAGTGGGCTCATACTTATTATCTGCTCTTTGTTCATTTTATTGCGCAGGCGCAGACGTAGATGCAGACAAAAGGCATTAAAGATGTAGTGGGACAAAAATAATTGTATTTCCAAGAATTGTGAGCGTGTCTTCCTAGGTCACGTGAGAATTGAGACCCTTTAATCTTCCTATTTTTGATTCCTGGCCTGGAAGTAAGAAGACCTATATTGATAACTCTCTTCATTAAATAGAAGAGGGACTTTGAAATTCCAACAAGGTTTTTTGTTCCTTTTCATCATTAAAGTAAGTTCATGGCCCTGAACGTCAAAAGGAGTTAAGTTAGATGTTCTTGTATCTGATTTTTTTCTATAAGGAACAATGTGAGTGATTTATCTGTCTGGAACAAGTTGCCTATTTTTCAACGTGTTGTTATAGTGGGTAGAGTGTTCGGCGAGGGCACAGGAGACCGAGGCTCAATCCCAGGTTGAGTCATACCAAAGAATAAAAAAATATATTACTCGATACCTCCTTGCTTAACACTCAGCATTATAAAGTACGTATCTCGAGTAAAGTGGAGCAATCTAGGGAAAGGAGGAGCACCCTACCCTACACCTTAGTGTAATAGCTACTGAAAAGGGAACCTTCGGGTCGCCCTCGACTATGGTTGCCAACTTTATATATATATATATATATATATATATATATATATATATATATATATATATATCATGTTATGCTGCTAACACGGATTTCTCTGACTTTCTCTTTTGCCATTCGTCTTGATCATCCATCACTTCCAGCAGGTCCTCCAGACTACATCCTGTGTCCGTACAGAACATTTTATAGATAAGTTCTTGTTGGTCGGCCGACACTTGCACGTCCGTGCGAAGGGGTCCATAGGACAACGTCATATATGAGTTTGTCCTTAGTTCTCCAGCTGTGTCCTGCACGTCTTGTTTGTCTTATTTGGATGGTTTTTGAGATGGGGGGAAGGTGGCCGTGGGATGTTGCTTTCAGGATTACCAATATATTTATATATATATACTTATAAAGTATACCAATACCTGGTATTGATAATTCCAATAAAGGATTTCTGGTCTTAAATTTGATAACTTAAAATTTCGTTTCTTTTTAGGTTTATTTCGAACAATGAAATTTTGGTATCTACCTGGATGAAGCTTTACGTATCCTGTATAATGTCAATAAATTCAATAGATTTCAAAACTCTCGCTTACCCTTGTTATCTGGGGCTGTAGAATACACCGACTGCATCTCTGCTGAAGGGTAAAAGCCCCTCCCTCAACGAGTGTTCTGGACATGACACTAAACCATCTGATGGTGAGGCTCCAGTCCAGGAGTTTTAGGGAATATGGAGCATCCTTTCATTGCCATTACTTTCAGGTTCTCTCTAACCTGGAGTGGTAGTACTTGTTAGTGTCAAATAAAACTATTCAATCATTTACTATATTTGAAACTCATTAGCTTTATGCAAATAAATGATTGATATCAACAAGAATGGTTTAGAATTATTAATGTTGAATAGCAGCATTTGAAACCATTTAAATGGTTTAGTCGGGTTATATGGCATATCAACCGTTTTAGGTTATTTTATGCCAAATCCTCTTTATACATTGCCCCGTCGGCTGGAGCTGTAGAATACACTGACTGCACCTCTGCAGAGGGGTAAGACCAGCCGGAACAAGTGTCCTGGATATGACACTAAACAATCTGATGGTGAGGTTTCAGTGATGCTGAAGTTTTGGGGAATGCGGAGCACCCCTTCATTGCCATCGCTCTCAGGTCCAATCTAGACGGAGTGGTAGCACTTGATTGGGCCCTATCTATGGCTTAAATAAACTGCGCATTTACGTTAAACTGAATTGTTTGAATTAAAACTGTTTGACTAAACTGAATAGCTTGAAATAGCTTTTGACAATTAAACTGCATACTCAGGCTAAACTGAACCGCTTGAAATAAAACTGTTTTGACATTTAAACTGTGTCCTTATGCTAAACTGAATTGTTTGTAATGGAACTGTTGACATTGTAACTGTACATACGCTAAACTCAATTGTTATACTAAACTGAATTAGCTGAATTAGAAATATTTGACTAAACTGAATAGTTTGAAATATAAATGTTTTTGACAATTAAACTATGTACTCATATTAAACTGAATTGTTTGAAATAGAACTGATCATTTGTATAAAAATGGATTTGGCATTAAATAACCTACAAATTTTGATATGCCATAACAACCAACCAACCAACCAACCACTTCTTCATACATATATATTAAATATGTATGATTTGTAAACACATTTTGTAGATAAAGTTTTTAAAGGAGTCAAAGTTTATTCTTTTGCACGCAGTTAAATGGTTCCCGGTATTGCTATGTATCACTAACAATTCAATTAAACATCAGTCATTTGTTTATACACAGTTAAATGATCAAACAGTTCAATTTCAAAGAAATAAATTTAGCATAAGTCATTTGTATGCATTCAGTTTAAATGTCAAACTACTATTTTGCCCAACCAGGTGCTACACTCTGGGCCAGTGTGGACCTCGGAGCGATGACAATGAAGGGGTACTCCACATTTCGAAAAGTTCCAGCTTTACTAGAGCCTCGCCATCAGATTATTTTGTCATATCAGGACACTCGTTGTGGGTGGGGCTTTACCTCTCTGCAGAGATGCAGTCGATGTATTCTACAACCCCATCCGAGTGGATCGTTGAAACCATTTAACTATGTGAAAAAATGTTTAATATTCAATCGAATTTAGAGCTAGACTGAAATACTTGTAACCGTTTAACTGTGTACAAACAAATTATTAATATCAAATTAGATAGGAATACTTGATAAATAGAATTATAAATGTTAAATAGCAATACTTGAAATCATTTAACTGTGTGCAAACAAATGGTCTCTAACTAATTACAAACTATTCACTCCCAAATTATATATATATATATATACAAGGTGCATTCGATAAGTTTACAGAATTTTTTCGTATGGCCATTTAAAATTGTCGTAGACTCTTGAAAATTCAGTATGTTATTGCTATACATCTTATGAAATGAATGCCCAATTTTTATGATTTCAGGTTCAAATGAATAGCTTCCGCAGGAATTGGAATACACCCTACAGCTGGTGAATTGGAATACACCCTACAGCTGGTGAATTTCAAAAATGCAATCTGACACTTTAGAAGAACGATATGCAATAAAATTCTGTTTTAAACTTAGAAAAAAATGCCACAGAAACGTATGGAATGCTTCAGACTGCTTTTCGACCATCTTGCACGAACCGAGCATTAGTTTTTGAGTGGCATAAGAGATACAAGGAAGGCACGGAGTCTGTGAGGGATGATGAGAGATGTGGGAGGAGTAAGGAAGTCAGAACACCAGAGTTGATTGGCCGAAGGGTTAGGATTAGGGTTACTATGTTGAGGTTTTAAGGGAGTTCAGGAAGAGATTCCGTCGGAAGAGGCAGGCACTCTTCAAATCGGCTCAGTGACATTTCCACCAGGACAATGCACCAGTCCACAACTCCATCCTTGTCACAGACTATTTGACCAAGATGGGCATCAAGACACTTCCTCAGCCTCCCTATAGTCCAGACCTTGCTCCATGTGACTTTTGGTTATTCCCTAAGCTCAGAGAGTGTCGTTATGAGACAATTGAGGAGATGAAAGAGGTTGTGACGAAGGTCATTGACACGCTCACACAAGAGGACTTCCATGGGGCATTCCAGAAGTTGTTGGAACGGTACAACAAGTGCATTGCAGCCGGAGGAGAATACTTGAGTTTCATGTGTGTACTATCAATTAAAGTGCTAATACGAAAAAAGTCTGGAAACTTGTATGCACCTCGTATATAGGGTTCGGTATTAATAACCATCAAGGGTTGATATACCATTAAAACTAATAAATCTGAAGAGGAATATTTGTTGGAAACGGCCTCGTCCAGGATTTGAACTTTGGTATTACATCTTGGTGATGTCAGCATGCTCGTCTCACAAATCCATTGCTACCGTGTCGTTTCCCTTCAAGAACAATTACGTTCAATTAACAACAAAAATATTTAATTGCCTTGAGAAATGTCCTAATGGATACAAGGTTCTTAAAAGATGTGAAAGCTTGTAAGAGATATTTTTAAGAAGTGTTCCTTACTTTTTGGGAGTGAGGAATTAAATATTACGGTGTATAAGCAAGTAAACTAACTGCACTGTATACAGTTTACTATTCTGAAGTGTTAACTTCAATGTGACACAAAGTTCGCTGGTGACGAAAAGTTTTTGTTCTTAGAGGACGAGATAGGTCTTATCTCTAAGGCATTCTGCGAGTGAAGACAATGAGATTTTCGTACTTCCTTTTTATATACTACTCTGACAATGCCACCTAGTACTCATTATCAGAAATTCTTTAGCAAACAAGACTGGTAATCCTACAAATCTTACATTCTGGTTAAAAAAAAACGTGGTTATTTCGCGCAAATTTGAATATTACTATAAATGTTTAAATATAACTACAATATCATCTTCACTGTAGTAAAGTATGTATTTACCCAACCCCTCCATCATGAATAAGATGTGACATACGGTCAATTTCTAAGCGGAGTACCGCAGGTTTGAATTCAGAGTTTTTCCTCTTCCTAAATTGGTTACCTAACCAAGGCTAAAGAACCCAGTCTGTCCTACTATTTACTTATACTTGGAGGGAGAAGAGATGGAGTCTTGCCTTTCCCAAGGACATTAGCACAAAGAGAAGTGTAAATAGACTCATCTATTTTCTACGATAATAACCATTTGGATAGGCATGGTAAAATAAGGTTATTATTTTATAGGTTATTATTTTACTCTTTAAGTAAAGGCTTTGGATAAAGAAAAGCGATTGAGAAGTGAGGGGTTATGAAGTGGTGTGGTTGAATTGAAGTTGACAATGTTGGAAGAGTGAGAGAGGCTCGTCGTCGTATCTGTGTTTTCTAGTGCCCCAACCGACTGGACAATGGAATACTTTGTAAGGAACGAATAAATAATTTAAAAAATCTAAATTAAATTTTTAAAAAAAAGGGGAAAAAAAGGAAAACTTAAATTTGCAGAAACTCCCAGAGGTCCCTGACAGGAAAAAGGGATGACGCATGCGTAAAGAAAAATGCAACCTCTTGACAAAGGGGAACAGGCTTTCTTTCTCTTTCAGGCCGTGACCAGCGATTTGACAACATCGTTGCCGACGGGTATCTGGGCGCCACGCATGTCTTTGGACTAGGTGTTGGTTTGACCCTTTCTCCCAGTAGCAGCTCTCTCTCTTTCTCTCTCTCTCTGTTAACAGTATTCTGAAATATAAAGACTTCGAGATGGAAACTACAAACTAAAACAACTGGACTTTGACAAACTACCAAAAGAAATTAACCCTCACCGGACTTTGACAAACTTCCAAAAGAAACTAACCCTTATGGAAGCCCGAAATACCAAATGAGTACAAATACATATATGAAACGATTAACGTATTTTTGACACCTTAACTGGGGGATTCAACCATTTCAATGTATTCAGGAAAAACTCCCCCTCCCGTGGAATGGTTGTTGAACCCAGTAAATAAAGGAAAGTATAAAAGAAACGTCTTCGTCTCTTATCTGTTGCTGTCTTTTCTTTTGTATAATTATTTTTAGGATTTTCTTGGGCAAGGCATTACACCTACTAGTCAAACGTAGGGGTAAAATAAAATAACCAAAATATGGAGTCAGATATCAAACAGCTACATAGCTTAGCCCTTTGCCCTTGGCCTTCAGTCGAAACCCCATAACTTGATGCCGTAGAAACTGTAAATTATTTGTATTAAGAAAAGTTATTTGAAGCTAAGATTGTTTTCTAAGGATTATAGTCGGTTACTTTAAAATATAAAACAAATACATGATTATTATTAGATAGAAATAATCATTTGAAACCATATAAATGGGAACCAATTATTAATATTTTATAAAATATTTGAAACCATACGACTGTGTGCAAATTATTCGTATTGGATAGAAATACTTGACGTCATATAACTGTTCGTCGGTTGGTTGGTTGGTTGTGTTTTTATATTGCATATCAATCGTTGTGTGTTATTTAATATCAAATCCAGTATCTATCTATCTATCTATGAAAATAGTTTGTAGGTAACATTATTTTTAAACGAGCTCGAACTCATTTCTTTGCACATGATTTTAAGTATTGCCATCTAACACTAATAGTTCTATTTGCACACAGTTAAATGGTTTTAAGTATTGCTATTTTACGCTAACAATTCTATTCAATAATAATAGTTATCATCATAATAATAAACAAACTATGGAACATGGTGATTTCAGTTGTAAATGGTGAACTCAGTACAGTCACCAAAGGATTGGTACAGAGACTGGAGGACTTTGAAATAAGAGGACGAGTGGAAACCGTCCAAACTATAGCATTATTAAGATCGGACAGAATACCGAGAAGAGTCCTGGAGACTTGTGGAGACTTGCTGTTTCTCAAACTCCAGTGAGAAGTCATCAGTTAATGTTGGTGTGAAAAACTCTCAAAAGAGTAAAATAATTATCCCTAGTAAAATATTGAACAGTTCTATTTAACTCATTGATGGAACCCCAGCAAGTACTTCCACACCGGATCAGAGTGGATATGGGAGTAATGGCAATGAAGGGGTACTCAAGACTCCCTAAAGCTCCACGACGTGAGCCTCACTATCAGATGAAATTTAGTTTCATACCCAGGACACTCATATGACAGCCAAAAAAAAAAAAAAAAAGGCAAAAAACAAAAACAAACAAACAAACACTAAAGAAACAACCCTAGACGGGTTGACATGCTTCTAGAATTAATCAACCAATCAACTGTTTTTATCAGAACACGGGGAGGTAAAATAGACCAATTAGCGTTGGTGGATGATTTTGAAGGCTTCTACTTCCCCTACTGAAGACAAAAAGTTTTGGGTAAAGAATATTGATATTGTAAAGAGAATGAAGGGTTAATATTTTCCATTTTTCGTGGGTCTAGTGCCAGCAAAGCCCGGGCAAGTATAACATAGCTGTTACCTGCTGAAATCAAAGTGAGGCTGACAAGCCGTGACTTTTCTTGGGTTGGCCACTAATCAGCTCGCTTGATGTTGGCTAAAAGTCATCTTGGTGCTCACATCCCCTTATTTGTTGCACATCACAATCCTTTTACTAATTCACACTTATGTGTTTTTGGGGATCAGGGCACAGAGAAATTGTGCTTAGGGGATCCAAATGGCTCGCAGTAACCCTGATTTAAAGATGAGCGTCCCGTCTGAGGACACTCGCTGCCTACTTTTTTGAAATCGGTTGCTAATACTGTGTAGATGATCACCAAGAGCAGAATATTTGGTACTTGTCCTGACTATCCTGCTGAGAAAATATTTGTGGTAATATATTTTATGTTATTTTCATCCCAAAAGCAACCAATATCGGCAAACCTGTACGCTTGGAGAATCGGTACATAGGAGGTAAACTAAAAATCGTGAAGAAAATATCAGTCGCCTAGAATTTTGTCCATGGAATGAAAATCCATGATTTTAAACCAGGACGAAAAGAAAACTTTTACAAGTTAATTCTTTAATGTGGATCTTACTGTAGTTATTTGTGTATAAGATTTATCTCTTACTTTGAACAGGGTCAATCTGAAAAAAATTCTCGTGCATAATACGCACTAACTTTTCAGAATTTGCAGCGGCTAAATTTTACCCCAATTCAGCATTTGTTCATCTTTTCGTCTGTTCGTACTGACGAAAAGTAAGAACTTATATAGTTCAGATGATAAGTAGTCTGAATTTCTGCTACAAAACTTAATGATTTTTATCATACAGGGTTTTCGGACTATTTTCATTTTTATATTCACAACGTTTCAGCCGATGTGTTCTTCGGCCTTCTTTAGGTGTTTCTTGTCGAAGTCGGGAGCCTACACGGAACTTCGAACCACGTCCTTTGTTTAATCCACGGCAATTGATTACTCTCATGCCGTTAACCATAACCGGTTACAAGTGTTAAGTAATTCCTGTATTGTTACTAGCCTCCAGCCAACCTCCAACCTCCAGATGATTGTCACTTTGTTGCTTAGGGAACCAACGCCTATAACCGTTACGCTATATGTCCTGCTGTTCCGAGTGAATTTTTGGAACTTATAAATTTAATGTTCTTACATCATTATGAATTACTACAATTATGTATGATTTTTACCTGTGCTCATATTACGATTTTTCTTATCTAACCTTTTTGATTATTGGTTCCCATATTGTATTCATCTCTATATTTGGTCTACCCAACAGGTCACTGTAGCCCAACATATGTGCTGATTCTTTAAGACTTCAAATTCTCCAATGTTCTTCTCTATCAATCATTTTAACTTCATCCCATGAGGGCAGATGGTTTCCTTTTTCTTTCCATTTATGGTCTGCTATATCCGACTTTTCAATTTCCCCTCATACTGCTACTTTTCGATGTTCTTCTATCCTCACTTTCAGTGCGCGGCATGTCTCGCCTTTGTATACTTTACAACTACTGTAAGGGATGGAGTACATACAAGTTCTTGGTCATGTTGAATTCTTTTAGTGGCTCGACACAGAAGAGATACCTTCGGAGTGTTGAGCCTCTTGTGAATATTGTCCTGATGTCATATGGATTACATATTTTTTGAATCCTTTCGTTTAGGTCTTTGACGTAGGGCAGACAGACTGTCGTGAGTTTTCAGGTACCGTCCTCTTTCCTCCTATCCAGGTTTCTTGGATTCAATGTTATGCGCTCTGGGTAGTTGTTGCGATGGAGATTGTGTCTTAAACTAATCATTTCTTCTTGATATGCATCAGTATCATTACTAATTAAATAAAGGACGTGGTTCGAAGTTCCATGTAGGCTCACGAGTTCGACAAAAACACCTGAAGAAGGCCGGAAGACACATCGGCTGAAACGTTGTGAATATAACAATAAAGGTGAAAACCCTAAACGATAAAAAAAAGTTTAGATTATGTTTTGAAACACAAAATTTACATAGTATTTAAGACAAATGCACTCGGCTGTTCACAGAAAAAGGTAACTTGTGGCGAGAATAAGTTCACATTTAGGAGAAACAAAATGATAAAGAACATTCCAGTGGATATTTCTCCGTAAAGGCCTAAAACACATAGGTTTAGATTATAGATATAATTTATCCTGTCCCGAATATGGAGAGGCATGTAGCTGGAAACAATTATATAGGTCTTGTCAATTATACGCACTCCTAACTTTTGGGTTGAAAAATCTTGAGAAATACTACGTCTTATGCTTGCCAAGTCGGATGGGGTTATAGAATACACCGACTGCATCTCTACAGAGGGGTAAGACTCCTCCAACGAGTGTCCTAGATTTGACTGTAAATAATCTGATAGCGAGGCTCCTGTAATGCTGGAGCTTTGGGGAATGCCGAGTACTCCTTTATTGCCATCGCTCCCAGGTCAACTCTGACCAAGAGGGCTAGCATCTGATAATGTCCTCTCAATGGATCAAATAGAACTAAACTGAATTGGTTGAGATAGGACTGTTTTGTTTAGAGCTATTTTTCACAAGAACTGTTTTGACATTTTACTGTGGGGTAAACAAAAACTACACTTATTCTAAACTGTTTGGCTATACTGAATAGCTTGAAATAGAAATGTTTTGACAATTAAACTGTGTATTATGCTAAAATGAATTGTTTTAAATAGAACTATTTGTATAAAAATGGATTTAGCATTAATTAACCTACAAAGATTGATATGCCATAACAACAAACAAACAAACAAACAATACGTCTTATACGCGAATAATTACGGTAAGTTACTTTTTTCAAAAGTAAGAAAAAACACTTTGTCATCGAAATAACGATTGTCTGGCATTACTATGGCGTTGATGAAATTTTTATCTTTTAGATTGAGTCGAGTAAATTTAAAAAAAAAATTATTTTCTAACATTTTAAAGAAAAGAAAAGAAAAGAAAAAAAATTGCATTGTAATATTCGTCTGCGCATGCGTAAGGCGATCTCTTGAATTTGCAAAACTATATAAGCGATTTTTTTCTTCATCGTCCTAATCGGTTCTAACTGCTCATATTACGCACCAACCCTCACTTTTTTTGTTATGCCTCATCATTTCGTTTCATAAGTCATTTCTTTCTTTCTTCTTTTCAACCTTGATGCAAAAATACCTTACGCACATGGTCGATATTAATATCTCAAGTTTAACTGTTTTTTTTCTTTCTCCCGCTTATCTGTCCAATTTCCATCTTTTTTTTTTTCATTCGGAAAATCTCCTCTTTCTTCCACTCCAATGGGTGTCAGTTGGAGAAAACATAAAAACTGCACAGTAAATTTTCCAAGAATTTTTCGTGAAAACTCAATTGCCTGGGTAGAGAATTGCCACCAGTCTTACTCAACCTAAGACGTTGGGTTAGTGAGGGTAATTAACACAGTTTCTTTTTGGTAATCAATTTCTTCAGCCTGTAAGATTTTAAATGAATAAATCAACAAATCACGAAAAAAAAAAAAAAAAGAAGACAAAAACGAAAAGGAAAATTAAAAATTAAAATAATTTGTCCGTCAGTGGAGTTAAAATAATTTGTCTCGACTGAGTTTTCTTCCTAAACAGGTAATCATTCTGAAACACACACACATACACACACACACACACACACACACACACACACACACACACACACACAAATATATATATATATATATATATATATATATATATATATAAATTGAACATACAAAATATTAAAAATCATAGCCTCTAAAAGGCCGTTTTCCTAAATTTCATGCCTGCTCTGTCATAATAGCATCAAGGATTTTTTTTGCAAAATCTTTTCTTATTTGCAATTGTTTTCCTATATATATATATATATATATATATATATGTACATACATATTTCTTCTCTTATGTATTTCAAATACACGAAATAACACACATCCACACACACGCACACACATATATATACGTATCTATTTTATATGTAAACATATTTTCTCCCTTATATATGTACATACGTACAAACGTGCACGTACACACAGATATATACGAGGATTTTCAAAAGGTTCTAGGCCTCACCAAGATTTTAGATTTGTCACCCACTATCACCTCTATATGGGTCTCATCTGCATAGAAATTAAGACAAAAATCTGATTTACTTTTTCTAATTTCATTCTCATTTAAAAAAAAAAATTCTCTCTTTCTTATCGGGAACTAATTGACTATGAAAGTTCTTGTTCTCATGTCTACACTTGCTAGTAGGTTCGGATTTCTTATTAAAGAGGTAGTCTTGTTCAGGGAAAATAGAAATGTTTAATTTTTCGTCTAAACACAATTTACTCGCTTACACCCTCTTACAATTTTCCATTCACCAACGAGGGGTTTATTAGATTTGTCTTTTCAATTCCATTTATATTCAGCGAGTATTCCTTGCGGAAATAAGTGTTATGATTCTAAAATCTCTATTTCCAGGATCGTTCGGCAGACCTTGCATCTAGTATATTGACGATCGTCAGTTTTCACAGTTGCTTGATAGACAACATACTCTATCAAACATTTACTGCCAACAGGGCATTCATATCTATGTCCATAGTTACACCAAGAGAATTTGTGAATTTTAGTTATCTTTTAGTATTTTATTAGGTTGACAAGAAAGTTCTTGCAGTTTTTAACTTTTAAATTCAGATGAACATATCTCGACTCAAAACAAAAATTTATCGATCGAAATAAGCACCATCAGAATCAACACACTTTTGGCAACGCAAAACAAGTGTATTTATGACAGTAACGTAAAAATCTTGCGTTCTGGTGGCGATGAAGTCGCTGAAGGCGTTTTTGATATCGCTTAGGTTTTTGAAGCATTTCTCACGCAAAAAGTTGTCAAGATGCTTGAAAAAGTGGTAGTCGGTAGGTGAGAGGTCTGGAGAGTATGACGGGTGAGGTAGAGTTTCGTAGCCCAATTCGTTCAACTTCTGCAGAGTCGGTTTAGCAACGTGCGGTCGGGCATTGTCGAGGAGGAGAATCGGGCCTTTTCTCTTGACTAATGCTGGGTGTTGTTGTCGAAGTTTCTGATGCATTTCATCCATTTGTTGACAGTACTTCTCCAGTTTTGGTTTCGCCTGCATTCAAAAAACTGGAATGGAAGAGACCAGTCACAGACCACCAAACAGTCAGCATGACCTTCTTTTGGTGCAACTCTGACTTAGGGAAGTGTCATTGAGCTTCGTCGGTGTCTAACCACTGAGCTGAGCGTCGTCGGTTGTCGTAAAGAATCCACTATTCATCGCAAGTCACAACCCGGTCGAGAAACGTATCGTTCTTGATGCGTAAAAGAATGGAAGATGACACTTCCTGACGGCGTTTCTTTTGGTTGTCGTTCAATTCGTGAGGCACCCATTTATCAAGTTTTTTTTGTCTTTCCAATCTCTCTCAAGTGGTTGGAAATTGTCGTATACGTTACGTCTAATTCAGAAGCAAGTTCTCGAACAGTTGTGCATGGATTGGCTTCGACTAAGGCTCTTAATTGATCGTTGTCAACATCCGATAGCCGACCACTACGCTCATCATCTTTAAGACTCTCGTCGCCGCCACGAAATTTCTTAAACCACCATTGTGCTGTGCTTTCAGTAGTGGTTCCTGGGCCAAACGCTTCGTTGATATCGCGAGCTGTTTCAGCAGCTTTTCGGTCTAGCTTGAATTGAAATAAGGAAATTGTGCGAATTTGCTTTTTTTCCATTTTGTATTCAACGAAGACATAATTTTTCCATCTTGTATTCAACGAAGACATAATTTTTCCATCTTGTATTCAAAGAAGACATAATTGTTTTAAAACGATTGCAATTTAAACGATTAGATAGAGCGAAAAACGCTCTTTAAAATGATATATAAAGTAAAGGTATTATAACGAAAACTTATTTGAAAATACATCATTTGAAATCAAAATTAAAAATTCCGCAAGAACTTTCTTGTCAACATAATAGTATATTTAGCATCTTGCTATTATGGCTCTTTTGAAAATTGTATGTAACATATTGACAGTGCAGCTATAATTTAATATTATTGTATTTCTATTAAATAATAATATAACACATGACATTTACAGAAGGATCTGTCTATTAAATTGATAAACCTTCTTCCCACCTTTGTTTTTATGATATTACTGAAGGACGTTTGTAGCAAGATGATTGGTCTTTTTCTTTTCCTTTTTTGGTGTTTATATTATTGCTACCACAGTTGCTACTACCATTGTTTTAGTTTGATTTTGTTTCTTTGTTTAATGACATATCAACCTTCGTGGGTTATTTTATGCCTAAGACATCCTTGTAAAAATACAGCTGTGGTACTATTTAACAGATTAAAGGGGGTTTACACCTTTCCCAAGTTCGAGTTCGATCTTTTAAGTTCACTATCGGATTATTAATCCGAAAGTGAACATAAAAGCGTGACTGGAGATCGAACTCGTTTCTTACGATGTTATAGTCTTGCATATTAACCACTGCGCGATGGGGGATCCCTCCTATATCATTGTTTTCATCTTATAGAATACATATTTTCTTAGCCTTAAAATAATCAACCCCCAAGACATAGATAAGAACATTCTAGAAATTTCGGATCAAAATCGTATTAACATTGAAATTACTATTTTATATTTTTCAACCAATCAGCTAAAAACACAAAATAAGAACATTCTAGAAAATTCGGCTCAGAAAAGAATTTACAGAAAAATATTTAGGCTCCAAAATAAATAAGTAATTATACGAATCTGATTGGTCAAGAAATATCCGCGCGCTTGAATTTTAGGACCCGCAATAAAAATAAACAAAATCCCATTTTTGATCAACTTCAGTCCCTCAAAATCTCCATTTATAAGAGATAATTTCAATTGTATCCGCTATTTTTTAGCGCCTTCTCATATTCCTTGTTTTTGTTGAACATTTCTCGATTGCTAAAGTTTACGGATTGTATTTTTGTTACTGATTTGGTTGGTTTGATTTAGTTTGGTTTCAATGTTTAATGGCATATCAACTTTCGTGGGTTATTTTATACTAAAGCAATTCTTGTAGAAAGAGAGTGGAGGTACTATTTAACCCATAACTGGAGGAATTAGGACTTCACACTTTTCCCAAGGGTATTGATCTAAAAGTGAACGTAAAAAAACTCGACTAAAATTCCAGCTCACTCAGTAATGTGGGAGATTTGCATTATTATAAAAGAGGAGAATCATCATTACTTTGTTGATGCAAAATGTTGAATTGATGAACGACTCATATAAATGAATGTTCTTTTGATTCAACCAAGTTATTCAATTCATGGGGGTTGGTGTGTATTGATTGGTTCGGTTTCTTTGTTTAATGGTTAATCAGCCTTCGCTGGTTATTTCCTGCAAAGCCATCCATCTAGGAAGAAAGTAGTGGTACTATTTAATCCATATCTAGGGGGATAAGGAGCCTCATATCTTTCCGAAGGGTATTTGTCCGAAAGTAAACGTAGTAGCGTGACTGGAGTTTGAACTCACTAACTTCGATGTTGCATTCCAGCACATTAGCCACTACACCTAGAAGACTCCCTTCAATTGATGAGGGTATTTGTTTGAACACAGAAGGTGGATGGTTAAAAGCTGTGTTTATGTATTATGCAGTATTGTTTTTCTCTCATTACGGTAATACCGTTTCTTTTACGAGGTTAAATGTGACGTCCTTGAAATGAGACCCATGACGTTAAATTTAGCTGCCATATTGACGTTAGTTAGGCGGATCTTTTTGTGCTGATGTCCTTGCGAAAGGCATGAACCCTTCTCTTTTCCATCTAGCTATGGGCTCACTGCGTTCTTTAGCTTTGGTATAGCAACCAGTCTAGGTTGATTGATTTCAGTACCTGATGAGTGTTGTTCAAAAGAATTTATGAAACAATGGTGCACCATTATTTTGTTATCAACTTATCCAAAAGTGTTGCTGGTTCTACTCATGTCTTCACCACTTTAAACAAATTACCTGTTTGCGTCGTCCAAAGGTTCACATCATTAACTTAGCTGTAAGACCCGCATACATCAAAATTGACTCTGTTTCTTCGCTACTCCAACTTAGACCTGCATATGCTCAATAACCGATATCGAGCACTCTTTATTTATAAATATAGCAAACTGCATTATATGTATTTACCCAACCCACATGCACGGGCAGGATGTAACACAAGGAGTTTAATGGGTTTGAATTAAAAGTTTTTCTTCCGCCAAGATCAGTTGCTATACCAAGGTTAAAGAGCCCTGTCTGTCCTGCTGTTTACACATGCTGGAGGGAGAATAGTTGGTTGCAAACTAACATATTCGCATATTGCTGATACCCTCGGGAAAGGTATGGATCCATTATTTTCCATCCAACTCAAGTTAAAATAGTTGTGCAGTCCGGATTGTCCTACTATTTTAAACAGTTTTCCTTCTCCTATACTGGTTACAAAACCTACCCAAGACACGCTACGCGAATAACGCTCCCACGCCTAAACTAGATTACGAGACCAGTCAGGGAGATATGTCAATAAAACCATCAAGACGTTAATATTTATAATGTAGCGTTTTAATAAATGGATAAATTAGCAGAAGCCTGGAGATATAAAAGGCAAAAGGTCATTACTTCCCTTGACAGCCAAAGTGTTTTGCTAAAAGGTGGCGTCGTCAAATCTGTATTTAAATGCAAGTGCACGAAGCCTCTTTCACATGCGACAATACTTTGAACCTACCAAACTCTAATCCTCCGAGACAAAGGTGCTTTTAGCCCCCCCCTCAAAGCAACAACAAAAAACAAACCATAGAACAACTCACTTCTTAAAAATGTAAATCTTTATTCAAAACTTTTATTTCTCTTATATGTACGTACATATTATGGTGATATACCCCATGACGTCACTGCATGGACCGTATCCGACACTATAAATTGTGACTGACTCGATAAATTAGTCAAGCGAGTCTAGTCAGTTACCGGTAACCGTTTCTGTCAGTAATTCCGTAAATAGATACTACTGTAAATCTTTCATCTCTTTGTGTTATTCATTTCTGGCCCTTCAAAGCCACAACATTACTCTAAAGACTTTGTACAACATTGTACATCATTGTCTTTCTTGTAGTCATTCTATCAGTTTTGCTCAGGCAATATTGTTGATTCGTACGAGAACAATTCACGACGAATTAACAACATATTTTAATATGTTGTTAATTCGTCGTGAATTGTTCTCGTACGAATCAACAATATTCAATAAATTCATTCCTTTACAATAACCCTATTGGTGGTTATTACACGTACTAAAGAATTATAATAAAAAAGTAAATCCTCCCTAAACCCATCTTCGTCGTTCAGTATTTCAGCCTTTTGCTTACAAATCATAGCATGTGGTTTTGTTCTGATTTTGAAATAATTTACCGTTTGTAATGAGTCTTTTTCACTAAAATAAATTGTCATATTGGGAAGGTATTTGGAAAAAAAGATTTTATATAGAAAAATGTAAAATATTTCATTGTGGATCAAAAATCATTAAAGTTGAATATAAATTAAAGAACAGGGGAAGAAAAGTAAATGCAAAATGCGATCTAAGAGTTGGTTTTGATGATACATTTAAAACTGACAATCATATTTTGTCTATTGGAGGGCAAATGGAATGATTGGCTGGATGGTTAGAAAATAGATTTCAAGGGAGACAAATGATGTTTTAAAAATACATAAATCCTAATAAGACCTCATATAGTACTCTGGCCTGGACTTCAGTATCGAGGCATGGAAATGGGACTGTAATACTGAGATTGAAGGGCATATAAGAAGAGTGACAAAAATAAGTACGATTACTGATATAGAGAGAGGTTAGAGAAATTAGGATTGACTATTTTACTACAAAGAAGAACGAGAGATGATATATCTGAAACATTCAAAGTAATTGATTGAATTTCTAATTATGGGAGATCTTTTTTTGAATATGTCTCCTAATAATTAGAAATTTACTGTCAAGACAGATTTCGAAAATTTAAGTCTAACAATCAATTGGATTTTTTTCTGCTAATGGAGTTAAAATATTTTTGAAACAAATTGCCTTATCAGATCAAAAACAGCAAAAGAGCAAAAAATCTTAAGATTTGATTGGATGGCTAAAAATGGTAAAAGAATTTAAGGGGGTATTCTTGGGAACTATCAGAAGAATTACTTAACAGAATTTGATCTATCTATCTATCTATCTATCTATCTTGTCGCACTCCTAGCACGGATCTCCCTGAACCTCTTTCGCCACCCGTCTCTATCGTCCATTGCTCCCGGGAGGTCTTCAAGGCTATATCCTGTATCGGCACATAGCTCTTGTATATAGGTTCTAGCTGGTCGTCCTGCATTTGCTCGTCCATGTGAAGGGGTCAATTGGACTATGTTGCTTATGAGTTCGTCCTTACTTCTCCAGCAGCGTCCCGCTGTCTGGTTCGTCTAACTTGGATAGTTTTCGTGATGAGTGCTAAGTGGGCGTATAGCTGCTGTTTTGTGGGATGTTGCCTCCAGGATTGTTCAATAATACTCGCAGTATTCTTGTATAATTGCCGTCAAGCTTTTTCTCCGTATGTTTAGCTAGCATCCATGTAGTGCATTCATATAGCTGTACCGACACACACACACACACACACACACATATATATATATATTAAAAAAGCAACAATCGGTCTCATTAAGATAATAGATTTATTTCCATCCTGTAAAAAACATTGATAAAAATCAATGCTCTAAAAGAAATTAACAAGACTTCTTCAGATCCAACAAGAAATTAAATAAATTAAACCAGAGAGAAAAAACACACCATTTCTCTAATGTATTAAAGCAAGCCTAAACCTTCAAGTAAACAATAAGTATCGAAAATTATGCCATGTAAAACTATATTCGGCCTCATCCGACTTCCAATTTAACAGACAAAAATAGCAGTTACAATAATACATGTCAAAAATTCAAACATTTATAACAAAATTATTCAGACAATCTAATTTTAGTAGATCACTTTTATCATTAAAATGAACTATCCACAAAAAACAACTATTGGTAACCCCACCTAAATTACCATAAAAGAATAAAGGTCACTATATAAATTACAAATTATAATTCATTTACCAATTTAATAAATCATAGTTAATTATGTTTTGTTTATTTTTAAAAAAATTATTCCCTTAATTTTTGAAAATAGTCTGAATTTATTTTTATGCCTCCATCTAGCTATTAAATCACATCTCTGATCTAATAGATCCCCAGGATCAAAGTATAACATAATTTGCATCTATTCTCCCAGACAGAAATTACTTCTACCATCAAAGCAGCTCGGAGTATAAGATCTTTTCAATATTCTCAATTGAATTTTTGGGGTTAAACCCTTACTTTTCAACTTCCAAAAATGTTTGGATAAAGCTGTTTGATTACTCAAGCGTTCATGAGAGAACGAATGAATATGATTTTTATATCGTAATTTCCATCTAACCGATGAAATTCCAATGTAAGTTTTTTTTATCTTTTATATTTTCCTTTGGGAATATAATTGCTTGGTATATTACATTTTTCAAATTACACAAACCATTCACAGGACAATTAATATTAGTTTTACAATTACAATTACACACACACACACACACACACACACACACACACACACACACACACACACACACACATATATATATATATATATATATATATATATGTTCTTTGGAAAGATTCTCTTTATTTTATTTTATTTTAGATCTTTTTCAAAGGTTGATGTTAGAAGAGAGTAGAAAGCAGAGATGCCCAAGGAGAATTAACAAATAAGCAATAATAATAATAATAACAACTGTTTTTCAATTTTTTCATGAGTGTATATCCGTATATATATGTATGTGAGTCAATATATACGTGTGTGTGTGCGTGTGTGTGTGTGTAAAAGAGAGAGAGAGAGAGAGAGAGAGAGAGAGAGAGAGAGAGTATAACTTAGCGAAAATGCCGTATCAGAGCAACATTTTTATTCGAGCGATGCATTTAAAAACCTTTAACTAAGAATTAAGGGATTTCCAGTCCAATTTGCATCAGAATGGTTTTGAGAGGTCTGTATTCATACTGGGTGTTTCTTCATAATCATCCAAATTTTTAATATAACAATGAAATGTAAATTAGAATCCTTCAATTCTTCCTAAAGAGAAGCATCAGTATTAGATATTATCATTTTTCGTTTCTCAACAAAATTGAGGCGGTGTAATTTCGTAACTATTTCTTTTATAGACACCCAATATGTGTTACTGAAATTCTCATTATATATGTGTGTATCTATATATGTAAATATATGTACTATAAGAAAGCTAAAAGTAGCGAGGCATAATATAATGATACCGAGATTTTTATTTTAGAAATACGATTAAAATGCAATAACTTAGTGAATAAAGTAATTTCCTGACTAATTTGCTCTTAAATATTAATTTTGATCTCAAGTTCATTTTTAAATCGTCAAAATTCTTCATACAATAGTGAAAGCTATGGAATGTCTTTTAAAATGTTTCACTCCGTCCTAAATAGAAGCAGCAATGACATCAGGGACTCCTTTTACGTGTCATTGTGTTAATAAATAGATAAATGAATAAATAAATCTGAGCTGAATATATAACATTAAACGTATGACCAAACTTTTGCAAAAATGTTAATTCAAAATTAATAAAAACAAAAAAAGAAAAAAAAAAGGAATGGTTGAAATCTAAATCAAAATCGACCAATTTATTTCATTTTATTGTTTTTTTTTCAAGGGATGGAAAAAGCTATGAAAAAGAAATTAAAAACTCGATGTCACGTGATAGCCTCATATTGAATCACAAAATTCAAAAATGCAGACGACCCACTGGCTGTGTTCTTTTGCAGTAATTTCCTCTGTAGCAATTAGTAGTGTCTCGTATCGGAAGCTGGCATTGTAATATCGATTCAATAAAATTTTAATGACAATTAGCCGACTGGGTGTTTAAACCTTGTGACCAGATTATTATTATTATTGTTATTATTATCATTATTATTTAACATGACCTCATCACTTAGAGTTGTAATGTTCATCATCACTTTAGAAGCAGGCAAATGTTAAAAAGCTTTCCCAGACAAAACAGACAATCTTGTATTTGATCTAGTCTTATATCCATTTTATTTGAATGAATCATTTTTTATGAGACACTGCCTCTGGTAAAACTATAACTGCAAAATAAAAAAAAAAGTTACCAAGTTTAGGTTTAGAATTTCTTTTTATCATTCAGTATATAGCTGAAATTCTCATAATACTTATATATATATATATATATATATATATATATATATATATATATATATATATATATATATATATAATGCAATTAGAAGAAAACTCAAACTTGGTTAAATTGTCATTATAAATTCATTTCGGCGAACAATATCATTATGCTCTTCTTCATTTCAGATGACTTCACACGTTTAATTTGAGGTTGTATGTTAGTTTTATTATATAAACCTGAACAGGGAATATATAACAATAGCCATATATCGTGCCCTCCCATAGATTTATATGAAATTCCTCATATATTCTATACGTAAATAATCCACACCCATTGTCTTCGGACGCTGACTGGATATTACGGATATATATATATATATATATATATATATATATATATATATATATATATATATATCTGTGTGTGTGTGTGTGTGTGTGTGTATTCGTCATCACCATCATCAAAGTGGGCCGACAGCACGGACTCCTTCGACTCTCTCTCACTATCCATCTCTATCGTTCATCGCCGTTGGTAAGTTCTCTAGAGGGCATCCAGCGTCTGCAGAGTACATCCCTTATATGTGTTTATGCAATTTCATCTTTGGTTTCAGAGTTTCAATGCCATTGAGGTTGGTAGTAAATATCATCTAATAATATCCGTTTTGATCTTTATTGTTTGAATGAATCATTTTATATGCAACACTGCCAATAGCAAAACTATAATTACTTTTTAATTTGTTATCAAGTTTGAAATTTAATCTCATCTATCAATATATCACCATACTCTCTCTCTCTCTCTCTCTCTCTATGTCCCTCTCTCACACTCACTCACACATATTGGAAGATGCAGCAGTAAAAAAAAAAGTAGATCCATTATGTATATTTATACAAGTTCACTTTTGGTAACAAAGTTTCAATCCTGTAGAGTTTGGTAATTAACAATACCTAACAATAAATGTTTTGATTGTATAATATTCCACCAGAAATAATAAAATCCCGCTATTTTTGGTTTCGAAGAAAAAAATAAGAAAATTGTTTTGAGTACACTTATTTATTGTGCTACTATATATATATAGTCGCACAATATATATATATATATATATATATATATATATATATATATATATATATATATATATATATCCTTATTCCCCAGCTATGGATTAAATAGTACCACAATTATCCTTCAAAAAGTATGGCTTTGGCATTAAAAAACCCACTAAGGTTGATATGCCATTTAACGAAGAAACTGAAACTGAAAAATAATAAATGTTTATTTATGTTATTATTGTTTCTTTTAATATTT
Organism: Sepioteuthis lessoniana; assembly: GCA_963585895.1. Lineage (NCBI taxonomy): Eukaryota > Metazoa > Mollusca > Cephalopoda > Myopsida > Loliginidae > Sepioteuthis > Sepioteuthis lessoniana. The sequence continues at coordinate 66,546,021 of OY757918.1, read as the reverse complement.
TTGCTTAGATCTCGGTTTATTTGTTTAATGGCGCATCAATTCCTTATGGGTTATTTAATGACGAAATTTGATTCATTTTTAAATGCTTGATTTCAAGCGTAACTATATTTTCTATGTTCCGGTGCATTTTTTGAAACGTACACCTTATCTATAATCGTTTGTTTACACTGTTATGTGATATCAAGTATTCCAATGTAATACAAATAATTTGCTCATATGGTTTCAAGAATTCCTATCTAATACTAATAATTTTTACAAAATTATATGGTTTCAAGTAACTTTTTCTATTTAATAATCATCATTTATTTATGATGTTTCAAGTAAGTCATGATAATCTTTTTGTCAACAATTATAGCTTCAAGTATCTTATTCCTTATATACTAGTTTGGGTTTGTTGTGTTTTATGGCGCATCAACCCTTGTGAACTATTTAATGCCAAATCCTGTATATATATATATATATATATATATATATATATACCAACCCCCTCCGCTCGGGCAGGATATGACACAAGGTCAATTTTTAACCGAAGTTTAACAGGTTTGAATTCAGAGTTTTCCTTCTCCTAGACTAGTTGCCTCACCAAGGCTGATGAAAACCAGTTTGCCCTACTATTTATCCATAGCTGGAGGGAGGATAATTGGATTCATACCTTTCCCAAGGGTATTAGTGCTATGTGAAATGCAATCAGCCTCGTCCTGTATTTGAACTCGTGTCGCCGTGTCCATTTCCTACACACACACACACACACACACACACACACATATATATATATATATATATATATATGATTTCAAAGGGGATAGTTTGTTGTAAACAGTATTTTTAATTCAGCCAAAGCTCATTTGTTAGCAAAGAGTCAAACAGCTTCAATTATTGTCATTCAACACAGATAAATCGATTTAATATTAATAATTTGTTTGCACACAGTTAAATGGTTTCAAGTATTGATATCCAATAATTACTTTTCTCTTTAGTATGAATCCCCTTTATCCTATCAGTTATATGTTAAATGGTACCATTACTGTTCTTCAGTGTATTTGGCATTAAATAACCCAAGCAGGTTGATATGCAATTAAACAACAAAATAAACAAACAAATATTAATCATTTATTTGCACGCAGTAAAAGAGTTTCAAGTATTGCTATTTATTGTTTGCACACAGTTAAATGATTTCAAGTATTGCTATTTAACATTCATAATTTTATTAGATGTTTATTATAAATCCCAAGTAAATAATAGAATAATTGTATTTGACCCATAAATGGGACCTAGTTGGTATTACCACCCTGGTCAGAGTGGACCTTAGAATAATGGTAATGAAGGGGTACTCCATATTCCCAAAAGCTTTAGGATTGGAGCCTCACCATCCAATGTAGCTTAGTGCTATATCTAGGACGCTCATTGGGGATGTCGTGTCCCTTTGCAGAGATGCAGTCGGCGTCTTCTACACCCCAGCCGACTATATTCCTGGTATTGATAATTATCAAACAGTTAAGTTGTTTCAAGTAATGGTTAGAGTGTTTGCCAATGACCCGGGAGATCGGGGTTCAATCTCAGGTCGAGTCATACCAAAGACTCAAAAATGGTACTTGATTCTTCCTTACTTAACACTCAGCATTATAAGGTATGGATCAAGGGTAAAGTGGAGCAATCCAGGGAAAGGCGTAGCGCCCTCCCCTACACCTTAGTGGAGTATCTATCGAAAAGGGAGACTTGGGGTCACCCTCGACTACGGTTGCCAGCAGCACGTTTTCATGCAACTAAAAATAATAATCCTTCGTCTTATTCAAATTGTCTTCTAACCGAGATTAGGTGATCTGTTTTTATCTCACAATCGCAGAGAACTAATGCGTCTCATTCTCTAGGAGGGATTCTGGTTTGTGGTTTTACCATGTGTGGTCTAATTTAAACTTTTTGCACAATTCCAATGGATCACCTTCTTTATCCTGTCGTATCTAGTCTTGTACTCTTATTGCGCTGATTTGCTACATTCACTAATGTGATTAATCGATTCGTCTACTATCACCTAATAACCTACATTTCATATTTTGTTGCGTCTTATCTATTTTCCCTTTATTCTAGTTAGTCCTTATGGAGTTGTTTCGTGCTGCTATTAGAAAAGATTCAGTTTCTTTTTTAAAGTTTCCCTTTCATCGTCATGTCTAGCTCTTCTCGTAGGAGATTTCGTCAGTTTATCGCTTGAAGTATCCCTACAGTTATTTTTCTTCCCATGTCTGTTTCCTAGGTATTGTGGTTTTGTTGATCATTAAGTTGACTGTACAATTTTTGGTCGCTACAATTAATCTTTCTTTGTGTTTTTTTCATGTTGTCTTTGAGTCGTCGTATTGAGGCATCCGCGATATTTTCAATGCTGCTGAATCCTCTTCCCCCTTCTTTTCTTGACACATATAATCTGTCTATGTTATCTCACAGGTGTATATATTTGTGTGTCGTCATTAGCTTTCTTGTTTGGCATCAAGTATACCATATCGTAACAATTATTTTCAAATAGATCTTTCTGACCCATAGACCGAACTCTAAAAAATGCTATCCCTTCGAGTCAGAGTGGACCTGGGAGTAATGCTAATGAAGAAGTATCCTATATTTCCCAGAGTTCTTGAAGTAGAACCTCTCCACTAGATACAGTTTAGTGTCATAGCTAGGACACAGTGAACGTATTCTAAATTCCCTCGATAGGGTTGATTCCTGCTTCATCTCGTACAAAGACTTGGGTAAATAAAATTAAGAAATAGAATTATGGGATCTCTTTGCACTTCCGCTGATTTAGAAACTGCTGTATTCAACCAATCATTTTTTATGCACCATTTCTGCAAGATATCTTTTTTCTTTTTATAAAATCTAGTTGATACTTGTCCTGCACAAAAAGGTATTTCTGTAGCTAGAAAAAAATTGTCCCACGAACGTGTTTTTAAGTCACGTCAAACGACCATAAATACATCTCTCTCACTCTTATTGCAACAATAAACACAGACAGAACACCAAAAACATATTTTAGTGAGGACTTATATCTTAAGAAACGTTGATGAGAGGTTAAAGTTTATGAACTCCTGGTGACCATTGCTAATAATGTAAATAAAACTCAACGATTTCATTTAATTAATCAATTAATTAATTTTTATTCAAACTCTTCTTTTAAACTTTTGATCATAATTTCGTTTTATGGGTTAAGTGGCTTCCAAATAGGTTTCGATTTATGATATAGGTAAAATGCATAACTGGACTCTGACTTTGTGCCACCGGATGTTCACTTACAAACCTAATTCTTCTTGAAAATTAAAATTACCTGATACAGTAAAGATCAAACAACTCAAGAAAAATACATTTTCCGATAAAATTATTAGGTAATTGAACGGTTCATTGGAAATTGAAATAAATAAATAAATGAATAAATAAAATAAAGCAGACAATAGTCATTGCATAACAAGGCCGAGGTACTCGTGGTAATTAAAAATGATTAGGGAGAACTAGAGGTCTGCTTCCGACTCAACAGGCAGAAGTGAGGGTACAACTTGTGTCTTTTAGAGAGTGGACGGCAAGACACGAGAAGGTGAAGACGTCAGTAGAACACCAGCCGCGAAGAAACGGAAGTTTACGAGCCACAAATTCTGGGGCTCCCCAAAGGACTCGTTAGACGAAACGGACAAGCATGTTAGAACCAGGAAAAAATTCAAGGTCTGTGTCTGCTTATCTTTTTCACACTAGGATATGGTGCTTTATTTTGTCTAGTTGAGGCTCGTCTCATACGCCCTTGTTTTCTCCCGGCGGCTACTTGTTACCTAGTAGTAAATAAATCTTTAGTATATGTTTAATGGAGTTTCCCATTTGTCACCTTGTTACCACGGCGAAGTCACAATGGGGGTCTAAAGTCTCTTTAATACTGCCATAGTAGAAAAGTACGTTCGTTCATTTCGAATAACCACTTTCTATAGACTGTTAAGCTGATGTGTGGCAAGTCTTCATACCAAAAATTATATCATTAGACCCTTTTGTTTTCATGGTTACTGTTCACAGACACATAAGTAGAACTGAAATTCATTAATGCAAATAAATTTCATCCTCCCATTTCGCTGTGTGAAAGACGCGAACGATTGAAACAAGTATATGAATATATAAATATATAAGTCAATGAAAGTTATTATATTCCAAATAATACCCGGTTACCTTGCCCATAAAGAAATAATGAAAAGAAAAGTAAAATAAGTCAGAAACTTTTTTTTCCAAAACTTGCCAAACACACACACACGGGACTGAAGCAATTTACTAAGCTTTTTTTTTTGCTTTGATGTGGCACAAGGCTGGTTGAATGGAGCAGCCAATGAGACTCGAACTTACTCGTGAAAGTTTGCTAGTCATGGTTGCCCACTTACTCTGGAGTGTAGCTGATGTTCACATAACACCGAGTACATACAAAATCACTTGACCTCAATGTACATGAAATAAATAAATAAATTACCCTTGAACGTATGGAGCTCAATACGTGTTATAATTATGATCAAACTTTTGATTTTCCAATTTCTTAGTTGCTTGGATTTGCTTTGTTGCCGGCGGAACTTAGAATACGCTGACTGTATTCCCCGCGGAGAAGTAAGACCACCCAAAAAGTGATGCCTTGAAGATTTGGGGAGGGTGGAATACCCCTTCGTTGCTATTACTCCCAGGTCCGCTCCGACCCGAAGTAGCTGTATCAATTAGGATCCTATCTATGGGTAAAATAAATCTGTTTAAAAATTATTCGTATTCGATTGGACCGTGTGGAAAAAACATTCATAAACTCTCTTAAGAAAAAATGTAGATATGAACGTACAATGAACGTGATTCCTAAACTACTAGCCCTGAATAGGTTGAAATGCCATTAAAATCAATTTCTCATAATCTTTGCAGCCGCCTGGATTTGTTCAATATGGGCTCAGTAGACTCGGTAGGACACGAAAAAAGAAAAAAAGGGCTTCTTTGTTAAATGGCATATCAATCTTCGTGGGTTATTTAATGCAAAAGTCATTCTTATTGAAGAACTGTAGTGATATTATTCAATCCATAGTTGGAGGATAAGGGGTTTCATGCCTTTCCTCAGGGTATTAGTCAAAAAGTGAACATAATAGCGTGAGTGGCGTTCGAAACCCTTTATTTATCACTGCATCCGATCAGGCAAGGTCTTTTTTATAGTGAGGGTTTAGGAAGAGGGAGGTTGGGCACGAGCTTCGAAGCTCGTGCCCAACCTCCCTCTTCCTAAACCCCCACTATAAAAAATCGTGCCCTGTTGGACGTATACTTGTCATCGGCTCACTTAGTGCAATGTGAGCCAGATGAGTCTACTGCTGGACTTGGACTCACTCGATATGTTACGTGAGTCCAGCATGTATGCCTGCAAATAGCTTGAATAGAGGACCCGGGTCTAACGCTACACAATGCTTGTCAATGACGTCATCGCCCACCTGCAGGTGGCCTCGAATCTGTGCTTGACTTTCAGAAGCGGGAAAGGAACAGATACTTCTCTTCCGTACTCTCAAAACCCTCTTTCTAGGATGTCACCCCCAAAAGAATGGGCAGGCATAGGGCAAATTGTTCTGGGTATTGTTATGGCTCCTCCCTCTACTTGACGTTTTATGCCTACTTGATCTGATAACATTTAGCAATTTGTAAGAGGCATTTTTCTGCCACTAGCTAAAAAAACAAAAACAAAACAAAAAAAAAACCGAATAAAATAAAATAAAATACCCCCCCCCCAAAAAAAAGGAAAGAAATACGAACAGAGGCGAAGGAGGCCAAATATTTCTGGCATCATTCATCGCCTGTGAGTTGGGATAATAATGGGTGGATACCGAAGAGTATTAGTAACAAGGACACCCCAGAATGAGAAACAACTGAGTTTTATAAGCATTGATTTTTGCATCGTCTCCTATGATACAGTTTTTCCGTCACAAGCTTGAAAGAAAAACAGAAAACATTTTCCGTTTCTCTTTTCTATCACCTTGTTTCAAATGGTTTGTTCTATTTGATTTTTCCTTTTTTCTTTCTTTTCTTCTATCTCTTCTTTTTTTGTCTGCTCTCCAACTACTATTCCTGTGTTTTTCCCCGTTCATCCTCCTTCCTTTTCCTTTGTCTTGTATTTATTTTTTCAATTCCCCCCGCTACTTTATCTTGTTATCTTTCTCCTCTTCTTTGTTTTTCTTCTCCCCCACTGTTTCTTTCTTTCTTTCTTTCTTTCTTCTTTTCATCATGTTCTTTCTTTCTTTCTTTCTTTCTTTCTTTCTTTCTTTCTTTCTAGCCTCCTAAATATGACAATAAACTGTATTCGATGGTGAGGTTTCAGTTTTAGAACTCGGGACAGTGGGGCATTATTAGTTTTAGATACTCTAAATATTGATTATTAAACAGGATTAGTTGAAACCATAAAATTGTGAATAAATTAAGAATAGTTATTTGAAGCTATAATTAATTACAAATTTGCGGCGCTTGTGGTGTAATGGTTATCGTCGTCAGCTATGGGCACGGTAATCTGAGTTCAAATTCTGGACAAGGCAGTTTACATTTTACATTAGGAAAGGTTTGAATTCAACTATTCTACCTCCAGGTATGGGTAAATAGAAGGCCAAACTGGCATTTTTAACCTTGGTATGAAAAACAGTCTATGAGAAGGGAAACTCTGAATTCAAACCTTTAAAACCCCGCTTAAAATTACCTTGTGTCGCATTCTGCTTATGAGGAGGTCTTAGATAAATACATATAATTGTTTACAAATAACTATTATGATTAGTTACTTGAAACTAAATGCTTAAAAAAAAGAAGAAAAAACTGACTTTGGCAGTAAATAACCCAACAATGTTTGATATACCAACCAACCAACCAACCAACCAACCAACCAGCGTTCCTGGGCAAAGCCGTCAAAATTACCTTGCTTTATAGATATTTAACAAGGTCTTTCGTAAATGAATAGTCATGGTCTTCGAGATTAGTTATTTAAAAACAGCTCTACGGTAAGACTACTGTACGTCTTATTATTTTTACTATCAGTCCCGTCATAAAATCTGTCTTTATCTTTTACCATCTTTTTTTCTTTCTTTTTCTATTCTCCGACTCCCCACCCGTTAATATCCTCCCTCTCAAGTTTCTTCGTAACTTAATTCAGTCACTTAATTCACCAGCTCCCATCCACTGATTACTCATGGCATCAAATGCATATTATATATTACAACAATACATATTATATTGCAACAATACATTAACAATTAGCGATTTTGTAATGCAATCCCATTCGAGATGACATTGCTTTCGGATAATATTCTCATTTAAAAAAACAAACATATTTCTAGGATAGAAATTTGTTTAACGGCATATCAACACATGGGTTATTCAATGCCAAAAACAGAATTAATTTGTGACGTTTCTTCTTTTTTTCATAATCATTTGTTTGCCCACATTTATATGGTTTCAAGTATTTTTTATCTAATACTAAATATTGATGCACAATTATACGGTTCAAAGTAACTATTCTTTTTTTGATGATATTTGCTTCCATAGTTATATAATTTCAAGTATTCCTATCTAACAAAAATAATTTGTAAGAAATTATATCATTTCAAGTAACTAATAATAATCCTTAGTAAGCAATTATAGCTTCAAGTTACTATTCTAAATACAAATAATTTGTACACCGTTTGCATTTGCTTTCATTTATTTAGATGTAGGATTAATATTATTTTGTTTGCACACAATCATGTGGTTTCACGTATTTCAATCTAATACTAAGAATTTTCTGACAGATTTATTTGATCCATAGCTGTGACCCTAACAAGTACCACCACTCCGGGTCAGAGTGAACCGAGGGGTAATTGCAGAATTCCAGAACTGGATTCTCACTACCGGATGTATTTTAGTGTCATACCCAGGACACCACTTTTACGCGGGGGTGGGGTCTTACCCTCTGCAGAGGATACAGTTAACGTAATAAACTCCGTTGATGGTCGGGGGAGGAGGCGCAGTAGTTTGATGCAAGAAGTAAGGATTTTCTTTTTCTTTCTCAGGAAAAAATGTCTGGCATATTCTTAATCAAACCTTTGCCAATTGTTTTCCTCCGAAGATATTTTCATATTTTCAAAAAGCATATGCTAGAGTTTATGATCTATACCCCATGATGTCGCTGCATGGACCCTCCCCGACACTATAAATTGTGACTGACTCGACAAACTAGTCAAGCAAGTCTAGTCAGTTCCCGAAAACCGTTACTGTCAGTATTTCCGTAAGTATATACTGCTGTAAACCTTACATATCTTTGTGTTATTCATTTCAGGCCCTACAAGACTACAACAGCTTATTAGGTGAATGTATTTTTTGTTTAATGGCATATCAACCTTTTAGGGTAATGTAATACCGAAGCCATCTTTGTTGAAGAACAGCAGAGGTACTATTTAACCCATAGCTGGGTCGATAAGGTTAAGTGAATAAAATAGAAAAAATATCTTCACAATCTAGTATATTTATTGAAAATTATATATGTATATATATATATATATATATATATATAATTTCTAATAGTTTATGCTTATTAAAAAAATTGAATTTAAAAAATGACACCTCTATCAAATAAAACACATTATTTTTCTCCTGAAGAGGACCATAGAATCCGAAACACGTTTTGAGCATGGTTATATGAAATAAAAACTTAAAGGGACGCATTCAAATTCATTTGCGAATGTATTCATTTCAATATATATATATATGTTTTAGCTTGGTTTGGTTTTATGGCATATCAATGATTGTAGGTTATTTAATACTACAGCTATTTTATATATATAAACAATTCTATTTCAAATAATTCAGTTTAGTATAAATACAATTTTTTGTTACATACAGCCAAAAGTTAAAAAAAAAGGTCTGTTTCAAACAATTCAGTTTAGCATAAGTACACAGTTAAAATGTCAAAAACAATTCTATTTCAAGCTATTCAGTTTAGTCAACAAAGTTAAATGGTTCCAAGTATTGCTATGTATCACTCACAATTCAATTAAACATTAATCATTTATTTACACATAGTTAAATGTCAAAGCAGTTCTATTTCAAATAATTCAGTTTAGCATACGTTTAGTTCTATTTAACCCATTGATAGGAAAGTGGACCTGGGAGCGATGGCAATAAAGGGGAACTCCGCATTCTCCAAAGCTCCAGCATTACTGGAACCTCACCATCAGATTGTTTTGTGTCATATCTAGGACATTCATTGGAGGAGTATTCTTTAGCACCAGTCAACTGGGCTATATATATATATATATATATATATATATATATATATATATATATATGTGTGTGTGTGTGTAAACAACTATAGATACTGAATCATAAATTTTCTTTAGTTGAAAATTTCCTCCCAACAAACTGCGGCTTTAACAGAGGTGCTAAATTTACTATAATAGAGAAAATAAAAAAAATATTATCAAACATTACATTAATTCAAGAAACCCATTAAGATAGATGGGTATTACGTCTTGAAGGATTTGTCCAACATCCCATCAAGTCAGACTTGATATGAATTTATTGGGGAGGGGGTGAGGACAGGAACTGAGATTCATGCGTGGCCGTCTCAAAAAATGCTTGATTTCTTTGGTATTCCACTTTTGGGGCGCCTCAGGCACCAAGTGTCAGAGGGGGACACACACACACACACACACATATATATATTGTTAAGGCTAATGTCCCAACATATGTTGAATTTGTATTTTAATGCCAGATAACAGGATCATTGGCTCGGGATAATCTCCTTAGTGATCGGCGCATAAAAGAGCAGATGAGAAAAAAAAAACTTAGTAAAAGACAAAAGAGTGACGTAGAGTAATCGTTTCAAGAATATGAAATAATGAATAAAATAAATGGAATGGGAATAATATATAAGTATGTGTCACCTTGAATGTTATATAAAATTCACAGAGTTCATAAAAGCATGCATAAAGAAAAAAAGAGAGGGATAGTTCGAATACACTTATCTGTGAAGTAAATCAAGGATTCTTCAACTGAAAGTTTTATGTGACATGTTTTAATTTTGGTTTTGTCTTTTTTTTTATGACATATCAACCATTGTAGATTATTTAATGTCAAATCCTCTTTATACATATATATTAGATATATAAGATTTGGTTAAGTTGGGTTTAATGGCATATCAACCACTGTAGGTTATTTAATGTCAAATCCTCTTTATACATATATATTAAATATATATGATTTGTAAATACATTTTGTAAATTATATTTTAGACAAGCCAAAGCTATTTTTGCACAAATATAAATGGTTTCAAGTATTACCATGTAGTAGTAACAATTTAACATCAGTCATTTGTTTGCATACATTTAAATGGATATGCTTATGATTTATAACAAACAGTTCTATTTCTAACAATTCAATTTATCATAAGTTATTTGTTTGCACACAGTTTAAATGTAAAACAGTTCTATTTGATTCATAGATAGAACTCTATCTGGTACTACTTCTCCTGGTCACAGTGGATCTGGGAGCAATAGCAATTAAGGGGTACTTCACATTCCTCAAAGCTTCAAGGTTGAAGCCTCACCATCAGATGGTTTTGGGTCATATCTAGGATACTCGTCGGAGGGGTGTCCTACCCCTCAGCAGTGATGCAGTCGGTCTATTCAGCTGCCCCAGCCGACTGGGTTGTGTTTCACTTTTGTTTGTGAGAAGTTTTTGCATTAATGAGAAAGTCATAACATCTCCGATCGTCGTAGATCCTTGAAGTTCTATTTAGGATGAGATAATCCTGGATTAGCAAATCGTTTCTCTTTTTACTGGAGTGGAGTCACATCAACTTATTAGTTCAGAATTCGAACACCAAATGACTTTTGGCGCCAAAACTTCGGTTGATTACGTGCTCGCTAAAGTAAAAAGGGTTCTTTTTTTTCAACTTCACGAGTCATTTCAACCCACCACCTCCCTCTTCTTCCTTTAAACTTGTTAATTCTAATAACTTCGTATCTTCTCTACTTTGGTTACTGTTATTTGTGGAAAAGAAAAGCTATCAGTGTTCCCACTCGTTTGATGCCTTCACTACCGTCCCTACACATATATACATATGTGTGAAACATTAATATGTAACAATATATATATATATATATATATATATATATATATATATATATATATTACTTGAAATGACGTAATTTCCTGAAATGTCATGCAGTTTTTTTTATGTAATCCGCGTTTTGATAGGATAAAAACCTGGCATTATTTCGCTCGGTCAGACGCAAAGAGAATTCTTTTGTTGGTGATACGTTGAGAACTTAAGTCGTTGACACATGGTGATTAAAAACAAATCAAAATAAAATGTTGCTGTTTCTTGTTTTATTTTGTTCATTTGCGGGATTTTTTTCTTCAGTTTTGTAACCTGTTTTTCTAGAGAAAACATCTTCTCGTGGCCAGGAAGCTAGTCTCGCTGACCAATTAACACCAAGTAGAAGTTTATATATCACCAGATCTCTCATAATTGAGACCTTATGCCAAACTAAGCATACTAAATCACTCCTACTGAGTAGTGAGTTCGATTCTGACTAGGAGGATCCATGTTTTCAACCTAGTACTAAATCTAAGCGATACTTTGTTTTTCTTTTGAGCACTTCTACGTGTAATACAGTAGCCGACACTCCCCACCAGCGATTCTTATACTTGGCTATGTGAGTGACAGCAAAAGGCCAATCGTGTAAGCTTTCGTTGTATGTGCGAGAGGTGTTCAAGCACGAGATATTGGAATTTTGGAAAAGAGTAAGATCATTAGTTACTAAGAGAGCGACAAGTCACTACATAAATTTCGGGGCTAAGCGAAACCGTCCCCCATTGGAGTCGGTAACAATTTATGAAAGAACGAATCTTTTGATCGACTGAACAAAATACCACTTCACTCCTTCCGTTTTATGTAACCGGTAAAAAAGAAAATTTTAACATCAGCAATAAAGTGAGTGAGATTTTTGTAGTCGCGTGTCTGACTTTTCCAATTTGATATGAACAACCTCGTGTTGACGTCATCTCTTCGCCTCTTCAACTTTTTCCGTCAACATTTTCTTCAAGACGCCCATAATATAACTATCGGGCTTATTGGTGCCAAGAAGGATATTTGCATTGGCATATCCAATGATATATTAACTCTGAAAAAACGGAAGGAAAGAGAAGATAAGCTCATTTATACATATAGAAACATTTAATTCGTACAAAATATACATACAAGACATACAAGTGTTGTATTGCAGAGAAAGAAAACTACACTGATGTATAAAAATATACTCTGCTTCTTTTTTTTTTAATTACCCAAAATGTACGGATGGGTAGAGTACGGTGTGCCGAAGATGGCTGAGTTGCACGCACAGGGGGCGAGGTACGAATCTTTGGTACTACCTCTTCTGTCTTTTTTTGGTCGGGTCGAAATGTTTCTGTTTATATAATATCTCAGACGCCCAAGCAAATTCTTGAGGTCACATCTCCTTCAGCCTGCCACCTTCACAATGCCCGTGATAACGCTTCTTTTAGTATGCCACCCACACAATTAACTCGGCATTTCCACCGAGAACACCTGCATCCTGTTTACTTAGGTACCAGGTATATTCACAGTTATTTTTTTTCCCTGTGTCGGGCTTCCGCAGCAGCTTCGACAGATGTCAAAAAGGTCTTCAAGTCAATATCCAGCACAACAAGTATTCACAAGAATACACAAACATTTCTAAACAGACAAAATATATGCATATTGTTCTATGAGTGATCAGTATATGAAATGGGTATAAACATGGTAAAAAGTCTCACTTGTGATAGTCGGCAAAATATTTATTATAGGATAAAGCCATGCTGGGCTTACTGAATTATAGCTAGGCTGAAGACACCTATTCACTATCGAAAAACAGAAGCAAAAGAGAGCGAGATGGCTTCTAACAGACCATAGGAGTTCTAACAGATCAATGGTGTTTAGCAGACCATTGCTAGTGAGTTCGATTCACACTGGGTGCCCTATACTTCTAGACTTATGCAAAACTCAGCAAAAGGACCAATGAATGACTACAATGGGTATGATTGATATTGTTTTATTATATTTAAAATTCTTATCAATGTCTTTGAGGTTCGGTTTCATTGTAAACTGCTAGATTCTCATATTTGCATTTAGACTCTTACAATCATTAGTCTTCCTACAATGCACTACATCGACCATTTTTGGGGGGATTTTCAAAATCTAAGATGGACTGTCGTGAAAGACAGTATTGGGTTGTTTTGGGATAAAGAAAATGTTTCGTCAAGTCTCCACTAACCAAGGTTCAATGTTAGCATTAGTGTATCCTTGATATACTAACACTGAATAAATTAAAAGAAAGACAAGATAAGCTCATTTACACGTACAAACAAGAACTGTTGAAAAGAATACACATACGTGTCCCAACAGATAAAATATGCAAATCTTGTTCAACGAACAAGTAGTATATAGAAGGGGCAAAACGGCAGTGGCTTACTCGATGAAATTGGACAGTGAATTATATGGTAAAACCATGCTAGCAGGAGACACGTCTCTACTGTTCAAAGAACAGAGGCATAAAATGTTTTTCACGGACAGTCATATGACCGATTACTAAGCTGCCTAACGGGCACCTCCATTCTTAAATGGATAGAATTATTTATTGTCTTTCTACAGTTGTATATGAAATCCAGCATATCGTTTTTAAAAGGAAATTTATTCTCTTTGGGTTCGTCTGTTTGAGGATTTGTCGTATAACATATATTTTAAAAATATTTTCCACCAAGCACAAACTAGTTTTTTGTTATCTTGATAAAAAATATACGTTTTTAATATGTAATTTTATATATATTTTTAAGATAGTAAAAAACAAAAACAAAATAAAACAAAATAAAAAAGCACGAATATCTTTTGTTACTAAGTAGTTTTTAATGTAGCTTTATAAGCAAACAACTACCAGGAGTGGGAGTGGGGGGTGTTCTGCGAACCCCAGTATATATATATATATATATACTCAACCCTTCAGCACGGGCAGGATGCTATACAAAGTCAATTTAAGTGGAGTTTAACAGCTTTGAATCAAGAGATTTCCTTATCCTAGATAGGTTGCCATACCAAAAGATCAGGCCAACCTACTATTTACTTGTAGCTGGAGGGAGAATAACTTGATTCATACTTTTCCTAAAGGTATTAGCGCTATGTAAAGTGCAAACAGCCTCATCCAGGGTATAGAGCACAGTTTTCTGTGTCAATTTCCTTGAATGGAAACCTTTACACAACTATCACCGCCTTAAACCCCAGAATATCTATCATGGATTTCGTGATTCAGCATCTTTTTCTAAGAATGAGAAACTAAAATTCAGTGAAGAGAATAAAACATACGAAATGTCCTAATTCGAAATGTCGAATTGTGCTTTTGTGTTTTGTTCCACAGCCGACAAATAGCCTCATCGCTAATAACGCTACAGGCATTCATTTAGGTGACAGTGTCACAACAAATACAAAAATGAACAACTCGGTTGAACGTCTCAACAATCGATATTTCCACCTCAGATTTTTATCTTTGATTTGGTTGGGTTTAATGGCATATCTACCATTGTAGGTTATTTATCACGAAAAAATTCAATTAAATATCCGTCATTTGTTTGCACACACTTATATGATCAAACAGTTCTATTTCAAACAATTCAATTTAGCATTTGTCATTTGTTTGCACGCAGTTTAAATGTCAAATAGTTCTATTTGACCCATAGATAGGACCTTATTAGGCGCTACCACTCCGGGCCAGAGTGGATCTGGGAGCAATGGAAATGAAGGGGTACTCTGCATTCTCTAAAGCCTTACTGGAGCCTCCCCATCAAATTGTTTAACGTCATATCCAGGTCACTCATTGTACAGGAGGAAGGTCTTATCTCTCTGCAAAGATGCAGTCGGTGTATTCTACAGTGTCAGTCGACTAGACTGACTGCGCTTTGATTTTAAAGTAAAAAATGCCGAAGTAAATGAAAATTAAAAATCGATCGTAATGTACGCTAATCTATACTTTTGAAAAATAATCTATGTCGTTTTGTGTTTTAAAATATTGTTTTAAATTTCAACAGAAAAGAGACCAGAAGCAGACAATATCCCGTAGAAACTATGATATGCTGACAACGCAGATGATCTAGTGCTTCTCCCAAATACTCCCGTTGGATATAGACCCTTGACCGCGCCGTCAATCAGAGATTACTCTGAACAAGACGCAACAGTGTAAATAAGTGGAAACAGTGTCGTGGTTGATCGGAAATCGTGGGTGTTTTGTGATGATATATGCAGATGCCCGGGTGGGGATCAAGATCTGTTGGAGTCAGTGAGGGCTAAGTCAGATCCAACTTGCAGTCACTGAGAGCGCCTCGCTTTGGGCGACGACCCAGAGCGGACTCCAGTTGAGTCTCCCTCCCCCGAGAAGCAAAAGAAGTGCTAAGTCGGACACTGGATGGAGTCTAGGGGACCTGTCAGACGCAATTGACGATAGGGACGAATGGCGAGAGTCAGGGAACTATGTACTATCAGTACAACTTGATGATGAAATGGGTTAACATTTCTAAATAGATCTACATTACCCATTGATGTGACCCAAGCAAGTACTACCATTCAGTGTAAAAGTGAACCCAAGATTGACTCCATACTCTCTAGAGCTGTAGAACTGGATTCCCACCACCGGATGCAGTTGTGTCATCCTCAGGGTACCCATTTGGGTAGAGCTTTTACCTCTAGGCAGAGGATGCAGTTGACGTATTCTCAGCCTTGCCGATAAGGTGACTAATGATTTACACAATTATATGATTTTAAATAATAATGATAATAATAATAATAAATTTAAATTTGACCATACGAACAAATGGTATATGCACAACCCAGCACCTGTCCTAGAAAATGACATGCATAAACTCTAATAGGACTTTGACGTACAGACGGATCACCTAATCTCGACCAGAAGACCAGACATTATAATAATCAGCAAAAAAAAAAAAAAAAAAAGATAATTTGCAAAATTGTCGACTATACTGTTCACAGAATAGAACTGAAAGAATGTGAAAAGAAGGATAAATACCTCGACCTAGCTAGAGAATCGAAAAAACTGTGGAACATGAAGGCGACAATTATACCAATTGTGACAGGTGCTTATGGTGCAGTAACTAAAGGATTATTAAAGGGACTGGAGGACTTGGAAGTTGGCGGCCGAGTGGAGACCATTCAAACGATAGCATTATTGAGAACGGCCAGAATACTGAGAAGAGTCCTGGAGACTTGAGGATACTTGCTGTCACTCCAACTCCAGTGAAAGACCATCAGCTAATGCTGATGTGAAAAACTCTAAAGGAGATAATAATAATAATAATGATAAAAGTGATCCACTGAGAATATTGTAAGAAGTTTAAATTTTACCATACGAACAAATGGTATATGTACAACCCAGAATTTGGGATTCTGAGATACAAACGGATCACCTAATCTCGGCCAAACGAACAGACTTAGTGATAGTTAACAAAAGAAAAAAAAAAGAAAAAAAGAGAGAAGAGAACCTGTCGAATAGCGGATTGTGCCGTTCCGGCTGACCACAAGGTAAAACTGAAGGAAAACGAAAAGTGAGACAAATACCAGATCTTGCTAGAGAACTGGAAAGTGACAGTGATACCAATAGTAATTGGTGCGCTCGGTACAGTTACCAAAGGATTAATACAGGGACTCGGTGACTTGAAAATAAAATGACGAGTCGAGACCATCCAAACTACAGCATTATTAAGATCGGCCAGAATACTGAGAAGAGTCCTGGAGATTGGAGGAGACTTACTGTCGCTCAAACTCCAGTGAGAAACTATCAGCTAACGCTGGTGTGAAAAATTCTAAAAGAAATAGATACTAATCCATTGTAAACAACTCTCTTCATTAACTATTCTTCATACAAATAATTTGAAAACCGTTATATGGTTTCAAGTATTCCTATCCAATACTAATAATTTTCAAAAAGATCTATTAGATTCATAGATGGGGCTCTAACGGGTACTATCCACCCGGGTTCATAATGGACTATCTATCTATCTATCTATCAATCTATCTAATACTTACATTCTTCGAGATGCCCACTATACAATTATTGGGTTGGTTGATGCTAAAGATATTAGCATGAGTATATCCAATGATATATTAATACCCGTGGTGTAATGATTAGCGTTGTCCGAAGTGGACACGGCGACACGAGTGTAAATCCTGGTCGAAGCTGATAGCATTTCACATTGCATTGATACTCTAGGGAAAGGTATGAATCCAATTATTCCCCCTTCAGCTAAGGGTAAATAGGTAGACTAAGTTCTTTCGCCTTGGTGAGGCAACCAGTCTAAGATAAGGGAGACTGAAATCTTACCTATTAAATTCCACTTAAAAAGTAACCTTGTATGACATCCTGCTCATGCGGAGGGGTTGGGTAAATACATATATTAATGATGTCTTATATGTAGGTGTTCGTGGTATAATGGTTGTAGTCGTAGGAAATTGACACGGTACCCAAAGTTTGAATCCTGGATGAGGCTGTTTGTATTCTCATAGTACTAATAATCAAGGGAAAAGTATGAATCCAACTATTCTCTCTCCAGCTATGGGTAAATGGTAGGTCAGACTGGACTCTTTAACCTTGGCATGGCAACCAATCTACCAGATAAGAGTAAGTTTCAGTAATTTGCATCATGTTTTGTTATTGAACATTTATAATAAAAAATCTTGTCTTCACCTCTCTACTATTCTACCACCGGCTTTTTCCCTTTAGTCTTTCCCCATCTCCAACTACTAAAAAGATGGCGACTTATAACACTCATTGCTGATCTATAATTTTTGGAACTAGCATGTATATATTTATTCAACTCATCAGTGTAGATGGAGTAATCATCATTATATATATATATATATATATATATATACATATATATATGTAAGTGGATTTCCTTACTTATTATCAAAGCTTTTGGATGATGTCATCAACCTAAATAATTTTCTAATGCAAATAGAAATTATATAATTCAATAGTATAAACTTTTTTGAAAAAGTTAACATCTTATATCCAATGATCTATACTTTTTGGAACTAGCATGTATATATTTATTCAACTTTTCCACCACGAGCTGAATCTGACAAAGGATTTATTCTTAACCAGAGTTTAGTTAATTTAAATTCAGAGTTATCCTTCTCTTAGATTGGTTGTCATCCCAAAGTTAAAGAGCACTAATATCTATATATAGCAGGCGGGAAAACAGATACATTCATATCTTTCCCAAAGTATCGTCCAGAATTTGAATTCGGATCACCGATTCCATTTCTTATTATCGTAACCGTTTCACTAAGTGCGTCTTGGTTGGAACAACATTCAGTAAAAAAAAAAAAAAAAAAAAAAAAAAAAAATGAAGATAATGACTGAAATTTATACTTATCTGGATGGTGAATATAAGTATTGCATTTCCATCCTATTTTTTGTAGATTATCGCAGACATTTCTTCAGCGTGATATTCTAGACAAGTACAGCTTTTTATGCATATTAGAATTTACTTAACCTTCAAGTCTTGAACGAAGAAAGAACATCGAGTGCCCCAGATCGTTAATGAATATTGCTCATCTGTATGAGACTATAACAATGTCGACAGGCGTTTTGAGGAACGCTTGTTATGTGAGACAAACGGTGAGTATCTGTAGTTGCTTTCAGGACTCCACCATATACCACAAGAATGATAACAAGAAAAGACATTTTTCCTACAATATAAACTAGAGTTTTATAAATATAACTGTACCCGTGGTAATTCCACGGTTGTTTTGTAGGTTTTAACGGTATGTCAACCCAGTTAATTTTTTTGGACAAGAGGGCTGTAAGCGAGGCTTAGAATATGCTGACTGTATCCTCTATGCAAGAGTAAGACCGTTCCAAAGGGTGTGTCCTGGGTATGACACTAAACTGCATCTGGTGTTGAGGCTCAAGTTCTGGAGTAGAGCTCTGGAAAGTAATTAATACTTGAAACTTGAAGCAGACGTTTGCCTTTGACAATCTGTACATTGGATACGTAAAATTCAATGTGCAATAATTTCTTTCCACTATAAAACATGTCACTTACCAACTAATTTGGGTAAAGACTACAGTCAGTCACTTTAAAAAGCGTCCAGCAGCTGCTCAATTGGTGAAATAGGAAGTAGAAACCTATTGCGTTTTTCGATGTTATTGGTCCGCAGTGTGTGTGTGGGTAAATTGGACTCTGTTGTCTTGGTAGGAGGACCTATCAAGGAGACAGAACAATTCTGAATTCAAATCACAAAGGATCTTGAAGAATGAGCCTTAATAAAAATCCTACTATTCAATGGGTTGTAGTAACTCTGAAGGCATATGTCAGCAGAACAAGAGTAAGGCAAAAAAAAAAAAAAAAAAATTTGGTCTCTCGGAGGAACATGGCGATGTCATTGCGAGAGTACAGTCGTTCAAGTTAGTAAAGTATTATCATCAGACCTAGAACTCATTATATCCTCAAAGAATGGCATTCGTGTTGCGCAAGCGTTAGCCACTTTAACCCCCGATGTGCTGATGTTTCTTTTTTCTCCTTAGTGATAATCAAGAGACGACAATCATCAGTGTAGATGGAGTAATCATCATCATCATATATATATATATATAAGTGGATTTCCTTACTTATTATCAAAGCTTTTGAATGATGTCATCAACCTAAATAATTTTCTAATGCAAATAGAAATTATATAATTCAATTGTATAAACTTTTTTGAAAAAGTTTTCAGAAATATTAACTTTTCTTAAGGACGCTACGCTCGGCAATTAATAACTGTAAACACATACGCTTCTTAATTATAAGTTTAAAAAAGATTCATTTTTGTTTAAGATCATAACAGAGCTGTTGGAAGACATTAAACAATTGTCACTCTTAGACAATGGGGCTTGTCTGAGGTTACATGAAAATCCCAGAATCCCTGCTTAATCTGCTGCCTCACCATTGAAACATAGAGTCGAGATTGCTATATCCATTTTTACTGCCATCTAAGACCTTTCCCATGTTTTTAGTTTAGTTGATATATTTTGTTTGATGGCACATCAACCTTCGTGGGTTATTCAATACTAAATATATCTTTGCAGAAGAACAGTAGTATTATTTAACCCACAGATCAGGGGAAAGGGGTTTCATAACTTTCCCAAGGGTATTAGTCGGAAAGTGAACGTAATAACGCAACTGAAGTTCCAACTAGTTTACTACGATGTCGCAATTCAACACGTTAGCCACTACGCTACGGGAACTCCTCCATTTCCGTTTTTGTACTCATTTTATAAACTGCTTGTTCATAGAACAACACATGCATATATTATCAATTGGGACACTTTTGCGTATTCTTGATCGTAATTCTTGTACATATATTATGTATGTAATAACTTTTTCTATATGTATAAATTATTTGAAATGGAACTGTTTTTTGACATTAAAACTGTATTTACACTAAACTGAATTGTTTAACATAGAACTATTTTGGCATTTAACTGTGTGTAGACAAAATCTGTACTTATACTAAAATGAACTAGCCGAATTAGAACTGCTCGACTAAACTATATAGCTTGAAATAGAAAGGTTTTTCACAATTAAACTGTATTTACATTTAAACTGCGTGCTTATGCTAAACTGAATTGTTTGAAATTGAACTGTTTTAAACAAAAAGACTGTACTTACACTAAACTGAATTGTGACATATAGAACTGTTTTGACATTTTACTGTGTAAACAAAATCTGTACTTACGCTAAATTGAATTAGCTGAACTAGAACTGTTTGAATAAACTGAATAGTTTGAAATAGAAATGTTTTAGACAATTAAAATGTGTACTCATGCTAAACTGAATTGTTTGAAATAGAACTGATTATTTACATGAAAATGGATTTGGCGTTAAATGACCTACAAAGGTTGATATGCCATAAAACCCAACCAACCAACCAACCAACCAACTATATGTATAAATGCACTTCTTTTGTCTTTTGTCTTCCCTTCCGTTTATTCCGTTTTAGTGTTTCAAGGATTTACTTATGCTAATAAAGTACCTTGGTGAGTGGGGACTCGACTAGATACCCTTCTCCCACCAATTAATTGCTTACCCTCAACGGATTTTCTGGGACACGTTAAATATTAGATATTTTTAGGTGGCTATAGAAAAGAATTTACAATGCTAAATAAAACAAAACACATTGAAAATATTCCTATTTTTATGAAAGATATTCTGTTTCTAAAATGGATACACAATAGTATCTAAACGCAAGTTAAATGAAATCATATAAATATAGTATATAATTTTTATTTCATTATCCTAATAAAACAATTGTCTAAAATCTTCTTTATTTATCAAAAATAGGTGATTACTTTAGGAATACTTTAGGTATAAGACCCCAAGCTAGGTTTTCCCCAAATTTACAGTAATCAGTAAAACAGTCTTTAGTGATTTTTTTTTCAAAACCTTGTAATGTATTAATTGTTTCCCTTGGTATATCACCATTCATGTTAAGACTTTAGTTGAGTATCTTTAAAACTAACCTAAAAGAAAGACCAAAGTGCAAATGTCCTGAGACAATGACAAATGTTGTTTTTATAAATTACTTAAAGAAAGATGATTCGGGCGCCTTTTTAACACTCCTTCTCTCAGTTGACGTCTACAGACAAGACGGACAGATTTTTACATAGCTTTACGCTCAGTGGTTCTTTGACGCAGAACTACAGGGTGTATAGAGCATCTCCACTCCCCTCCAGGGAATTATAAACCAAGTCTTGCGCAGATTCAAATCGGTTACCAATGGTACTGTCATTAGAAATGCTACTTCGGTCGCTGGGCGATTTCCTTAAGATAAGAAAACCAAAAATTAGTGGTTTCTTTGGGATTTCAGTTGTGATAATAGTTTTTATTTTTGTCTGGAAAGGATGGGTTCTTTGTGGAGTTAATTTTTTTTTTCTGGAATACTGTAAATAGATTTTTTGTTTAGTCAAACTCTTACCATAAAGAATACTGGTAAAAGAATCAAATTACACGTATTTTATGCTTTTAGTTTTATAGACGATTCATGAACTCTTCGGGCAAACCGGATTCTTTAATTTTAGGTAACTAGTTCTCTCAACTATGTAGTGATATTACGCATAGGAAAAGAATGGACTGCCACTGACAGAGCATATTAAAATCCGATCTCTCTGATAAAACAAAACGGAATTCTTCCAAGCTCTTACCATGTCAATACCACTCTATGATTGCTCCACTTGGACTCAAATAAAACGCTTGGAGGAAAAAACTAAATGTAATGCAGCGTGCTGTTTTCAACAAATCCTGGAAGTAGCACCCTACAAAACAGCAGCTGTACGGCCATTTACCTCTCATCTCACAAACCATCCTAGAAAAGCGAGCAAGACATGCTGGGCCTTGCTGGGGAAGTAAGAGTGAGCCCATTAGCAACGTTCTCCTATGAATTCCTACATGGACACACCAGTGTTGGCCGAGCATCAATAAGTTATATTCGTCCGGTGCCCGTGGTATAATGGCTATCGTCGTTGGAAATTGACTCGGTGACCCGTGTTCAAATCCTGGACGAAGCTGTTTGCATTTCCTATTGCTCAAATACCTTTGAGAAAGGTATGCATCCAACCCTTCTCTCTCCAGTTATGGGTAAAATAGTAGGGCTGACTGGGGTCTTTAAACTTAGAATTGTAACCGGTCAAGCAGAAGGAAAACTCTAAATTCTTAGTGGTAAAATTCCGCTTAAAAATTGACCTTGTGTCATATTCTGCTCATGCGAAGGGGTTGGATAAATATATACTCATCAGCACTTTGTGAACACTTGATGCCGTCTAGAGGACTTATATAGCGTAATGGCTGATAGGGATGGATGGATGGTGTGTGAGTGTAAGAGAGAAAGCGAGAGAGAGAGAGAGAGAGAGAGTTAAAGGAATACATACTGTCAGCTCTCATTGATGATGATGAGGCAGCTACTAGAATTGAGTTGTAATGTTTCTGAGTGTTTTTTAAGGAATTACCACTTTGTCACTTATCAGCAGTCCGATTCTGGCAGCGCTAGTGGGCACTTGCAGTTTTCACGTACCACTGATCTCTGTCACGAATTTACATTCTCTTGGTATAGCCTTGATATTTTTGCTGGAGAGAAAAACCTAAAGTAATTGCTATTCTGGATGTCGAGCATTTTATCTTTTTGACCCTAGCAATTATTCTGTGGTCAGTGTTAAATTCTGTCAAAACCCAGCAGTTGTCACAGCTATGCTACATCTTTTTCTATCGTTACACATATGGTACTATTTACCAACCCCTCCGCTCGGGTAGGATATGACACAAGGTCAATTTTTAAGCGGAGTTTAACAGGTTTGAATTCAGAGTTTTCCTTCTCCTAGACTAGTTGCCTCACCAAGGCTGAAGAACCTAGTCTGTCCTACTATTTACCCATAGTTGGAGGGAGAATAATTGGATTCATACCAAGGGTATTAGTGCTATGTGAAATGCAATCAGTCTCGTCCAGGATTTGAACTCGTATCGCCGTGTTCATTTCACCACGGGCACCTCGTTACACATATGGTAGAAAAAACTGTTTGCTTTTCATTTCACACAAGGAAAAAGCACGAATATACCTATTCTCCACCACTATGAATAAATAGTGAGGCAGACTGGGTTCTTTAGCCTTGATTAAGCAATAAGTTTAGGCGAAAGAAATCTATTAATTCAAACCAGTTTTACTCCGTTATAAAAATTCATTTCTGACAAGAAAACAAACAGACCATGTATGACACTTAATTTTGTCCAGAGTGAAGAAGGGAGAAGCAAGCCTAGACAATAAGGCACTAAAAGCTACCTCACACCATTTTGTCGACAGCTACTACTAAGCTCTCAGTGCGAACTTGGGGGCAAGACTGTTAAGGCCGGAATAAATAGCCAAAAAGAAAGGTTTCGTCAGTCGCTTCTTGAACAGCAGAGAAGTATTCAAACTGACAGGAAGCTTTCCAGGAAATTTAACCTAAAGTCAAACCAAAGACAACTTTACTGAAATTCAACTAACTTAAACAAAAGATGAAAATTGAACAACTTTACAGAAGACTCAAATAAAATTAAACGAAAGCTGAAATTCAACCCGAAAATTCTGCTAAAAGTTAACTTTACAGAGAACTCAACTGAATTAAACAGAAGCTGAAACTTTTCAACGAAACCACACAAAAGAATACTTAAAATCAAAGAACTTTGTTTTCCGGACACTCTTTTTCGGATGAGTCCCGCAAATTACACCAAAATTTGCAACACTTTATCCTTTCCATCTTTTCTTTCTTGTTTCTTCTCAATAAAGATAATTTCTAAAACTTTGTTTTCTGTATTATCTTTTTGAATCAGTATTCGAACTAGAAAATTGCAGATCTTACTGTTTATAATTACACACTAAAGCTTCTAAAACATTATCTCCTTTATTGCGAATTTTTGCAATTTCCTTTATATTACAAAGTGTTATTAAATTACTTTATATAGCAAATTTTGACTCAAATTCCTATATTCGATTTTGTTGATTTAAATATTTTTTACCGCTTTAAAATTCACCTTGTGTCACAGTTTGTTTGTGGTAGAGGACTTTGGTCGGTTGGGTTGGTTAGTTTTGGTCTTATGGCATATCAACTATTTTAGGTTATTTAATACCAAATCCACTTTATAGTGAATATATGATTTGTAAACTCATTTTACTCCAAAAAAACATTCCGTTTTGAAGAAGTAGAAAAAGCATTTAAAGATGTCTTGCCATCAAAACTTTGAAAGTTTTATCGTATAAACTTATTAATCGATGGGGTGTCCTCGTGGTGCAATGGTTAAAGCGATGGACTGCAGAATCGTAGTACGCGAGTTCGTACTTCAGTCGCGCTATTACGTTCACTTTCGGGCAAATATCCTTGGGAAAGGTATGAGCCCCCTTATCCTCCCAGCTATGGGTTAAATAGTACCACTACTGTTCTTCTAGGAGAATGGCTTTGGCATTAAATAACCTAAAAAGAGTTGATATCCCATTAAACAAAGAAACCAAACCAAACCCTTATTAATCGATGGCAGAAATGCATAGATGTTCAGTGGTCAGATATTGACTGATTAAAACAATATTTAAATTTATTAATTGAGGAATAAAAGTTTATTCTAAAATCGGACATTATTTTCCAAATAACCAAATAAAATATAAAAACGTAACAATTTGGAAAAAGATTAAATCTAGTTGGTTGGTTGTTTAGTTGGTTAGATTATTTAATACCAAATCCTGTTTATTCATATGATTGGTTGGTTGTTTAGTTGGTTAGATTATTTAATACCAAATCCTGTTTATTCATATGATTTTTAAATCCTGTTTAATACCAAATCCTGTTTATTCATATGATTTGTAAACGCATATTTTGTAGATAACATTTCTAAACGAGCCCGAGTTCATTTGTTTGCACACAGTTAAATGGTTTCAAGTATTGCTATCTATCATTAATAATTCTATTAACTATCAATCGTTTGTTTGCACACAATGAAATGGTTCCAAGTATTGTTATGAATCACTAACAATTCAATTAGACAGTCATTTGTTTACACACAGTTAAATGGTTAAACAGTTCTATTTTTAACAATTAAATTTAGCATAAGCCATTTTTTGCAAACAATTTAAATGTCAAACAGTTCTAATTGACCCATAGATAGTACCCTATAAGGTGCTACCATTCCAGGTCAGAGATAATCTGGGAGCAATGGCAGTGAAGGGGTACTTCATATTTCCCAGAGTATCAGGACTGAAGCCTCACCATCGGATTGTTTAGTGTCATATACAGGACACTCGTTAGTGAGAGGTCTTGCCCGCCCCCTGCAAAGATGCAGTCGTTGTGTTCTACAGCCCCAGTGGATTGGGCTGGGAGGGTTTGGGTAAATACAAACTGTTAACACCATTAGTTGACGACCACCTGAAAAGATTGTTGACCAAATAACCTGTAAGCTTGTCTTTTCTAAAAACGACTATATGTGACCGAGGCAATAGTGCATTGAATGATTCCTGTTTAAATTCCAAATAAGTTTGTCTTTGCCGATATATGGAAGCCTTGAGGATTTTTCTTATTCATCCTTATTTGTACGCTCCGGTTAGACTCAACACCAATACTTTCTCCAGAGATTTTCCACACTCAATTTCGTTCGGTTGGTTCCGTTTTCTCTGGTTGTTAGTAACAGCAATCCTCTTACTAGTAACTTAGCCTACGGAACAAAAGGACCGAAGTCAGTCTAAAGACTGAGTACTTAACTACGTAAGTTAAAATTATTCACAGCTCGAAACATAATTCTGAATGATTTGCCGAACAAGAAAGGCCGAAAATATATCAAACTCAGTCTGGAAATAAATTTCGAGGATCATTAAATAAGTTTCCAGACTTTTTTCGTATGGGCACTTTTATTGATAGTACACACATGAAACTCTAGTCCCCTTCGAAGTAATCTCTTCCGGCTGCAATGCACTTGTTGTACCATTCCAACAACATCTGGAAGGCCCCATGGAATTCCTCTTGTGTGAGCGTGTCAATGACCTTCGTCACAGCCTCTTTCATCTCCTCGATAGTCTCATAACGACAGCCTCTGAGTTTAGGGAATAAGCAAAAGTCACAGGGAGCAAGGTCTGGACTATAGGGACGGTGAGGAACTGTCTTGATGCCCATCTTGGCCAAATAGTCTGTGACAAGGATGAAGTTGTGACTGGTGCATTGTCCTGTTGGAAATGCCACTGACCCGATTTGAAGAGTGCCGGCCTCTTCCGACGGAATCTCTTCCTGAACTCCCTTAAAACCTCAACATAGTAACCCTAATCCTAATCCTAACCCTTTGGCCAATCAAATGTGGTGTATTGACTTCCTTACTCCTCCCACACCTCTCATCATCTCTCACAGACTCCGTGCCTTCCTTGAATCTCTTATGCCACTCAAAAACTGATGCTCGATTCATGCAAGATGCTCCAAAAGCAGTCTGAAGCATTCCATACGTTTCTGTGGCATTTTTTCCAAGTTTAAAACAGAATTTCTTAGTGTCCTCACGTCCATATTGCATTTTTGAAATTCACCAGCTGTGACTATCAGGTTGTAGTAGGGTGTATTCCAATTACTGCAGTAGCTGTTCATTTGAACATGAAATCATAAATATTGGTCAGTCATCTCATTAGATGTATAGCAATAACATACTGAATTTTGAAGAGTCTACGACAATTTTAAATGTCTGTACAAAAAAAAAAAAAAATCTGGAAACTTATTGAAGGCACCACGTTTCTCTGCTCACAGAATAAGTCGTGATTCTGAGGGAACTACTAATTAAAATCTTGAGTAAACACATATACTTTCTATCGTTCTTTGGTGAAAAAAGAGATCCATCACATCCGTCAATTTCATTGCCTTCTTATTTTCCTATCCCCGAAGCATATAGGCACAGTAAATATTTTTACTCACGGTTTTAATAAGTATTATTAAAACCGTGAGTAAACATACTTATTTCCTATCGCCCCTAGGTGAAAAATATTCTTAAATTTTATTACCAACTTATTTGCTCATTAAAAGACAATATAAGAACATGCAACTAATTGACTGTACTATGCATTTTCAATAACTTGTCGAGGTTTGCTGCCCGGATATCCATGGTGTAACAATGTTGATCCCCACACCCTAAATTCCTTTTCAGGTGCTGGACGGATAAAGCCTGGTATCATTACCTAAAAGATCGCAGAAACAAAAGTTTCATCTACCCAAAAAATCCCCATCCCCAAAGGATTATATTATATTATTACTAGAAATCATATTCCGTATTTGATGGCTTATAGAATCCACTTTTAAAAAAATGTTCCCGAAAATCACCCTGCATCTTATAATGATGACCCTTGACATTATAATAATCGTTTGTAAAACAGTGTAGCTTCAATTAACTATTCTTATTACAAATAAATTATACAAAATTTCAAGTATTACCTTCAAATACAAATAATTTGCCCGGTTATATGGTTTCAAGTATTTCAAACAATTACCTCCCATCTCGCAAACCAAATTTCAAGTAACAATAACAATCGTTTGTAAACAATTATTGCTTCTAGTAACACTTCTTAATACAAATAAGTTGTACACATATGGTTTCAAGTATTCTTATCTAATCCAAATAATTTTCATGGTTACATGGTTTAAAGTTTTTTTTAGCTATTATATGGTTTCAAAAAAGTACCACTAATAATAATCCTTTGTAAACAACTAAATTTTCAAGTAACTATTCTTAATACATATAATTTGTACACAGTTATATGATTTAGAATATTTCTATTTAATACCGATCATTTTTTAATAGATTTGTCTTACTCATTGACGGGACCCTTAACAGATTCTACCGCTCCGGGTCAGAGCAGACCAGGGTTAAGATGCTATGAAACCAATCAACTGGCCTTATCATATTTACCAACCCCTCCGCTCGGGCCGGATATGACACAAGGTCAATTTTTAAGTGGAGTTTAACAGGTTTGAATTCAGAGTTTTTCTTCTCCTAGACTAGTTGCCTCACCAAGGCTGAAGAATCTAATCTGTCCTACTATTTACCCATAGCCGGAGGGGGAATAATTGGATTCATACCTTTCCCGAGGGTAGTAGTGCTATGTGAAATGCAATCAGTCTAGTCTAGGATTTGAACTCGTGTCGCCGTGTCCAATTCCTACGACGATAACCATTACACCTTATTGACAAAATTTAATCCCGACTGTTCAATCGTTTGACCACTTGAATTATTAGTATTAGATAGAATTACGAGGATCGTTCACAAAGTTCTAAGCCCTACCCAGAAAGAAGACCTATAGCAGAACATTTTTGTTGCAGCCACACACTACTACTTATTAAAACTTATTCAGGTCTCTGTCTTAATTTTTGTGCAGTCGAGGCTCACACAATGTTAAGAGGTGTGCAACAAATGGAAAATCTTTTGAACAACCATCGTACTTAAAACAATACAGCTGTTTGGTTTGGTTTGGTTTGATTTTATGGCACATCAACCTTTGTAGGTTATTTAATGCCAAATCCATTTTAATAAATATAAACAGTTCTATTTCCATCAATTCAGTTTAGCATAGGAACACAGTTTCAATACAGCTGTGTGAAAATTCTTTGTCTTTAGAATAGTTATTTGAAGTAATTATTTCTTGTTTTTTATGAATTATTTTCTTGAAATCGTATAATTGCTCGCAGAAAATGTTTGACTTCAGCATTATATATATATGTAATATAATGGCCGAGGGATTTCGTTTTATATATCTTGCCTTTGGGTTTAGTTAGTTGGGTTCAGAATTTTATGTGTTGTACACAATCGTCAGACGAAACGATATATATATATATGTGTGTGTGTGTGTGTGTGTGTGTTTGTGTGTGTGTGTAAAAACAACTGATTTCCATTGTAAAAAAAGACTCAATTTTTACACAAAAATAGGCTCGAGAAGCTGTAATTTTTACATCTACATTGCATTTATTGGCCAATCGTTACCTTCGTTTGGGACTCTTGCAACCCATTTTTTAATTTCTTTGGGATGGCAGAATTTGAATTACCTTGCAAATTTTGAAGGATCAAAACTCAACATAATCTAAGAAATCTTTTCCCTACTAGATAGTTAAAAATAGATTTTTTAACCAATGAGAATCATAAATAATTCAATCATTTAAAAAATCATATCTGAAGCCTGAATCTCATAAATAAAGCGATGAAATAGACAAACCTTTTGTAGATATAAATTTATTTCAATCTCTATTCAACTTTCGTCTATTTCTCTTGAGTGAAAATTTAAAATTCAGTTCCTTCAAAAATGTATCTAATTTCAAGGTTGCTTAATTATTTTTTACAAGCGGGAACATATCTTGTTTTCCTTTCGAGAGAGTGATTATTATACTAACTACTGACGATTCACGACCGCAGATAATCAGTTTTTCTGCTCTTACATCTTAACGCACATATATGCTCTCGCTCCTACATAGTGACATGCTCACACAAAGGTCTTTTACACACATAAGATATATTAACGAGATATAGACAAAGCAAACTGTTATTAACTTATTTCTTGTTTATATCATATCAAGGCATATTACGCTCTATTATTACCTTTTCTAACAGGAAAAAAGCATAAATTATGTTATTAATCAACAAATTTTTCATACATAAGGAATAAAATTTATTGAATTTGTAAAACTATGTTTTATTCAGTCATTTACACATTTTTCGGCCATACACACACTCACACTTTCACATAGCGTGTATTTTGGCCACAGATTTTCTAGTAGATATATTTTGTTAAATTGACTGACAGAGATTTAGAGTTGAGCTTTTTTTTAAATTTAACCTTTTCATGTTTACAGGTGAGATGTTGCAATTGAGAATGAAGTCTGCGTAATAATTGTCCAAAATGTCTGATGTTGAAGCGGGAATTTTCGACCTTCGTTGGTCATTTTCAGGGATGTTGTTTCGATCGTTCCATAAATTATGTGATGAATGAATATTTTGAATGAGAGCGCTTTTCGCGTGAAGTTGATGTCGTGTTGGTACTGGTTTGAATGTGTAGCATTCACAGATCATGGATGTGCCCGTGGTGTAGTCGTTATCGTCGTAGGAAATGGACACGGCGACACGAGTTCGAATCCTGGACGAGACTGATTGCATTTCACATAGCACTAATACCTTTGGGAAAGGTATGAATCCAATTATTCTCCCTCCAGCTATGGGTAAATAGTAGGACAGACTAGGTTCTTCAGCCTTGGTGAGGCAACAAGTCTAGGAGAAGGAAAACTCTCAATTCAAACCTGTTAAACTCCGCTTAAAAATTGACCTTGTGTCATATCTTGCCCGAGCGGAGGGGTTGGTAAATAGTACCATTCACAGATCATGATCACATGACTAAGAATCGCAGATGCTGTTCAACTATGCACTTGTGTCAGATGTATAATAGCTCCTCAATTGAAACGGATTTTGCTCAGCGTGAACTGTTTTTCATAGCGTGCGTGCACGCACGCACATGCACATATATATGTATCTTTGAAGGCGTTCGTGGTGTAATGGTTACTGTCCTAGGAAATGGATATGGTGACCCGACTTCAAATCAGCCTAATCGGTAGGGGCTGTAGAATTCTCCGGCTGCATCTCGGCAGAGGAGTAAGACCCCCCCCCCACAACGGGTGTCTTGAATATGACATTAAACAATCTTGTGGTGAGACTCCAGTAATGTTAGATCTTTTCGGGAATGCGCAGTACCCGTTCATTGCAATCGCTCCTAGGTCCGTTCTGTCCCAGAGCGGTAGCACCTGATAGTGTCCTATCTATAGGTCAAATAGAACTGCTTGACATTTAAACTGTGTGCAAACAAATGACTTATGCTAAAGTGAATTGTTTGAAATAGAACAGTTTAAGAATTTAACTGTGTGTAAACAAACGACGGATGTTTAATTGAATTGTTAGAGATACATAGCAATACATGGAACCATTTAACTTTGTTGACTTATGTTTACAAATCATATATATCAAAAATATATGAGTAAACCGGATTTGGCATTGAATAACCTGCAATGATTGATATGCCATAAAATTCCAAATCAATTTCAAATTCTGGACGAGACTTTTTACATTTCCCAACGCACTAATGCCATTAGGAGGTATGAATCTAACTATTCTTCCTCCAGTTATGAGTAAATAGTAGGCCAGACTATGCTCTTTAATCTTGATATGGTAATCGGTCAAGGAGAAGAAAAACTCTGAATTCAAACCTTGAGTTTCCCCATGCTCGAGCCGAGGAGTTGGCAAATATATGTATATACATATATATCTTAGAAAAGGTTTTAAAAATTTACGACGCTTAAGTATATTTAGTTACCGGGCCATTGGCCTATTGAGTAGAATGTTTACTTACGGTCCGGGAGACCATAGTTCAATCCCAGGTGGAGTCATACTAAAGACTCAAAAAATGGTACTTGATGCCGCCTTGCTTAACAATCAGCATCATAAGGTATGGATCAAGGGTAAAATGGAGCAATCCAGGGAATGGAGTAGCGCCCTCCCCTACACCTCAGTGTCGTAGCTATTGAAAAGGGAGCCTTCAGGTCCCCCTCGACTAAGGTCGCCAATTTTACTTTATATAAAAGTCGTTGATAGTAAATTTGTTTGTCTTTTCGCCCGAATGTATCACGCTAATCCAAACAGAAAGAGGGGAAAAGGTTACTTGAACCCAAACGCAGCATTTGCGGTTGAGTGTACAGAAAGTCGTTGTGTCAGTGTGTTCGCTAGTACTACTACTACTATTGGTGCGTTTGGCGAAACGATCATCGTCGTGGGAAATATACTCA
Organism: Sepioteuthis lessoniana; assembly: GCA_963585895.1. Classification (NCBI taxonomy): domain Eukaryota; kingdom Metazoa; phylum Mollusca; class Cephalopoda; order Myopsida; family Loliginidae; genus Sepioteuthis; species Sepioteuthis lessoniana. The sequence continues at coordinate 66,513,598 of OY757918.1, read as the reverse complement.
GCGACCCGAGTTGAAATCTTGGACAAAGACGTTTACGTTACGCTTCGCACTAATGCCCTTGGGAAAGATTTAAATCTTTCTCGTTTTCGCCGTCCAGATTATGGGTAAATATTAAGGCAGACTGGGCATCTTGACTTTGGTAAGGCAACCAGTCTCAGCGAAGGAAAAACTCTGAATTCTAATCTTAAGGAAAGTTATTTAAAAGAATTTGTGGAACATTGGTGTAGCATTGTTCTGTTATCAGCGTCTAGTTGGGGTAGTATTGAGTTTGTCAGTGGGTATGCTTACCGAGGCCTTATTGGAAGGTAGCAAACGAAATTGTTAAGTGAAACAAAATATCAATAAAACAAAAATGTCTTATATATATATATATATATATATATATATATATATATATATATATATATATAATTCAATTTACAACAGGTTATAAAGATGTGATAAGCTTATTAGAACTGATACCTTTCGTCAGTGTATTTCTAACTCTTTCGTCTTCGCTACGGCTAAAAACCCTCGTCTGCTAGAGGTCCCAAAAGTTGACTCTAAAAAGTTTTTAAATTGGGAATTAGCTTTGGTCAAATCTGTCCTTGATGATGATGAGGATGATGATATATATATATATATATATATATATATATATATATATACTACCTATGAATCGTTACAAGCTCATCAAAAGTGTGGCTAATCCTATACAATACTTCACTTAATAAACAAATCATCTGAGCAGTTCTTGTGCTATGACCGAACAATACTATTGCTATTAATGCTACTACTACTACTACTTTTACTACTACTACTTGCTGAAAATTTTAGTTTTGTTTTATTACAAATATTTTAAAGACAACGTGAGGTCTTAAAATTCTGGAATTCATTTTTCTTCATTGAGAGCAAAAATATCAGCTCCTCCTTGTAGATAAATTATCCTTTCATTTTTTGACGGGTACTATGTTAAATTAAAAAAGATATCCTGTCGTAAGTATCTTATTTATCGAAATATTATTTTTACTAAAAAAAAGTTCCTATTTTAATTTATTTCTGTAAATTGAATAATATTTTTATGAGACGTAAAAAAATTAGTTTTTTTTTCCTACGATTTTTCCCGGTCAATTTAATGAGGAATATTGCCGAGGTTCCTTTACGGAATATTGTTTTGCATTTTTCTAACCATTTAAACAAACTTGGGTTATCTGGTACACAGACATTTAAGTCATTCGATACAAGGGAGACGTACTTAAAGCCCTAAGGAGTCTCCTTAAGATTATTGTGGTACTTAACTAATAAAAAGTAGTTTTATTCTCTGTCTGTATGTCTGTCTACTCTGTCTGTCTGTCTGTCTTCTCTCTCTCTGTCTCTGTCTCCATCTGTCTCTGTCTCTCCCTCTGTCTCTCTCTCTTTCTCTTAGTCTTTTATTCAGTTCTATTTCTTTAGAGCTAATTTTTTAATTTCTTTTAGATAGAATGTCCCCGTCGCATCTTAGTTTAAATAAAGACCTGTTCTTTGTTACCAACTAAGGATAGAAATTTCTCAGGGGAGTGGGTAGATCCCCAAAAAAGGGATGTAGGAGAGTTCAACTTTTTTACTGCAACGATGAGTAGTGTTAAATGCTGTGGTGGGGTGGAATGTGAAGGAAAAAAAGAAGAGGCATATAGAGAAACAGACAATGGAGAAAATAGAGAAAAATATCCCTTTATTTATTTCTCTCTCTTTCTCTCTCACTATATATATATATATATATATATATATATATATATATATATATATAAGTGTGTGTGTGTTTATATATGTGTATATGTGTATACATATTTGTATATATATATATATATATATATATATATATATATATATATATAGATAGATAGATAGATAGAGAGAGAGAGAGAGAGAGAGAGAGTGAGAGAGAGATGTTGCTTGATACGGTAAGAGTTAAGAAATGGTCAATGGTCTCGAATGCCTGAGAGAGTAAGAGAGAGAGAGGGAGAGAGATAGGGAGAGAAAGTGAAGATAGAGTTGAGGGATTTAATTATATATATATATATTAAAGAATGACACAATGAGAGAGAAAGAGAGAGAGAGAGAGAGTGAGAGAGAATGATGGCAAAGTCGATGGATTTGAATGACAGAGAGAGTCTACAAGAAAGAAAAAAGAAAGAAAATGACAAAATTACAGAGAGAGAGAGAGAGAGAGAGAGAGAGAGAGAGAGAGAGAGAGAGAGTGAGTATATTTTTGTGTTTTAGCGCAAATATTTAAGCTTATTATTATTATTATTATTATTATTATTAAATCTACCACAAGGGGCCACTCTTTTAGAGAGTTTGGTTCTCACTGGGTGCCTCATACATCTAGCATTGTCTTGCATAATAGGTCGCGGGAATAATTGGGCACTCAGAGAAAATCTAAATTCAGGCAAGACATTGTACAGCATCCTGTGGTGAAGCCCCAGTTCTGGAGCTCTGTGGAGTGTGGGAAGTACCTCTTTACTACCATTATACCCAGATCAACTTTAATACAGAATGTTCGTAACCATATATTAGTCAAGTAGATCCATTTTGAAAATTTGTAGTATTAGATAGGAATATTTGAATGTATGTAACCGTGCTGACAAATCATTATTATTACTAGTAAGTAGGAATAGTTACTTGAAATCACATGATTAGATTAGAATATTTGAAACCATTAAACTGTGCTAACTAATAATGATAATTATAACTTAATCCCGGCCAGAAGACGAGAGTAACTGATTATTAACACAAAAAGAAGAAAAAAGAGGAACTGGCGCATAGTGGACTTTGCCATCCTGGCTAACCACAGAGTAAAAATCAAAGAAAACGAAAAGAGATACGAGTACTTGCACCTTGCTAAAGAACTAAAAAATGCTGCGGAACTTATTAGTAACAGTGATACCAATTGTAATTGGCGCACTTGGAACGGTCCCCAAAGGATTGGTAAGGGGGCGGGAAGAGTTATACTACTACTACTACTACTACAACTGCAAAAATAAAAATAATAAAAGTAGTTGTAGTAGTTGTAATACTATTATCTATTATTATCACCTAATAGGAATTGTTACTTAAAACCATGTCAGAGATTATAAATTATTTGAATTTCATGAGATTACTCAATACCATATATTTATGCAAAGAAATTAATGTTGTCATAGACAAATAAAGAGTGTGATTAAAAATGATTAAACATGATTAAAAATGATTGCAATGGAATAATAAAAAATATCAATAGTTATAATTATAATGAAATATTTACTCGTGAATCAAATTTCGGTATTAAATAACCCATTAGAAGTTGATATGCCGTTATATAAACCAAGCCAAACAGGTAAGTTGGTTGGTTGGTTGTGCTTTATAGCATATCAACTCTTGCGGATTATTTAATGCGAAATTCTGTTTCTGAATATATGATTTGTAAGCGAATAGTTGTCGGTAACATTTTTAAATGAACCAGACCTCATTTGTTTGCTCACGGTTTAATAGTATTGCTATTCACTGTTTGCACACAGTTAAATGTTTTTTAGCATTGCTATTCAACACTAATAATTCTATTTTGCATTATTCATTTGCTTGCACACAGTTAAATTCTTTCAGGTATAGTAGATCATTAAATAGTTCTATTTGACTTATAGATGGACTGTAATAGGTACTACCACTCCGGGTCTGAAGCGACCAAGGAGTGATGGCATTGAAGGAGTACTTCACATTCCCCAAAGTACCAGGACTGGTATCATACCATGAGATCATCACGTGGTTTAGTGTCAAATCCGGGACACTAATGGAGGTGAAGTACTTACCCCACTCTGCAGAGATGCAATCAGCGTATTCTACAGCCCTTGCAGACTGGTCTAGGTGAGTTAAGATATAGTTCAACGTATTGATTAAGATAATGAAATGAATAAATATTTTAGCATCTGAAAACATCTTTTTCCTATATTGAAAAAATGATTAAGAAAATAGAAAGAACCACCCAACGATTTTGCATACTGTGTTCAACAAATCTTAGAAGTAGCACTCTACAAAACAGCAACTTTACAGCCACTCACAAATCATTTAAGTAAAACAAGCAAGATATACTAGGTATTGCTGGAGAAGTAACGACGAACTCATACGCGACGCTCTCTTATGGACTACTACACATAGACACACCAGTGTTGGCTCACAAGCAAGAATTTATATTCGTCAGTTTTGTGCTGACCCTGGGTACTGCCTAGAGGACCTACCAATAGCACTGAGCGATAGGAATTGGTGTGTGTGTGTGTGTGTGTGAGAGAGAGAGAGAGATGGGGAGGGAGGTAATCAGTACTATCTAACCGACTTAAGGAGGTGGATGAGGTAATGTTAACATTGAATATTAAAAATGCATACAAATATATCAAAATTAAAAAGACAAAATGGCCAAATCACTGTGTTTGCACTTCAAGGACGTCTGCAAGCATGACCTGAAACTCTACAGACATCGAACCAGACAGCTGAGGATTGATTGCAGACGACCGTAGCGTCTGGCGCCACTCAAATCGAGAAAGCGTCAAGAAGGAAAAAAGAAAGAAAGAAAAAAAAGAAAAAAAGTAGCCAATAGTTACGATTTATCTGACACCCCACCGTGTCAGAATATGGCGCAAGGCCGTTTTATGGCACGAATCGAGACTCATGCACAGCATGTCCAAAAATTCTTGAGCGCAGAATTTAAAGCCAGCAAGTTCATGCCTTCGATCCACACTAAAATTTTGTCATCAAGATCTGCTAATGTCCTTCGGAAAGGCATGAATCCATCTCTCTCCCTCCTCCCCTGTAAATAGTTGGACAGACTGTTTTTTTAACTTTAGTACGGCAACTCTGAATTCAAACCAGATGTACTCTGCTTAAAAGATGACCTACCGTGGGGGAGGGGCCGAGTCTTTGGGGAAATGTTAGATTTCAGATCCACTCCGTGCGCTATAATTACCCACGAGTTTGAGGGACACGTACAAATCAAATTCTAATTCTATTCTACGTTGAATAAATTTTGAGAGAAAGATTTCGGAAATTCTACACTCAATTTCTTGCGTAAAAAAGTTTTTAGTATCTCAATCTAGGGATGCACCGATAAGCAAATTGGCCGATGAACAGGTTTTCTAATGCCGATTTATCAGCACATTTCGTTGTCATAAATGGTACAAATATTAATTTAGTTATATCGTAAACGAAGACAACCCCTTTTTTTCTTGCCGGTGAAAATTGACCGAAGGGACCTGTAGCTTTTGTGACTGGACTGAATTTGAGGCAAATAGAGGTAAGCACTTTGAAAATTTCTCTCCTTTTCCTTCCTATCGAATTAACATTATTATTTTGTACTTTAAATCACTATCAAAGAAAATTATTACTCTGTCTTTCAGTTTTCACGTTGAGGACTTGTACGGTAAATTGCGACCACGTGCTAACCGAACATAAAGCATTCTTCATCAGTCATACTCTTGTTCCTCATTTTTGGATCCGTGCTACCATTACATATATATTTTTATTTTTCTGGTTTAGATAATCCATATTATTGTGAGATAAATTACTAATTAGATATCAGACATAGGTAATTTAAATACGTAGAAAATTAATCATATACTGACATCAACCATTATGGCAACCAGTTTCTTCTGCTGGAAGTATTTTGATGTCAATCCCAAGAATAAGAGTACATCTGTTTGCAAGTTATGTCAAGCTATCATATCAAGGGGTGGTAAATCAGCAAAAACTTTTACAACGATTAATATGTTAAACCATCTTAGAAAAATTCATCCAGAAGAAGCAAAAGTTGCAGATAAAAAAAGGAAACACAATGAACGTTCAGGGACAGACATTCCAGGAACAAGTGGCAGCAACTACGAACTTCCAGCAAAATATCTGACATGGCTTTAATAGGCTTATTGCAAAACTTTGTCCAAATTACAGTATTTCATCAAAAAAGTACTTCACTGAAAAAATAATTCCACATATATTTACAAAAGTAAAAACAAAGATTCAATCGTCTCTTAAAATTTGCTGCTTTTATGGCTTCGAACTGACGAAGAAAAGAAGCAGAAGGTACCCCGCAACAACAATTACCGACGCCGACTACGCCGATGACCTAGCGATACTGGCAAATACACCTGACCAAGCCGAAACACTACTGCATAGTTTGGAACGAGCAGCAGCAAACATAGGCCTATATGTTAATGCACACAAAACGGAATATATGTGCTATAACCAAACGGGGGACATCTCCACTCTAGAAGGAACCCCTCTTAAACTAGTAGACAAATTCACTTACCTAGGAAGCAGCGTCGAATCAACCGAAAAGGACATCGAAACGAGGTTAGCGAAAGCATGGACTGCTATCAATAGGTTATCGATTATTTGGAAATCAGACCTAACCGATAAAATGAAACGCAGTTTCTTCCAGGCAGCGGTCACATCGATACTGCTATATGGCTGCACTACATGGACGCTAACAAAACGGCTGGAGAAGAAGCTAGACGGCAATTACACAAGAATGCTACGTGCAATCTTAAACAAGTCCTGGCGGCAACACCCCCCAAGACACCAACTGTACGGCCACCTACCTCCTATCACGAAAACTATTCAAGTTAGACGAGCCAGACATGCAGGACACTGCTGAAGAAGCAGGGACGAACTCATAAGTGATATACTCTTATGGACCCCCGCACATGGCCGTGCAAAAGCAGGACGACCAGCACGAATATACATTCAGCAGCTATGTGAGGATACGGGATGTTGTCCTGAAGACTTTACCTAGGGCGATGAACGATAGGGAGGAGTGGCGAGAGAGGGTCAGGGATATCCGTGCTACCAGCGCGATATGATGATGATGATGACAGACATCTGGACAGCTAGTACAAATAATGCTCCCTTTCTAAGTTTGACAGGTCATTGGCTTTCAAATAACTTTGAACAGTGCAGATCTGTGCTTAGAGTTGTTCCATTCCCTGGTACACACAGGTACAAGAATAAGTGAAGAATTGCACAATGTTCTGGATGAGTATAAAATCTCCAATAAAGTTTTCTTAGTCTTGCGGGATTCAGGAGCAAATATGGTTGCTAGTGTTAGGGAATGTGATTTAGATGTACCATAGCCATATACACGAATATACGAAATGTACATGGGACGTTCATTACATATATAACATAAAACATAGGAATCTCGAAATTCGAAAAACACGTAACGACTTCTCAGTTCAGGTACGACACTTTTTATTACCTTTGAGTTTAAAGGTTCTTCGACATTAGGAGAGAGGCACAATCTTTCTATTCTGGCTTATTTATCTGCCCACCCCCACACGTGTGGCACCTGCCACAAAGGTCTCCGCGAGCAAGCGAAAACCCACCGTCTTCCCCCGAGGCAGGTCTCATCTCAACTCATCCGGTGTCTTGTCTCAACTCACTGACTTTTTCAAAATCTCCCAAAATCCTTCCTGTGCCTCCGGTGCGTGACGTCTCTCGCACTGTGTAACCCCGTTTCACATCTCGGGCTATTGTGACATCTCTGAATGACACGTCCGTTCTGCGCGCGCGCGAACACCTGTTTTAATGTTGCACCCAACTAACCCATGCGCCGAGCCGAAAGGTTCTCAGCCTAACTAAACCCAACGGCATAAACCGAAACCCCTCGGCCATTATATTACATAAAGTCACTAGAAACTCTAATGTTAAGAGTATTCAATTTTAAATACTGATGAGACTATGAGAGCAAAGGAGACAGGCAGCAAGAATAGATGAGGAAGTAGAGCAGCAGCGGGTGCGGAGCAGAGGTAACCACTGCAGCATGCTCCAATGGAAGTAGAACTTCAGCTTATAGTTATTCACTTAAGAATTGGAATTTGTACTTTGTAGTTAATTTTTAATTTCTTTTTTTCTTATCTAGTTGATCAATTATATTCATTTAAGAATTGGAAATTGTACTTTGTATTTTGTAATTTCATTTAATAAAGCCAAAAAAAAAGGCAAAAAGCCATAATAGCAGCCAGACACTTAACAAATGTCAATTTAAATTGGCAGTTACCGATTACCGATTACCGATTAATCGGGCAAGTCGCTGATATTGCCGATTACCAATTACCTGCAGATTAATCGGAGCACCCCTATTCACAGCAACCTCTTCATTTAAAAAATATTCTGTTGAAAAAGAAAATTCCACCCCCCATATATATATATATATATATATATATATATATATATATATATATATATATATATATACTCAGTCGTCAGGGATTGTAGAATATATCGACTGCGTCTCTGCAGAGGATTAAGACCTCCAACAAGTGTACAGCATATGACACTTAACTATCGGATGGTAAGGCTCCTGCTATGGAGTTTGAGGCATTGTGGAATACCTCTTTATTGCAATTACTCCCAGATCCATTTTGACCCGAAGGGATAATGACTGTTAGGGTCCCATGTATGAGTCAAATAGAACTGTTTAATGATTCACTATACCTGCAACCATTTAAATGTGAGCAAATAAAAGATTAATATTAAACTGAATTATTAGTATTAGATAGCAATATTTGAAACCATTAAACTGTGTGCAAACAATAAATAGCAGTACTTGAAACCATTTAATAAAACTATTCGTTAGGACATGCAACCATTTAACGGTGTGCAAACAAATGAGCTCTGGTGCATTTAAAAATAATTACCTTAGAACTATTCGTTTACAACTCATATATATTTGATATATATGAACAAACAGGATTTGGGATTAAATTATCTACAAAGATTTTGATATGCTGTAAAACCCGATTAACCAAAAATGTGTGTGTGTGTGAGTACATTTCTATGTAAATGCATTTATATACACAACCTAGAGTAGAGTATTCACCAATGGTCCGGGAGACCTGAGTTCAATTCCAGATCGTGTCGTACCAAAGACTTTAAAAATGGTACTTGATACCTCCTTGCTTAACACTCAGCAATATAAGGTACGTATCAAGAGTAAAGTGGAGTAATTCAGGAAAAGGAGTAGCGCCCTCCACTACACCTCGGTGTAGTAGTTATTGAAAAGGGAGCCTTCAGGTCGCCCTCGACTACGGTCGCCAACTTTACTTACTATATCTGATATAAAAATTATTTTCTTATACATACCATGTAAAGGTCTTCTGCAACTTTGAAATATTCAGCCTTGTCGGCTAGGGTTGTAGAATACGCCGACTGCCTCTCTGCAGAGGAGTAAGACCCTCCCCACCAACAAATGTCCTGGATATGACATAAAACCATCTGATGATGAGGCTCCAATCCTGGAGCTCTAGTGAATCTAGAGTACATTTTCATGGCCGTTACTCCCAGGTCCTATCTGACCCAGAATAGTAGCATCTGTTAGGGTCCTATCTCTGGGTCAATACAAATGTTGACATTTAAACTGTGTACAAACAAATGACTGATATTTAATTGAATTGTTGGAAATCGAACTCTTTGAACATTAACTGAAAAGCTGAATTGTTAGTTCCAATTTTAGTGTTTGTACCGTCGAAATGATGCATGGCAATATTCGGAACCATTTAACTGTGTGGCATCAAATGAATAATGTGTGCCTAATTTGAATTATTAGTATTACATAACAATACTTGTCACCATTTGACTGGATGGCTAATTTGAATGAATAGTGTTAATTCAAGTAAGTATTAAATAGCAATACTTGTAACAACTTCACTGTCAGCAAGCGAATGATTAATATTGAACAGAATTATTAGATAGAAAAAATTGAAACCATTTAACAGTGATTAATTGTAAATCGAATTATTCTTGTTAAATAGAAATACTTGAAACCAACAGTGTGCAAAAAAAAAAAAAAAATAAAAATAAATAAATAAATAAAATAAAAATAAAAAAATAAATAAATAAATGAATGAGCTCAGACTCATTTAAAAATTTTATGAACAAAATGTTTTGCATTGTGCTTTTAAAGATGAAATATTGGCATTAGTACAATCATTTCCATAGATAATCATTATATTTTTAGTAAGGGTTGAATAAAGGGAAACATTCGAGTCCACCTTTAAAAATAGCTGTACAAAAGTTTTCGGCCACCTTACATAAACCAATGAAAATATGTTTTAAAATAGAAAGAATGTTCCACCTCTAATAAGCAAATCTTTTTCAACAACAGCATCGATTTTTTTAATATAGTGAAAATTCTTCCATTTAAAATCTCGGCGAAAATTTAGCTTTGATAACATGGGCTTGTCCCGCCTCTGGTTTTCTGGAGACCTGCTGGGCGTTTGTGCCAGGTGGGTGCTATTAAGCTGAGTCAACTGGTTCCAGTCAGCCGTTCTTCAGAAAATATCTGCTTTGAAGAGCTGAGTTAATGACTTGGCACCTAAGGCGCCCCTTTGGGGAATACCGATGGAATCAAGCATTTTTGGTCTAGCTGCACATTAGACTCAATTTGTGCTCTCTATAAAACGATTTTATGTTCTATATCGGATTGGTAGGAAGTCGGTTAAATTGTCATCTTGGCGAAAATTTGGCTTTAATAATACAAGCGTTTTTTGGGAGTCTCCCTGGTATTCGCGCTAGGTGGGTGTTATTAAACTGATTCCCCCGGTTCTAGGAGGTCTTTTTCCTGGTAATACCTGCTTTGCAGAAAAGAGTTTATTGCTTGGCGCCTAAGACGTCCTAATAAAAGAATGCCGAAGGGTCCAAAAATCTTTGGTATAGTCGCGCATTAGTCTCGATTCGTGCGTGGCTCCCCATTATCAAACGACCTTGTGTCATATATCGGCTTGGTGTGAAGTCGGTTGAATAGACATCATGGCGAAAATTTCCAAAGAAAGGAGGATGAAGATAGTGAAGATGTCCAAGAATAAGAGCCGGCTAAGGAACTCAGAATTTCAAGAAGCAGAATCTCAGAAATCCTCTCGATGTTTCAAGGCACTGAAAGTGTTTTGTATTGACCTATATGGGATTATCTTCGAAAGTTACAACTCAGGATGGAAACTGATCAGGATAGCAAAAGCTCAGCCCAAGAAAACTGCTAGACAACATGAACTGAAGAGATTTACGGCAGCTAAGAAACTAGCATTAACCAAAAAGTATTTAAAGGCCACAAAGCAGCAGCTGTACCGCTACCTACCACCCATCACCAAAACTATCCAAATTAGACGAACCAGACATGCAGGACACGGCTGGAGAAGTAGGGACGAGCTCATAAGTGATGTACTACTATGGACCCCTTCACATGGCCGAGCAAAAGCAGGGTGACCAGCTCGAACCTACATACAGCAGCTCTGTTAGGATACGGGGCGTAGCCCTGAGGATCTGCCGGAAGCAATGAACGATAGGGAGGGGGCGAGATAGGGTCAGTGATATACGTGCCGATGGCACGACTAGATGATGATGATGATGATTTAAAGGCCAGATTAAGTTGGTCAAAGAGGAATGAATTATGGAATGCAGATGCTTAGAATAAGATCATATTCAGCAATGAAGATGGAGCTGCATTCTAATAAGTGGGAATTTTTCAGAAGGCCTCCAAGATAGCGAAACAACCCGCATTACACGACGACAGGAATAAAGTTTCGAGGTAAGAATCTGATGCAGTGGGGATGTATAAAAAGTAATTGTTCAAAAAAGTTGGCTAACTCGAATTGTGCCAAATACATCCAGTTGCTGAAGGATAATTTGATACCAGACTTAGATTAAAGTGAGATTTTTCAGCATGACGGAGATCCATGCTACAGATAGCGGGCAACACACCAGAGCTTGGCTGATGAAAATGATACCATATTGAGATATTGGTCAGCACGGAGCCCTAACTTAAAAATCATCGAACAAATATGAAAAGAATTAAATAAAAAAGTTCTTCAGAAGAATTCACAAAATCTTGAAGAATTTTACGGAACTCAGCCTCGCAGAATGATATCTCATACCTGCGAAGATAGAGGATTTTTACGTATCTCTTTCAAGGTGCATTGAAGGAATTATTCAAGCTAATTCAACTATGGACAGTAATTATTCAAGCTAATTCAACTATGGACAGTAATTTCATGAAATGAACACTATGTAATTAATTTTCATTACAGATATTTTTTCTGTTTTAAAACACTGTATTTTTAATTTACGTTGGTTTACGTTAGGTAGCCGAAAACTTTTGAACGACCATTTTTAGGGATGGTCTCGCATCTTCAGAACTTCTACTACAAAATATAATGATTAAGTATTGAAATGACTCCAGTAGGATCACTGTTTCATCAGTAAAAATCGCAATACAAAAAATCCACTTACAAGTTGGCAATTAGCAGAAATTTACAATAGTTTAAAGTGGCCGACGACTTTTGTATGATACTGTATTACATACAGACACATTTATGGGCTTTTGAAATTGTTGTTTACATTTGTAAAAATCATTTAACAGATTTTCAGCGCTAAGTATACTTGCTTTTGAAAAAAATATCAACTAAAAATCAACGGAGAAATGGCATTTAATGAAACATTTATTTAGTTTTTTCCAAGTCTTCGTCTTTTTAATTGTGAAAATTAATTAAACCATTCTTGTGGAATTACTTAGTTTATTCCAATAAATGATCATAAATGAAGGGAAGGGGAAGTAAATAAAAAATGATGCTTTTATAAAAAGCAGGAATTAAGAAAAAGGAAAAGCAATATATATTTAAAAAGAAAGAAATGAATAGAATAGAAAACAGACAAATCTTGAACACCGAATTAAAGTAAATGTTATTCTAATTACTAATCTCTTTGGATTTCTTTCCGTTCACTTGGCCCACTTTATTGTTTTAATTTCCATTTTTAAACATACATTCATTATTCTTTTTTTTCATTCAGTTTGCTTTGCATTCTTTTTCGTAAAAAGAAAACAAGTGAAATTCAACATGAGAACCAGCTCTGAAAAGCCACGATTAACAAAGGTGTCATTATGTTCATAGTGTCACCCTTTTCTCACCAATGAACGCCGAAAAAAATAGCCAGTTAAAAATTAATCGATGAAAAGAGCATGAAAATGAAGTGAGTAATGAATGAAAACAATTGGAAAATGAAGTTGCTTTATTTGCATTAGTCTATGTTATTATGTCCGTAAGGAGGAGATATTTTCATTCTCGCTTTTTATAAATACAAATGGCGTCTCGTTTCTCCCTTGTGTGGATAAACATGGAAATAATTAAAAAAAAGTAAAGTTGACGACCTTAGTTGAGGGTGACCCGAAGGCTCCCTTTTCAATAGCTACTACACCGAGGGGTAGGGGAGGGCGCTACTCAATTCTCTGGATTGCTACACTTTACCCTTGATCTGTAACTTATAAAGCTGAGAGTTAAGCAAGGTGGCATCAAGTACCATTTTTTTGAGTCTTTGGTATGACTCAACCTGGGATTGAACGCCGGTCTTCCAGACCATTGGCGAACACTCTACTCATTTGACCAATGGCACACTGGTTTAGTGCTGTTGGTACGTCCTACTCATTATTCTTTTCCTTGGATTAAATTTTTTTTACTAATTTTTGAATTATACTCGGAAATAACAGTTTTTTTTCTCGTTCCTTTTTACTTCCCCCCTCCTGTAATCAGCAGTCATTCATTATTCTTGTAGTAGGAATACTCCGCATTTAATAATTCTTTTCTTCATCCATCTATTATTATGGTTGTATCTTAGTTGATACACTAATATCATAGTTGTATCCTAGTTGATACAAGAAACATTTTGTCATGAGATGTCTGTAAAAAGAGGTGAGATTTTGATTTCTTTTTGGTTTTATCCTGAGCTGTTGGCCAGCATCTGAACCCCTTTTTGATTTACAAAACGTTTTTAAGCAATGTCTTCATATATATATATATATATATATATATATATATATATATATATAATTCAATCCCTCCACACGAGCAGTATGAGACACAAGGTAAATTCTTCAAGTGTAGTATAAAAGTTTTAAATTTAAGGGTTTTGCTTCTCTTAGACTGGTTGGCATATCATGGTTAAAGAGCACAGTCTGCCCTACTACGTATCTATAACTGGAGTGAGAATAGTTGAATATATACCTTTCCGAAGAGTATTTGCGTAAGTGAAATGCCAACAACTTCATCCAGGACTTGAACTCTACAAATCAATCAAAATAGAAATAATTAAAAGAAAAAAATTATTTGATATTTTTATTTAAATCTTTTTCAATAGTGACTTTAGCGCTAACCGTTTTGTGTGTGTGTGTGTATAGATATATATGTGGGGATTTAGGAATTAACAGTAAAAACTCCTAACCGGATATTGACTCGTCGGCTGCCAGATACAAAATGTATAAACGCGTCGCCACGCATAAGGCTCCACGCATCCATCCGGTTAAAATCAGAAAAAAGAAAAATAATAAAATGTAAAGTAGCCAATGAGAAGCGGTCGCGCCAAAATTAGAAGGATTTTCGAGTGGCGAATTTGGAGCCGGTGAAGAGAGATAAATACTCAGGTTTTCTGTGAACCGACCTCTCTTTTCGGGTAGTGACGACGAACCGACAACACCGATTTTACTATCTGGTGTTTTGGGCACCACGCTATGTCTTTAGACGTAGCGTTGGTTAGTCCATTCACCAAGTAAATAAAAGAAAAGTATGAAAGAAATGTTTTCGTCTCCTGTCTGTTTCTATCTTTTCTTTGTGTATATTTCTTTTGGTCCTTCTTTGGGCAAGGCATTGCGCCAGCCAGTCAACGTGGGGTAAAATAATATAACCAAAATATGGAGTCAGATATCTTACGGCAACACAGCCTTGCCCTTAGTCACTGACTACCTAAAAACTTTCAAACCCCACATATATACATATATATATATATATATATATATATATATATTGAATGTCTTGTTAACTCATCGGTATTGTTGTAACAACGGTCTTTGATGATTTTTATGTTTCTATTTTGGAAAGAGTGAAGAATTCTAATTAAAATTTCATTATTACCTCCATCACACCGAAAATTTTGTTTTAAAAAAAATTACATTCAGCACTGTGCAGACCCTATATCATTATTTTATTTTATTTTTTTTACAAACTAGACTGAAATTGATTCATTCTTTAAGTTATAATATTTTAAGTGTATTGCTCTAATAAAAAATGTCGCTTATATTACGTCATTTTCGTTTATTTGGTTGTTCGCAATATACAGTCCGATTTAGTCTACACTGTATAAATTTTGTTCTTGCACATTTTTTTAATTGTATAAAAATTCCCATTTCTAATGATTAAAGTATCTTCTTGGCTAATTTTCGATCACCTCTTTCAGGATTTCATTTTCAAGATTATATGAAGGATTTTCATGAAAAAATAACCGACGCTTTTACTTTTCAGCTTGGTCATAATTTTGCTTCATGACAATGTTCGACCACATGTAGCCAGGATGACATTACTCGGCCACATAATGACAGTGCAGAATCTCACCGACTTGAGATATGAAACTTTGCTCCATCAACCATATTCTTCTGATCTCTCACTAACCAACTAACATTTTTTCAAACATCTGGATACTTTTTTACTCACCCCCCCCAAAAAAAAACCATTCCGTTTTGAAGAAGTAGAAAAAGCATTTAAAGATGTCTTGCCATCAAAACTTTGAAAGTTTTATCGTATAAACTTATCAATCGATGGCAGAAATGCATAGATGTTCAGTGATCAGATTTTGACTGATTAAAACAATATTTAAATTTATTAATTGAGGAATAAAAGTTTATTCTAAAATTGGATATTATTTTCCAAACTACCAAAAAAATATAAAAACGTAAAAATTTGGAAAAGAATTAAATTATCTGATTGGTTGGTTGGTTTGTTGGTTGGGTTTTATGGTATATCGACCCTTGTAGGTTATTTAATACCAAATCCTGTTTATACATATGTATTAAAATATATAAGATTTGTAAACGCATATTTTGTTGATAACATTTCTAAACGAGCTTTAACTCGTTTGTTTGCATACAGTTGCTATCAAAAACAAATAATTCTATTTGATACAAATCATTTTTCTCACTTACTACTAACATATAAATTCTTTTTCCTCTTTTTCATTTTTTTTCTTTTTTTCCCCTTTCCATTTAGATACTCCATTACAGTCATTGTCCTTTATGAAATGGGATACGCCTGAATCCCTTTTTCTTTTACTCAAAAACCTCTTCCCCCTCATATTTCCCTCCTTCTCTCTGAAATAATTCCACCTCTGTCTGGTCAAATCTCTGATGAAACCTGATACACTTGATGGTACCAAGCTTTGACCATCTACCCAGATGATCACAGTTCTCCATATTCATTCGTCGAGTGTCTCTGGTCTCTAGACCCTTTCCCTCCCTTTATAGATTTTTATATTCCCCATTATTTTATCTCTTTCCTCAGTTGCTAAAATGTAAAAGAATTAAAAAAATGTTTAATCTGAAGAAGTTCTTCCCAGAATAAAGAATGAAATATTACTACAAAACCCGATGTAAGTGTTTGATTTATCCACTTTTCCACGTATTTTCATCATATATATATATATATATATGTATATATATATAAAGACGAAAAGCATTGAGGAAAAGCTAGATGAAAACTTCACAAGAATGCAAGAGGCTGTTTTGAACAAATTCTGAAAGCCTCACTCAACAAAACAGCAGCTGTACGGCCACTTAACTCCTATCTCAACAACTATCTTAGACGAACAAGACATGCTACACACTGCAAGGAAGTAAGAACGAACTCAGAAGCCATGTTCTCTCATGAACTCTTACATGTGTCCGACCAGAAAAGACTTATAGACATCAGCTCTGTGTAGACACTAGATGATGTCTAGAGGATCTTTCAGTAGCGATTGAGGATAGGGACAAATAGAGAGAGAGAGAGAGAGAGAGAGAGAGAGAGAGAGTGAGAGAGAGGGTGTTATCAGCACCACCTGATGATATATATATACATATATATTGTTTTTGGTTTATTTGTTTACTGGCATATCAACGTTCGTGAATTATTTGATATTAATGTTTTGTCTTCCGTGCAGCAAACTAAAATCGATTGGGCATTGTTGGTGAGGGAGTCAGAACCATGATGCTATTCACTCTCCCAGAAATTTGGAAATGGCATGCTGGACTATTTAGAATTTAAGCCGGAAGCTATATTTCGAAGATTTCAAGGTGTTTGGGAGTCAGTCTGAGGAGAATGCCGAAGATTCGAAAAGAATTGGATGAGTCCAATTGTTTTTATGAATGTATGGCAGCTCGGAAGCCTTACTCGGATCGTTATGATAAAAGAACCCCCGTGAAATCCAAACCGTGATTGACAACGATCCTAGTCTGATGTTGGATCCAGCCCTGGCCGATACGTCTGGCTTAGCCTGTGAATTTTCACCAACATCAAATCCCTCGGCTTTCCTTGTTAATCTGAGATAACTGCTACCATTCGCCACGCTGTGAATTTTTGATCTGATTTGCGGTGTTTTAGCAACCTCAGATAGTTTCCACTGTGGGAGTCGATCTAATTTGGCTGGAATCCACGCCGAAGAAAAATCGCTGTTCCTGGAGAAAATAGTTCCTGTCGCGGTTCACAAAAAACACAAAAAACAATAACAACGCTTTCGATATTTGTATACTACAATTTTCTCAAAACTATTGTCTTTATCTAGCTATACAAGTTTTTACAGAAATGTGTAGAATACAAAAAGAAGGAAAAGGTCACACGAAACTTGTCCGTTGGTTTGGGAATGTGACAGAGAGATCAAACAGAGGATGTAAGGGAGACAATTATCGTTTCTTGGTTATTTTGAAAAAAAATTGTTTATCTCGGTTTTTGTTGACTCAACGATCGGGAATTCGCAACGTTCCGTGTTTAACTATTGGTTATAATCGGACCAGGCACAATTCACAGATTCATCCGGTAAAATCGAACTTTTGCTTCAAACTCTCAGTTCTGGACTAATCTTGACTTCGCCCTCAGTTCCGGGACTAACCCTCAATTCCCAAATGGGTTCTGCCCTGACCCCTGATTTCACCTTCTCTGTCTCTCTTCCTTTTTCTTCTCTTCTCTCCACTGGTCTCTGTTCTCGTGAATGGGCGCTGCGCACTGCTTATATAATATGGGGGCGGGGTCTCAACAATTTTTGGGTACGCCCATGAATAATGATATGTAAATTACCTGGTTGATCGAAATTTTAAATTCCACAGATGGCCGTCGTTTTTAAGAGGTACTCAAAATGAATCTTGGTCGCTCCGCTGATTTTCGTCAGACAAGAGACCCTTGAAACGGAAGAAATCCACTTATGCCGTCCCAGTCCCTTGCTTGAACTTTTCACATCTAGACCACACAGATTTCATTACCCCTTTTACCACAAGATTCACTCAACGAATCTATCTCTCCACTCCCCGAACCATCACCTTACTCACTAAAGCCTCAATTCCTGGATGTCGGTCAAAGAAAAAAAAAAGAAATAAAATAAGGTAGAAAATAAAATGATAGATATATATAAAAAAAAGGAATTTTCTCTAGTTATTCCCTGTATTAAAAAAAACTTATTTCCAAATCCATCTTTTCATCCATTTAATCAACAAATTCGTTCTAATCTCTTAGAATCATTAATTAATTAATCCACCTGGGAAGGTTTCTCTCGGTCAGACTAGCAAGCCAATCAGGTCCATAGCCAGGGACATAGGAATGTCTAAGTTTCTTATCAGGCAAGTAGTGTATGAAGACATTCAGATGAGAAAAAATTCTGCCAGTATCAAATACCTTGTACTGTTTCCAGAAGATGATGAAATAATGATGAAAAACAAACACCCAGTAACACATCATGGTTTTTGGGGTACTCACTTGTGATGGTGACGTTATATCTCCATGAATTTTCCCACATGGCATCAGACTCAACACAGGAGATTACATCAAGTATCTGGCGGGGGTATTGCTCCTCTGGATCAAAAGGGTAGCTGCTGGAATACCCTACGTCTGGTAACGGGACTCTGTGCCATGCCATACCAGCGGGGGAACCCAGTGTTGGCCTTGAGAAAATTTCTGTATCTACATCAGCCCTAATTCTACGGATTGACATCTTGATTATTAAGTATGGACTGTGGTTCAGCAAGAGACCATCACAACTCTATGCAACACCAAAGATAAACTGAAGGCGAGGATAATGGCAGCATTTATCAATTTAAGCAAGGAAACCGTTGGAAAGGCTTGCAGGAGATTCCGAAATCGTTTGGAGGCCGTGGTTGAAGTCAATGATAATTTCTTTGAATAAATTCAACATTTCAAAATATTTTCATGTAATTTTGATAAATATATCTGATAAAGTGAAAAGTCATTGTTCGTTTTATTTTTATGCAATTTAGACAACAATTTACACATTGCAATCTGGTACAGGTGCGTTTTCAAGTTTTCTGTAAATTCATTTCAGGCTTATATGTGTCCATATGTACATACTTGTATGTGTATTTGTGTGTGTATATACATACATCTGTTAGTGTGTGTGTGTGTGTGTATTTGTGTGTTTTGGACGTTTTTATTGGTATGTGAATGTATTTAAAAAAAAAATTCTGTTCCTTTTAACTAGTCAGGAGTTGTTGCTTTCCTAACGCTTTAATAATAAAACCAAAGAAAAAGTAAAAGAAAAAGAGAACAACAAACGGAAGGACAAAGAAAAAGAAAAACAAAGAGAAAGAGAAGAGAAAAAAAAAAGAAAGCTTGTCATTTTTGGAAATAAGTTCGTTGTTTTTTCTTTAACGCTTGTGTTTTTTAAGTGTAATAGTTAGAAGCTGACGTAGCAGATGGAAGATGACAACCTTAAAAAACTCCCCCAAACCCAAAGCAAAACAAAACACGAAAGCAATTTTTCATCATGTCCACCATTAATAGCCCAGTTATCTCTTAAGGCATAAAAGCCATGATGGCCCAACAATTACCGACCCTCCAAATCATAACATGAGTGTGACACTCAAGCAATGACGCCCTTCTGATCTCGACACATACTTTCGACGTTGTCTCAAAAAGGTTTTTTTTAATTACTAATAACATTTTTTTTATCGAGTATTTTTTTATTATCATTAATTTCTATTGTTCTAGACCGTTAGTTGTTTCTTCTTCACTCGTTGTCTTTTTTCTTCGTCTTTTCCACCATCTGATGATCACCTCTGCCAACACCACCACCACGGCTTTGGACTCCTGCATCTATATATTGATTCACCGACATCATCTTCACATTCTTCTTCTTCTTCTTCTTCTTCTTCTTCTTCTTCTTCTTCTTCTTCTTCTTCTTCTTCTTCTTCTTCTTCTTCTTCTTCAGAAATTTTTTTTATTATTCTCCTCTTTCTCCCATTCACCTCCTCCCCCTCTTCCTCTTCTTAAAAGTTTTCATCATTTCCTTCTACTTCTTCTTCACAAAGATTTTCATCATTATTATCCCCTTTCCCCCACTCTTCTCCTCCCCCTCTTCCTCTTCTTCCGAAAAGTTTTCATCATTCCTTTCTTCTTCTTCTTCTTCTTCTTCTTCTTCTTCTTCTTCTTCTTCTTCTTCTTCCTTTTATTTTATCTTATCCTTCATTTTTCTTTTCTACTCTACTTTTGGCTACTTTTCTCATATTTCTTTTTTATGATCTTTATTTCAATTTGCTTCTATTTTCTTCTTTATTCGTCATTTCGTTTATGAGGTCAGCCATATTGCCCTTCCGTTTCCCATAAAATGTTTTTTGTCAAGATTGTCACCATTTAGCCTCCAAGTAATTTTTGCTACATCTACCTATACAAGTTTAAAAATTACTTCATAATTCTCCCGTTGCCTCTTATTGGGGGGGGGGAAATTACCTTACCTCATGTCTTAGTTTCTTACTTTTCTTACTGTAGACACGAAGGCCCCAACACGACAAGTATGAAAAGCAGTCTACCAATGTCGTACGCGTCAGGCGCCAATTCGGACGATTCTGAAAATTCACAAACAATAGAAAGTAACCGAGACTAAAAGTTAATCAGCATTTCTGTCAAATATTCTGCTCTTCTTTGATAATGCATTTAAAATTTAAAAAAAACCATGAAAAGAAAAAAAAAACAAAAAACAAAAAAATAATGCCAATTATCTATAACCGTGGCGTAATGAATAAAGAGCTGGACTGCAGCTTCGAAGGAAGCAAGTTTGAACTCCAATAGCGCTCTTATGTCCAGTGTCAAACTAATACCCTCGGACAAGGTATGAAATTCCTTATCATCCCCAGCTACTGTTCTTCTACAGTGATGGTTTAGGCATTAAATAACTCAAGAAGGTTAATATGCTATTTAAAAAAGAAAACAAAGCAAGCCTTAATTATATTCACGGAAGCGTCAACAAATGCAAAGAACATATTAACACCTTCGGACAGCGCAAGATTTCAGCTGGGAAAGGCTTGTAGCGTTAAGGTTATCGTCGTAGGAAATGGAGACAGCAACCTGAGCTCAAATACTGGTCGAGACTGTTTGCATTTCACTAGTGCTTGGGAAAGGTATGAATCTAAGTGTTCTCTCGGTAGCAATTAGGTAAATAGTTGAGCAGACAGGGCACTTTAATCTTGATATGGCAAAGTCTAAATTCAAACCAGATATTAAAAAATGCATCCTGCTCAGGGTGGAGAAGTTGGATAAATATATATTAGAAATTTTCCCAGTCATTGCCTTGGGGTGGTATTTGTCGCTGCCTTCCACCAGACACGACTTGACACAAGGTCAAAAGCCGGAAGGCCAATTAAAGTGGGGATAAAGGGGAGGGGAAGGTCGGGAACGAGCCGAGACTCGAACCCTGCTTGTCTGTGCTGCTCATCGGCTCACTTAGTGCAATGTGAGCCTGATGAGGCAAGCAGTTTCACGAACCCAAATGTGGGTCCGGGCACGTATGCCAGTTTACGGCTTAAACTAGACGCTTGGTCTAGTGCCGTGCATGGGGGACAAAGGAGACAAAAATGCAGCTCGCCCACCCGAAGGTAGCCTAGTCGAAACTAGGTGCCTAATTAAAGGCCCCAAGTCTGCCATTGTTCCTTTTCCAGGGCCACGCTCCGGACCGAAGTCCAGAACAGGCCCCGGGGCGCTCGCCAAGAGCTAGCCCCAGTCATTGCCTTGGGGTATTCAATTTTGCGTAAAAAAGAATTCGGTTTAATTAATGTATAGGTTCCGATGTGACTTACTTTTTTTTATTAACATAAGCAGTTAAAAAAAGTCAAGTTTATGGGAAAAACCAAACCAAACCAAACAAAAAACTCTTCAACTAATAGCATCGAGTCTAATGGTTACCGTTTTAATAAGCTTCATTAAATATGGCAAAGATGATTGTTAATTTCTGCCAGCAAGAAACGACGCTTATGGATAAAAATCTGTCCCTACATATATTAGTTTTTGGAGCACTTTCGGTCACTGTCGAAATAGCCAAGAACATAACTTTTCTCAAGAACGTAATACAGAATTTTATATTGAACTAAAACAACAACAAAAGCTAAAAGCTATCATTATAAAACCAAAACAACAGATTTAAACACATCTGTCACCCAAGCAGTTGATAAATTGTAAATTATGAGCACCGTTTTTTGAAACAAAATATACTTAGCCTTATAGTTTGAAACCCCGTGAAATGGTGGCTAAAGTTCTGGACTGCGACATCGTAGTAAGCGAGTTCGAAATCTAGTGGTGCTATCAGGTTCACTTTCAGACTAATATTCTTGGCCCAGATATAAAATTCATAATCCCTCACAGCTATGGGTTAAATGTCACCGCTACTGTTCTTCTATACATATGGCTTAAGCATTAAATAACCCCCGAAGGTTGATACCCCATTAAACAAAGAAACAAACCAAACAGAAACCGTTTACACATACGAGGGTCGTTCAAAAAGTTCCAAACCTCACCAAGATTTTCCGCACACATCTCAACTTTTTATAGGTTTCACCTGCACAGAAATCTGAATTAGTTTTAGAATAGGTGTTAGTGTGTTGTCAGAACAAAAACGTTCATCTATGGCTTTTCTGTCTGGCTAAGGCCTCGAACTGTTTGAAAGAACCTCGTATATATATATATATATATATATATATATATATATATATATATGTTGGTGACCTGAAGGCTCTCTTTTCAATAGCTACTACACCGAGGTGTAGGGGAGGGCGCTACTATTTTCCCTGAATTGCTCCACTTTGCCCTTGATCTGTACCTTATAATGCTGAATGTTAAGCAAGGCAGCATCAAACACCATTTTTTGAGTCTTTTGTATGACGAGGGTTGTTCAAAGGTTCTAAGCCTCTCAAAGATTTTAGATTTGTCACACACCTCTTACTTTTGTATGGAAATTAAGACAGAAATCTGAATAAGTTTTTTTAGTTTTATAAAAAGTAATTGTGTGTTGCCTCAACAAAAATGTTCGGTTATGGCTTTTTTGGGGTGAGACTGAGAATCTTTTGAACAACCTTCGTTATGCCTTTTGCTCGCAAGGGAAACGTTCATTTAAATAAATAACATTCCTCGATCAAAGAACTATTTTCTAGAATTTAAACAACTCCACGTCAACTTAGGCTCTTGATGATGACTATTGCTGGCCGAGAATACTTAAACAGACAACGGAAAAAGGTTTGCAGAACATTTCGGTGAAGCCCCAGGAGTGTATTTCTCATGTGGGCAAACATTTGTACGATAAAACCTTTAAAACAAAGTGTCAATTATTATTCTTTTCTTATAGTAAAAAATAATTTTTGAATAGGATCGATGTTTTTTTTTTTTTATTTTCGTTCCAGACTCGAGAGATAATTTTGTCGGACTCTGTAAAGAAAAAAAAAAAAACAAAACAAAAAAACAACAACTAAAAATTTTTTTTCATTCTTATAGTAAAATTAAATTTTGAATTGGATCTATGTTACCTTTTTTATTTACGTTCTAATCTCAAGAGATCAATCAACCGGAAATCGTACAATTATCTGTCTAGTTGAAATTAATTCATGGTAAAAAGTAAAGTAAAAGTTGAAGTTGACCCGAAGGCTCCTTTTTCAATAGCTACTACACCGTGGTGTTGGGGAGGGCGCTTCTCTATCCCCGTAATGCTTCCAATCTTAACAAATCCCTCTGGAACTTGTTAAACCTTTTACTTATAAACATCAATAATCACTCAGAGCGAAACTCTTATCATTTTAATTGCATTTGATAAAAGCTAATTTGTTTTTTTGAGTTCGATCCCGATGTCGGTTGTCCCCGTCGGCACTAATTTTCCCATCACTTTTTGGTAAACAATTCTGTTTCTCCTACTCGTCATCCGACTTTCCATTCATTAATTCAACAAGTTCCTCTCCCATTAGTTTTGGATAACTTCATTCACTCGTATCACTCCAACCAATTTTATACAAGAGAAAGAAAAGAAAACATAGAAATACAAAGCAAAAAAGGGCCCTGTACGGCTTTTATTGTCTGCAAATCACGCCAGACACAATGTTCTTTTTTGGCGGTATGCTAACGTAAATATGTCGGAGCTGGTTTAACTTTCACCTCGCATTGTAGAGACGTTGTCATCTTCCGGAAACGCTTGTCAAAATTTTGCAACCATCGCGCAGAACATGGCGTCGAAGCGACACGGAACATATCCGGTTACTCGAAGGAATTTTCCCGCGTCGGTAGATTTAAAAAAAAACGAAAGAAAAATTAAAAAGCAAAACAAAAACAGAAGAAGAAGAAAAAGATAAAAAAGAAGTTCAAGAGAGAGTGGAATTAGGGCTTCTTACCATCATCAACCTTTCTCTCAATTTCTTTTTTTTTTACATTTCACGAATTTTTCCAAATTCTTTCATATTAGCAATCTCAAACATCTTTTTTTATTTTCTTAATTATCACCTGTTTCTTGGCCCTTTTCTTTTCATTTTCATTTCTTTTCCCTCATATTGGTTATTTTCTTCCCCCACCCCAGTTTTTTCCTTCACTCATGTTCAAGCATTCATGTTACCCTTTAGCTTTCAAAACATCGACCTTGTTGTATTTTTATCTTATTTTATTTCTAGCTGAGCCAGGAAAACTTTAGCGTTTTAATTAGTATATACAAGTAGTATTATTTAACTCGCAGTACCCATGGAATTTCCCCAATCTTTTTTTTTTGCAAACAATTTAAGTGGAAATATACATAAACAAAAACTTTGCTCCTTTTTTAACTTGATTAAGTTGTACTAACAAAAATGTTTTTCATTTCTTTATTTTACACATCTATCTATTTCATTTCTTTCGCCATTTAATTTTCCCACCTTTTTATATTTCTTTTTTATTTCCTTCAATTCCACCGAAGTAGATGATAAGCGTCTGATATATAACATTATGGTGTTCTTTCTTTCTTTCTTTCTTTCTTTCTTTCTTAATATATTTGCTAACTATTTCTCGTAAACTTGTAGCGTGTCCTTTTCCCCCTTTATTTTCCTCACAAACAAAATGGATTGGTCCATTATATATGTGAGGTGATAACAAGGCATAATATTCGATCACATACATTCATGTTTTATATTGTTTATATTATCACTTTGAAGTTATATATATATGAGAGATACTCCGAAAGTAATCAGCCCTATCGGCTGGAGCTGTAGAATACACCGACTGCATCTCTGCTGAGAGATAATACCCCTCCCCTAAAGAGTGTCTTGTATATGGCACTAAACAATATGAAGGTCAGGCTCGAGTAATACTGGAGCTTTGGGGAATGCGGAGTACTCCTTCATTACTA
This sequence comes from Sepioteuthis lessoniana, assembly GCA_963585895.1. Classification (NCBI taxonomy): domain Eukaryota; kingdom Metazoa; phylum Mollusca; class Cephalopoda; order Myopsida; family Loliginidae; genus Sepioteuthis; species Sepioteuthis lessoniana. Next base: position 66,487,936 of record OY757918.1, on the reverse strand, counting down.
TTACTCCCAGGTCCAATCTAACCCGGAGTGGTTGCACCTGATAAGGTCCTATCTATGGATCAAATAGAACTGTTTGACTATTTAAACTGTGAGCAAACAAATGATTAATGTTTAATTGAATTGTTAGGGATACAGAGCTATACTCGGAACCCTTAAGTTTGTTGTCTTATGCTAAATTGAACTGTTAGAAATAGAACTGTTTGATCACTTAATTGTGTGTAAACAAATGACATGTTTTATTGAATTGTTAGTTATGCATAGCCATACTTAGAACCATTTAACTGTGTGCAAAGACAAATGAGCTTGGGTTCGTTATAAATGTTATCAACAAAATTTGTTTACGAATCATACATATTTGATATATATGTATAAACAGGATTTAGCATTAAATAAGCTACAACGTTTGATATGCCATAAAACCAACCAACCAAACTAACCAAATCGAAAGTATTTATTTCCACGGAAACTAAAAAAGATAGAGGTAGCACAATAAGAACGATTTGTAGAGCAAGTTTTCAGCTACAAGACTCTATTTTTCTTGTTAGCTATAACCATTCGTTATAGACTTTCGCCAGAAATGAATAAGATTCAGCGTTGAGCACTTATAATCATCTACACCAAAAGAGGCGACCAACATTTTGTATGCCTTGTCCATTTTTCTCTTGCCTGATTCGCGCTTGTGAGCTGACCGAGGTACTCTTCATTTCCAGGATAGACAGTTGTGTTGAACATGGTCAGTCGCAACTGCCTGATTGTGCTCACCCCCACATGTTTGGTTTCTGTAAACGTTCATTAAGTGTCAATGAATATCAGTGCGTGCATTTTTTCATTACCCTAAAAATGGAGAATCATGGTTAATGCCAGGTGCCTGAAGCAACCCCCAAAGGAGATAAGCTATTTTTAGCACCACTCATCCATACGCTAGGAAGTCTCCGCAATAAACATGACCTCGTATCTCATCCGGCTTCAATGGAATACAGTGGTACAGTGTCCCTAGTGATAAATTTAGATAGGGATATTTGTATATGTTCTGTTTGGAAGCTAAGTTAGTAGTGTATATCTTATTAGCACAATATCATTTTTTGAGGCTAGAATTATACCAGGATTTGGAATGTTGATTTTTGGGCAGGTATATACCTCCCACAACTCATAAGATTGACCCAACCGAATCTTCTTTCCTGCTTCCAGTTTCTGAATTAGTCGGCATGAATTGAATAGTTTAATAGCCTAATTGGTATGTCCTGTGGTAGTGCACACTCAATCGGTGCCAGTGGTTTGTATTTGAGCCATGGCCAAGGTTTTGAATTCTGATTTTCGAAGAAAGGAAACACTGGTACTGGACAGCTCTGTCGACGAGGGTTTTGTTGGCAGAAGGTAAGGGTCTCCCAAAGGAATGACTGTAGACTGCATCAGATGGTGAAGCTCCTGTTCCGGAGCTCTGGAGATGGTGGAGTGCCACTTCATTGCCATTACTTCCAGATCCACTAAGATTCGGAATGGTGGTACCTGCTAGAGCCCTATGAAGTAGATCTGTTTAAGAATGATTCGTAATCGATAGGAATACTTGATGCCATATAACTGTAAATTATTTGTATTAAGAAGATTTACTTGAAGTTATAATTGTTTACTAAGTATTGTTATCCGTTATTTTCCTATATAACTATGAGAAAACAAATGATTATAATTAAATGGGAATAATTACTGGAAACCATATAATTGTGTACAAATTATAAGTATTTGATAAAAATGCTTGAAAATGTAGCTATAATTGTTTACTAAGAATTGTTATCAATTACTTGAAACCATATAACTGTGTGCAAACAGATGATTACTAAATAGAAATAATTCCTAATTATTAGGTTGTTTGGTGGTATTTCATGGCATGTCTATAATTACCCTTATTCATTTATGTAATTACAAGGAAAAGAGTAATGAATAATAAATGAATATTCAAATAAATAATACTGATCTTTAAGATAATTTACAAAAAATAATGATCTTTGCAATTGCAAAGATGCATTTTTGAGAGAGAGCGAGAGAAAGAGAGAGAGAGATAGAGAGAGAGAGAGAGAGATAAGAGGAAGGAATGTAGATAGAAATAGAGAGATAGAAAGACAGAGAAAGAGAATATATATATATATATACAGAGAGAGAGAGAGAGAGAGAGAGAGAGAGAGAGAGAGAGAGAGGTGAAATTTTGTGAAAACTTGGTAGTTTCCTATTTCCTACACCTTGTGTTTTTTTTTTAAACTCCGCCCTCTAGTTCCACCTTCGTTCATAATCGACTGTTTTCTTTCTGTTTTTTTCCTGTCCATTCTGCATAACCCTACCACCCAACGCCTACAAGCGCATTTATATGCCTGTGTTCGTGTACTTATGGGAAAGAGGACGGTTTAATTGGATATATAAGATCGATGACCTGTCGAAGCAGCATTATTTTGTTTTGTTGTCATTCGGGTAAGACAAGAGACAGGAGACGCGTACCCGATTAAAATTACCGACCCCACACTCCATCCCATGATGGGAGACCGACGCAACACATATTTAAAATCTTCCAGGGACTAACACAGTTTGACACAGCAAATACAAGCACAAAAGCTGAAAAAAAAAAAAGAAAAAATAAAAGGAAAAAAGAAAAGAAAAAAGAAAGACATTAAAAAGAAGTCTTTTCTAATAGTGGCGACATGGTTACGGGTAGTTTTTTTGTATATTTTTAAATTTTTAATTTGATGGAAAAGTGACTCTGCCATGATTGGTAACGGACGACATTTAGGAAAATGTAATTGTTGGGACAAATAGTTATGTGGTAGTTTCTAGAAAAGTCTTTGATTTGAAGACATTGAATGATTTTGTTTTACTAAGACAGTTTATACATTACAAAAGATAAAAATATTTCAAGAAGATAAAGACAATGTTTAGATGACTACAATGAATACGACAGCATTAGATCATTTTTAAATGCTAACAGTGCACAATTTTGGAAATATTACGAAAGGCCGTCATCCATTTTCAGCAGAACAACTGAATTGTTATATACAACAGGATACATTAAGGGAGAAGTTCAGTTGTCTGAAATGACCATAACAGCTGAAAGAAAAAAATCATGTAATACTAACTTGTTTATCATCAAACAACAGAGAAAAACGCAGTTATAGTTACTCATAAGAGAAACAAAACGGACTACAAGTAAAAAAATTGCCTCAATAATAAGAAATAACAACAAGGATGAACAATACTTCGTATATAAAACATTTTTAGAAAAAAAAACATTTTGTGAAGTCGGATAAAATTTTTCACTTACAAAAAAAAAAAAGAAGACCCCCCCACCAAAACAAAACAAAAAAACAAACACCAATATACCCCTTTTATTATATATCTATTATCTAGTTTACCATATAGTACAAGATTATAATAAATTTATCTATTATAATATACCTCTAAAAACAAAGAGACAAATCATTACATTTAAAATATCGTAATTAATTTTCTAAGTATTAACAAATTTCATATTTCGTGTTACGGTTTTTAAGCGCTTCGACCATTTAAATATAAACATTTATATATTGTATAAATTTACATATTTGTATATTCCTTATTATTCTATATATTCTTATATTTCTATAGTCAGTATTCTTATATATTTTCTATATATTCTTAAATCATTATTCATATACATATATCCTTATATGATCAGTATTCTTAAATATACGGATTGTTATCCAGAAAAGATTTAGTCTTCTTTGGTGGGAAAGTTTGTTTGTTTTTATTAATTATTAGAAAATTTTCAACATCATTCAAATATTTTGATTTAATTTTTATTGATAATCCGTATATTTTATTCACACTCCTCATACTTTATTGATAATCCTGATATCATCTAATTGTTAATCCAAATATTTATTGATAATTCTCATTCCATTTTACTGATAATCCTAATATCATTTTATTGCTGATCCTAGTATCATTGAATTGATAATCCAAATATTTTATTGATAATTTTCATCCCATTTTATTGATAATCCTAATATTATTTAATTGATTATCATTTCCTCTTTTCAGCAACGTTATTTTTTATGGTGTTTACTTTTTTTATACTCAAACGTTCATTCATATTTATTATACGCGTTGAAGTACACTTTAAAGACTTTTTATCAATTCTATAGTATTTTAGGTGTTCTAATAAGTTTCTTTTCTTTGCCCCTCATTTCTTATTTGTTCTTTTTTTTAAAGGGACACACCTGTTTCTTATTTGGTGTCCTATGATATAATACTTGCATTATAGTGCATATATTTGTTCGTTGTTCTTTATTTACGAAGTTATAATTAATACTCTTGTTTGCTGATTCAATATTGTCTTTATTCAGAAGACAGAATCAACGACAAATTTGACGGCCTTTTCCGCATCAAACAACGAAACCTAAAAAGAAAAAACCTAAACTTGATGAATTCAAACAATAAGATAAAACCATAAAGAGAAAGAAAAATATTCTTTGTAAAAGAAAGGAAATATTTCTATTTAAATTTTATAATAATAATAATTCTAAGAAAAAGACATTATTTATTTTCAAAATTAGTTTCATATGATTAAAATTTGTCTATTTCGATACAGAGTCATCTACAAAATATTTTTGAATCGAGGAAGGCTTTTTTTCTGTTTTAATTGCATTCATTATCCTCATTACATTCATTATCTTAATTGTATATTGTCAATCAAAAACCGCCATTTAACAACTTCGGAATTGATTTTAAAAGATTCATGTAATGTTGTCATTTTGGAGTATTTAAATATAATAATAGATTACATTTCTAATAATTATTTACTGTTAAGTTTAAGATTTTATATAGTTAGAAACCTTGCGAAAACATGTTGAAGTTAAAGTTCAAAATAATTTGAAAAAGTCGCCATTTTAGCTATCTGTGTGAAAACCTCGGGAAGGGACTGAATTTTTCATTACAGTTCTTTGATAATCAATTGTTTTACACTTAACTAATTCGTCTCAATCATTGAAATTGCTTTTTGAAATTGAGTGTCGAAAATCAGTTTTTGGAATCTTTATTTAATTTCCATTGCATTGCGGACATGAAATAATACGGTCACATTGGATATTAAAGAATAACAATTCAAACTCGCACGTATTTGGAAATTTAATAAAAAAAAATTTAAAAAGTCCAAAGTAGAAATAATCGTCTCAAGTATTGCTGCATATAATTGCATACAAACTATTTCAATTGAATAAAATTAGAAATTGCTGTATGCGTTATTGAAAGCCAAATAAGAAACAGTGCCTATATCATAAAAATACAACAAAAAAGAATATAATTCTTGTATGATAGTACTGTTATTAGTTTAAACAAAGATATTCTTGAATTGCCTAAAACTAAGGAGATATTTAGCGTTTCTTATTAAATAGACATCGAGAATATCTAAAGAATAAGAAAAAAATCAGTACAGATTAGAGTTAATCAACCCCAGAACTCAACAGATAATTCAAATATTTTGATAGAATACACACACACACACACACACACACACACACACACACACACACACACACACACACACACACACACACACACACACACATATATATATATATGTATATATATATATATCTTTATAAAGTGTTGGCTATTTCTACTGGCTGGCTGTTTTCTGCAGAAGAAAATATATTCCTAAATTTAAGCAGAAAGCAATGTCCATATATTGAATTGAAAAAGAGAAGAAATAACGTATTTTTCTTTTAAGCGGATTCTAATAATAAGTCATATGAATATCAGTACTCTTATTTCAAAAGCACGAAGCATTCTGTTTGGATTGAAAAAAAAAATTAATTCAATCAAAAAACGAATTAAAATAAATCACTGGTTGGATTATTAATTCATATTCAAAGATTTTTTTCTAATATAAATAGATATATAACTAAATGAATAAATACACACAAAACATTTTTAAAAGTGTATATTGATGATAAAAAGATTCACTGATCATTACGACAGGAATGAGTTCAGTCTTCACTGGATGGACCAAATTTTTATCTTTTTGTCATAATAAACTAAACCAGGCATTTGTAAGAGTAAGCAGAGCAAGTGATCAAGAACCTTGTTATACTCTTGTCGAATTATCAATATATTAAAATTTAAGAAATACCCAACTAGGATTTTTTACATCGGAGACGAAATATTTTCATATTCTTTGACAAAGAAGAATATTCAGCTGAAATCATTTAAAAAAAAACAATACACCAGAAACAAATTAGAGAGAGAGAGAGAGAGAGAGAGAGAGAGAGAGAGAGAGAGAGAGAGAGAGAAACAAGCAGAAGAAAGAGAATGTCTCGTTTTCTCACGTTACTAACAGTCACCATCTTTTTTGCAATGGCGTCCGTGTCGGCAACACAATACGTTCGCGGAGTGTTGGATCGAAGACCTCGGAATGTTGTTAGTATTGGACAATTGGTGGATGTTATAGCCGAAGCGGTTGAAGTTCGATTACGGGGATACTTCAGTATTCTGGATTCAATTCTACAGAACCATACAGGAAACGTTGAGCAGCGCTTAATGTCTGATCTGACACGTCTCGAAGCGAAACTGGACAACCAAACAAGCCTATTAAAGAAACCAAATGGTAAGTTAATCAGATTTGTACAGCAAAATGTTATACTTAAATATAATGGTGTTTTAGGGGTCAGGTAGGGTCCCAATCTTGATCCAAGATGCTGGTGTTCTAATCCAATTAAAGATTTAATCATCAGATATCAAAGTATGCATTTATTCAACGACATCAGGTCAATTTTCAAGCAGGGTAAGGCAGGTTTGAATTCAATGTTTATCTTGTTCAAGACTGGTTGCTTAAACAAGGCTAAAAAAAACCCAATCTGACTTAGCATTAACCCATTGCTAGTCGGGACATATCGATTCATGCCTTTCCCAAGGGCATTAGCGCTAAGAAAAACTCAAACATCTTTGTTTAGGATTTGAACTTTTCTACGATGATAACCATTACACAAAGCGCACATTCCTTTCAAAGTGTGAATTTATTCAAATTCTTCGACACGAGTGACACAAGGTCAATTTTTAAACGAAATAAAGCCAGCTTCAGTTCAGAATTTCCCTTCTAGACTAATTACCGTAATGTCAACGGGGCTTAAAATTCGCTGACTCTTCCATGCAGAAAGACCCCTGCAAAAAAGGTGTGTCCTTGATAGAATACTAAACTGCATCTGATGGTGAGGGTCCAGTTCTGGAGCTCTGAGTGGTGTAAATATCTCTTCATTACCATTATTCCCTGGGTCACTCTGAGTGGTATTATCTGTGCGGATCCTATCTCTGGATCAAATAGATAATGACTGTGTATAAATTAGGTTGGTTAGTTATGTTTTATGACATATCAACCTTTCTAGGTTATTCAATGCCAATTCCTGTTTGGACATATATATTAGATATATATATACAAAGTAAACGCATATTTTGTAGATAACATTTTAAACGCGGTAGAGCTCATTTGTTTGCTCACAGTTAAATGGTCTCAAGTATTTCTATCAAACACATATAATTCTATTTACTGATTGTTTGCTCACAGTTAAATGGTTCAGGTATTGCTATGTAACACTGACAATTTAGTTTAACATCAGTCATTCGTTTGCACACAGGTAAATGGTTATATATATGATTTTTAAGTGAATAGATTGTTGGTAATTTTATTTTTAAAAAAGTTAGAGCTAATTTGTTAGCATACAGTTAAATGGTTTCAAGTATTGCCATTTAACATTAATAATTTTGTTCAACACTATTCAATCATTTGCTCACAGTCACATGGTTCCAAGTATTGCCGTGTAATTCCAATGTTTCAATTTAGACACACAGTTAAAGGATCTCAAGTAATGTGATTCAGTACGAATAGCTCTGTTCAAGATTACTCATTCGTTTGCACAAAGTTGAATGGTCCCAAGTATTGTTATGTAACTCTAACTAAGTAAAAAGTAAAGTTAGCGACCGTAGTCGAGGGCGACCAGAAGGCTCCCTTTTCAATAGCTACTACACCGAAGTGTAGGGGGCGCTACTCCTTTCCCTGGACTGCTCCACTTTACCCTTGATACGTACCTTATAATGCTGAGTGTTAAGCAAGGTGGTATTAAGTACCATTTTTAAAGTCTTTGATACGACCCGACATGGGATTGAACCCCAGTCTCCCGGACCATTGGCGATTATTCACAGTTAAATGGTAAAATAGTTCTATTTAATCCATGAATGAGACCCTGTCAGCAACTATGACTCTGCGTCAGGGTGGACGTGGGAGTAATGGCAATTAAAGGGTACTCCACATTCCCCAGAGCTTCAGGACTGAAGCCTTACCATCGGATAGTTTAATATCATATCCAGGACTCTCGTTGGGAGGGGGCTCTTACCCCTCTGTAGAGATGCAGGTGGTGTATTCAATAGCCCCAGCCGACTGGACTTGTATAAATTATTATTATTAGATAGGAATACTTGATACCATGTAACTGTGTGTGAATTACTTGTATTCAGAATACTTACTTGAAGCAGTAGTTGTTTACAAAGGAATAATAACAACAATAATAATGATAATAATAATAATAATAATAATAATAATGTGTAAGAAATTTAATTTTGACCAGACCAACAAATGGTATATGCACAACCCAGCTCCTGTTCCAGAAAATAACACACATAAACTCCAATGGGACTTTGACATATACACGGATCACCGAGTCTCGGCCAGAAGACCAGATTTGATAATAATCAACAACAACAACAACAACAACAACAAAAAAAAAAAAGATAAATTACAAAATTGTCGACTTTGCTGTCCTGGCTGACCACAGAATAAAACTGAAAGAACGTGAAAAGAAGGACAAATACCTCAACCTTGCTTGGGAATTGAAAAAACTGAGGAACATGCAGGTGACAATTATACCAATTGTAATTGGTGCTTTTGGTACAGTAACTAAAGTATTACTCAAAGGACTGGAGGAGTTAGAAATTGGCGGACGAGTGGAGACCATTAAAACTACTACATTATTGAGAACGGCCAGAATACTGAGAAGAGTCCTGGAAACTTGAGAAGACTTGCTGTCACTCAAACTCCAGTGAACGACCATCAGCTAACGCTGATGTGAAAAACTCTAATAATAATAATAATAATAATAATAATAATAATAATAATAATAACGTGAAACCATATAACTATGTGCAAACAAATGATTATTATTAAATAGAAATAATTTCTTGAAATCAAATAATTGTGTATAAAACATTATTATTTCATTGGAATACTTGAAACGATACCACTGTGTGCAAATTATTTCAATTAGGTAGGTTTGGTTTTATGGCATATAAACTATTGTATGCAATTTAATACCAAATCTTCTTTTTACATATATATTGAATATATTTGATTTGTAAACATATTTTGTTGATAACACTTTTAAACGAGCCAAAGTTAATTCTTTTACACACAGTTAAATGTTTCCAAATATTGCTATATGTTACTAACGATTCAATTAATCAGTCATTTGTTTACACACAGTTAAATAAGCAAGTTTCAAACAATTCAATTTAATATTAGTCATTTGTTTGCACTCAGTTGAAATGTCAAACAGTTCTATTTAACTCACAGATAGGACCTTTTCAGGTGCTCACCATCAGATTGCTTAGTTATATATCCAGGGGTAGTTTTACCCCTCTGCAGAGATGCAGTTGGTGTATTCTACAGCCTCAGAGCATTGGAGCGAAGCGAAACGCAGTCTCGGACAGGATTCGAACTCTGCCCACCGATTCTATTTCGCACGACGATAATCGTTTCACTAAGCGCACCTTAGATTCCGGGGTAGTTTACACGATTTTTCTCTTCGTCTTAGGCAGGGTTCACCAATTTTCAGACCATCGTCCCATTCCTGAAATATTTGATCCTTCATTGATCACCAGACCAATAATATATTGAATAATAAATGAATAAATAAATAGGTAGACGCACTATTTTTGCATATGTGTGAGGAGAACTGCACACCAAACCCAATAAAACTGTTGATCTATTTTCCTTCCCACCTACACTGTGAATATCATTCTTGAAAAATACAGAAGCACAAAAAGGAAATATTGAAAATTCTTAAATTCAACATATAAGTTTTCAGTACTAGTTTAGAATTGGTGTCTGTTCAGGAATGCGAATAGAGTACTCTACAAAAGCGTCCTGTTGGCATGACGGTGTTCCTGTCTAATTGCGGCGAATATCTTTTACAAGTTGGCACATATGTAGACACTTTTGCCCTTCCACATCTACTGACGATGGTCACTTTTCTAGGCTTTGCGAAGAGGAGGCCAAGCATAGAAAATATGTTGCTCTCAGTAATCATGACATTTTCGTACTTACAGCTTCTGAGATTTATTCAGATATGGTGACGAAACCAAAATTCTTATTCAGGAATTCGGACATCGTATCACTACCTTGTGCTAAACATCGGCTGTTTTTGAAGATTGATAATGTTACAAGATATGTGCATATTCTTAATCTTTAATTCATGAGGCAAACAGAAGTTTTTCATATTTTGTTTCTTTCATTATTTGTTTAAAAGTTATGGTGCTTTGAAGTTAACAGTTTTGATGAAAAATTGATGGTAAAATTTCTGCGAGCAAATTTATCAACGAAATTGGGGTACAATATTTAAAATGGCTTTCTAGCTCAGCTATATGCTAATTTAAGACAAAATATCCCTGTTTTCAGAAATGTTCAAAATCTTTGGACTGAAACGTTTAGTAATATATTTTTATGACTATTTCAATAAAATTTTACAATGTAACAATCCTCAAAAATATCTATTTTTAGAGGAAAAAATCCAAGATATTTTCTGTATACATGGAAATATCATACGAATACCGAGGTGATACATACTTCTTATATATATATAGTTTAAAACAACGACCTCCATGCTATATTTTTCAGAATGATTTCATTCACTTCTGACTCGGTTATTTCGAAAACATCCAAAATCAAAATTTTCTTGAAATTTCTCAATTAAAAATTATACTATTTCAAGCCATTTATAAAAACATGATCCGAAGAAATTATTAAAAATAACCGTTAAATAGGATAAAAGAACTTATTATTTCTGGGTTTTCATCGATTTTTAATGTTGAATATTGAAATTGAAGGATGTGGGGCATATATTGCAAATTGACCTTGTGCTATGATTGTTAACATTTTTGCGTTTTTACGTTTTTATGTGTGTGTTTAGTAAATATGAAATTTTTTCAAAAATAAAGCTATTTAGGGATCACAAATAGATTCTTGGTGAAATTCTGGTCCATGAACATGTGCCCATTGTATGGTTCATCTTATTTTTTGACAAATTCGCAATGTTTAATCAAAATATCAACGAAATGGTCAATTTAGCCCCCTGTGCACCAGTGTCACTTTCGACTCCTTAACTTTTCTGCGCCAGTGTTCAACCTCAAAGTAACACAGCTGATTTGGGTAAGGCTTTGAGGGACTCTAAAATATTGAGAACTTAAGAACTTTGTTTTTATTATTCCCGGTGGAAACGAGAATGGCTAAAGGAGCATTTTCTATCCGCTCTCTTTCTGGTGAGTTTCTGTTACTTGGTAAGTAACTTCCTTCTCCATATACTAATTTTGAAGTTTCCGTATTGTTCTATGTGACGTCATAATTTGTTGTGTACATTAATTCCATATATGAACAATCATGACTTCTAAATGTTCAATTTTATAAAAATATCTTGAAATATAGAACGATAGATGAATGTCAAATAAAATAAAGGGAAATGCGTTAAGTGTAGTATCTGTTTGCTCTCATATGTCATTGGTAGAGGAATCATTTTAATTTGAAAAAATTTCTTAATATCCGGTTTTGTCCCTTAAAGTTCAACTTTCGACCTCTACCATGTTTATCGACCCCCACTTTTTAAAAACTTTTTGGCACTCACCGACCCCTTGGATAGTTTTCTAGCCTGGATTAGATGATTCTTTTGTAACTCAGTTTATGAATTTCATTTTCTTGGACATATTCCAATTTGTGCATATACCATTATGGTCATTTAACATTACAATCTTTTGCCCTGTTCCTTGTAAATCAACTTCCTGACTCCAGTGATGCCTGCCCTTCAATTCCATGTGTGCCAGTTTACGAAATTAGTTTATAATATCATTTTAACAGATAGTTTTTTGTAGAAGTCTGAGTGACAGTATGTCTTTTCTGGTTTCCAGGATTCTTCTAAGTATTCTACGTGGTTAAAACAATACTGTAGTCTGGGTGTTCTAGATTCTGCCTCTGATCATAAATTCCCCTAGTCTCTTTACTATACTTTTGGAGACCGTTCCAAGAGCACTAATTATTATTATCATTATTATTATTATTATTTACTCCTTGAGAGTTTTCTTATCAGCATTAGCTGATGGTCTTTCACTGGAGTTTGAGTGAAAACAAGTCTCTACAAGTTTCCAGGATTCTTCTCAGTATTCTGGCCGTTCTCAATAATGTAGCTGTTTGGATGGTCTCCACACGTCCTCTTATTTCTAAGTCCTCCAATCTCTTTAATAATCTTTTGGTGGCTGTACTAAAAGCACCCATCACAATTGGTATAATTGTCATTTTCATGTTCCACGGTTTTTTTCAATTCTCTAGCAAGGTCGCGGTACTTATCCTTCTTTTAATTTTCTTTCAATTTTATTCTGTGGTCATCTGGGACAGCAAAATCCGCAATTTTGCGAGTTATCTTTTTTTGTTGATTATTACGAGGTCTGGTCTCAAAATCCCAGTGGAGTTTGTGTGTGTTATTCCCCAGGACTGATGTTGGGTTGTGTATATACCATTTGTTCGTATGGTCAAATTTGATTTCTTGTACAACTCTCAGTGGATTACCTTGCCCACCCAGTCGTGTCTAGTCTTATTCTCCTTCCGTGCTAAATTGCTGCATTCGTTTTTATGTGATTGATTGTTTCGTCTCTATCATCACATAACCTACATTTGCTATTTTGTTGCGTCTTATCTGCTCTCGCATTGATATAATTGGTTATTCTTGCATTATTTTGTAGTGATATTTGGACAGATTCTGTTTTTCTCTGAAGGTTTTCTTCTCTTAGCCACGTCCAGGTTTTCTCGAGATTTTGCTTATTAGCCGTTTAAAACGCCCATAGAGTTGTTTTCCTTCCCATTTTTGTTTTCTAGTCATTGCTGTTCTGTTGGTCTTCATGTTGACAATATTTTTCTGGTGGCTGTAATCAGTCCTTCTCTGCGCTTTACTATGTAGTCTTCGAGTCGTTATATCGATGCGTCAACGCTGTCTTCAATGCGAGGAATTCCTCTTCTTCCCTCTTTTCTTGATATATATAGTCTCTCAACGTCATCCCTGGGATGTAATACTCTATGCATGGTCTTTAGTTTAGTGGTTCTTTGGTCTATTTACTTAAGTTCTTCTCTGGTCAACTTCAAAAAGGGTGCCAAATATCTTACGACGGATACAGTCCAGGTATTTATTCCTTTGATAAAGTTTCAGCTACACAGTTTTGTCTCCGGTAGCTATCTAGTTCTCCCGAGATACTCTTTCTTAATTTTTTCTTTCATCTTGTTTGATGGGGGCAGCTTTTAACCTTTTCGAATTTTTCACACCAGCGTTAACCGAGGGTTTCTCACTGGAGTTTGAGTGACAGCAAGTCTTCTCAAGTTTCCAGGACTCTTCTCAGTATTCTGGCCGATTTCAACAATGCTGTAGTTTGGATGGTCTCCACTCGTCCTCTTATTTCCAAGTCCTCCAGTCCTTGTACCAATCCTTTAATGACTGTACAAAAAGCACCAGTTATAATCGGCATCACTGTCATTTTCATGTTCCCGAGCAAGGTCCAGGTACTTACACTTATTTTCGTTTTCTTTAAATTTTACTCTGTGTTCAGCCGGGACAGAAAAGTCCACAATTCGGCCAGTTCTCTTTCTTTTGTTAATTATTACGAGGTCTGATTGTCTGGCCAAGATTAGCTGATCCGTTTGTATCCTAAAATTCTGTAGGAGTTTGTGTGTCTTATTCTTCAGACAGATTCTGAGTTGTGCATGTACATCCACGTTTTCTCTTGTGAGATGTCGCTTGTTAGTCGCTTTAAACGTTCACGGAGATGTTTTTCTTCCCATTTTTGTTTTCTGGTTATTTCCGTTATGTTGATCCTCGTGTTGTCCGAATTGTTTCTGGTGGCTGGAATCAGTCTTAAGAGTCTTGTAATCAGTCTTGAAAGATTTTCCCTTGGAGTTTGTGTGACACATGTTTCCTATAGTCTCTAGGACTTAGTATTCTGACCAATCTCAACAATGCTGTACTTTGGATGGTCTGCATTCATCCTTTTATTTCCAAGTCCTCCAGTTCCTGTACCAAACCTTTGGTGACTGTACCGAGCGCACCAATTACAATTGTTATCACTGTTACTTTCATGTTCTATAATTTTTCAGTTCTCTAGCAAGGTCTTGGTACTTATCTCTCTTTTCGCTTTCTTACAGTTTTATCATGAACGGCAAAGTCCACTATTCAGCAATTTCTCTTTTTTTTGTAGACTATCACTAGGTTAGGTCGTCTTGCTGAGATTAGATGATCGATTTGTATTTTAAAATTCCAAAGAAGTTTGTGCGTCTCATTTTCTAGGACGAATTCTGGGTTGTGCATATACCATTTGTTCGTATGGTCAAATTTAAACTTCTTGTACAATTCCCGGTTGATCACCTTCCCCACCCAGTTATGTCTAGTTTATGCTCTTTTTGTGCTAATTTGCTGCATTTGCTTATTATGTGATTGATAGTTTCGTCTCCATCACCACATAATCTGCATCTACTATTTTGTTGCGTCTTGTCTATTCTTGCTTTGACATAGTTAATCCTTATGGCGTTGTTTTGTGCTGCGATTAGAAGAGATTCAGTTTCTCTATTAAGCTTTCCCATGTTGAAGTTTCCTCGTATGAGATTTCGCTTGTTTGTCGATTATTATTATTATTATTATTATTATTATTATTATTATTATTATTATTTCTGTTTCGTACAATACCTTACTGGGTCATTATCCGAGGATTCGAGTTAGTGAAAGTAGTGAGTATATGTATTTACCAACACCACACCAGCAAGTTAGGATTCAAGGTTAATTTTTCTAGCGTTTGAAGTCAGTTTCAATTTCTTGGAACGGTTGCCAGACCAAAATTAAAGAGCGCAGCCTGCCCTACTATTTACTCACAACTGGAGTAAGAATAGTTGTATGCATACCTTTCCTAAGGGTAATAGCGTTTTGTGAAAAGTAAACAGCATATCTTAAATGTGAACTCGGGTCGCCGTGTCTATTTCCAATGACGATAAGGTACTGAATATATACATTCTGTTTGCACAAATTCTGATATTAAACGTTACTTGATATTGTTTATATTTACTGTATCATTATCATGTCGCGCCGCCAGTGCAGATCTCCCTTACCCTTTCCCACCACCCTTCTCTATCGTCTATCGCTTCCGGTAGGT
Organism: Sepioteuthis lessoniana; assembly: GCA_963585895.1. Classification (NCBI taxonomy): domain Eukaryota; kingdom Metazoa; phylum Mollusca; class Cephalopoda; order Myopsida; family Loliginidae; genus Sepioteuthis; species Sepioteuthis lessoniana. The sequence continues at coordinate 66,472,426 of OY757918.1, read as the reverse complement.
CTTCAAGGCTACATCCTGTATCGGCACAGAGCTGTTGTATGTAGGTTCTAGCTGGTTGTCCTGCCTTTCCTCGTCCATGTGAAGGAGTCCACAGGAGTATGTCACTTATGAGTTCGCCCCTACTTCTCCAGCAGTGTCCCACACGTCTAGTTCGTCTAACTTGGATAATTTTCGTGATGGGTGGTAAGTGGCCCGCACAGCTGCTGCTTTGTGGGGTGTTGCCTCCAGGACTTATTCAATATTGCTCGCAGCATTCTTGCGTAGTTGTGGTCAAGCTTTTTATCCATACGCTTTGTTAGCGTCCATGTAGTGCATCCATACAGCAGTATCGATACGGCCGCTGCTTAGAAAAAACTGTGTTTCATTTTATCGGTCAGGTCTGATTTCCATATGACCGATATTCTATCGATAGCTGTCCATGCCTTTGCTAGTCGCGTGTTGATGTCAGTCTCGGTTGTTGAGACGCTGCTTTCTAGGTAGGTGAACTTGTCTACTAGTTTTAAAGAGCTACTGTTTACTGTGGAGATGTCGCCTCTTTGGTTAAAGCGCATGTATTCCGTCTTGACATGGAGGCCTATGCCATCAGCTGCTCGTCCCAGCAGGGTTTCGGATTGGACTGATGTATTTGCCAGAAGCGCTATGTCATCGGCGTAGTCCGTGCCCGTAATTTTTTGTGCGTGGTACCTTCTTCTTCTTTCTTTTGTAAGCTTGAAACCGTTGTCTTTCATTTTATCAATACACGTTCTAAGTACGTAGTCTAGACAGATGATAAAGAGGTATGGGGCTAATGTATCTCCTTGCAGCACACCTGCTACAATGTCGAAGTAGTCTGTGTCTGTCTCCATCCGGGAAGTGGATTTTTTCTTTTGCGTTTCTATATAGCATCATTATGGCTGCGACGGTTTCTTTGGGTAGGCTGTAGGCGAGTAGTATTTACTCCATCTTTTCTCTGCGTATAGAGTCAAAGGCCTTGGCGAAGTGGACAAATAATACTGTTGCTTCTAGGTTTTTTGAACGCACACCTTCAAAAATTCGACGGATAGTCAAAATTTGTGACGCCGTGGATCTATTTCTCCGAAAGCCATTTTGGTTCTTCCTAAGTATGTTCTCAATTTTGGGTTCTATGCGGTTGCGTAGTAGAGCATTGTATATCTTGGCCGCTATGGATGTAATGGTTATACCTCGGTAGTTCTTGGTTAATCCTAGGTCACCCTTCTTAGGTAAGAGAAGGATGCATCCCTTTGTCCATCTGTCTATTGTGTTTTGGTTATTTACGGCATTATTGTGTAGGAGCAGTATACCGTCGAATTCCTTGTTCTTCCATATTTCTGGGGGTATTTCATCAAGCCCTGCTGCTTTTCTGTTTTAATTTTTCTTTGTACTGAGTCGAGTTCTTCTTGCATAAATTGTCCAAGTTTGATATGTAATTGTTTACTAATAATTCTCGTGATTGTTTCATGAGTAACTTTCAGAGGGTTTCCGAGTAAATCCTCGAAATGTTGTTTCCATAGTTGTATTCGTTCTTTTTGGCTGGTAGCTTTCAGTTTAGCTTTCGCGGTACTCTTCCTTCTACTTCGTTTACCGTTTGCCATGCTATCCTAGACTATCTTCAACCGAGTCTCTAATCTTATTGATCTGATTTTGTATGTATTCTGTTTGTTCTTTTAAAAGTTGATGATTAGTCCCATATAGTGCGATTTTTGAAATAGAAATTCTCAGTGGTCTTGGTATTGAGTTTGGTTTGGCTTGGTTTTATGGCACATCAATATTGTAAGTTATAATGGCAAATTCATTTTAAACACATAAACAGTTCTATTTCAAACCATTCAGTTTAGCATACAAAAACAGTTCAATTTTAAACAATTCAGCTTAGCATAAGTACGTAGTTTAAATGTCAAAACAATCTTATTTCAAGCAGTCCAGTTTACTGTAAGGACACAGTTTAGTTCTAATTTTAAGCAATTCAGTTTAGGATAAGCATGCAGTTTAAATGTAAAAACAGTCTTATTTCAAGCAATTCAGTTTAGCATAAGTACACAATTTTGTTCTATTTGACACTTAGATGGGACCCAATCAGGTGCTACCACTCCGGGTCAGAGTGGACCTGGAATCGATGGCAATGAAAGAGCACTCCGCATTCCCCATAGCTCCAGCATTACTCTTATTTCTCTTGGGACAATATACAATCAAAACGGGTATTATTAGGTATTATTCATTACCAAAAATATCATAGTCTAATAATATGCCGTCTTTTAAGTTTGTTTTGTTTGCCTTCCGTTTACGTACATTTCAGAAATGCTTGAACTGCTAATTATTTATATTATTGGTTTTCAGAATTAAATGCAGTAAAGTTTGGCAATAAATTAGTCTGAATAATATCCGTTTTTATAATATATTGTTCTTTTAGATATGATAAAATGTTAGAATCTTTAGTTTAAATGAAAATTAATCTTTTACTAAAATGGTTGGGGTATATTTATTAATAGACAATACCGTTTAGTATGCGTACATGCATACATACCTCGAGTGGTATAATGGTTAGCAAGCTAGTATAGCAAACCTTCACTAGTGAATTCGAGTTTCATTGAGTGCCCCATTCATATAGCCTTGTGCCACATCTAAGCAAAAACTTAGTAAATTATGATATATATGCATACATACATATATACCGAGTTAAATCAATAATTCCACATGTCTAGTTCGTCTAAATGGATAGTTTTCGTGATGGGTGGTAAGTGGCCCGCACAGCTGTTGCTTTGTGGGGTGTTGCCTCTAGGACTTATTCAATATTGCTAGCAGCATTCTTGTGTAGTTGTGGTCCAGCTTTTTATCCATACGTTTTCTTAGCGTCCATGTAGTGCATCCATACAGCAGTATCGATACGGCCGCTGCTTAGAAGAAACTGCGTTTCATTTTATTAAGACAGTAAAAATGCATTTCATGCAACAATTAAAAAAAACTTTTAAAGGCTGAGTAATGGCGCCATGAATAAAATATTCTGTAAAAATTCTGTTGGTTTAATTAATTTATTAATTTTTGACTTGTATATCCTTTAGTTTTTGTAACTATTTTTTAAATTAACGCTCAGTTTGATCAGTTGAGTGCATACAAATATTCCAGCCTTTTTATTATGCGAGGGAATCTCCTATCTATTTATATCACATATAAAATTTCCCGCCTTTTTATTACGTGAGGGAATCTCCTATTTACTTATATCGCATACAAAGTTTCCCGCCTTTTTATTACACGAGGGAATCTCCTATTTACTTATATCGCATACAAAGTTTCCCGCCTTTTTATTACACGAGGGAATCTCCTATTTACTTATATCGCATACAAATATTCCAGCCTTTTTATTACACGAGGGAATCTCCTATTTACTTATATCGCATACAAACTTTTCCAGTCTTTTTATTACACGTGGGAATCTTCTATTTACTTATATTGTAAACAAAGCAGATATAAAGAGTCTGACAATTAGGTGTTTAAAATTTGACCTATTCACGAGTGTGTACCAACCCAGTAGGTTGGGGCTGTAGAATACGCCGACTGCAACTCCGCAGAGGAGTAAGACCACCAACGAATGTCCTGATTTGACATTAAACCATGTGATAGTGAGGCTTCATTTCTGAAGCTTCAGGGAATATAGAGAACGCCTTCATTGCTGTTACTCCCAGGTCCAATGTGACCCGGATTGGTAGTACCTGTTAAAGTCCAATCTGTGCGTGAAATTGATCTCTTTTGTTTTTTTATATACTCGAGACCATTTAACTGTGCGTAAAAGAATGATTCATGCTAAACTAAATTAATTTGCATTACATTGCAATACTCTTTCCCCGTCGACCGGGGCTGTAGAATACACCGACTGGTTCTCTGCAGAGGGGTAAGACCCCCCCCCCAACGAGTGTCCTGGATAAGACACTAAACATTCTGATGGTGAGGTTCCAGCAATGATGGAGCTTTGGGGAATGTGGAGTTACCCTTCATTACCATCGCTCCCAGGTCCACTCTGGCCCGGAGTGGTAGTACCTGATAAGGGTCCTATCTATGGGTTAAATATAACTAAACGGTGATTGGCGTTTACTGTTTTTATACATTTAAACTGCGTATTTATGCTGAACTGAATTGTTTAAAATAGAACTGTTTTGACATTAAAACTGCGTACTAATGCTAAACTGAATTTCTCGAAATAAAACTGTTTTGACATCTAAACTGTGTACTTATGCTAAACTGAATTATCTGAAATAAAACTGTTTTGACATTAACTCTGTGTATTGCCCAGTCGGCTGGAGCTGTAGAATACACCGACTGCACCTTTGCAGAAGGGTAAGACCTTTTTGAGATTGAAACTGTACTTACACTAAACTGAATTGTTATATATAATTGCTTGAATAAACTGAATAGTTTGAAATAGAAATGTTTTTTGACAAACTGTGTACTCATGCTAAACTGAATTGTTTGAAAAAGAACTGATTATTTACATAAAAATGGATTTGGCATTAAATAACCTACAAAGGTTGAAATGCCATAAAACCCAACCAACCCAACCAACCATTGCAATACTCGACTAAATACAGTACGTCACATACACTACATATACACATATATACTCTGCACGTATACGTATATAACTAAACCCATGCTTAAAACATTTGTATTTAGCAGTGATTCACAAAAATATTAAAAATAATTTTTGGGAGGCTACTCATTCCATCTGACCCTTATCTACTTCCAGTTTAACCGGCACTACACACCGCATTCTCACGTATAAGTGCATTTTGGTTCAATGGTTAGTTGGTTGGTTTTATGTCATATGAACCCTTTCAAGTTATTTAACGTCAAATCCTGTTTATATATATATATATATATATATATATATATATATAAGGATTGTGAATATCCAAAGAATGAGTGCTCAATGGAAGGTTATTTAATACAAAATATACATGCAGAGCAAAATATATATTTTCGTTTGAAAAACAAGAAATTTAGAAATAGTATTCTATTTCCATAATAAATTTATTTAAAATTGAATTCCATCTGACGAACTTGAATAAGCGTAATAAATACTATTTCTAAATTTCTTGTCTTTTAAACAAACATATATATATATAATTTGTTGACAATTTGTTTATTGGTTTGGTCTGGTTTTATGGCATATCAACAATTGTTGGTTATCTAATTTAGACTAATATATAGTCTAAAATTTCTCATGTCTAGATTTCTAAATTTTATTGGTATATGTTTTTAATGTTTACAGTTATCATTGCGGTAGGGAAATGGACAACTTTTGTTGGGGTGAGTCCCTGTGGCGTAGTGGCTAACATGCTGGACTGCAGCATCAGAGTAAGCGATTTTGAACTCCAGTCACGCTATTGTGTTTACTTTGGGACTAATACCCTTCGGGAAAAGTATTAAGACTCCTTATCCCCGCCCTAGTTATGGATTAAATAGTATTATTACTGTTTTTCTACAAAAATGGCTTTGGGCATTAAATAGCCCACGAAGGTTGATATGGCATTAAACAAAGAAACCAAACAATTTTTGTAAGTACACACTCTCTGGAGGGTCTTTTATGTTTTATTTTTCTTTTAGCTCATTAAGAAAATCATACAACTACCTGTTTGACGATTGTGTTCTAACCAGACATAAAAATACTTGGTACAGAAACAACAGTTTTTATATTGCTCTGCTTGTCAGTATTCGGGGACTTTTTCATCCAACATTTTAATGCAAACGATTGTTTTTCCAGGTATCCTTTTTTCGTCTTTGTTATTTCACACACACACACACACACACACACACACACACACACACGCACACATATATATATATATATATATTTGCTCAAGAATAGAATCAGATAAATATATTAGTTTGAGAGTTTCAATGCTGTAGATTTTGGTAATAAATAATACCTAATGGTAATCGCTTCGATGGTTTAAAGTTCATGCAGACATAGTAAAATACTGCTCCCCTGTCGGCCAGGCTTAGAATTCGCCGACCGTATCCTCAACCAAGAAGTAAGACCCACTCCCTGAAATGGGTATCCTGGGTATAACATTAAACTGCATCTGATGGTGAGACTCAAGTTAGGGAGATCTGGGAACCATGGGGTACTCTCTCTCTCTATATATATATGTATGTATGTATGTATGTATGCTACATTTACATATAAAGAGTGCTTAATATCATTGATAGAGTGCATATACAGGGGTTTGGCAAAATAATGGAAACACGTGAAAATTTCAAATTTATTTTCCTATGGTTTTCTGATAACAGCCCTCTCATTAAATCCAGCTTTGTGCTTCTCCCTTCTTACAGTCTTTGAGGAAATTGGCTTCTCGCGATGGTCATTAAGCTCTGCAGTAATTTTCGGTGCAGTATTCTTGTGATCCTTCCTAACAATCCGAGTAAGAGTCCGACGGTCCCTAATAGACAGCGTTAATTTTCTTCCAGAATTTTGCCTCTGTGAGGAGGTTTTTCCTTCCTTTTCAAATGCTGTCATTACTTTTCAGACTGTACTCCTTGCTACTCAAAATAATTCAGGGTTTTTTGTTACACTAGAGTCAGCCATACGAGCACTAACAATTTGACCTCTTTTAAAGTCTAATAGATCTGCCATTTTAATGAATTTTGATTGACTTCCCCCAATGATATTTGTAAAATATATATATTTTAGTAAAATAAGACGAGAAAAATTAATAAATCAAAAAACAAAAGGAGCAAACGTTTGATGGTTTTAGAGGAGTTTCAAAATTATGATACGAAGATTCTTGGTGTTTTTATTATTTTGTCCAAACCCTGTATTTACGTTCGGATAGCGTCGACATAGAGTCAACCGTCCACACGTACTCTCATTCTTTGGTATTGCAATTTTGCACACCGACAGAATAAACGATTGTTGTAAGGTCAGGAAATAGGAATATTACAAGAATCTTATAAACAACCAAAAATCAGTGTATTTTTTATGAAATTATAATTTCACGGGAGTCAAAGTATTTTTGAATGAAAATAAACTAGGGGACCAAGATCAGGGGAAGGACTGAGACCATCCATACCTCGATAATATGGAAACCAGCTAAAATACTGAATAAAGTTCTGGTGATCTGCGAAAACAAATCGTCACTTGGACTCCAGTGAAGGCCACCAGTTACTACTTGTGTAAAAACCTCGCCATGAGTAAATAATAATAATAATAATAAGCGACTAATAAGCGACTAATAAGCAACATTTCACACAAGAAAACATAGACGTGGCTTAAGAGAGCAGCACAAAACAACGCTATCAGGACCAATCATATAAAAGCAAGAATAGATAAGACGCAACAAAACAGCAAATGTCGGTTATGTGGTGATAGAGACGAAACAATCAATCACATAAGAAGCGAATGCAGTAAATTCGCACAGAAAGAGTATAAGACTAGATACGACTGGATGGATAAAGTGGTCCACTGGGGATTGTGCAAGAAATGTCAATTTGACAAAACTAACAAATGGTATATGCACAACCCAACATCAGTCCAGAAGAATGACACTCACAAACTCCCCTGGGATTTTGAGATACGAACGGATCACCTAATCTCAGCCAGACAACCAGACCTTATAATAATCAACAACAACAAAAAAAGAGAACTTGCAAAATTGTGGACTTTGCTGTCCGGGTTGACCATAGAGTAAGATTAAAAGAAAGTGAAAAGAAGGATAAGTAGTTCGACTTTACTAGGGAATTGAAAAAAACTGTGGAACATGAAAGTGACAATTATACCAATTGTGATGGGTGCTTTTAGTACAGTCACCAAAAGATTATGAAAGAGACTGGAGGACTTAGAAATAAGAGGACGAGTGGAGACCATCCGAACTACTGCATTATTGAGATCGGCCAGAATACTGAGAAGAGTCCTGGAGACTTGAAGACACTTGTCACTCAAACTCCAATGAAAGACCATCAGCTAGCGTTGACGTGAAAAACTCTCAAATAATAATAATAATAATAATAGAAACTTTACGAGAGAAACTGAATCTTTCCTAATAGCAACACAAAATAACGCTATAAGGACCAATTATATTAAAGCAAAAATCGACACTACGCAACAGAATATCAAATGTAGGTTATATGGGAACGAAATATATATGAGACGAAACGATTGATCAAACGATAAGTAGTAAACTGGCGTAAAAGGGGTCTAAGGCGGGACACGACTGGGTGAGGAAGTTGATCTGCTGGGAATAGTGCAAGAAAGTGAAATGTGACCTTACCACCAAATGATACAGGCATAAACTAGAATCTATCCTAGGGAATGAGACACATAAAATTCTCTGGGATTTTGAGATACAGACAGCTCACGAAATTCTGGCCAGAAGACCCGACCTAGTGATAATTCACAAAAAAAGAAAACTGGCCGAATTGTCAAATGTTAAATGCCAAAACTGCTCTATTTCAAACAATTCAGTTTAGCATAAGTACGCAGGTTAATTGTCAAAACAGTCCTATCTCAACCAATTCAGTTTAGCATAAATACGCATTTTAGTACTATTTGATCCATGGAAAGGACCCTATCAAGTGTTACCACTCCGGGTGTCCTCGTGGTGTAATGGTTAAAGCGATGAACTGCGGAATCGTAGTACGCGAGTTCGTACTCCAGTCGCGCTATTACGTTCACTTTCGGGCAAATACCCTTGGGAAAGGTATGAACCCCCTTATTCTCCCTCCAGCTATGGGTAAATAGTAGGACGGACTAGGTTCTTCAGCCTTGGTGAGGCAACTAGTCTAGGAGAAGGAAAACTCTGAATTAAAACCTATTAAACTCCGCTTAAAAATTGACCTTGTGTCATATCCTGCCCGAGCGGAGGGGTTGGGTAAATAGTACCACTCCGGGCCAGAGTGGACCTGGGAGAGATGGCAATGAAGGGTTTCTTCGCATTCCCCAAAGCTTCAGCATTACTGGAACCTCACCATCAGATTGTTTAGTGTCCTATCCAGGACACTCGTTGGGGAGTTTTACTCCTCTGCAGTGGTGCTGTCGGTGTATTCTACAGCGCCAGCCGACAGGGCCAGTGCCAATATGAGTATCCATGCAGATGTAGCGTATATGTATACATATGCATGTGATTGCGAGCATGTCAATACGGGAGGATGAGTGCATTGGTAGCGTGGGGCATAATTAATAAGGAATTTGATTTTGTTTGACATTTTTTTAAATAATAAAGCAGGAATCCCCGTGGTGTAGTGGCTGACGTGCTGAACTACGATATCGTTGTAAGCGAGTTCAAACTTCAGTCACGCTATTGCGCTCATATGTGGATAAATACCATTGAGAAAGGTATGAATTCCCTTATTCCTTCAACTATGGGTTAAATAGTATCATTAGTGTTCTTTCTTAAAAATTGTTTTGGCATTAAATAACTCACGACGGTTGATATACGATTAAACAAAGAAACCAAACCAAACCAAACCAAACCTACAATTGATAACGGTAGATAAATTTCTTCCATTTACTGTTTAGGCCAGGGATTTCATTACTTGATGTAAAAACTATGAGTGAGTAAATATGCTTAATGCGGTGAAAAATGTAATTTGCCAATTTTAAGAATTTATTTTCTTTTTTCGAATGAACAATATTTTGGTATGGATGTCTGTAAGCGTTATAAATATACCGTTTGGTGGGGGATATAATCCTTTCGACAATTAAAAGTTTAACGCTTTTCTTCTTCGGCTGCAAAACAAATGTCTGTGTACATTTCTTTGTACATGTTTCCAAGCTTTTCCTTCTTTTCTTTTTGTTTTACGAGAAATACTTAGCGTTTTCTTAAAGCTTTAATTCAGAAGATATATCGTTTAGGGGGCATAAAACTCAAATATAAGAGTAAAAAAGTACTGTTGCGGGACCGATGAATGCGTCCATCCCACAAACCTTTGTAAATGAATAGTTATTGACAAACGACTAGACAAATGACAAGAACAAGTGGATAAGATTAAATATCAGGTCTTTATTGGGCGAATCATACATGAAAGATGTGCGTGGGTGTAGAATCACAGTTGCTGGATAATGCCCGTGTAATCTTTGCAGTGTCGAAGGTCGGTGTTGTAGAAAGTCGTAGACTCGGCTGTCAATAAGTTCTTGGCGACATGATGGTCTGGAGGATTGGTGTAGCTGTATGGTCCGGTCGAAGACATAGCTAAAGATAGTCGAAGATGGAGACGCATATATTGCAGAGGCTGGATGATCGATGTCCCTGTTTATTCGGTCCTTGGTTAACTGGTGTTAGGATGATGTGGCCTTGAAGTGCTGATGCTAGTCTGAGCAGAGTTGTCGCTCGTGGACTTGAGTGATGCAGATGTCTGCTGCTTGGTGAAGCTGGTGGTGCAGGAACTGTTGCTACTTGTAGCTGGAGCTGGTCTGAAGGTATCTTCTGCTTGATAGTGCCGATGCATGTGCTGCTGGGTGATGCCGGTGTCTGCAGCTTGGTGGTGCAGGTGTCAGCTGTTTAGTGGTGCTGCAAGTGTGGTTTATTGCAGCGTCGTCGTCTTGTGGTATCTGCTAAGGGGTGTTGTGAGGAGACCAGAGGTGTCCTGAGAAGACTTTCTGAAATAGCTCTAAGAAGAACTGGTTTATGACTTTCTGAAGTTAGCTCTGAAAAGAGCTGTTTGAGTGAGAAAGAACTGTAGTGATTGGTTGGAAGCTAGCATTGGCTATGCTGAGTCAACAGCTGTGATTGGTTGGATTCCACTTCGGCTGATGGTTGGTGGTAGAAACGCACACCCCACGTTTGGCCGTTTGCTATTGGGAGCGGAACTTTTACCTCTTCTCTGGGAATTTGCCCGTCCGCGCTACTCTATTATTTTATTTGTCTCTACCTCCCACAAGATAAGAGTTTAAAAACACGCTGGTCATCGGTTTACTTAGTGCAATGTGAGCCAGATGAGCCTGCTAGCCTGGGATTCACTCGATATATGACTTGGGTCCGGCACGAATGCCTGCACATAGCTTTAACTAGACTCAGGAGTCAGTGCTGCCAGTCTGTGCTGTTAGGTGGCACAGCCGAAGCCGAGGTGATGACGGTGCAGGTGCTGTTGTGTGATGCCAGACTGCCTGGCTTAAAACCAGGTGCTATATTAATCTCTGTCTAACACCAGACAGAACTTGACACAAGGTCTTTTTATAGTGGGATTTAGGGAAGGGAAGGTCGGGCACGAGCCGAGGCTCGAGCCCTGCAGGACTATGCTGGTCATCGGCTCACTAAGTGCAATGTGAACAAGATGAGCCTGCAGCTGGACATGGACTCCCTCGATATATTACGTGAGTCCAGTATAGATGCCAGTTTATAGATTGAACTGGACCCGAGAGTCTAGTGCTTGTCAATGACGTCATCGCTTACCTGCAAGTGGCCCAGCCGAAGCCGGGGGCCATACAGTCTCGAATTTGTCTTTGACCTTGAGCGCTACCTGGCACGAATGTCAGTTGGTCGGCGAGGCTTTCTCCTGTGGTCACTGACTGACTGTTTATATAGAAGTAACAGGCTGCTTCTTTTGTGGTCTGAGTGAAAAGACTTCTATGTTATTGTGTACACGAAGTTCCCCTTTTAAATATAATGAAATACCTCTTAGTACGTCGAAGAGGAGCTTTTAAATACGATGTATCTTATCCTGTGGTTACTGTTTCCGAACGGCCAGCAGAATTAATCTATTAAAAATAGTTTGTGTTGACAACAGAAATTTACTCGTAAATATAGGCATGACGATATTGTTAGCTGACGTTCACAGGTGACTTAGCGTTTTCTCTAAACCGTGGATTTTAAGTTTGAGTTGCCGGGACGGCTACGTTAATACAAATAATTATTGACTTATTGATCTCCATACTTTTGAAGTAAATATTGAGTCATAACCAATAGATTGCCGAAGTAATGAAAACAAAACATATAAACTGGCCTGCAACAGTTTACGTTATAATAGATGAAAGGATTTCCTTTTTTTTTTGGATAGAAATTTGCTATTGTTTCTTTTTAGTAAAAATGAATGAATGAATGAATGAAATTAAGATGGCAATTTTTACATTTTAAACTTGTGTTTTAAATAAAATTGTAAAGTTTTAGCCCCCCAAAAGAACACACTTTTTAGATATTCCTAGTATTTAGGATACATGCATATATACATATCCATAATCTTTTGAATAAGGTATAAATGATTCAATTAATCCTTATCCTCTACCTCTGATCGAAACCAACTTATATTGTCGCCTTGTGATTAACTACGTAACTAACGGTTATTTGTAGGCCAACTCCGCATCCTAGTTCCGGTCAATACCCGAAAGCGACCCTCCCAAATAGCATGTCCTCGGTCTGCATCACATAACCAGCAGAAACGAACGCGGCTAGTCCGTCCAAACCTACCCATGAGACTCTGGAAGGTCTTGATACCCGAACATCCTGAGTACTTTCCATGTAGGTAAAAATACAATTTTCATCCGCTCATATTTTCCTCTAATCTAATTTGTTATGAAGGTCGCTAAAATTTTGATCGATCTGCTGTGGTGCGAATAAATTTTTTGGTTGCTTTTTGGATGAAAGATAAGATCATTCTCTGTTCCTGATGAATTGCTTATATATATATACACACACACACACACACACACACACACATATATATATATATATATATATATATACATATATATATATATTGTTTTTGTAGAATGGTCAGTTGTCAAGTATCTATAGTGCAAAACTGCACAGGCACTGAGATTTGATTAATTGTATATAAAAAAAGAAAAAAGAAAACATTGTTGGATTCTAAAATTCTTCTTATAATCGAAATTATACATATACTAAATTATGGTGAAAATATGAGCCTGAGTAATATTGATGAACTAGAGTCGACACTGAATTATATATATATATATATATATAGAGAGAGAGATTGATAGATATGTAATATAATGGCCGAAGGGTTTCGTTTCATGCCTTTGGGTTTAGAGAACCTTTCGGCTCAGTGCATGGGTCAGCTAGGTGCAAACATGAGCGCAGGTGTCCACGTACGTGCGCGGAGCGGACGTGTCACTCAGAGATGTCACAATAGAAACCCGACATGGGAAACGGGGTTAGGCGGTGCGAATGACGTCACGCACCGGAAGCGCGCGGTGGATTTGGGGTATTTTGAAAAAGTGAGTTGACTTGAGTTCTGCCTCGGGAGAAGACGGTTGGCTTTCGCTTGCTCGCCGAAGCCAAGCCAGTGGCCTTGTGGCGGGTGCCACATGTGTATCTCTCTCCTTATGTCGAAGAACCTTTAAACTCAAAGGTAATATAACGTTTCGTGCCTGAACTAAGAAGTCGTAAGTGTTTTTCATGTTTCGGGATTCCTATGTTCTATGTATATATGTTATGAACATTCTATGTTCGTTTCACATATCCGTATCTGGCTATGGTACAGATAGGGTGTTCCCAAAAATTTGACATTATTTTAATAACAATTATCTTGAAAACTTCTGAGTCAAGTTAAATGAAATCGAACAGTTTAGGTGTTGAACATCATAAGTTTATTCTGGTACCGATTTCATAAGTGTTCAGTATATGACCCGCATATGATACGGAAAACATCTAGTCGGTACTTAAGATCTTGCCAAACACACTGTTGCATGTCTACGATTACATTATCCAGTGCAGAAGTGATTCTATGCTTGACTTTATCAATGCTAGTAAGAAGAGTCCCTTCACGTATCCCCATAGAAAGAAATCACACGGGGATTGGTCCGGTGACCGCGGCGGCATTTCATCGGAAAACTGTCACCATCTCCACCACGCCCGATCCATCTCTCGGGCAGATTCTCATTGAGATAAGCATGTGCTGTCTTCTTTAATTAAATATAAAATCTTGATCTGTTTCAATACATTCTGTGAAAATTTGAAGTTATTTCAACCAGAATTGCCAAAATTATTGGCCAGCGAAATTATGTCAATTTTTTTGACACCCAGTATATATATATATATATATATATAAAAGAAAGAACATACACATAAACATTCATAAAGAATATTCATAAATTTCTTAATCACTTCGGTTTCAGCCTTCGGTTATGATCAAAGGGTATTTATTCTATAATTCTTTAATTTTCAATAACGGTGATAGAGCATATATAGTTCCAAGTTAGAACAGGATAGATACAGTGTCAATGGCAGTTGGTGACTGTCAGTCTCTCACTGATGACAGTAAGTTTCTTTGCTTATTGATTAAATAGGCGAGAAACTGACAGTTACCTAGCATCGCTGATTCTGTGTCTCTGTTATACTAAGATATACATATGCTCTATTAACGATACTGAACACACTTTATTTATGAAGATAGCGAACCAGATTATTAATAAATTATATATATATATATATATACTCACACACATACACACACACACACATATATATATATAGAGAGAGAGAGAGACAGAGACAGAGATAGAGAACTTGAGAAAGAGTAACAGAGGCATATAAACGTTGGTAGATAAATCTTATAAATTTGTCAATCTCGACAAGTTTCAGCCTTAGGATATTTTTTTCAATATATATATGTATATATATATATATATATATGTGTGTGTGTGTGTGTGTGTGTGTGTGTGTGTATTAGTGGTGACTTTAGGTTTTGGGCTTTTAGGGCTCAGCCCAAAGAGCTATTCTCTTAAGTCTATTTCGAAACGATAAAAATTCTCTTGGAATAAATCATTGAATTTGGTTGGACTCAACGTCTTGTCTCGAACCACCATGAAGAATTATTTTAACTCTCTAATTTTTATAGTTTTCTTTTATTTTCAAGCCTTAAAATGTTGAATCAGATACGTTTTGTAGAGAGTGTTCATAATTATGTTACATAAAAAAAAAAAAAGGCGAAAAAAGTGACTAGTTATTTCGTGTCAACGAAAATCAACCCTAAAATTCAGTTACATGACTCAGACGAAACGATTTCTGGCTAAAATAATAAAAATAATCTCTTGTATTTTATTCCCCGTTTTTAAAGAATAAATTTTTGTTTCAACAGCTAAATTTTGAGTGTAAATAGCTTTTTTTTGTTTAATATATCACGAGGGAAATTTAATAATACATCAGACCCAAAAGTTTTGAATCTTCTCTACGATCTGCGCATGCTTGTTGTGTATGTATGTTGAATAGGCGGATGTTGGATCTATAATCTGTTACACTGACCCAGACATTAAGCAGTTAACATCAAAGTTTCCTGTGGAGGATGACATAGGCACTTAATCTGGGTGAAAGTCATTTGATTTGAAAAATACAGCAGATAAATAGAAAATATCCTTTATGCTTTTTGTAGAATGGTCAGTCGTCAATTATCAGCTGTGCCAAAAAAAGAAAAAAGTTGTTGGATGCTAAAATTGGTGGTAATACTAGTCGGCGTATTCTACAACCTCAGCCAACTGGGTTGTCCACTTGCATTTACATACATATATGTTACATCCTCATATAGACACTCTCACACCTACTGGCATATGCATTGGTGAACATAAACTTGTGAATTAAGGGTAAGAAGAGTTTATATCGTCACATTATCACCCCAAGTTGATTTATTTTTCTGCCTTTTTTAAAACTTCCAGCTTCATAACTAAAAAGTTAAAATCAAAGCCGAACTGTATTTTCCACCACGAGCAGAAATACCTGGTGTTGCTCAAGGGAGAAAAAATATCTTAAGGCTCATTTTGTTTTAAGATTCTTCAAGAGCTTAGGAAGATTTTTTCCCAAGCATGCATAATAATTTTTTTCATTTTTTTTTTTTGGTGGGGGCAGCATAATCGCTGATGAAGGAGGAAAGTGACCCCGCGGACACTGATTTATCTATTTGATTGAATTAGATCTTTCAGATCAGTTTTAAGCTAAAGTGTTTAGGGACGAAGGAGGCCTGTTCCACTCTCCAGATAAGAGGATCATTAAATAAGTTTCCAGACCTTTTTCGTATGGGCACTTTTATTGATAGTACACACATGAAACTCTAGTCCCCTTCGAAGTAATCTCTTCCGACGGAATCTCTTCCTGAACTCCCTTAAAACCTTAACATAGTAACCCTAACCCTAACCCTTTGGCCAATCAACTCCTCCCACACCTCTCATCATCCCTCACAGACTCCCTGCCTTCCTTGAATCTCTTATGCCACTTAAAAACTGATGCTCGATTCATGCAAGATGCTCCAAAAGCAGTTTGAAGCATTCCATACGTTTCTGTGGCATTTTTTCCAAGTTTAAAACACAATTTTATTGCATATCGTTCTTGTAAAGTGTCCTCGCGTCCTGATTGCATTTTTGAAATTCACCAGCTGTAACAATCAGGCTTTAGTAGGGTGTATTCCAATTGCTGCTGTAGCTGTTCATTTGAACGTGAAATCTTAAAATTCGTCAGTCATCTCATAAGATGTATAGCAATAAGATAGTGAATTTTCAAGAGTCTACAACAATTTTGAATATCGGTACAAAAAAGTCTGGAAGCTTATTGAATGCACCGCATAGCTTTGAAACACTCACTCCTTGACTTGACTTACTCCATTAATGATTAGCAGGCACTCAAACAAGCACATGAAGAGCATTATATATTAGATGTATTACATGCCTTGACATCAAACAGATTGTTCCAAAGAGAATATGTTTCCTTATAATGACTGTAAACAACACCCTAGAGGAATTCTCGTGGTATGGTGGCTAACGTGTTGGGCTGTGGCATCGTAGTAAGTGAGTTCGAACTTTTGTAGTGCGATTACATTCGCTTTCGGATTAATACCCTTGTGTGAGTGTGTGTGTGTGTGTGTGTGTGTGACGGCACTCACCCTACGTGGATTAATCCAGCTTCCCACGCGTTTTCATATGCTGAGTTTCTCGGAGATTGGTCTGTGACGATGATTCCCAGCCACATTTGAGTTTTCATTCTCCTAGACCGGTTGCCATACTGAGCTCAGTGAAGCTACTACTTATCAATAGCTGAAGGAAGAACAATTGGATGCATATCTTTTTCAATGGTATTAACGCTATGTGGATTTGAACCCAGGACATTGTGTCCATTTCTTACGACGATATCAATTACACCATGAGTACTACCTTTGGGAAAAGTATGACCCCTCCCAGTTATGGGTTAAATAGTATCACTACTATCCTTTTGAAAAAATGGTTTTGTTTGGATTGTTTGTATTTTATGGCATATCAACCCTTTGGACTGTTTAATGCCAAATCTGTTTACACACACACACACACACACACACACACACACACACACACACACACACACACACACACACACACACATATATATATAATTTGTAAACGAATTGTTTGTAGGTAACATTATTTTAAAACGAACTAGTGCTCATTTGTTTGCACACAGTTAAATGGTTTCAAGTATTGTTGTTCAACACTAATAATTAATCATTTGCATAGATACAATTAAATGGTTTCAAGTATTTCAATCTAACTATAATAATTCAAGTCAATATTACTCATTTGTTTGCAAACAGATAATTGTTTGCACTCACGTTTCAGTGATTTGTCTGTGTTTTATGGCATATCAACCCTTCTGAGTTATTTGATGCCAAATCTTGTTTATATACATATATATAAATAGTTTTTAAACGAATAGTTTGGAGTTAACAATATTTTTAAACGAGCCAGAGCTCATTTGTTTGCCAACAGTTTAATGGTTTTTGGACAGTTATATGGTTTAGATGATTGGTAACACTTGCAATAATTACTTTAGCATCATTAAACAAAGAAAGCGAAATCGATATCCCTCCAACGAGAGTCAATCTGACGCATGTGGGAAGACTGTTAGCCTTAAACATTCTCACTAGTTGTAAGTAATCACAAGAAAGTAACATGTAGAGGCGTAACTAGGCAGTATAGGTCATTTCCTTGGTTTCAAAAAGGGGTTTGTGATTCTGCCAATAAAATCTCGTATAGAAAACAACAAATGGATTTTGTAAAAGAAGGAAACATTCAAGGAATTTACTTTTCCAAATAAGTACAATTCATTAGTGTTTGATGGATGGTTGCACGGACTGGAGCCTTGTTGTAGATTTGGAATGTTATCTTTCATTTCCAGATGAGATAACATTAACCGCTCAGCGTCCAGATCTTGTGATCTGTTTAGTTCACAGAAAAAGAGTTAACAATTACTTTTGTGGAAAATACTGACTGGTCTCATCAACGTAAGCTGGAAACATACGAAGATCTACGAGAACAATGCTTGCAAAACGACTGTACTACCAATATATTTCCTATTGAAGTCGGTTGCTGAAGTGTTATAACAAATTTACCCTTTGCATTCTGACAAAAGTTGAGAAAAATGAAAATATATTCAGAGGCTCCAAGATCAGCATAAATTACATCTGCACGAATCTAGCATTCCCACATTGTGCCGTAAAAGTAACAAAACCCAATGGTATATATTTTTGTCTGAGTGACAGCAAGTCTCCTCAAGTCTCCAGGACTTTTTGAGTTTTCGAGGCATGCTGTGGTCTTAATGGTCTCTATTCATTTCTCTTGGGGACCGTTCCAAGCGGACTATGTACAATTGGCGTCACCATCATCTTTATGTTCCACAGCTTTTTTCTCTTCTTTGTATTTATCTATCTTCTCACTTTCCTTCATTTTCACTCTGTGGTCTGCTTTGTATTTATCTATTTTTTCGCTTTCATTTATTTTCACTCTGTGGTCTGCTGGAAGAGCAAAATATACAAGACGGATTTTACTCCTTGCGAGTTTTTACAGCAGTAGTGACAGCAAGTCTCCTCAGATTTCCAGGACTCATCTTTTCTCAGTATTTCATTTGATCTCAACAATGTTGCAGTCTAAATGGTCTCGATTCTTCCTCCGATTTCTGTCTCCCACAATTCTCTTTCCAAGCCTTTGGGGACTTTTCCAAGCCCACCATCAACAATTACTATCACCATCACTCACATATTCCACAGTTTATTTTTTAGATTCACCGGCAAGTTCTAATATTTTTCTAACTTTTCTCTTTCATTTACTCTGTGGTCGGCCTGAACGGCAAAATCTACTAGACGGCGAGTTTCTTTTTATTATCACTCAAAGGTGGGTCTCGAATATCGGGATTGGGTGATCCGTTTGTATTTCAAAATTCCAGATAATTCTCATTCTCTAGAACAGTTCTCATTCTCTAGAACAGATACTCGTTTGTGCATACAACATGGTCATTTTATTTTCTATCTTTTTGCTTTCTTTTATTTTCACTCTGTGGTTCGCCGGAACGGCAAAATCCGATGACAAGTTCTTTTCTTTTTGTTAATTATCTCTATGTCTCCTGACCGGGATTAAGTGATCTGTTTGTATCTCAAAATTCCTGAGAATTTCATGCGTTCTATTCTCTAGGACGGATTCTGGTTTAAAAATATACCATTTAGTAGTATGATAAGATCTCTTGCACAATTCCCAATGAATCACCTTTCCTACCCAGTCGTGCTTTGTCTTATACCCCTTTTGTTCTAGCTTGCTGCATTCTCTTATTAAGTGATTAACCGAGTCATCTCTGTTTCTCTATAACCTACTCTAACTATTCTGTTGCATATTATTATTATTATTATTATTACACCTTGAGAGTTTTTCATATCATTGTTAGCTGATGGTCTTTCACTGGAGTTTGAGCGACAACAAGTCTCCTCAAGTCTCCAGGACTCTTCTCAGTATTCTGGCCGATCTCAATAATGCAGTAGTTTGGATGGTCTCCGCTAGTTCTCTTATTTCCAAGTCCTTCAGTCTCTTTAATAATCCTATGGTGACTGTACCAAAAACACCAATCACAATTGGTATAATTGTCACTTTCATGTTCCATAACTTTTTCAGTTCCCAAGTAAGGTCGAGGTATTCATTCTTCTTTTCACTTTCTTTCAATTTTACTTTGCAGTCAGCAAAGTCCACAATTTTCCAAGTTCTCTTTTTTTATCAATTATTATAAGGTCTGGTCGTTTGACCGAGATTAAGTGATCCGTTTGTATGTTAAAATCCTAGAGGAATTTGTGTGTCATTCTCTAGGACAGATGTTGGGTCGTGCATATATCATTTGTTCGTATGGTCAAATTGAAATTTCTTTCACAATTCCCAGTGGATCACTCTGCCTGCCCAGTCGTTTCTAGTCTTTATTATTATTATTATTATTATTATTATTATTATTATTATTATTATTATTATTATTATTATTTACTCAGAATTTTTCACATCAGCGTTAGCTGATGGTTTTTCACTCTTCTTAACGTGGGCTTATATAAATGCATTTATTCAACCTTTCCTCTACGGGCAGGTTTGGTTTGGTTTGGTTTGGTTTGGTTTGGTTTGGTTTTATGGCATATCAGCCATTTAGATTATTTAATGCCAAATCCATTTTATACCTATAAACGGTTCTATTTCAAACAGTTCAGTTTAGCGTAAGTTCACTGTTTAGTTCTATGTGACCCATAGATAGGACCCTATCAGATGCTACCACTCCGGTCCAGAGTGGACTTGGGACCGATGGCAATAAAGGGGTAATCTTCAGTCACTAAAACTCCAGCATTACTGGAGCCTTACCATCAGATTGTTTAGTGTCATATCCAGGACACTCGTTGGAGGAGTCTTACTCCTCTGCAGAGAAGCAGTCAGTATATTCTGCCGCCCCAGCCTGCTGGGTCATCTACTGGCAAGATGAGGCATAAGGAAAATTTTTAAGCGGAGAATACCTGATTTAAATCCAGAGTTTTCCTTCACCTGAACAGGTTGCCGTACCAAAGCTAAAGAATCCAATCGGCCCAATTATTTACCCATTGCTGGAGCAGAGAAGGATTCATGTATTTCCCTCGGATATTTGTGGGAAAAGAAATGAAATTATCTCGACTGGGATTTGAATTCTTGTCGCTGTTTACATTTGTAGAACCACAGCACCCAATATAGAATGATATAACATTACCCCTTAGGTTTCAGTCGGATCCCGTGGTAACCTCACGGTTATAAGCAGTGACGAACACAAAACACTGTTTGTTGGCTCGCTGGATACGAAAGTTTATTGTAAATGCCTTTTCACAGTAGTCAACGAAGAGGGAGAGACAGAAAGAGAGAGAGAGAGAGAGAGAGAGAGAGAGAGAGAGAGAGAGAGAGAGAGAGAGAGAGAGTATAGGAAATGCATTAACAGATTAGATAGACAGGGACGATGAACTGTGTGAGGCGAAAGGGACAGACTTACTCATTTTATCTCTGCTCGCCTGGCTGCCACCTCCCTCAGGGCCTCTTCTCTCGTCTGTTTCCTCCGTACTTCTTCTGTTGCTCTTTCTCTGACTCCTCCCACTGCCTCGAATCCCATTATGTTCCTCCAACCATTCCTTAACAGATACTTTTGTCACATGTTACCCTTAAAACTTTTAGTGACACCTCTACGCAAAACAAGCTTTATTCGCCTTGACCTTGACAAATCGAACCCCCTCCCAACTTTAAACTCCAAGTTTAACTAGAGAACAATTTATAACTAAAATAATTAACTAAAAACCCTAATTATTTTACATATTTCCTTTGATAATTACCATTACACAAAAATTATTACAAGTGTATATTTAGGTATATTTATTTGTTATTTTAAATATTTTCCTATACTAAACGCAATCTATGTATTTAATGTATGTATTTAATATATAATATATAATGTATTTAATGTATGTATTTAATGTATATATTTAATATATAATATATAATGTATATATTTGATATATAATACGTAATGTATATATTTAATATATTATCTACCTCTTTGCCACAGGCTGTATGATACACAAGGACAATTGTTAAACTGATTTAGATTCCGTTTTTTTTCTCCTAGACCGGTTATCGTATCATAGCTAAAGAATCCAGTCTATACTCCTAGTTAACCATAGCTAGGGGTGGGTGGGGTAACTGATGTATTCATGGCTTTCCCAAGGGCATTAGTGCGAAGTAAAACGCAAAAACCTCGTCCACGACTTGAACTCGGGCCGCCGGTGTCTACTTCCTACGACGATAACCATTATCCTACGAGTGCCTCCTTTTGTGGTAACTTCTGACTTAAAGTTTTTGTGACTATTTTCTATTCCCGAAAATCAAAACCCTGCTCCGTAGTCCCTATTTGGAAACTCTTGAGAACAAGGCCGTGACACACCAACTGAAGACAGTGTCAGTTAAACACTTCCAGTAGTACTTCTAAAAGAGGAAACAAAGTTTTCGTTGGTGTGAGGCTTCTTTTGAAGGAGATAAGATGATTGATTGATTGATTGATTTTAGTGGCATGCCGACTCATCTAGGGCTATTTTGTGCCTAGAGGTTAGGGAATCGCGTTCATATTTACATTTTTTGTTTAGTTCTTAAGAGTTGTTTTTTGCACATGGTCCTATCGAATACGAATCATTTTTAAACTGATCTATTTGACCCAGAGACGAGACCCCAACAGGTACCAGTCATACCCAGGACCCTGTTATTTTTTGGGTGTTGGAGGAGGTCTTTTCTCTCAGCAGGGGACATAGCATATTCTAAATCCTATCGACAAGGCAAAGATAAAGATCATGATAAAACATTTGCTCCAACAGTCTCAGTAATTAATAGATTGACTTTTCCGTGGCGTAATGGTTATAGTGCAGCCTTGAAGTGAGTGAGTGAGTTTGAACTTCAGTTGCACTATTACTTTCACTTTCAGAATAATACCCCTGGAAATGGTATGAACCCTTTCTTCTCGCAGCAGTGGGTTAAATAGTTTCACTACTGTTCATCAACTTTAAATTTACATCAAGATGTGCACAGCTGAGCAACTCATAATAATGTGATGATGTCTAGAGGTCAAGAATGCTGTTTCAATGTCTAGCAGAAGTCAAGTCAATGCCAATTTGAAAATAACCTCTAATGGTTCAGAAGTAGTAGATACATATCTGTAAATTTTTATCAGGGACGGATTTAACCAAAGCTCACTCCCAATTTAAAAACCTTTTAGAGTCGACATGTGGAGAAATCAAAGATCGTTGACACCTAATAACCCCAATGACACGCAAGCCTGTAAGCTAAGAACAACATACACCGACTCACCTCCCAACCCGATCTATATTGCTATGTCTAACCCACCGACTTCCTCTTGGTCTTGGGACATTTTGAAAAGAGACGTTGGTGTTAACGGTCAAGAGAAGTTCTTAGGCAGTAGCTGAGAAAGAGGCGTTAGGAGCACATGTTGAAAGGTATTGTGGTTTGTGGTTTCTTTGTTTAATGGCATACCAACTCTTTGTAGGTTATTTAATGCCAAAGCCATTCTCTTAGAAGAACAGTAGTGGTACTATTTAACACATAGATGGGAGGATAAGGGGGTTCATACCTTTCCCAAGAGTATTTGCCCGAAAGTGAACGTAATAGCGCGACTGGAGTACGAACTCGCGTACTACGATTCCGCAGTCCATCGTTTTAACCATTACACCACGAGGACAATGAAATTTGATTTGACATTAAATAAAGAAACAAGACTTATATATTTGCAGGTATGCTGTATGTGTGTGGGGTGTGAGTACTAACACTTATGTCGGAAATAAATAAATAAATAACCACATATATATATTTTTTTTTAATTACAGATCACATTTCACCAATCATGAAAGACCAATTCCATCGTCTTGAAGAGAAAATCGATAATTACACATTCCTTCTGGCAGAACCACTGCGTGAGTAACATTTTAAAAACAAAATACGTTAAAAATAAATTACAATCTGATCAGGATCATTATCTCTATATTGATAAACGTGTTTGCGACAACGTTCTTATCGTTCGTGTTTGTCACATTTTCAATTATACATATCACCAAGGAATTTATTGATGTAGAGTTTGGTAAGAAGTAATGAAATTAAAAGGATGAAAAATACTACAACTAATACAACAACAACAACTACTACTAATAATAATAACTACAATAGTAACTAGACAGACCATTTACTCGTTAGGTTCCCGTTTTAACTGTGGTCTTTGATGATATTGGTACTTCTGTTTAGGAATGGTGAAGAAGTCATATTAACGTTTCATAGCTTTCTCCGTTATATCGAGAATTTAAATGGTTAAAAAATAATGTTCTGGATCAAAATTATCCTTCAGTTGTAAATTGGATGGAGAAGTCCTTTATTCTGAGTGTTGGCGTATTTTAACTATATTGATCAAATAGAACTTTTGCGATGATGTGCTATTTTCTGCTAGATTATCGTTACATACATATAAGAAGTGGAATAAAAATATCGAGACTAAATCTTTAAATATTTAAAAAATTTAATTTAAATCAAGACGTGCACAGCTGAGCAACTCATATAATAATGTGATGATGTCTAGAGGTCTAGAATACCGTCTCGATGTCTAGCTGAAGTTAAGTCAATGCCAATTTGAAAATAAATGAATACTGATAAAAATCTCTGAAACAAAAAATAAAACTGAAACACTTCTGTAACCAAAAATAAAAGTGGAACATCTCTGCAACCAAAAGAAAAAAATTGCAACAGCTCGCAAACTAAAATTAAAATTGCAATACCTAAGTAGACAAAAATAAGATTGGAACATCTCTGTGACCAAAAATTAAATTGGAACATTTCTGTAGCAAAAGAAAAAAAATTACAACCACACTCTAACAAAAAACAAAATGGCACCACTTCTGTAACTAAAAATAAAATTACAACACTACTGAAAAATATAGCAACGTCCTTGTTAACAAAAAATAAATTTGCAACCCTGCAGTAAAAAATTTGCAACAC
Source organism: Sepioteuthis lessoniana (assembly GCA_963585895.1). Classification (NCBI taxonomy): domain Eukaryota; kingdom Metazoa; phylum Mollusca; class Cephalopoda; order Myopsida; family Loliginidae; genus Sepioteuthis; species Sepioteuthis lessoniana. The sequence continues at coordinate 66,447,678 of OY757918.1, read as the reverse complement.
TTCTGTAACCAAAAATAAAATTGCAACGACCTTGTAAGTAAAATTAAATTTTAACACTTCCTTAAAAAAATAAGATTGAATCAACCCCGTAAAGAAAAATAAAATTGCATCATTTCTGTAACGAAAAAAAAAATGCATATATATATATATATATATATATATATATATATATATATCGAGAAAAATTGCAAAAAAATCGACTTTCCTTCTAATAAATTCATCAATTTTGGATTACTTTGTTTTACAATTTTCTCCATATTCTAGGATTTCTTTCCATTATTTACTTCCATGTATATATATATATATATATATATATAAGTAAGTAAATTTGGCGACTGTAGTCAAGGATGTCCCGAAGGTTGCCTTTTCGAAAGCTATCACACCAAGGTGTGTGGTAGGATTGCCCCACTTTACCCATGATCTGTACCTTATAATGCCGAGGTTTAAGCAAGGAGGTATCAAGTACCATTTTTTGAGTCTTTGGTATGACTCGACTTGAGATTGAACCAAGGTCTCCCGGCCCATTGATGAATAAAGAGATGTACTTGCTTTTAGACTGTTTATCTTACTATCCAATTCGTATTTTTGGATATAGATTTTTGCTAACGCAAAGGTAGGGACCTTTTTTTCTAAGGGAGATTTTTTTTGTTTCTTTCTTCCTTAAATTCGTTATTTTCTCTCAAATACAATGTGTGTCGAAACGAATCGTATTTTATTTTTTTGGTTTATTGATGTTATTTCTTTTTTTGTCTCTAAAAAAAGTTTTTTTTTATCATGCCAACAACGACATGAACAGTTTTACTGTTTATAAAATAGCCAACAGTTGTGACCATATTCTCAGTGACATATTCCATAAATTTCTCTCTCTTTTTATCTTTTCTAGTAAATCAGCAACGAAAAGAACAAGAAGCAAAACGCAAATTCATGGACTGTACCAGTGTGGCTAGGGGTAGTCGTTATGCCATGAGTGGTGTCTACTGGATAAACGTCCCCGGTATAAAAGAGCGAAAGGCCTTCTGCACTATACAGGCGGGATCTGGGTGGACGGTAATCATGCAGCGGATGGATGGTTCGGTAAATTTTAACCGACCGTGGGTTGATTACAAAAACGGCTTCGGCAACGTAGAAGGCGAATACTGGATGGGTAACGAAGTCATACATCGGCTCACTTACAATCGTACCATGGCCCTGCGGATTGTCATGAAGAGCATGTGGATTCTTGGTGGTGAGGCAGTTTCACTTTACCACCACTTCAGAATCGGGAACGAGAGCAGTGGTTACCGTCTCTATCTGTCGGGCTATGATAATTCAAGCACGGGTGGCGATAGCATGACAAGCACGACCGAGTACTGCAAGGACCCACCCAATAACGGATCCCGTTTTTCCACGTATGATCACGAGAACAACCCGGCTAACTGTTCCACCGAGTTGTCAGGTGGATGGTGGTATAGCATCTGTGGCTGTTCGAACCTGAATGGCCAGTATATTTCGGGCGGCTCCGTCATCTCCGACAATAAGAATGTCGGGATATATTGGGATACGGTCTATCGGAACCTTTTTGGTTTGAAGAACTCGTTACGAGCCGTCAGAATGGAAATTAAACCGGTCGACGATGGTGGAGACTAAGGATATCTTCAATCAGCATCATTTATTTTTACTGTAGTTACCCGTGTTTAGGACGAAATTTAAAAAAGTAAGTTTTAGGCAAAAATTGGTTTGCATAATAATTTTCTAAGGTTGAAATAGTGAGAGACCAGGTGCAATCCTTAGTTTCAAAAATTAATCCATTAAATTGATTATTTTGTGACTATCAATGAAAGGTCGTCCTATATATAAGATTGACTTATACACGCGTATATACGGTATCATTGTATTATGGTAGTAACTTCGACACGTTCTTCATAGCAATTCATAAATATCTACTATATAAGAATAAATGTGCATATTCGTATCTAAATGTTTGGATGAAGGTAAGAGAAAATGGGAAATTTTTTTCCTGTCTTGAATTTTTTAGATTGTTTCATACAACTGAACAACTGCTTCCCACGACTTTTAATCGAAATGACATCTTATCGAATGACATTTCATCCAAACGACTCCTTATCAAAACACCTTTTTGTGAAAAATGCTTTTTGTAGAATGATTTAAATTTTTAATAAAAAATTAAATGATTGATTTTACTCGCGTGTCAAAATGTCAAGGGTTATTTTGCGAAGAGAGTTTAGGGAATTACGTTCATTGTCCATTTATATTTTTTATTGTTCAGTATTCCAATCAAATATAAATAATTTAGACACTGTTGAATGGTTTTTAAGATTCCTTTCTAATGAGAATAATTACATAGTTTCAAATGATTATTTCTATTCAATAATAATCATATGTTTACATGGAGTTATATGGTTTCAACCAACCAATAATAATCCTAAGTAAACACTTATAGATTTAATTTGTTGTTTTTTAATGGCATATCAGCCCTTCTTGGGTGATTTAATGCCGAATCCATCTAGAAGAACTGTACTATTTAGCCCATGGGAGGATAAGGGGATTCATACTTTCCCAAGGGTATTTGTCCGAAAGTGAACGTAATGGCGCGACTGGAGTTCGAACTCGCTTACTACGATGACGTAGTCCAGCTTTAACCATTACGCCACGATGACATACCCCTATAGCTTAAAGTAATTATACTTAAAAATGATTTAGAGTTTTCGGGTAGCAATATAATTATTTTTAAACAGTCCTATTCAACACATTGTTGGTTGGTTGGGTTTATGGCATATCAACCTTTGTTGGTTATTTAATACCAAATTCATTTTTATACAAATAATCAGTTCTATTTCAAATAATGCAATTTAGCATAAGTACACAGTTTAATTGCCAAAAAAATTTCTATTTCAAGCTATTCAGTTTCGTCAAACAGTTCTAATTCAAACAATTCAGTTTAGCATAAGATAAGATATTGTTTACACACAATTAAATGTCAAAACAGTTCTATTTTAAACAATTCAGTTTAGCGTAAGTGCAGTTTCAATGCAAAAACAGTTCCATTTCAGATTAGCATAAGTACGCAGTTTAAATGTAAGTACACAGTTTAATTCTATTTGACCCATTGATAGGGCCCTATCAGATACTACCACTTCGGCAATGAAGGGGTGCTCCGCATTTCCCAAACCTCCAGCATTCCTGGCACCTTACCATCAGATTGTTCAGTGTCATATCCACTCGTTGGGGTGAGGGGATTTTACTCCTCTGCAGAGGTGCAGTCGTTGTATACAACAGCCCAAACCGACTGGGCAATATTTGACCCATTAATAAAACCCTAACAGGGTCAGAATGGATTTGAGAGTAAGAACAATGAAGGGGTACTGTGTACTCCCAAGATTTGTAGATTTAATTTCACCATTAAATACAGTTTAGTGTCATATCAAGTAAATTCTTTTTGGTGAGGGTCTTACCCCTTTGCAGGAGATACAGTCAGCATATTGTAAGTTATCCCGATAAGATGTATAAAAATCAAATATTAAAAAAGTTAACCATGGAAAATATGAAAAATTAAAGAATATTAAAGAATATGGAAAATCAAAAAAAAAAAAAATGGACAAAGAATAATTTTAAAAGTAGAATAATTTTACTCCGATAAAACGGTCTCTGCGTCGTATATCGCCTTTAGGGAAGTCGGTTAAATCCTTAGCATCGAATAATTTTAGATGTAGAACAAATTTTAAAATAGTATTTTCATTTTAAAAAGATAATTTCCAAAGCAATATCGGAATATTAACAATTTGTTTTTAATGAAAGCGATGTTTAATCAAAATGCCTTTATATCAAAATGTTTAATACGTAAAGTTCTGGGCCCCTCGCGGGCTGTAATAGTTAACACGATGGGATAGCAAGGCATTACTATTGAGTTTGATTCTCACTAGGTGTTTTCATATTTCTGGCTTTGTCATAACAAAATTAAGCTTAGTGAATAAATACCGCGAGTTTATCAACGGTGATCATCGGTTTGATTTTGATTTTATTTCGTTTTTTATTTAATGGTTTTATTAAAGAAAAAACGACAACAATAACAAAAACTATGAAACAAAAAAGAAAACGAGTGTTGTATTTGGTACAAAACATTTCAAAATGATAACTGTAAAAATAAATTTTGAAAACAAATGAGAAAAATAATCATTCACATTCAAAAAGTCTCATTCTACTTCATGAGTTCCTGTCGGTGGGGCGTAGAATACGCTGATTGTATCCCTCGCTGAGGGGTAAGACCCTCTCATGAAAGGAATGTTCTGAGTTTGACACCAAACTGCATCTGAAGATGGGGCCCCAGTTCTGGAACTCTGGCTTGTGTGTTGTGCCATTTCTCCCATGCTCACTGACCTAGAGTGGTAGCATCTGTTTTGATCTCATTTACCGGTCAAATAGATCTGTTTAAAAGTTATTCATATTCGGTTGGGTTTGGTTTGGTTTCTTTGTTTAATGGCATATCAACCTTTATAGGTTATTTAACGCCAAAGCTATTCTCCTAGAAAATCAGCAGTGGTACTATTTAACCCATAGATGAGAGAACAAGGGGGTTCATAACTTTCCCAAGGGTACTTGCTCGAAAGTGAACGTAATAGCGCGACTGGAGTACGAACTCGCTTACTACGATTCCGCAGTCCATCGCTTTAACCATTACACCACGAGGACACCCCCCAATTCATATTCGATAGGATCGTGTGCAAAAACACCTTAAGAAACAATTAAGAAAAATGTAAATATGGTTGTACAATGAATATAATTTCTTAACCTCTAGACATAGAATAATACTAGACGAGGAGACATGCCGTAAAAATCAATCAGTCAATCTAATAAATGAAATAAACGAATTTTTTGGGGGGTAAAAATTTGAGACATATTTTCTTTTATTCAAAAAGAAGAAAAATCTTGGTATAATCTTAATGACGTTTTCAAATCTATGTAGATGTGCGGGGTCATGTCTAATTCTGCATTCAAAATTATTTAAATTTATTATAAACTAAGAATATTTCTCTATTTAAAATTGTTTATACTGAAAGCTATTCCATAAAAAATCGTTTGGGCACCTCTGGTGGTGTAACGGTTAGCAAGCTAGACTAGCAGACCTACACGAGTGAGTTCGAGTCTCATTTGTAAATTCCATAAAAAATCGTTTCGATTGAAAGACATACGAAAAGACAAAGAAAAGTTAGAATAAATATATTATCCGGGAGAAAGTAAAAAAAAAGTTGGCGACCTTAGCCGAGGGTGACCCGAAGGCTCCCTTTTCAATAGCAGGAGAGGGCGCTACTCCATTTCTTGGATTGCTCCACTTTACCCTTGATCATTACCTTATAATGCTGTGTTAAGCAAGGTGGCATCAAGTACCATTTTTTTGAGTCTTTGACCTGGGATTGAATCTCGGTCTCAATGACCATTGGTGAAAACTCTACTCATTAGGCTAATGGTATACCTAAAAGGGAGCCTTCGGGTCACCCTCGACTAAGGTCGCCAACTTTACAATCAGGAAGAACTGAACCATAAACTCATGAATTCCTAACCCCAGAAGAGAAAATTATATAAAAAATGTTTCCATTAAATTTAACAGAACTTCTTTAGACATTATTTGGACAAAACAAAACTAACTTTGGCACAAGTATACTATAACAGAGCACCGAGGCCGGCAGAACAATTATAGGGAGTTCAATTTTTAATGGATATCTTGTCCAAACTAAGCTAATCTTAGTAAATAACTATAATCAATGAAAGGGCACTTAAAAAAGAATTTACAAATGAATCAAATTGCTTGCAAGATAAAAACTCCAAATATTGTACTTTACGATCTGTCCTAGCGAATTGTAAGTTCATTTAATTAGTAACAATGCTCCAATGTATTTAAAAAATGACAAGTTATTAAAAAATGTGCCTATAGGTTCTTATTAGTTTCATTGTTGTCATTTAATACAGGATGTGTAGACCAAAAATCGTGCAAAATAATGGCACCTGTTACTTTTCCATCCCAATCCCATTAAATACAAGACTTAGAGTCTGTAAATCCAAATATGAAAAATATGAATCAAAGGCATCCGTAGTGGAAATTTGAAAGATTTCAACTTTGAAAGTGAGAGCAGCCGCAGCACCAGCTGCCAAAACAAACAAACAAACAAACAAACACACACACACACACACACACACACACACACACACACACACACATATATATATATATATATATATATAAAGTATGAAACGAAGGCATACGTTGTGGAACTTTGAATGATTTGAACTTTGAAACTGTGAGCAGCAGCCACAGTAACAATATATATATATATATATATATATATATATATATATATATTGTCATTCCCAGACGGACTGTTTCGTTGTATCACAACTTTTCGGTGTGGCTAGACACGCAGGACGCTTCAAGCTGGGATCAAAACCTGCCTAACTTTACGCTCATCCATTTAAATGTTATTTCACGATATAAGCATGAAATTAAATGTTACACACACACACACACACACAAACACACACACACACACACACACACACACATATATATATATATATATATATATATATATATATATATATATATATATATAACATTTTGTTTCGTGCTTATATATTGAAATAACTTTTTTAAAAGGATGATCCAAATTTTCTGAATCCTCCTATTTTAGAGAATTATAAATGATCGGGTGCATTTGCATGAAGTTAGTTGAAAAAAAATAAAAAAGATGTGTTCATCCTGCACAACAGTTTCCTCTTATCCACAGGGATCATGTTCAAGAAAACAGATGGATGTTTGCAACGGCAAATAGTGCCAAAACCTTTTGATATTTTCTCTATAATAAAGTTTACTTGTTTAGTTTTACGGTATGTTAACCTTGTTGGATTATTGAATGCAGAAGTCAATCTTTATTTGTTGCAAGAAACTGTATGATTTCAAGTATTTGTTTTCAACACTAATTTGCTGAGGGATTTATTTGGTTTAACCGTTTGGTTTAACTGTTTAATAATAATAATAATAATAATAATAATAATAATAATAATAATAATAATAATAATAATAATAATAATAATGAAATTAAAAGAAAGCAAAAAGAGAGATAAATATATAGACCTGGTTAGAGAACTAAAAAACTATAAAACATGAAGGTGACGGTGAGACCAATTGTAATCGGTGCACTTGGAACAATCCCCAAAGGCTTATTAAAGAGACTAGAAGACTTCAAAATCAAAGGCCAAGTAGAGATCATCCAGACTACAACATTTTTAGATTGGCCAGAATTTCTAGAAGAATCCCGGAGACTTGGGGAGATTCCCAGTCACTCAAACTCCAGTGAGGAACTATCAGCTAACGCTGGCGTAAAAAAGACTCTCAAACGAGAACAATAACAACAACAACAACAATAATAATAATAATAATAATAATAATAAACATTGTAGTTGATGTGCTTGGTACGATCCTCAAGGGTTTAGAAAAAAGACTAAAGGAATTGGAAATCAGAGGGGGGAATCGAGACCATACAGGATTTTTGAGATTGACTAGAATACTCAGAAGAATCCTTGCGACTCGAGGAGACTTGCTGTCACTCAGACTCCAGTGAAAGACCACCAGTTAAAACTAGTGGGAAAAACTTGCAATGATAATGATAAGGATAATAATCTTTTTGCACATAGTCATATAGTTTCAAATATTCTTGTTTAATTTTCTAACAGAACAATTTGAACCATAAATTGAGACCCTAACAGGTACTAGTATTATTGGTCCGAGTAGACCTGGGAGTAAAGCAACCTGAGGGTGACTCTTGTTCTGGAATTGGAGCATTGCCACCTGATGTAGCTTAGTTACATAACCAGGGTACCATTTCTTTTTACTGGATAAAGTTAAATTTATGAATTAAACTCCGTAAGAGATTAACGACAATGACAAATAATGAAACAAAACAATTTTCGTCAGTGTTTTAATAAATCATGTGATAAAGAGAAGATTTCTTCTTATTCTAAATCTTCGCAAACTCAGCATATGATTTTATTCTTTCCTTATTAAATCGAAAACTTAAAAGAAACCCTTTACGGCTTTTCTTTGGCTCTTCTGAACTGCTTGTATCATTACTTTAATGCATTATGGCATAAGTATAATGATACAAATTACATTTTTAATTAGTATATATATATATATATATATATATGGAAAAATAAGGTATTCACGGATTGATTTTATTTATAGTTGAATTATTTGCCAACGTCGAACGTTTTGGTTTTTATATTAAACCAACATCAGGGAAAAGTGATTTTGTATCTTCTGAATTATATTCAGTTCTAAAATGAACGGGGAAAAAAACAGTGCTTACGATGTGATAAAAAATATGTTGGTAAAACATCACGAGCGACCAAAAAAGGAATTTACGAACATAAAAGGAACTTAAAAACGCCGACGAAAAGAATGTGATTGCCAGACATAATTTAGTTATTTATCACAACTTAAAAAATTTAAAAATGTTTTGTTGATATATATAACAAAAAACACCGAAACACTGTTGAATCTAGTATTATTTCTAATTTTATATTAATAAACAAAGACATGGTTTTCGCAGCTTTTCTCCTTATTTAGTCAAGTTAGTGTTCAAAAGTTACAAGATTCCTTATTTAAGTTAGTTTTACTTAGTTTATTTTAGTTTTCATACATTGTTATCATTTAAAAAATCATACTCACTTTTGTTTTGTTCAATAACATTTCTGGTCATAATTCGGATATATATCTATATATATATATATATATATATATAGAGAGAGAGAGAGAGAGAGAGGAATGTAAATCGAGCAAATGCGTTACGCTTTAAAAAAGATACGAATACGGATCAAGTCATATAGATATGAAAAAAAAAACTCTACTAACGGTAACAGAATGCTAAGAGTTTTCTCATTTTTTTTTCGTTTCATTTTAAAATTGAATATCATTCAGAAGATTTAATATCACATATTAACATTCCTGCGATGATAGTTTTATTTAAAAATCGGAACCTCTAACGTCGGCAAATAATTCAACTATGAATAAAATCATCCTTTGAGTAATTGTAATATATATATATATATATATATATATATATATATATATAAGGGAAAAGAAGAAGAAAAGACAGAAAAAGAGCAAGAGATGAACATATGCACATTTGTATATATATGTTAGCAAATACATTATACTTTAAAATAAAATTACTAACTATTTTAGGAGTCGGAGAGATTTCTTATTTTTCACGTTTCATTTAAAATTCAGAAGCTTCATAATCACATATTAACATTTCCGTAATGATGGTGTGATAAAAAAAACTCGAAACATTTTCTTCAGTCAAATAATTCAACTATAACTAAAATCATCCACTGAATACCTTGTTATTTCATATTCACATAGATATCGGATTCATTTCCATTTTTACTGTCACACACACACACACACACACACACACACACACACACACACACACACACACACACACTTATATATATATATATATATATATATATATTAAATAGTAAAGACATATTTTCTCTGTATAATTTAATCAAGATCTTTGAAAGTTTTTTGGTTTTTATAACATAACAAAAATATACAAACGCAGAATTGGATAAAACTGAGTTGCTAATGAATTTAAAAAACAGAACGCTATGAACGGAAATAGAATATATATATATATATATATATATATGTGTGTGTGTGTGTGTGTGTGTGTGTGTGTGTGTGTGTGTGTGTGTTATATAAGTAGATAGATGGCATAAAAAAAGTTGCATAAAAATAGCCAATATTACTCTTAAACGTAAAGTTGCGATTTCGTAGTGTCCGTTACATAAAATTTCATGTGTAGCGCACAGAATGGCTGATTAGCTATTTTTCTCCTTTTTCCTTTTGATGATTGTGTGTTCCGGATGAAACTTAGTAATGAGCTCAACGGCTACAAAGTTTTGACATTATGTGTGTTTATATACATATCTACACACACACACACACACACACACACACACACACACACACATATATATATATATATATATATATATATACGACTGGTTAAAAGTATTTGGTCATCCTCAAAAAATTGTATTTCTCATCTTAAAACTATTATTTTTAATGAAGAAAGTTAAGCACCTCAACGGGTTTATTTATTATACTAAATATAAATTCAACTAAAAAACATAAAAAACTTCTTAAACTTTTTATTCATGAAAATGATTCCCTTTGACCGCTTCACAGATTCTCAGCATTCTTTCCACCAAAGGCTAGAGGTAGACTGAAGATAGTTCTGCCCAGCTTTCCTGCAAGAGTTGTCAGAGGTGAACCACACTTGTGGGTTGTGTAGCTCTGACTTTTCGGTCAAGTTCATCCCACACCAGGTTAATGAGATTTAAGTCTGCTGATTGCGTAGGCCATCAGCTTAAAGACGCGTTGTTCCACTTTACTTTTAATGTACCTCTAGCAGAGTGTACTAGTATGCTTTGGGTCATTATCTTTCATGAGTAGAAATTGTTGAGCCACAAGGTGGATTCCAGATGTGGGATCGCCGACTTTGCAATTGGCTAAAGCCCCTCACACCTTAACAGAACCTCTTCCATGCTTTACAGTTGTTGTGATACAGGGGGTCACAGCTTTTTCATCAATTCTTCGCAGCTCGTGTATATCATACTTTCAGTTATAAATATACATATGTGTGTATGTGTGTGTGTGTGTAAAAGAGAGAGAGAGAGAGAGAGAGAGAGAGAGAGAGAGAGAGAGAGAGAGAGAGAGAGAGAGAGGGACTGAGAGAGAGAGAGAGAGAGAGAGAGAGATTTAAAAAGTGTCATAACATATTTGGGAGTACTTTTATTATATGGTTTGGTTTGATTTCTTTACTTAACGGAATACCAACTTTTGTGGGTTATTTAATGCCAAAGCCATCTTTGTAGATCAGTGATACTATTTAATCCAAAACTGGGAGAAATAAGGGGGTTCACATTTTCCCAAAGAATATTGGTCAGAAAGTAAACGTAACAGCGCGACTGGAGATCGAACTCGCTGACTTAGCGGCCGCAGTTCATTATTTTACCCATCAACACCATCGAGACTTCCCCTTTATGATTTCTGAGAGTTTCGACTTGTAAACATATTCTCGGAAATTTTCCCTGTTGATCTCTCTAATATCCGATTTTTTCTAAAGGTGTTCCCATATACATGTTAGCATTTTTTAATCACTATATATATATATACATATATATTGGCAGCCTTTCTTCATTGATACATATTTGATTAGATGTAATAGATATTTTTTGTCTATATATATTTTTTGTTAATCCTTTCGAATTGCCGTATTGATCTTATGATATTAGGCGGGAATTAGTTGATAAATCTTCCATAATTTGTTATTTCCCAAGTACTTTCGCATTTGCTTTGGCACAAACCCACAAAATGAAATAGTGATAACCAATACAGTTACATTATATATATATATATATATATATATATATATATATATATATATATATATAACGAATTGAGTACTCAGGTACCCGACTGCGCAAAATGTAAACCAACGAAATTTGATCTCGGCTTGGAGCGTCTCGCGTGTCTAGCTACACTGAAGAGTTATGATATAACGAAACAGTCTGTCTGTGGATGACAGTATATATATATATACATTTATAAATAATATAATATAAAAACTTTATTTATTTTCCATACGAGTGGATCTTGGTTAGACATTGACATTAGTATGTATATGCCCTGACATTTTTTCTTGATTGAGTGCTTATAGATGTTTGTTTAGTTATTAGTAAGTTCTATGACCGTAATAATTATGGGTAAAACTTGTTATCGATTTCTCTTTAATTATCTTATCCTGTTCACTAAATTAACATTTTTCTGTTAAAGTGCGATCCGTGTCCATTTTTAACATAAACAGCTCTGTAGTAATGTTTGACTTGCAAGTAGAGAGCATTTCACAATTTTTAAAACAAAATGATCGGGTACAAATCAAAGAACACACAAAACAGAGTAATGAAAATTACATTTATCGAAAGATAAAAGAATAAAATTTTAGAATCTGCTAGCATTAAGTATCAAACATAAACCAAAAATGTCAAGCGCCAAACAGAAGATACAGAGGTTTCTGACCTGACCCTGTGTTGTATAGCCACATAATACATATGCATGCAGAATCATAACGACGACACAATAAAGATGAGCAACACAGTTCTTTAGAAAAATATACCTCTTACTTTATTTGAAAGGGTTCGAAAGGGTTACTAAAGGTTTTACTGTGAGAGGGAGTTGGAGACCGAACAGAACTGCAACACATTGACCCCCACTCTTATGGCGTTTCTTTCCCGTTCTCCTGGGCTGCTCAACTGGAGGCCTGGGGGCCCAGCCTCTCTGGGAAATGTTCCTCATCCAGCATCTTCTCTTCAACTGATCTGATCACCAACTGATTGAACTTCTTGTGCACCGAGTTATATAATTGTTCGACGTCTACCTTCTTCTTGTGGGCGTCACAAATCGCACCCATTCAACCTGTCCACGGTCAAGGTTATATCCTAATATTCCTCAACAGGATGCACCTGTTATTTACACAGGTGCATTTCCTATTTTGACAGCTTGGCCGGGGTCAATATGTTACATCTGGCTGACTGATTCTTGAACCCTGGTAACGTTCTTAGGTGTTCGAATTATTATCGGAGGCCAAGATGGCGAGGAATCTGTTGCTTTATGATCTTCACAAGTGTCATGAGCTTCATTGTTCTTGACCAAATCTTGTTAGGGAAATATGTTCAAATTGAACTTCCTTTTGTATCTTGCTTGAACAATCTTGAGAAATTTAGTTTTGCAATATGATTGCAGAGAAAAGATCAGCTTCATTGTTCAAGGCCGGATTTCACTGGATTTGGTCAAATATATAAAAATGTTAATTATTTTCTAGCAATAATCTGAAAAGAGAAAGGGAATAAAGTTAATATAAAAGATTTGACGGACAGTTGCTTTGTTTCAACAATTGTAAAACACCCTGTGTACACTAATATTTGTTGCTAGTAATGTTAGAGGATACAATATTAACACACACACACACACACACACACACAGAGAGAGAGAGAGAGAGAGAGAGAGAGAGAGATGACACAAAAGATGGAAGGTTTCAGTTTAATTTTGTTTTAGTTTGGTTTGATGGCATATCGACCATTGTAGATTACTTAATCCCGAATCCATTTTTATACATAAAACAGTTCTATTTCAAATAATTCAGTTTAGCATAAGTACACAGTTTAAATGTCAAAAACAGTTAAATTTCAAACTGTTCAGTTTAGCATAAGCACACTTTATTTCTATTTGACCCATAGATATGATTACTTAAAACCATGTGCATAAATCATTAGTATTAACAAAGATACACACAGACAAATAACAGCAATAACAATAATTTCTACATCACGTGTCCATCTCCATCTGAGATCAATGCTTTTATATTTCTTGTATGCACATTAAAAAAAAGCATATCTGAATCAATTTGTTGTATATATATATATATATATATATATATATATATATATATATATATATATATATATTCTCTTAAAAAACACAACAATCAGTCACATTAAGATAATAAATTTATTTCCATCCTGTTTAAAAGCATTGATATATATATATATATATATATATATATATATATATATATATATATATATATATATATATCAGTGCTCTAAAAAATGAACCGGACTTCTTCAGATCAAACAAGAAATGAATTAAATTAAATTTTTTTGATATTTACAACCAGACTAAAAAAACAAAAAACAAAACAAAACAAAGCAATAAAGAAAAATAACAACATATTTCTCCTATATAATAAAGCGAGCCTAAAACTTTAAGTAACAATAAGTATCAAATTATTATGGTATGTTAAACAACATCCGGTTTCATCATACTTCAAAAATTTAAAGTTTCAATAATACATGTCAAAAATTCAAACATATATATATATATATATATATATATATATATATATATATATATATATATACGTATATATATCCAGCAAGTTTTATTAAAGATGATCGAACACTGTTTATTATTCTTAATTTTATTTTTTCAAGACTCTTCGTTATTTTTTTAGTGTCGGGATCTATATGGTAAAGGAATTGTCCCATACCTTCTGCCTAAGCGCTTTCGACCATAAACGTTCCAACCGACAACTTCAAAACAAAACGCTATAAATTATCAAAACAGTAAAAATATAAGTCAATTCAAAACTACATTACCCCTGATGACATGACTGACAATTCCTGAGTTTGGTTAAAATTGAGCGAAAAATGGCAGAGCCTTAGTTGTATGGGGGGACGGGCATTTATTGAATTATAAGATCGTAACTTTTTAATTTTGCCAACTTTTTTTTTGCAACTCATTCAGGTCGTTATTTTTACGATAACAAAGAACAGAGCGAATATGAACCAACCATAAAGGATAAAATCTCATTGTGACTCGAATTCCTCAATCATTTTAACCTTGGGGAATCGTACTGATCCAAACAAGCTGCCTTATTAGCTAAGTTAACGACAAACATGGCGCCGACTGGTTGGAAACAAAATACGAGGTGAGTTTATAGATTTAGGTTCGGTTTCTACGATACCAATTGCTCTTGTAGCTTAGTTGGTAAAGCAGCTGATAATTATAACATGGCTTTCCTCAGGCTGAGTATAGTAACTGTTCCTCTGCCAAGGATAAAACTGTCGATCTCTCATCCCTTCTGCTTAGGATCAGTGTTGCCTATGAAGGTTGGTTGAATTTTTCGGCAAATCAACCCTGTGCCCGTGAAATTTCCATAGCTATTAAACATATTAAATATAATATACAAAATGAAACAACTATTACATCGAAGAGATTAAAATCTTTATATATATATATATATATATATAGTGTTTGCTAATGGCACGGCAGACCTAAGTTCAATCCCAGGTCGAGTCATACCAAAGACTCAAAAATGGTACTTGATGCCTCCTTGCTTAACACTCAGCATTATAAGGTACGGATCAAGGGTAAAGTGGAGCAATCCAGGGAAAGGAGTAGCGCCCTCTCCAACACCTTAGTATAGTAGCTATTGAAAAGAGAGCTTTCGGGCCACCCTCGACTATGGTCGCCACTTTTACTTTTTTGTACTTATATATATATATATATATGTGTGTGTGTGTGTGTGTGTGTGTGTTTGATTATATAAAGCTGACACTTTGTGTCTGTCGACTATTTCTTTGATCAGTTCAAGTCTTCCAATGAGTCATTTGATTTACTGAATTTAGGAAAGCACTGTATTTTCCCCAACTTCTTTCGGCATCTTCCTAAATTCATTCCATCCAAAAGTCAGTTGACTCATATGAAAACTTGAATAGATTATTTTATGTTGTAACTCTGGTCGCTGTTTTACAAGAAACACTAATTTTGGCCTCAAAGTTGCTGTCTCTGTTTGAAGAAAAAGAAGAGATTGTGTCATTACAACAGTATTTTCATTGTTTTTTTTCTTTTAACTTATTTTTTAATTTTGAAGTAATTTGCAAAATCAAAGTAGCTTAGCATTGAGGCGAGAGTAGAAATTGGAATTTTATTCAAGGAAAGCTACTCTCAAAGGCAAGATTTCTCCACATGGGATAAAATGTTCCTTAAAAGGGCAGTTAGAAATTGGCGCAAATGTTGAAAGAAAAAGAGCTGGAGACACCAAAAGTGACAATTGCTGTTGAAGAAAAACACTTGATTATTGAGAGCAAAAGACATAAAAAGAAAACTGCTCTAGAATTGAAAGTAGAACTTAAATCTTCTCGACGACAACCAACGGTATTCTCAACTTTGAACTGAATCATCGACTTAGATCAGCGAGGTTCATAGAGTGTATAACCATCAAGAAAACCCTGTTACGGAAAGTGAATAAGTAGAAAAGACAGTGATGGACAAAAAATGCCTGAGACTTGTCATTGAAAGAGTGGTCAAATGTATTGTGAACAAATGATTAAATTTGAACGTTTTGGTAATAAGAAGAGGGTGTATGTAAGAAAAAGGCTCAGTGATAAATGTGTGGTTCGAACAGTAAAGAATGGTGGTAAGTCTACTATGGTGTGTGATGTTGGGGCGAGAAGGGGCTGGAGATTTAAGTTAGGTCAACGGAGCCACGAAAATGAACAATATCATTCGACTTTGCAAAGACATGCTATAACATCTTGTATTGGCACAATTAGAAAAAAAATCAGCTTTCAATAAAACAATGTAAAACAATTACCTCGAGTAAAAAAAGATCAAAATTTTGGAAATTATGACTTGGCTTCCTCAATCTCCTGACTTCTCTTCCATTGAATTAGTATGGGATGAATTGGATAAGAGAGCTCGAAAAGAATACCCAAAGAGTGTGAATGGGCTTTTTCAGCCTTTGAAGACTGCTTGCGAAGAAAAATATTTAAAAAAAAAGAAGAAAAGAAAAAAATTTCAAGAATTAATTAAGACAGGATAAGAGAGTTCGAAGAGAATACCCAAAGAGTAGGGATGGGCTTTTTCAGCGTTTGAAGACTGCTAAAAAAAAAAAAAAAGAAGAAAAGAAAAGAATGTCAAGAATTAATAAAGACAGGATAAGAGAGTTCGAAGAGAATACCCAAAGAGTGTGAATGGGCTTTTTCAGCGCTTGAAAACTGCTAAAAAAAAGAAAAGAAAAGAATGTCAAGAATTAATAAAGACAGGATAAGAGAGTTTGAAGAGAATACCCAAAGAGTGGGAATGGGCTTTTTCAGCGCTTGAAAACTGCTAAAAAAAATAAAAGAAAAGAATGTCAAGAATTAATTAAGACAGGATAAAAGAGTTCGAAGAGAATACCCAAAGAGTGTGAATGGGCTTTTTCAGCGCTTGAAAACTGCTAAAAAAAAGAAAAGAAAAGAATGTCAAGAATTAATAAAGACAGGATAAGAGAGTTCGAAGAAAATACCCAAAAAGTAGAAATGGGCTTTTTCAGCGCTTGAAGTATGCTAAAAAAAAAAAAAAAAAAAAAAAGAAAAGAATGTCAAGAATTAATTAAGACAGGATAAGAGAGTTCGAAGAGAATACCCAAAGAGTGGAAATGGGCTTTTTCAGCGCTTGAAAACTGCTAAAAAAAGAAAAGAAAAGAATGTCAAGAATTACTTAAGACAGGATAAGAGAGTTCGAAGAGAATACCCAAAGTGTGTGAATGGGCTTTTTTAGCGCTTGAAAACTGCTAAAAAAAATAAAAGAAAAGAATGTCAAGAATTAATTAAGACAGGATAAAAGAGTTCGAAGAGAATACCCAAAGAGTGTGAATGGGCTTTTTCAGCGCTTGAAAACTGCTAAAAAAAAGAAAAGAAAAGAATGTCAAGAATTAATAAAGACAGGATAAGAGAGTTCGAAGAAAATACCCAAAAAGTAGAAATGGGCTTTTTCAGCGCTTGAAGTATGCTAAAAAAAAAAAAAAAAAAAAAAGAAAAGAATGTCAAGAATTAATTAAGACAGGATAAGAGAGTTCGAAGAGAATACCCAAAGAGTGGAAATGGGCTTTTTCAGCGCTTGAAAACTGCTAAAAAAAGAAAAGAAAAGAATGTCAAGAATTACTTAAGACAGGATAAGAGAGTTCGAAGAGAATACCCAAAGTGTGTGAATGGGCTTTTTTAGCGCTTGAAAACTGCTAAAAAAAAGAAAAGAAAAGAATGTCAAGAATTAATTAAGATAGGATAAGAGAGTTCGAAGAGAATACCCAAAGTGTGTGAATGGGCTTTTTCAGCGCTTGAAAACTGCTAAAAAAAAGAAAAGAAAAGAATGTCAAGAATTAATTTAGACAGGTGTTGGTTTTATTGACAAAAAACGATGCAATTTCATGAGAGTTTGTTTTGTAGTTAAGTGCACAGTTTTTGTCAAAATAAAACAAATTCACTGAATGTACAGAAAATTTATTTTTTACTTTAAAAATTGCAAAATATCTCATTTAAAGGTGATTTTTTTTCTGGAGAAATGCAGGATTGTCCCAAACTTTTGCCGGTTGTATATATATATACTAACCCCTCCGCACGAGCAGGATTCGACGCAAAGTCAATCTTTTAGCGGAGTTTAATAGGTTTGAATTCAGAGTTTTCCTTCTCCTAGACCGGTTACCATACCAAGGTTAAAGAACCCAGTTTGTCTGACTATTTGCTCTAGCTGGAGAGAGAATTGTAGGGTTTATCCCGTTCCTTAGGCTACTTGCGTACCTTATAGTGCTGACTGTTAAGCTTAACGCTCAGCATTATAAGGTAAGAATCAAGGGAAAGTGGAATAATCCAGGGAATGGAGTAGAACCCTCCTCTACACCTCAGTGTAGTAGCTATTGAAAAGGGAGCCTTCGGGTCACCCTCGACTTAGGTCACCAACTTTATTTACAAAGATTAACTAAGTTTGGCGGATGTTCAGAAGTATGGGGAACTTAGTGAGAATCAAATTTGCTAACAATAGTTTACTAGTGTAATAGAAGTGCCCGTCTTTTCGGTTGTAATATGAGCCATGTATTCTTTTTAACGAGGGGTCCCATATGCATTAGTACACGTGAAGTCCAGAATACCCCTAATCCCAGCGACCCTCGTCCCTGCGATCAGTCGGACTTCTACGATTCTACTCGTAGAAAATGGCCTCGAAGAACCGAGTTTAAAACCTAGACGAGGCTGTTTGCATTTCATTTTGCGGTAATGGTTTTAGAAAAAGCGTGAATACATCTCTTCTTCACTTGTAAACAAGGCAGACTGTGTTTTTAGCCTTGGTACCGTTACCAGTATTGGTGGTGGAAAACTCTGAATTCAAACTAGCAGTGCTCCACTGAAAAAAATTAACCTTGTGTCACATCCAAACCCGTGACGGAAGAGTTGGGTAGATACATACTATGATTGTCTTTCCTTTGCAGCAAAGAGGGAGGTACCTTTGTAGGATTGGCATCACCAGGACGAGGCTCGCCTCCTTTTTGTTCGAAGACAAGGTCACAGCTCTGTGTCCCACTCAAGAACATGGCCGAGAGCGAACAAATACCACACTCCAATCCCAGCCGGAAGGTATGGGACCTACACTCTAACCTCTGGCGGAAGTGGTGGGAGCAAGATTTTGATCTTAAGCACACAGATACTATACTTTTATGCTATGTAGACGTGATCATATATATATATATATATATAAATATATATATATATATTGAATAGATGAAAAGTAAAAAATTGTTTAAAAATATTTGGTAAATCAAATAAGAGCTCATATGCTCTCAAGCGGAGTTCTCTAAGACCTAAAAAATAAATAAAGATATTGGAATCTCTCCTACTTTTTTTTTATAACGGTCTCATTACTAAACGTTTCGTGTACTGACTAAAATACGATCATCAAATGAAAGTTATATATGTATATAAATTAATAAATATGTGACGGTATACCCACCCTTGCCAAACACAGGGGTGATTCGTTTCGCTTGTCAGAGATATCTTCAGATGACTCGATCAATTCGTTGTCTATCCATGATATGCTTTTTTAAAATTTTTTTAAAATTTTAGATCCAGACAACAGATTAATAGCTAATCGGAGTCACCGGTCGGCGAGTAAACCAATGAGACCGCATAATTAAGAAAGTAAAAAAAAAAAAAATTGGTGCCAACAAACAGAGAACAAACAGCTTTGTAACAATAATATTTAGTAAGAAAAAAAGATTCTTCAACAATGGTACAAGGTCTCATAGGTGGAGCGGGGGCTTAAGTCCGAGATCTGGTTAGCAAAGTATCAGTCAGTCGATTCTTTGTATAAGTTTAGGCTTTTCTGTTTTCGCTGTTTACAACCGGGCGTAAAACAATCTCAATGGCGGTTATATTTGCATTCTCTCAATCCTCAATTTCGCAATGTTGTAATATGACAGGCTTTCTCTACTTTCTATATTCAGAATAGTCTGGTAGAAGGGTAAGATATGGATTCTAGTCGTTGCCTTTTGCTACTGACGCATTGTTTCGGACTTTCTCTGTCTCTCTCCAATTGCTGTGTTTTCTTAATTCGCTTTGCATTTTAGCGAAGGAAATGTATTTGGTTATGTTGGTGTTACGTTATTTCCTCGCTAAGGGTAAAAGGTAAATAAAGGAGTGAGATAGAAGTAAGCAGACGATGTCGAAGATGCCGTTAGGTTTTATATGAAGGTTTTTAATGGCAGCATGGAATAAAGGTTTTACGTTTATGCTGCAAGTCTCGTCGGAAGGAAAGAAGTAAGGAAACGAAATGAAGTTGAGAATTAATCTTTATTTATTGCGGACTTTTCCCCCTCGATAGTTTTTTTTTTTTTTTTTTTTTTTTTTTTGTGTTGTTTCTTCTTTCACTACGTTTCGGCCAAATTTCACCCTTCTTCAGGTGATTTACTGCGACCTCGGATAGGAATGCAGAGTCTTGTATCTTGTATCCCCAGTAATTACTGCCTTCTCTCGCACCACGTTTTTGACCAAGTAAACCTCTGGTCGGCTTGGGTAGGATTTGAAACCGCTATGATCACCTGGAACCGAAGAGACTCAACGCCTTTATCCGCTGCGCCACGGGCCCCGAAGGGCGATCAAGGATGGATTTTTTGGTCTTATAAATACTTATCTGGCCTTCCAGAAAAAAAAAACTACCAAGATGAGGGGTAGTCCGCAATAAATAAAAATTAATTCTCAGATTAAAAGCCTCATCTCAAAATGATTCCAATTAAAAACAAGTACGAAATGAAGTTGTTATAGAGTTGAGAAAGCATTTTAGTAGCAAAATACCTGAGTTAAAAGTGCCTTAGGTTAAGGCATTGTTGAGTGTGTGAGGGAGATATGTTCGCCATAGTGTAGCACAAGTCGTGTTTTCTTTTTGAGGACCGAAACGTTTGTAGTCGCCGTGAGTTTGTGGTTCTGGTTGTTTCGGGGAGAAGCGTGAATGTCTCCAGAAAATATTGCCCAGAGATGAAGTAGCTAGGCGTCGGAGCAGAATTTTGCATCCAATACTGCATCCAATACTGGAGGCGACTAAGAGTTGTTCCTGTGTGTGGCGTATTGAATTCATCTAATTCATATTCAACTGGGAACCCTTGGTCTAAGTGAATAGACGCAACGGGTCCATAAATTAGACTGCTACCCTCATGGTGGTGTGATGCTGCTGCTGCTATTGAAGAGCAGATAGTTAGACGTCTGTCCTGAACGAGGAAGTTCTGCGAAAAAGGAAGTGTTTGGTAGATTTTCCCAGTTTGTGCTACCCGGAAAGATGGTTCGGATTGAATAGGATAAGTCATCCTGATTGGGTGAAATTATGCGTCGACCATAACGGTCGAATTAAATTACGCGCCAAACAAAAATACGAAATTCTTTCTGCTACAGCATTTTCTATAACCAGGATAGTCTGTTAAAAGCCCCTCTCGAGGTATATTATCTCGATTTCTCTTTGCCTCTTCATTTCCATGATTCTGGTAAAAGGACATCTTTAGCCGGCTTCGTGCTGGTCTCTAAAGTATCATATTATCGCGATTTCTTTTCACTTTTTTAACTTTATGGACGGGCGTCTCTAGGCATCGTATTATCTCAGTCTTTGTTCGCTTCTTTCAAAGTGTTGTATATCGTTAACACTGAATCACGTCCAAGCAACACGTAATATTGAGGAAGGAAATGTCTCCAGAAAATATTGCCCAGAGATGAAGTAGCTAGGCGTCGGAGCAGAATTTTGCATCGCAGTCGACATAGCCAATACTGGAGGCGACTAAGAGTTGTTCCTGTGTGTGGCGTACTGAATTCATCTAATTCATATTCATATTCATATTCAAACTAGCAGTGCTCCACTGAAAAAAATTAACCTTGTGTCACATCCAAACCCGTGACGGAAGAGTTGGGTAGATACATACTATGATTGTCTTTCCTTTGCAGCAAAGAGGGAGGTACCTTTGTAGGATTGGCATCACCAGGACGAGGCTCGCCTCCTTTTTGTTCGAAGACAAGGTCACAGCTCTGTGTCCCACTCAAGAACATGGCCGAGAGCGAACAATTTGAGGCTACTTTTTCAATAATGTAGTAGTTAAATATTATGTTTATTTTATATACCGACTCGTGCAAAGCCTGAGTCCAGAGCGACACGAATCTAGTTGTCACTTCGCGGTCTCTCCGCAAGTCTATTCTGAGGGGGAAAATCCTTTGTATGTTATGTACGTCTCCATGGTGATACGCGAAACTAAAAAATATCAATCTTCTAATTTGGTTTCCAATTATCAATTCCACCTCCAACTGTCTGTCACCCCCTTCACAACAGCTTTACTCTTACTTTAGCCCTAAAGGGCGGTCTTCCCCAAATTTGAAATTATAAAATTTTATGTTCACGTGACATGACGTCAGTAACCATTCATTCATAACGACAAGAGAATTGAATTAAAATTTTCCAAACTTAAATTTAAAAAAATAAATTAGTGTTTCTAGCATTTTTCTTTCTCAGGCGCTGATAGATGAGCACTGGCCTATAGGTCAAATTTCCGAGGCGATATCCTGCCTATTCAGGCTTGTAGACAAAATAACCCAGTTTAGAGTTACCGATTCATGAGAACAACGAATAATAATCGTTTCAATATATATTTTTTGTCATTTTCTTTTTGGTCAAAACAACATATTTCCGATTTATTCTTTCTGAAATAATTTTCGTTAATTTTCACTTTTTACAATGTACTGAGTTCATTCTTCTAAAATCTGCCGCGGTTATGGTCAATAAATTTCCTTGACTGACCTCTAAACTATAGAGTCACACATAGCTCTTTACACGTTAAAGTGATGTAAAAATGTTGGCGACCTTAGTCGAGGGGGACCCGAAGGCTACTTTTTCAATAATGTAGTGGTTAAATATTATGTTTATTTTATATACCGACTCGCGCCAATTCGACAAAATGTTTGAATGTTATTTCATTTCTTTTGCTGGGTAAAAAAATCATTGATCGTAATCAATTTAAGCTTTAATAGTTTGAAATTGATGACTTTGTAAGCCTCACCACATTCTCGCGTGTAACATTTTAGTTTGTTTTTCCGTTATTTTTTTACATGATTAGTTTCTAAACGTATATATATATATATATATATATATAAACCCACCACACGATCAGGATGTGACTCAAGGTAAATCTTTATGCAGAGTTTGATATATTTGAATTAAGAGTTTTTCTTCTCTTAAGGCGTTTGCTATACTTAGTATGTTAAAGATCCTGATATTTTCCCATTGCTAGAGGAAGGATAATTAGATTCATACCTTTCCCAAAGATATTAGCGCTTTATGAATGCAAATAGCCCCGTCCAGGATTTGAACTCGTGTCTCTGAAACCCTTTCCTTCATTACACTTCGAGCACATTATATATATATATATATATATATATATATATATATATATATATATTACAACATGAGCACCTTTTATATATAAAGTTTATTACAATCATTGCAATTTGTTCTAAGCTCTACGAGAACGCTGATTATCTCCCTTGTCATTTTCGTCCAATTGAAATGACGATGTAGATATATAATGGTGCTTAGACGAAGAAAGAAATCAGGGGGAGACAACTGCGTTACCATCGAACAAGTGTCTTTAATGGAGTGGCGCCACTTAATCAACACAGACACTATACATTCGTTAACTTAAGGAGTTTCTCTGGAATAAAAGAAACATTAACAAGTGTATTACTTATAGAGATGACTTCCGTCATACAGTAGGTTAAAAATCTTGTTACGATATCAAGACAAGAAGAAGAGAAAGATGAAGGCATGTTTGCGTGCTTGGAGAATTGCACGATGCACTTGCATTGGGAAACAAGTAAATAGAATAAAAAAAAAACAAAACAAAAAAGAAATGGGGAAAAAAAAAGAAATAAAAATAGAAACAAAAAAAGGAAAAAGTGTCTCTGAATGGATTTTAGCAATCGACCTTTTTTGTGATGTTATGCGTTTGTGAAAGTATATGTACATGTGTGTGTGTGTGTGTGTGTGTGTGTTTGTGGGAGGTATTATTTCTTGCAAATGCAGATGCACAGTGCGCATGCGTGGCTCTGAAGACACCGTTTAGGTGAATCCCTTGTGTGGTTTCACAGGCGTAAAAACTTAACGGTGTTTGCGAACTGTTAAGGTGTTTGGTGTATGTTGTTAAAATGTAAACAATATAAACGACGTAGACAAGAGAATATTCACAACAAGGCAATATAAACAAAATAAATTTATACATAAACAAGCAAAAAAAAAAAAAGAAAAAAAGAAGGAAACATTACAAAAACAGCATGAATGTCCGAATATAGTTTATTAAGTATTCGTATGTGTATGTGTCACACGGATATTATGGTGAATGAGTAGTTTTGCTTGAAACAAAGGGTAAGAATGTCAGAATCCTTACTTACGTTCATGTGTTATTATGTAGGTGTACGCGAGAAAGTAAAATATTTATGTGCAACTATATGCGTCGGTTGACTTAGTATTCAACGCGAAGTACTAATATACAGGAGAATGGCAATGTATTTTTGGGTGCCGTGTTTTCTCCCACGTTGTCTGTTTGTCTCTATCGGGATGTGACGAAATGTCTGAGGCCGTGCACGTGCGTGGGATTGGAATATGTCCAGCCGGAAGGCAGAACAGCTGAGGAAAGAGTCACTGACTATATAGATATTCATGTTATGTGTCTTGAGCTATGTGTCGCTAGCTGGGAGATCGAAGAATGAGAGAGGGAACTATCGAAAGTTATGAGTAAATATAGGTAACCATGTCACGTGACCGGCTCCAAACACAAGATTTATTTTGCACGGGACAAAATCAAATGCTCAGACGTAGTTGGAAATACAAGGTACGTGATTCTTCTGCCCAATACGTTCCCGAAGGTAATTAATTTACCGACGTCCACCACTTTTTGTTTCGGGAATAAGTGAATCATGGATCCTATTTTTTGAGAATTTTTTGCCACTAACGACTATAAAAAAATATAGGAGTGTAAATCCTCGAGGTATACGTAATTATTTTTGTCCATAGGAATCAAACAGCAAACAGAAAAATACTAAAAAGACACATGAGACACATGACTATCTCGTTCAGGATTTCTCGAATTTTTCTCACCCACAAAATCTCAGAGACTAAACGAAAAAAGAAAAAAAAAAGAAACTTATATATATATATATATATATATATAGAGAGAGAGAGAGATAGATAGATAGATATGAAGACTGCTATAGCTTGACAGATAATAGCAGTCTTGACCACCAAAGTAACTACTCAAACTTCCTGAATAACAACTAATCCATCTTGTGAAAAATATAAAAAAGTACGTAAGACATCTATACATCAGACTATAGTGAGATATGATCGTAGAACACTTATGCCATTTTCAAACAGTGACAAGCATAACAAGATAACAACGCAAATTACAGGTTTTATTTCTCAGACTTTTTCCTTCAAGTCAGCAGAGGTTTGATATTGGATCTTCTTTCTCCTGTTTTGATTTTGGAATTAACTTCCCCTACAAGAGTCGCCTTCACAACGGCTTTGTCAGTAGACTGTATTCACTACTAACCCCTGAATATATATATATATATATATATATATATATTACAAGAATATTGGTTGTCACTAAATCACTTTGTGGGTATGTATCGAACCAAGTGCAATATAATATGGAGAGTGCTCAATATCTAGGATAGAGCTATTATATATATATATATATATATATATATATATATATATATATTCTATTTTCTTAACTGCCTGATGATTGTTGCTTTGCAAAAAACTCCATGAAACCCAGGGACGCAGTCTATATTCCAGGAATTAAATATACATATCTGATTTATATTCATTATATATATATATATATATATATATATATATATATATATATGATTAAATGATAAAGACATATGTTGTCTATATAATTCTATTAGAATCCTTTCCATTTTCCTGACAAGTGTTTTAATTTTGGGTTAGAGTTGGATGATAAATTCACCAAAATTATCCAGAGTGCTTTCGGACACTTCATAGGTCATCATCAGGAGGGTTGACAAAAGTAAGAGTTCTTTCTTAAATATTTTTTAAGAAATTGTTAAAATATTTTTATACTTGGATACATAAACGTATAGTTGGATTAAACTGAGATAGTAAGAAGAAGGCTAACATTAATAAATTTTGGTACTCTAATTACGTCATACAGATTTAAAACAATGCTATCTACAGAAATAGAATTTTAAAAACTTTCAATCTTTTGTTCATTTCGTTCAATAATTCACCCACTTCGCCAAAAAAGCTCCCAAAACCTAAAGTCCTTTCAAAACATTGTCACTATTCTTTACAAAGTAGCTCTGGTGTAATGGTAATGAAGGGGTACTCCATATTTCTCGAAGCTCCAGGACTGGAGCCTCACCATCAGATGGTTTAGTGTCAGAAACAGGATACTCGTTGGTAGGGGATCTTATTCCTCTGTAGAGACGCTATCGGCGTATTCTACAGCTTCAGCCGACATATATATATATATATATATATATATATATATATATACTACTGATGAATTCGTATAAATATCCATTAAGACATAAAGATTCCCACTGAGGAGACAAGATATGAAAAATATATGAGGAGAATTACAGTTAACAAATTAACGGAGCAATAATCTTAAAATATGCCGTGGTGGGAACTTGAGGTCAAAAAGTACTTTAAAAAAGCAGATGGATAGATTTGGAAATCATTAAGCTTTTGTATAGTTTACCGGGAGACAATCGGATTTTCGGGTCAAGCTCGTGACCTAGGATAAGAAGGTATGATCTGCAAGTCGGTTTGAACGGAAGAATAAAGCGTGGAGGACGAGATTAGTGACATAACTAAAGATGACGCGGGACCACGGGTAACAAGGCGTAATCTTTTTGAGAGATAGTCGTCGAGAAGACAGCGAAGAAGCTGCCTCATGTTTTACACTCGCTCAAAAGTTGGATCGAAGATCACATTCCAAAATAACCTATTTGGGGTTGAGTAGTGAAAGGACGGACCCAGCAAATAAAACTATTTAGTGATAAGTACGCTGTCGCTGGACCATATATCACATCAGGATCTTGTTAGAGGAATAAAAGGGCTTCAATGTCATCTGTTCCATCATCCAAAAGATGATCACGGTGGACCACGAATATCGTCTCAGTTTGGTTCACAATCCTCAAATTGCTTACGACATCTGCTGTTTCGTAGTAGTCGAACATAATCTGATATATGTACTTGACAGTGTGAATGGAGTAAGGGTTAGCATCAGCACGAACATACATTAAGCAACTATGTGAGGATACGGGATGTAGTCTAGAAGACCTGACGGAGGCGATGAACGCTAGGGAAAAGTGGCGAGAGAGGGTCAGGGATATCCGTGCTACCAGCACGACATGATGATGATGATGATAAATAAGTGATTATAATTGTCAAAGAAAAGAATTGATGAAAAAAAAAACAGATTGCAATGGAACGTTGAAAATATTGTTTGAATTGTAATCAAGCATTAACAAATCAAATTTCGGCATTAAATAACCCATATATACCATTGTACACCCACTATATATATATATATATATATATATATATATATATATATATATATATATATATTATAACAGTGTTGGTTGTCACTAAATCACTTTGTGGATTTGTGTCGAACCAAGTGCAATATAATATGGAGAGTGCTCAATATCTAGGATAGAGCTATATATATATATATATATATATACATCACCAATGGTCCGGGAGACTGGGGTTCAATCCCAGGTTGAGTCATACTAAAGACTTAAAAATGGTACTTGATACCACTTTACTTAACACTCAGCATTATAAGTTACGTATCAAGGGTAAAGTGGATCCATCCAAGGATGTTGTAGCTACTGAAAAGGGAGCCTTCGGGTCGTCCTCGATTACAATCGCTAACTTTACTTATATATATATATATATATATATATATATATATATATATATATGTGTGTGTGTGTGTGTGTGTGACGAAATGAAGTATGCATTTATTCAGTAAATCTATTTATTTCTCACTTTTTGAGTAGTGGTTTTTAGCAAGTATATGGTTATAATATTATACGTCTGCTTTCAATTTTTCATGATATTTAACACATTTAAAATTGATATTCAATGAATTCAAGAAAATAGAAACTGCGATAAGGAAGGATTCATTTGTGTCGACTAAGCTAAGGGAGATAACCTTCCTCAGATAAACAGTATAATCTCCCTTTCATTTTCTTTTTTTTTGATATTAAGTATTATATTTGCCTAACGTGTCGTTTAAGATATATTCTACACCTGTAACGTTGCAGTTTCGACCAGCACCTGGTTGGTTTGCAGCAGCAGTTTCTTCGATGATCGCTTGTGGCTAGATTTAGAATAAAATGGAATAGCTGAAAATAGTAAGACTATTTTCAGCTATTCCTTTCTGAGAAAGTTGACCGCGGACGACAAATTTTAGCATTCACAGCTATATTTTAAAAAAGACAGCGCTTCCAGTTAAAACAGATACAAGACGATGAAGACGGCGGCAAATGAGTCTAGTACAGGAACCCTGAGCTGATCCGACTAGATAAAAAGGTGGAGTCTTTTTTTTAATCCATATTTGTCAGAATCACCCAAAACTCATCAATCATATGTAGGTTTAGCTTCACTTAGCCCCTGCCCTAAAAATAAAGCTGGCCACCTCCCAACTGGCGCCAGTTCATGTCGTTACCCACGTCTATCTCTTTAATTATCAGATCCCTTTTTGCTAGAACTACATTTAGGAATATATCTTATTCTATTTCCGTATGTAAAAAAAATCGAAAAAAAAAATCATTAATATAAACAATATTTCTAC
The DNA here is from genome assembly GCA_963585895.1 of Sepioteuthis lessoniana. Taxonomy (NCBI): domain Eukaryota; kingdom Metazoa; phylum Mollusca; class Cephalopoda; order Myopsida; family Loliginidae; genus Sepioteuthis; species Sepioteuthis lessoniana. The sequence goes on along the minus strand of OY757918.1, from coordinate 66,418,813 downwards.
ACACACTTTACGAAAATTTAAAGATTTTTAATAACTTGTCCATAGATTAACCGGAAACTGTTGGGATGGTTTCTTTTAGGAAGATTTTGTTTACTTATTTATCTAAAATAATTTTTTATTCATTTGTATATTTTTGATTCTATTTTTCTTGATGAAGTCTCCTCGGCAGGAGAAAGTGATGTCAACGTACGTTGAGAGGTATGGAGTGTTATTGAGAGAATCCAAAATAACCTATTTGAAGTTGAGGCGTGAGTGAGTGGACCCAGAAAATATGATTATTTAGTGATAAACACCCTGTCACTGGGTCATTCGTTACGCCCGGATCTGGTTAGAAGAAAAAAAGTTTGGTAAAGTTTTAAAAAAACTTCTGTGTCTTCTATTCCCTTCTCTTCACCTGACGAACATTGTCGGTGTTTTGGTTTGCTGCTATGGGCAACAGAACAGTAAGATTTGGAAATATGGGGTTCATTGAAAGAAATACAACGGTGTGGCTTGGCACCATTCAAAAAGTGGCATTTCATTAATTCTTCAATTAATAGAAAACGTGCTGGAATAAGCGTATTGGAATCCTTTGTAGTGGAGAAGATATTTAGTTTGGCTTCTTTTGTTTTAATCGCATATCAGCTTCTGTCCGTTATTTTATGCCAAAGGCATTATTCTTGGAAAGAAGTGGTTCTATTAAACCCATAACTCAGAGAATAAACAAGTTCATGCCTCTTTCGACAGGAATAACTCGAAAGTGAACGTAATAGCGTAACTGGAGATCGAACTCGCTTACTACGATGTCGCAGTCCAGCATGTTAGCCCCTACACCCCAGGGATTTCCCACAGAAGATATTTAGTCAAGTTCCCATTTTCTAAGGGCCACTATTATCATTAGTATATCTGTTATATATAACACTAGTCTGGAGGTGCCAGTGGTGTAATAGTTATATTCGTAGGAAATATATACGGCGACAGGAGTTCAAATTCTGGACGAGGTTGATTGCATTTCACATAGCACTAATACCCTTGGGAAAGGTATGAATATAATTATTATTCCTCCAGTTATGGGTAAATAGTAGGGCATACTGAGTTAAGCAACCAGTACAGGAGAAAGAAAACTCCGAAGCTAAACCTATTATACTCCGCTTAAAAACTGTCCTTGTGTCATATCCTGCTCATGTGGAGGGTTTACTAAATAGATATATTAACACTAGTATTTTGGGGAAAGATACGCATTCAAATATTCTTTTTGCAGCTATGGATAAATAGTAGGGCAAGTATCTACCACTCAAAATAACAAGAAATTTATTTGCAATTTATTCCTCTATAACTTGACATTCTGGTCACCCAATATTTCTGGCTTTGAGCCAAACTAAAGAAAAACTTCGTAAATTATCACTGTAACTTGTCATACCAGTTGAAAACTTTTCGTTTATCTTAAAAATCAGTTTGCCCAGTCTGATGGAGCTGTAGAATAAGATAAGGCTCCCCAACGAGTGTCCTGAATATGACACTAAACAATCTGAGGGTGAGGTTCCAGTAATGCTGGTGCTTTGGGGAACGCAGAACACCCCTTCATTGTCATCGCTCCTAGGCCCACTCTGACCCGGAGTGGTAGTACCCAATAGGGTCCTATCTATGGGTCAACTAGAACTGACATTTAAACTGAGGGAAAACAAAATTACTTATGCTAAATTGAATTGTTTGAAAGAGATCTGTTTGATAATTTTACTGTATGTATCTTCATAATGTTTTGACGAATCATATATTTAATATAAATGTATAAACAGGATTTGGCATTAAATCACCAACAATGGTTGATATGCCATAAAACCAAACCAAATCATCCATCAGGTTTCTATTCCTGTAATACAGAAACATATTCCCCACATATTATTGTTTATTTAATTTAAATCTTAATTTACTCTTTTTTTATTGGACATTTTCAATATTTTCATTATCAGCTATTTAGTTTTACGGAATGGCTTATCCCTTAATACAAGAACTTCATGTTAAGCTTAATGGCTACAGTTCCACACACATACAGACACAAACGTTTGTCCATGTTCCAGTTTTTTGTGTTTTGGAGAATTTAGAGCCACCTCTGGGTTGCCAATACTCTCAGGTTCAGTACCTATTAAGATATCATATATGGATCAAATAGATCTTTTAAAAACTTACGAGTACTAGTGAGGAATATTTGAAACCATATAACTGTGCAAGTATATAATAATAATTATTTAATAGGTACAGTTACTTGAAACCATTTTATTACTTTCAAATTATTAGTATTCGATAGGAATACTTAAAAAATACTGACTACAAACGAATGATTATTGTCATTTTGCCCAGTCTTTAAAAAACAGTGTACTTAAAATCACAATTGTCAGCAAATTATCAGTATTATATAGGAATACTTGAAACCATATAACAGCATGAAAACAATGGTTATGATCAATATTGAATTAGCATAATTACTTGAAACCATATAATTGCTTTCAAATTCTTATAATTTGATAGGAATATTTGAAATATTATTATCATTTCGTTAAATGCAAATAATCTCAGGATTTGAACTCGGGGACCCGACTTCAACAACGATAACCGTTACACCACGTGCGTAATAAGTGACAGTAGGTTTAAGGCTCTTAAAAATTGTCTCTTAATTGTCTTATGAATCAATGAGCGAGAGGATGAATTTCTTTAAAGGTTATCGATGACGGCAAAAGACACTTGAAGATGGCTGGTGGGTGGAGTGGCCAAAGCGGCCGGAGTATAACAACCAAGATGAAGATAATAGTCTGAAACGTATAAATTGTGTAAACATTAAACATTTTTTTATAAACAAACTCTAAAATAATTATAAAAATTATCCGGTCTACATTTTTCAGACAATTAATGTAAAGAAAATGGGGAAAAATATAATACACCAAATATACCGTAAATTGCGGCATATAAGTTGACTTTTTAAGGCTGAGTACCAGCTCATTAGCCTTGTGGGTAAAGTATTCGCTAATGGTCCGGGAGACCGGCGTTCAATCCCTGGTCGCGTCATACCAAAGACTTTAAAAATGGTACTTGATACCTTCTTGCTTAACACTCAGCAATATAAGATACGTATCAAGGGTAAAATGGAGCAATCCAGGAAAAAGAGTAGCACCCTCCCCTACAGTCCGGTGTAGTAGCTATTGAAAAGGGAGCCTTCGGGTTGCCCTCGACTACGGTAGCTAACTTTACTTACTTTTTACTTTTAAGGCTGAAAAAAATCTCTACAAAACCTGAGGTCGATTTATACGGCTCGGATAAAATTCAAATTTTTACCTCTATTCATGCCACTTACTATAACCCCAGCAGACTACCATAAAAATTTTCTACTTTAACAAATTAACACAGAGAGTAATATAGAATATTAAATCTGTTATGTTGATTAAGTATTTAGTTAACACATCTAACAAATGAACACAGAGATCAATATAAAATATTAAATCTCTTATGTTGATAAAGTATTATAAAAGTAAATTTGGCGACCGTAGTCGAGGGAGAACCGAAGGCTTCCTTTTCAATAGCTACTACACCGGGGTGTGGGGAAGGGTGTTACTCCTTTCTCTGTATTGCTCCACTTTATCCTAGATCCTTACCTTATAATAAGGAGGAATCAAGTACCATTTTTTGAGTATTTGGTATGACTCTATCTGGGACTGAAACCCGGTCGCATGGATCAACTAACGTTATACCCCATGCCGTTTCCAACTGCTGATGCATTGACTGTAAATACTAAGCAGAACGTCATGGCTCCCAGTCAGAGAACTTCGGTATTTTTTTTATCTGAGCAATTTCATGATAGCGCAATAAATTGTGAATTCATTAGAATATAAATTATAATGTATGTTTCATATTTGGCTGATGTAATTCAGGGAGAAAATTACGCACACATAGTTTAGTGCTTGTTTAGGGGTTGACCTATACAGCAGGTATAAGTCTGACCGAGAATTTGGAGCCAAGAATCTTGAGGTCGACTTATATACCTGGTCACGCAATTTACGGTTAATGCATTATTATTCCAGTTTATAATTTATTGCTATTAGTATATCAAAAATTACTTCTTTGCAGTAATAATACTGGGCAAGTTAGGGACTTGCCTATAGAGAACAGACAGATAAAATATTCAGACTTATTTCTGTTATCATTTCTGTTCAACACACACTCATGTATAACACGTATTCTATCTTTGGATTGCGAAATTCTTCAGAAAATATTCTCGTGTATAACATGCACTGGCTTTTTAGAATTTTTAGTAGCTAGATTTAACCGAAATCTCATATTTCTTCGATTTCTTATTGGTTCATACTGACTAAAAAAAAAAATTATATAGTTTACATTACGTCTTGAAACATAAAATTTACACATTATTTAGAGCAAACATTATGTTCACGGAAAAATACAATATTTTTGTTGCGAAAATAAGTTCCCATAAGGAGAAACAGAATTATGAATAAACTCATTTCAGAGGTTATTTCAGTTTAACGGCGTAAAACCCTTTAGTTTGGATTATGGATATAACTTACTTCCGGTCATTTGATCTCGAATATGCTGAAACATGAAGCCGGAAAAAGTTAATTACATAGCTCTTGTGTAATAAAACTCAACTTTTGATTAGTTGGTTAGTTGGTTGGATTTTATGGTATATCAAGCTTTAAAGGTTATTTAACGGTAAATTCTGGTTTGGTTTGGTTTGATTTGGTTTTATGGCACATCAATCATTGTAGGTTATTAATGCCAAATCCATTTTCATATATATAAACAATTCTATTTCAAACAATTCAGTTTAGCGTAAGTATAGTTTTTGTTTACACACAGTTAAATTTCAAAACAGTTCTATTTCAAACAATTCATTTTAGCATAAGTACACAGTTTCCATGTAAAACAGTTCTATTTCAAACAATTCAGTTTAATTCTATATGACCCATACATAGGATCCTATCAAGTGCTACCACTTCCGGCCAGAATGGACCTGGGAACGATGGCAATGAAGGGGTACTCAGCATTACTGAAGCCTCATCACAGATTGTTTAGTGTCATTACCAGGACACTCATTGGGGATGGTCTTACCCCTCTGTAGAGAAGCAATCGGTGTATTCTACGGCCCCAACCAACTGGGCAACATAACTTTTTAGCTGAAAAATATGGAAAAATATTACGTCTTACTAACTAATAATCACAGTAATATACTCATTTTTTCAATACTGTGTATTGTTTTACTTTTTGTGTGTTAAATATGACCAACAATATTAAGAGTAAGGGGGAAGGGTAAATTTTTCGCTTGCCATATCACAGTGAGAAGCTGTGAACTTTCTCACAAAATTTCTGGTCTTATATTGATTAGCGATACCAAAAGATAGCAACTGATTTATCTATCTATCATGCAAGCTTGCTAGCTATTAACGAAAGTACACATACGTAAAACAAGAATAATTACAGGAATTCTTTTTTACATCTTTACACAATTGATATCAGTGACATAAAAGGGAGAACAGAAGGAAAAAAAAATGAATAAATTGAGTGGTCACATTTTTTCGAATCGCAAACTAGGAAAAACTTATCGATCAGCTCTGAGTAGACACTGGATGATACAATTTAGAGGACCTATCAAGTCGATCAGAATGGATAATATAGATAGACAGATTGATAGAGAGAGAGAGAGAGAGAGAGAGAGAGGAGAGAGAGAGAGAGAGAGAGAGAGAGAGAGAGAATATGTGCTCTTGGCACGTTTTGATTCAATGCGAACGTGAATGAATACGAACGTGAATGGTTATTTAGTAATACAAACAATAATTCGTTAATTTTTTCATTTAAAATTTGTAAATTCAAATTCTGCAGCAACGTAGCTTCCTGCATTTTAATCAGATCCAACAATAAAAAGAAAATAAGTCAAATTCTACCAACAATACTTATTAATGAAAGGTTGTTTGGGCAAGGCCACGCCCCACCTTCCTTTTAAGACGAGTCCAAGACAGAATGTAAAATATTGAAGTAAACGTGAAGTTTTTGTGATCAGGGTAATGTCATTCCTCTCCGCCATCGGAATGAAGTGAGAATTTTTGATTCGCCCACCATTTCATTGAATTAAAAAACAATAATAAGAGTAGCAAGAATTTAGCACAAGGTTGCAATATAGAATAAAGGGGTGAATAATAATAACAATAATAATAATAATAATAACCCAGGATCTGTTCAGGAGAATGAGACACACAAAATTCTCTGGTATTCTGAGATACAAACAGATCATAAAATAGATCACATAATCTTGTCCAGAAGACCAGACCTAGTGATAATAAAAAATGAAGAGAATCTGCCGAATTGTGGACTTGGCTATCCTGGCAGGCCACAAAGTAAAATTAAAAGAAAGCTAAAAGAGAGATAAATACTTAGACCATGGTAGATAACTAAAAAACAAAACAAGCAAACTATGGAACATAAAGCTGACGGTGATACCAGTTGTAACTGGTACTCTTAGGAAAACCTTCAAAGGACTGTTTAAATGGACAGGAAGACTTGGAATTAAGAGAACAAGTAGAGACCATTCTGACAACAGGATTTTTAAGATCGACCACAATATTGAGAAGAGGCCTGGAGTCTTAAAGAGACTTAGAATCTCTCAAACGCCAGTGGGAAAAACTCTCAAAGGAATAATAATAATAATAATAATAATAATAATAATAATAATATCACAGTGATGACGCAGACAGACTGCATGTGTCAAAGATAAAAGGAGGAAGAGAACTTGCCAACGTTCATGATAGCGTCTAAGCATCGATACAAAGACTCGAGGACGACATAAGTAAGCGGAGAGGGGGACTGATTACAGCGACCAGAAACAATACGGATAACAAAAGCATCAACAGCATAGAAATAGCCAGAAAACATAAAATGGGAAGAAAAACAACTGTATAGATATTTCAAGCGACAAACAAGCGAAATCTCACACCAGAAAACTTAGACATGTCTAAGAAAGAGAAACCTTAAGAGAGAAACTGAATATCTTCTGATAGCAGCACAAAGCAACGCCATAAGGACTAAATATGTCAAAGCAAGAATAGACAAGACGTAAAAAATAGCAGATGTAGATTATGTGACGATAGAGATGAAACGATCAATCACATAATAATCAAATACAGTAAATTAGCGCAAAAAGACAATAAGACTAGACACGACTGGGTGGGGAAAGTTATCCACTGGGAATTGTGCAAGTAGTTTAAATTTGACCATACGAACAAATGGTATTTGTACAATCTAGAATCCGTCCAAGAAAATCAGTCGCACAAACTCTTCTGGTATCATCTAATCTCGGCTAGACGACTAGACCTAGTGATAGTCAACAACAGCAACAAAAATTAGAGAGGCTGCCAAATAGTGGACTTTGCAGTTTCGGCTGACCACTGGTTGAAACTAAAAGAAAGCGAAAAGAGAGACAGGTACCAAGACCTTGCTTGAGTGTTGAAAAACATGAAAATGACGGTGATATCAATTGTATTTGGTGAGCTCGGTACAGTCACTAAAGGATTGGTACAGGGACTGGAGGAGGTGGAAATACGAAGACGAGTGGAGACCATCCAAGCTACAGTATTATTAAGGTTGACCAGAATCCCGGAGACTTGAGGACACTTGCTGTTACTCAAACCCTTGTGAGAAACAATAAGCTAGTGCTGGTGTGAAAAACTCTAAAAAGAGTAAAATAATAATAATAATAATAATAATAATAATAATAATAATAATAAACAGCACACGTACCCGTACGGATGACCAAAGGAAGGACCACATTGATACAAAAGCACCCAAACAAAGGAACCGCCCCAAACAATTACAGACCCATAACTTGCCTACCAATGATGTAGAAAGTATTAACAGCACAAATAAGGGAAGAGATTTACTACTCTCTAACAAGCCGCAGATTGTTCCCTGACGAACAGAAAGGATGCTGCAAAGGATCCAGAGGCACAGCAGAATTACTTTATATAGATCAAAACATTCTAAATGAGAGCAAAACAGACGGAAAAATCTAGCTATGGCCTGGATTGACAACAAGAAGGCATATGATATGGTTCCGCATAGCTGGATAATAAACAGCCTCAAAATGTACAAAATATCAGACGAAGTCATAAACTTCATCGACAAAACTATGAAAACCTGGAGGGTGGAATTGACAGCAGGAGGAAGAAGATTAGCTGAAGCAAAAATCCAAAGAGGGATTTTCCAAGGAGATACTCTATCACCCTTACTATTCATAATTGCCATGATGCCACTTACTCAGAAGATGCACAGCCGGATAAAAACTTAGTAGATCGTAGGAAAAAGTTAATCATTTAATGTACTTGGACGACATCAAACTATGTGCAAAAAATGAAAAAGAACTGGAAACCCTAATACAAACAGTTAGAATATACAGCCGGGAAATAGGAATGGAATTTGGCATGGAAAAGTGTGCAATGCTTGTAATGAAAAGTGGCAAACGGCAGCTAACTGAAGGAATGGAACTACCAAACAAGGATAAGATAAAAACGCTCCCAGAAAACGAAACCTACAAATACTTGGGAATCTTGGAGGCTGACACAATCAAACAAGTGGAAATGAAAGAAAAAATCCAAAAAGAATATCTCAGGAGAACTAGAAAACTACTCGAGACAAAACTCAATAGCAGAAAACTTATCAAAGGAATAAATACTTGGGCTGTACCGCTCGTTAGATATTCCGGACCCTTTCTCAAGTGGACCAGAGACGAACTTAAACAAATGGACCGAAGAACAAGAAAACTAATGACAGTGCATAAGGCTTCACATCCCAGAGACGACGTTGACAGACTATATGTTTCAAGAAAAGAGGGAGGAGGAGGACTTGCCAGCATTGAAGACAGCGTTGACGCATCGATACAACTCAAGGACTACATACAAAAACACGAAGGAGGACTCATTACAACCACCAGAAATGATACTGAAAACACGATGAACAACAGAATGACAATAACTAGGAAACAAAAATTGGAAGGAAAACAACTCTGTGGGCGGTTTAAACGACTAATAAACAACATCTCACACGACAAAACCTGGACATGGCTAAGAAAAGGAAATTTTAAGAGAGAAACAGAATCTCTCCTAATAGCAGCACAAGACAACGCCGTAAGAACCAATCATATTAAGGCGAGATAAGACTAAAAAAGAAAATAGCAAATGCAGGCTATGTGGTGACAGAGATGAAACCATCAATCACATAATAAGCGAATGCAGCAAATTAACACAAAGGGAGTATAAGGTGAGACACGACTGGGTCGGCAAGGTGATCCACAGGGAAATGTGCAAGAAATATAAATTTGACCATACTAATAAATGGTATATGCACCACCCAGTACCTGTCCTAGAAAATGACTTGCATAAACTCCTATGGGACTTTAACATACAAACGGATCACCTAATCCCGGCCAGAAGACTAGACCAGATAATAATCTACAAAAAAAAAAAAAAAAAAGAGAATTTGTAAAATTGTCAACTTTGCGGTGCCGGCTAACCACAGAGTAAAATTGAAAGAATGTGAAAAGAAGGATAAGTACCTCGACCTTGCTAGGGAATTGAAAAAAGTTTGGAACATGAAGGTGACAATTATACCAATTGTAATTGGTGCGTTTGGAACAGTAACAAAAGGATTACTAAAGGGACTGGAGGACTTGGAAATTGGCGGACGGGTGGAGACTATCCAAACGACAGCATTATTGATAACGGCTAGAATATTGAAAAGAGTCCTGGAGACTTGAGGAGACTTGCTGTCACTCAGACTCCAGTGAAAAACCATCGGCTAACGCTGATGTGAAAAGCTCTAATGAGTGAATAATAATAATAATAAAGTTCTCTAAGGTTTTGAGATATAAGCAGATCACCCAATCCCAGTCAGATAGTCAGACCTAGTATTGTTTAACGAGTAAACAAAAACAACAACACCAACAAACAACAAAAACAACAAAAAACAACATCGAGTGGATTTTGGTGTTCTAGCGGACGGCATTGAGAAAATGAAAGAAAGAAAAAAGATAAATAAATACCTTGATCTTGCCAGAGAGCCGAAAAAACCGTGGAATATGAAAATGATACCAATTGTAATTGATGCGCTTGAAACGCTCCCTAAAGATTCGGAAAGAAGACTGGAGGAATTGGTTTTATCCGTTTCTTTATTTAATGGTATATTAACCATTGCAGGTTATTTCGTTCCAAAGCCAAACTTATAGAAAAATAGTAGTAATATTATTTAATCTACAGCTGGAGTGAGGATAAGTGGGTTTATGCCTTTTCCAAGGATATCTGTACGAAAGTGAGCATAATGACACGACTGGAGATCGAACTTGAACCTTAACACAAAGAGGAAAGAAACACTACAGCGATTGTAAAGAAAATCATGAGAGAAAAGAAGGAAGGATTATCCTCATTATATCAGCCCAGATAGCTGAGGCTGAAGAATTTGCCGACTGCATCTTTACAAAGTAGTAAGACCTTACCAATGAGTGGATAGGACACTAAATCATATGATGGTGAAAATACAGTCCTGGGGCTTTGGGGAAATATGGAAAACCTCTTCATTGCCAATGTTCCCAAGTCTACTCTGACGCACAGTGGTAGCATCTATGGGTCAAATAGAACTGTTTAATATTCAAAGTGTGCGCAAATAAATGCCTCTTGTTAGAAAAAAAACACCGTTTGACCCTTTGACTGTGTGTAAACAAATAAGTAATGTTGAATAGAATTATCAATGTAAGATAACAATACTTGATACTCTTTAACTGTATTGAAACAATAGCAATACCAATGTGCAAACAAATTAGTTGTAACTCATTTAAAAATGATATTACCTACAAACGATTCTCTTATAAATCATATATATATATATATATATATATATATATATATATATATATATATATATATATATATATTCATTTAAATGTGTGCAAACAAATGACAGATGTTAAATTGTTACTGTTACATCACAATACTTGAAACCATTTTAATGTGGGAGAACAAATGATTGATAGTAAATAGAATTATTCATGTTAGATAAAAATACTTGAAATCATTTAAATGTGAGCGAAAAAGAAAAAAATGAGCTCAGGTTCGTTGAAAAATGTTATCAACAAAATGTGTTTACAAATCATATATTCTTAATACATATGTATCAAGTGAATTTGACATTAAATAACCTACAATAGTTGATATGTCATAAAACCAAACAAAACTAAATCTTATATATATATATATATATATATATATATATATATATATATATATATATATATATATATATATATGTCAAGAGGATTTGGCATTAAATAACCGACAAATGTTGATATGCCTTAAAACTGAACCAACCGAACCAACCGAACCAACCAACCAAACAACGTCAGCGCTATTACTCCCAAGTTCACTCTGACCCGGGATGATAGTTTCTGTTAGGATTTCATCACTTGGTTAAATCGAAATATTAATAACTTCCATACTTGAATTATTGTTATTACAGAGTATTACTTGGAAGTACTTAATTGTGTGTAAATGAATGAATAATGTTGAATAGAATTATTAGTGCTAAATTGCAATAAATCATTTAACTGTGTGTAAATAAAACTATTAGTGTTAACAACACTTAAAACCATTTTAGCTTTATGCAAACAATAAATAATAATACTTGAAAACATTTAATTGTATGCCACGAGCAAATTTCAGGTACACAGATAAGGAACCTCTCAACAATCCTTTTGGATTCTTATCGAATAAAACCACAAGGTAGAATTATGAAAAATAATAATAGAAGGAAGAAAAAATTTTGAGCAAATAAATTAATATAATGGATAAAAGTTGAAGGGAAGAATTAGGAAAAAAAGAACGACTTTAATGGAATGAAAGAAGGTGCAGAACGAGAAACTTTAGTCTTGATTCCCCCCCTTGAAATAAACAATAAAAAAGAAAGATAGCGAAATAACCTTCAAAATATCTAATCCACTATTTAACAGTAACTGATTGGTTTACTGTGGTTTTATGGCATATCAACCATTGTAGGTAATTTAATGCCAAATCTTGTTTATACATGAAAAAAACCCAGTTCTATTTAAAACAATTCGATTTAACATAAGTAAGCAGTTTCTGTGCCAAAAAAAAAAGTTTTATTTCAAACAATTCAGTTTAGCATAAGTTCACGGTTCGGTTCTTTTTGACCAATAGATAGGACCTTATCGGTTGCTACCACTTCGAGCCAGAGTGAACTTGGGAGCAATGGCAAGAAAAGTGTACACCACATTCCCCAAAGCTCCAGCATTACTGGAACCTCATCATAAGATTGTTTAGTGTCATATAACAGGACACTCATTGAGGTGGGGGTTCTTACATCCCCAGCTGACTGGGCAATATATGATATCAAGTATGCCTATTTAATATCTAATGTCATATCCAGCACACCTGTTGGCGGGCTGGGGGGGGGGTTTACCCCTCTGCAGAGAAGCAGTCGTTGTATTGTACAGACCTAATCTACTGGACAAGATTGTTGATAGGAGTTTGCTAAAACTACACCACATTTTTAAACATTTAATGGGCAGAGAGAAATGTCATATGGAAAATGACATATGCTGTAGATAAAGTTGGGGAGGGGGAAGACTTATTTTGATTTTGGTCAATTTCTTCTTGTGTGCAATGCGGATTAGATTATACCTATCGTTTAACCCAAAACTTTGGAAATAAGCGCGCGCGCTATCAAAAGATAACTGAGCATATATATATATATATATATATATATATATATATATATATATATATATATATATTAAAATTTGACCTCGTATCCTGCCTGCGGAGGAAGAGTTGGGTAAACACACACACACACACACACACACACACACATATATATATATAGGGGTGTGTTATTGTTGGGTATTGTTGGATTGTATTTTCGATTGTTCGAATATAAAGTAAGAATTGTCTGAAAATGGCAACAAATTTTATCAAGCTGCTTGTGTTTACATTTTGTGTTTTCACCCCGGTTTCTACGCATCACCATCATCATGATCATGATCACGACCATGATCAGCGTACACCCGATCTTGAATGTGTCAAGAAACTGGAAAAAAGATTAAAAGGAATTGAAGATCGCCTAAACAAAATCGAAAAGAAAATAGACGAAATTCCAAGGATTTCGAAGAAAGCTGGTACGTTACGGAATATTTTTTTAAAAATTCCTCTTTTTCTTTTTATGTCCCCAAAATCTCGTTTTCCGTTGAACTTTCATTTTGTTGTTATTTTGCATTTCCCCCCTAAAATTACCCTTTTAATTCTTTTTTCCCCAGCAATATCTCTTTTTTTCCTTATTCTTCTGTTCCACTTTCCTCCTAAACTTTCCTTCCTCCCGTCCTTCGGCAAAATTCTTCATAATCCTTCTCTTCTTGTTTTGTCCTAATTTGTCATATTTGCCAAATAAATTTCGCGTTGTCTCTTTCTGCTTTCTTTCCTTCTTTGTCCGAGATCCTTCTTTTCCCATAATGCTTACAGTTCACTTCCATTCATTGTTTGTATTTTTCCATCTCAGACTTCCTTCCTTCTTTTAAGAACCTTATTTTTAAATAATATTTCCCTTTAACTTTTGTTTATTCTTTCTATCTATTTGCCTAAAATTCCTTATTTTTCTTTCCTTCCTTGTATAAGATGCTTCTTTTAGAAATGCTGATAGTCGAAGCGAACGGACGTCTTTTCATAACTCCAAGAAAACGATGAATTATTAAGTAAATAAGGAGAGTGATGACTATTTATTTATCTATTTATATATTTTCTAACATCATATTGTTCATTTATCTATTCAATTATGTACATATTATATATATTTTATTTATTTCTTTACAATATAAAACTCATACATTGATTAATTTATTCAAAGCCTCTTGATTAATTCAGCTTATCTTATGAAATCTAACTGCATTATATTTAGCTTATTTATAAGTTTGTTTCAAATCTCTGATTTACCACAGCCTATTCAGCTGGGGCTATAAAATACGCCGACTGCATATCTGCAGAGGCGTAACCCCAACCGCGACGAGTGTCTTAGATATGACACAAAATCATCAGATGGGGAGGCTCCAGTCTTAGAGCTCTGGGGAATATGAAATACCCTTTCAATGATGGCATTGAAAGGGTATTTCAATGCCAACTCTGGCCAACTCTGACTCCAAGCTGTAGTACCCGTTAGAATCCCAACTCAGGGACAAATAGAGCTTTTTTGTCATTATTGGCCAAATTGTTAGTGTTCGCAAATGGCCTGGGAGACCGGGGTTCAATCCCAGGTCGAGTCATATTAAAGACTCAAAAAATGGTACTTTATGCTACCTGGCTTAACACTCAGCATTATAAGGTAAGGATCAAGGTAAAGTGGAGCAATCCAAGGAAAGGAGTAGCGCCCTCCCCTACACCTTGGTGTAGTAGCTATCGAAAAGGGAGCCTTCTGGTCACCCTTGACTACGGTCGCTTACTTACTTACTATAGATGAAACTATTTAATCGCATGTAAACAAATGAGTTCTGACTCGTTTAAAAACATTACCAACAAAATATTTGTTTACAAATCATATATATATATATATATTGAAAGGATTTGGCGTATTTAGTGCCAAATATGCCCAAAATGTCAAATTCTTTCTTTTCTCATAATCTTTCCCGTCCAGTTTTGTCTTTATTCGTCATATTTGCCTAAGATTTATTGCCTTATTCATTCCTATTTTCCTTCTTTATCCAAGATGATTCTTTTCCCATAATACTTACAGTTACTATCCATTTATAGGACTTTACACTCCTATAAATTATTTTGGGCGGTATGCCACTTGTTCCCACAAAGATGGCGGACGCTCAATATTCAGTCTCGGGAAACCATTGGCCAGGAGGACCACGTGATATGCTTACAACTACGTCGGCGCGCGTAAATTCAAGTCCTGCGTTTTTGAGCCACCTACAAGGCGCGTATTTTCTATAAATACGTCGTCTTCAAGCACCCTCTTTCTCTTTGACCAAATTTCTCCGCAGCAGCAACACCATGAATGAGCCTCACAGACATTCATATACAAGGACTATGAGGCGCTTTCCCGTCTCTGAAAAACTGCCTGTTTCTAACCATAGAAAAAGGACAATTTAAACTTGCAATTCTTTTTGTAGCTTAGTTGTGTTACACACACACACGCACACACACACGAGCTAACACACATACACACACTATTATTTTGTTAGATGAGTCAGTAATATTTTTATGTATCAATGGAAGATTTTATTGTTTTAGTATATAAATTTGTTTTTGTTTGTCGCCTTGTTTTAAATGTTCATTTTGTCCGCGCCGTTTTACAAACCATTATTTGTTTCATATCTTTTACTCATTTGTTGCATATGCTTTATTCATTCACTATCCATGTGCCTATAATATTATGTCTATACTATGCTTATTCTACCTTAATTCTAAACTAAAGCATTAAACTTGTGGGGAATACTAAACCTTATTCAATATACATAAATATTAAACTCAACGTAAAATAGTCGGGGTCCATAAAAATACAGATAAATTCTTTCACAGATCCTCCTACACATTCATTGTTTGTATTTTTTCATCTCAGACTTTCACCACCCTTGTTTATTCTTGCAACCTTCAAGGGTTGATATGGCATAAAACATAATCAACCAACCAACCAACCAACCAACCAACTTACCGAAACACATGTAGACCATTTATTTTCCCCTTGACTTTATTTTTTACTTTTGAAATGGGGAAACCTATGTCCTAAACGTTTTCTTAATATAATGGATGTTCATACTCTTGTTCGCTGTTAAATAGTTTCAAGTATTGCTATTTGTCGGTTCTAGGTGCAGTTTAATGGTTTCAAGTATTGCTATCAATTACTAATAATTCAATTCATTATCAATCGTTTGTTTGTACACAGTTAAATGGTTTCAAGTATAGTAAATAATTTAACAATTCAGTTAGATGGGACCCTAACAAGTATTACCACTATGAGTCAGAGAGGACCTGAGAGTAATGGCATCGAAGGAGTACACCACATTCCCTGAAGCTCCAAGACTGGAGCCTCACCATCAGATAGTTTAGTGTCAAGGATACTCGTTGGGGTGGGTCTTACTCCTGTGCAAAGATGCAGTCAACGTATTCTACAGCCCCAGCCGACGAGGTTGGTTATGTAATGGACTCAACGAGCTGAATTCAAATCCTGGATGAGGCTGTTTGCATTCTATTTTGCGTTAATACCTTTGGGTAAGGCTAGAAATCTCTTTTAGTCCAGCTATGAGAAAATTGTGGAACAGACTGGACTTCTTAACCACGGCATGCCAACCAGTCTATGAGATGGAAGACTTTATATTCAAACCAGGAATATTCAGCTGAAAAATTGACTTTGTGTCGCATCCTGTCCGAGGCGGAAGAGTTTAGTAAAGGCATACATGCGTAGTGGTACTATTTACCAACCCCTCCGCTCGGGCAGGATATGACACAAGGTCAATTTTTAAGCGGAGTTTAACAGGTTTGAATTCAGAGTTTTCCTTCTCCTAGACTAGTTGCCTAACCAAGGCTGAAGAACCTAGTCTGTCCTACTATCTACCCATAGCTGGAGGGAGAATAATTGGATTCATACCTTTCCCAAGGGTATTAGTGCAATGTGAAATGCAATCAGTCTCGTCCAGGATTTGAACTCGTGTCGCCGTGTTCATTTCCTACGGCGATAACGACTACACCACGGGCACCTCCAGACTACACCACGGGCACCTCCAGACTACATCACGGGCACCTCCTACATGCGTAGTGGTAAGTCAGAGATCGTTTAGACGTAGTATTTACATTGTAAACATGACCGCACTACTAAACTCGATAAGTCGTAGACGAAAAAGCATGTCTTCAGACCACAGCAACGTTGAAATCGGATAGAATACTTAGAAGAGTCCTGACGACCTCAGGAGACTTGCTATGACTAAGACTTTAGAGAAAAACCCACAAATATAATTATTTTCTTTTATTCCCATTACTCTTCGAACTCTTTCGTGTTTTTTTTCTTTGTTTTCTTTTCCAAGTTTTTTGCTATCTTTTATCTCTTTGCCAATGGCTCGGGAGACCTGGGTTCAATCGCAGGTTGCGTCATACCAAAGACTTTAAAAATGGTACTTGATACCTCCTTGCTTAACACTCAGCAATATATGGTACGTATCAAGGGTAAAGTGGAGCAATGCAGGGAAAGGAGTAGCGCACTCCTCTACACCTCGGTGTAGTAGCTATTGAAAAAGGAGCCTTCGGGTCGCTCACGACTACGGTCGTCAACTTTACTTTTAATTTTAATTTATCTTTACCCAACTTGTCTTCCGTGAAGGTAATAACCTTGTCTATAATAATTCTTGTCTTCCGTGAAGGTAATAAGCTTGTCTATAATAATTCTTGTCTTCCGTGAAGGTAATAAGCTTGTCTATAATAATTCTTGTCTTCCGTGAAGGTAATAACCTTGTCTATAATAATTCTTGTCTTCCGTGAAGGTAATAACCTTGTCTATAATAATTCTTGTCTTCCGTGAAGGTAATAACCTTGTAATAACCAAGAACCATTATATGTACATGCGATTTGAGTTATTCATGCTGTTTCTTAAAAATTCCATTCTTGGTTGAACTGAGAACTTTTCGGCAACTAGTGGTGAGATTTCGTTTTCTTTTACTGTTATTTTTCAATAATTAGTATCACTGTCATTATTTTGGAATGTCATAGTTGTTTGGTTTCTTTGTTTAATGGCATATCAACCTTTGTAGGTTATTTAATAGCAAGCTACCCTTGCAGAAGAACAA
Organism: Sepioteuthis lessoniana; assembly: GCA_963585895.1. Classification (NCBI taxonomy): domain Eukaryota; kingdom Metazoa; phylum Mollusca; class Cephalopoda; order Myopsida; family Loliginidae; genus Sepioteuthis; species Sepioteuthis lessoniana. The sequence goes on along the minus strand of OY757918.1, from coordinate 66,400,953 downwards.
CAGAGATAATATTTAACTCATAACTGGGGGATAAGGGAGTTTATACCTTTCTCAAGTGTATTAGTCCGAAACGGAACGTAATAGTGCGGCTAGAGTTCGAACCCGCTTACTTTGAAACTGCAGTCTCGCATAATGCAACGGGGATTTTAGTTATTCTTCATTCATTCGGAAGTTAAATACATTTGGCACATTGTTTCTAAAGTTACTTAAACCCTTTGAAAAATTCGAAAACAATAAAAAAAAAGTATTTCCGTTTTGGCTTGGGCAAGAACTTTTCAGAACCTTCTCGTATTTTTGCTATTTTTCTGTTTTAGAGTCTACGCCAATAGACTGTGACGAAGTTCGTAATCAGCAGCAAGAAGCTACTATTGAGAGCGGTTTCTACTTAATACAAGCTCCAGGTCTCCTCAAAAGACGTGTTTATTGTAACTTTACTGAACAAGAAACATGGACGACCATTTCTAGACGCATCAACGGCGAAGAAAACTTCAACAGGAGCTGGGTCGAATATAAAAATGGCTTTGGAATGGCAAACGGTGATCACTGGATTGGCAACGAAATGCTTTACCAATTAACCAACGCCAATAACTATTCCCTTCGTATTACGATGGGAGGTTTCATTGGTAGAAAAATCTCATCCTATAAAAGCTTTAAGCTGGAAGACGAAGCATCTTCTTATCGTCTGAAACTGGGAGAATATGACAGTGCGAACAGCAATGGCGGAGATAGCTTTTTCCCAAATGCCTCCTGTAACAAGAACAGAGATAAAGACGCTCCCTTTTCTACATATGATCACGGCATTGCCAAAAACTGCTCGAAGACACTGTCAGGCGGCTGGTGGTTCACCGATTGTGGTTGTTCAAACTTGAATGGAAAGTTCTCATTCGTGAATGACCCACAAAAACCTCCGGCGAATAAGGGCATTTACTGGGATTCGTTACCTTTCGGTCCAATGGGATACAGATTTTCTTTGAGAAAAGCTATAATAGAAATACAAAGAATTTAAAAAACCTGTACATGACTACTGTGATTTTAGTTTGTTTGAAAAATTTAGAAGTATTCCTTACCAGGGACTTATTAGCAAGCGAAATGTTTTGGATCAATTGAAGAATTGTTTATCTCACGTTTGACACGACGACAATTCTTCAGGTAGACAATAATAGTTATTCAGCTGATTGTTAGTTTATTATATACAATGAATTAAATTTCATTCTAAATATCTCTTGATTACAATTATTAGTTTTTAGTGTTGGCATTACTAGTTTATAAACAAAAGAATTATATCAACACAATTTGTTGCTGTAAATTTGCGTAAATATTATTTTTAAATGACTTTGTCGTATAATTTTTACGGCGTAATCATTAAAAAAATAATAGTTCCAATATTTTGTTAGCACATTGCTGTTCAATCACAACTGTAATTAGATGTGTTTTAAATAATAAATAACTGTTCAATTTCGTATTTTTGTTATTCTAATTATGTGCATTTGGTATGACAATTCTTCAGGCTGAATATATTTTGGGTGACAATTCTTCAGGAGGAATATTATTAGATAGTCCTTTGTTACTTTCTTACGATGGCCAATGATCGTCTTCGACCAATGCTGTCTTCGACGAGGCTCCAACTCCTTTTTTCTCTGACACCCTTCTTAATTTTACCCCTGTACACCGGGAAGTGGTTCTGAAACATTAGTGGAAAAATATGAACACCATTATTTGCAAATGTATGGTGCTCAGCTCCTAGAAACCAACTCAATCTTCAAACTATTTTCATTGTGTCGTCTAATCATGCACTCTTTGTCTAATCAGAGCTATGGATATAAATGAGCCCCAGAGTCACTATACATCACTCAAACTAAGTGGTATTTTTCCACACCGTTTTAATTGTTAGTTGAACTATACTCTCTATGTCAATTATAAATTTTGCTAATATTTTATGTAACTATATGACTGTTGTTCAGATAATTGTTAGTTTATTATATATAAACTAAGTGGCAAGCCTTTGAAATTAGTAGACCAGTTCCCATAAATCGGCAGCAAGATCACGTCAACTGAAAGTGAATTGAGCACACGCATAGCGGAAGTGTGAACTGTTATTGACATATTATCGATCACAAGTAATGATCTGCCAGTCTAGCTTACTGACCAAAGCACAACCATTACATTGTGTATAAAATAATTAAGCTTGAAAGAAAGGCAGGATTTTAAAATTGTGTTTTTTCAAAGTTCATTAAATAAAACATCTAATCCACTAATTCAGAGTTGCCTATTGAAAAAGAAACCTTTTATGGTATTTTTGGGTAGAAGAAACGTTTAAAAAGTTCTAATGGCAGCAATTACGCCATGATAATTTTTTTTCATTAGGTATAAGAATCATCAAACATTGAAACTGTATGGTTGTATTTACAAGTTGTACTCTAAGATTTGATAGATTGATTATATATATATATCTATTTATTACAATTCCTAAAATGCCAAGATTCAGCAAGAATGGTATTTTGTAAAAGCGCACTTTTTAGAGGTAAATTAGTGTACGCAAAGAGCTTATATATATATATATATATATTTATGTATATATATAAGTTTTTTGCGAACATTTATTGCCGTTTAGAGGACTTATCAAAATTAATGGCACAGAGAGAGAGAGAGATAGAGAGAGAGAAAGAGAGAGAGAGAGAGAGAGAGAGAGAGAGAGAGAGAGAGAGAGTCAACAGAATTCATGCTGTCGACTCACCTTGATGATATATATATATATAGTTGATTGGTTTCGGTTAATTGATCAAGAGAAAGGAGTTTGTAAGGATCGAACCTAAATTTAACACGAAATTAACCCGATAGAGATTAAGTATGAGACAGCTACCAACTCACACTCTTACCCTTGGTCCCTGAAGGGAATTAGAGAATTAGAGACGGGGCTAACTCAGAAAATCTGGAATTGATGGAGTAACTATTCATCTTATGTCCCTGAGAAATTCGGATCAGCTGACCTTGGTCCAGCTGAGGGAAAATCTTGGTCATAATTTCAAGTGGGCGAATCTTTTGATCATTCCTTCCTTTTCAGTTGGTAGCACAAAGGAACAAGCAGTCATGAAAAGAGAAGGCACGAGACAGAAGCGACCAGAGACCAGAATCGAGATGATGTCACAAGAGATCCTGGGTTGGGCATTTGTTTCGTCGGTTTAGGAGAAACGACAGATGATTCTGGCAGAAGACCTACGAGAGAAAGATGTGGAAAAAAAAAAAGAAAAACTCAAAGAAAAGCATATTATAAATAAGTGTGTGGTTGCAAGAGACAACAGACGTGATTGTGTCACGTAGGTTTGGTCGACTCCGTTGACGGGTATTTATGGAGGAGGACGAGTCCATTATGTCGGGAGTATAACACTTTTCCACAGTTTCTGTGTCAATTTGGGTTTGGTCGACTCCGTTGACGGGTATTTATGGAGGAGGGCGAGTCCATTATGCAGGGAGTATAACACTTTTCCACAGTTTGTGTCAATTTCTGTGTCAGTTTTTGTGTCAATTTGTAACCAAACAGGATGGTTGTTCAGTTCCACAGAAACATATTTGCGGTTCAACTTTATGTTGGGAAGGAACGTTACCACCAGACTGTTTGTATTTTAGGTGTGTTTTGGTTTTGTGGTCGCTTGTGTGTTGTTTTGCTTCCCGGTGGTGTGCAGAATCCATCTTTGTGACCTCGCCAGTCGCATTCACGGCGACGGTGAGTTTTGAAGGGGCATTTCCGAGCAAAATGCCAGCCACCACAATTCCAGCAAGCCGATGGAGGTTTCTTTTATGTTGCTTCCGGTGACTGTTGTTTTTGGATAGTATTGATTGTGGATGTTGTTGCAGGTACCGGCTGTTGTACCATATCTGAATCATGCTGAATCATGCTTTAGATTTACCAGCCGCCGACGTTCCTATATAACTTGCTGCTGTGTAATATCTGGATTTTGTTCAATTTTTGACAAAATTCTTGTGCGTACATCCCTATCAATTGCGGATCTTAATCCACATGCAAAAATCAAACACTTCAATTGTTCATCTGTGATGGTGGAAATTTTAAACCGTTCGCATTGCTTGTTTACGAATCCTGAATAAGTTGTAAAATCTTCTGTATCACATTTTGTGATATTGAGGCAGTTGAATCTTGCATTAAACAATGAGTTGTGTTCACTAAAAATTTCATTTAGAGTTTCAACTGTTTCCACGAAACTACAACCCCGAGCTTGTTTCGGTAAAATGTAGTTAATATATTTTTCGTGCTCACTCGGACCCATTTTGCGTAAAAGGAGCCTCACTTTCCAGCTATTCGTTCACGCTCCAAAATCTTCTTTAAAGAGATCCTCATAACGAGTGAAACACGTTGCGAAGGTTGTGTTTGCCTCCTAATTGTAGTGGAACTCTGTGAAGGAATTTTCGAGAGCTTGTCTAGATATTAATTTCGTTGATCGAGGATTTGGTTGTGGCAAAATCCTTGGTCTTTCTGAGTAGAGTTCCATCATCCTTAACTGCTGTTGTAGAATCTGTTGGATAGTATTTGGATCCATTATTTCACTATACTGAATGGGAAAGAAAAATTCCAGAAACAAAAGATTTAAAAAAGAAATGTTATATTTTTAACGTATCTGATATTATTTTGCGTGTCCACGAAATTCGACGTCTAAAATCCAATTTTTGAAATTCTCCACTCCACGCAATGAAATAAACTCTACTTGTCAGTTTCTTTTCTTTCCAATCCTCGATGTGCGTATTTTCACGTGCTGTTCAAAATCCTTCGCCGCTAGTTTTGTTATGTTTTTAACATAATAGAATAAAACGAAATAATAATAATAATAATAATAATAATAATAATAATAATAATAATAATAATAATACGGAAAAATAACACACTCGCCGAGTATTGGGAATGAACTAGGGAATTTATTTTTGTGGAAAATAAGTACAGCTAACGGTTGTTAAAATTAAATAAAGAGAGCCTAGAAATGTCCTGCGTACTGCGTTCCTGGTGTCATGGCAGAAGTCCCCTTTTCTGTATCCCAGCATGAACCTATTAGCTGGGGGTGAACTGTTCCTTGAATGGTCAAGGAGATATCACTCTGACCATTTTTTATGGTGGTCCTAATAGTGATGCATCCTATTTTCTGTAACTTTATTAAATTGTCACTGAAAGAACTATATGGAAGTCAAGGGATGTAATCCCCACACAAAAATTGTAGATTGCAACTTCTCACAAGTATATTTCACATATGTATCCCTAACTTCCTTCATATCTATTGTTGTCTATCAATGAAGAGAGGAGAGCAAGTGAGAACAACATTTTTTATGAAATTGTACCTCTCTTTATTGTCACGAAAGGGTCAAGAGATAGATAGATAGATAGATAGATAGAGAGAGAGAGAGAGAGAGAGAGAGAGAGAGAGAGAGAGACTAAGGACTCGGTCTGCTATCATTGATACCGCGTTATTCAGAGCCTTACTTCTTTGCTTCTTTGATAGGAGGTTCTCAGCCTGGGGCCACCCGACCCACCCACTCTCGGGACTCGTTGACTGTTTTCTGAATCTCTGCGCGTATCTGTGTCTCGACTGTTAACATTTTCTCGTTTTAAGATATTTTCAACTGTAGCACAACTTGGCGAACAGGTTTATGCGTGTATGGCTACGTTTTAAGCGGTAGTCTGACCCTGTTGTAACTTCACCGTAGGAAAAAGTGACGAACGCACAAAACTCTGTCTTAGTTCACTAACACAAAAGTTTATTTGCTGCTACATTTTTTAGTAGTCGTCGAAGAGAAAGAAACAACATGAAAGCTGAGTCGACTACGTTAGTTGGACAAAGAGAAACATGTCAAGAGGAGAAAGAGAGAGTAGACACAGACCTTGAATCTTATTTCTGGTTTTCTGTTGCAGTTCTGATGTATTTGTTCGCTGGTTTTGTCTCTACAGCTGCGCGTCTGGTTTGAGACCTCTTTTCGAACTTCACCACAAAATAGGGCTCGTAACTTTCGTTCGTCTTCACATCTTCGTAGGTTGAGTTCAACTGTCATCTTTACCTCGTCACGTCTCCCAGTTAACTGACTTTCAAAACCGAGTCGCCCCCGTACTTCCGTCCGTGGTATCGGAGTGAGGAACATCCCTTTCATAAGGTTCCACATCTGTGCAGAATATTTGTGACTCCTGGGATTTTTTGTAGTCATTTTTAATTACCGTAGTCATTCATCCGTGACTGGCTGACCTATAACGAGTGCTTTGGCCAGACGCCTCAGAGCTCGGGTGTCCGTTCCGTAGACTATCTCTCGGCTTTTTCTTTTTTTTTTCTCTCTCTTTCCTCAGAAATTAGCTTCCCATTCTCTTTCTAACTTCGACTTTCTATAAGCCGCTCAATCACGTTACACAACACCTATGCGTTTTTCTTTCCAGTTCTTAATTCACGTGATTTATTTCCGCAGTCCTTTGTTTATACAGGTGCGTATCCTGTTTACGAAATCCACAATAACTGTCTGTTAAAGGTCATTATGTTCATAGCAAGCTTTTATCGTTCTTGAAAATTCGCCAAAACATACTTTTTACACAGGCGATACCATAGCCAATGAGGAATTTCCGAGGCATAATTAATGACGGTGAGCTCCAGATCAGTGCCTGGCATTTGTGCTGAATAGTTGAGACCAATGACAAGCATTGATAAGCATAGATTAAAATTGCACAATGACTAGCAGTTACGCACTTGCACCTGGCTTTCGGCTAGCAGCTCTTGAGTTTCGGCTTGACCTTTTTCTTCCTTAGTCCCCACTGTAAAATAACATTGTGTCAAATCCTTCTTGGGAGATGTACGGATACATTTCGCCAAAACATGCTTACTATCTATCTGTTACCATCCTCGAAAATTCGCCAAGACTTGATTAACGGAAGGCTCCCTCTTCAGGCCAGATTAATCACTATTAATTCAAATTGAAAACGTTTGTAGTATAAGACCAGGGCTTCTCAGTGGTCCATATACACCATCCTCGCAAAGTGAATAAAATTTTGGCAGGGGGAATAAAAACTTAGGCATTTACTGGGGTGAAGTTTGCACCGTTTACAGCAATAGGTTTTGCGAATAAATCAATAGTGACGAATTATTACTCAGAAGACTAACAGCATGACCTTCTTTAGTGACCAATGCGCCTGGAACTTTTTTTTTACCAGACAGTCGGTGGGATCTTACTTCAGAGCCTGAATTTTTCGTTATGATAACCCATTTTTAAACATTTCTTTTTAGTAAAATATGCTTTTCCATAAACATCACACGCTTTCCTGTAAATTTCTCATGGTTTGTACTTCTTAGCCACCAAAAATTTGACGACAGATATCTGTTGAAGGATTGAGAACTCTGATTTAACGCCATTTTGAAGAGCCTGAAAACAAATACATAAATCAATACCAAACAATGTAGAATTTACATTTATAAAAAAGAAAAAGAAAAAGAAAAACCCCTCAAATTAATTTGCTTTCTTTTTTTTAAAATCACATTAATTAGTGAATATTATTCTTCAATTTAATTGAAATAAAAATCAAATAGTAACTCTGACTGAAATTTTAAACAAACATTCGTTTTAAATTTAAAGAAATTTGGTTTGAATTTAAAGAAAATGAATGAACCCCCCCCCCCAAACAGAGTTTTTCCTCGTAATGAACTTTCAAACATATTCATAATTTGTTGAACTCCCATTGTTTATTCGTTAGATTTTTTCTCACTTTTTTATGACTGATTTTTGTGAGTATATTGTAACAAGCCATTTTAAACCTGCAAGGTTCAATTTGTTCATGACGATAAAAAGAATTTTGATGAATTAAGAAACTACTAAATCAAATATAAACGATTTATATCAGGAAATCAATCAAAGGGAGACAATTTTGCACAGATAATCAATGTAGCCTCCCTTATTCTTTAATTGCATTAAAAAAATGTATTATATTTACCAGCTTGTCCATATCTATCTATCTATCTATCTATCTATCTATCTATCTATCTATTATTTCTCGCTGACGAACTCACAGTTACCCTTTATAAAGCTGCTTTATGAAGACATAACTATAAAATTGGCGATGAAGATGAGATAAAGATTTGACAAGAGAAGAAAAGAAAAAAAAGGAAAATAAGCGACATGTTAAAGAAAAAAAAAGAAAGATAAAAAAACAACAAGAAGAGAAGACCCAAAAGATAAGTGATTTTTCCTTTTATGAGTATTATTGCGTTATTTCTGTAATCACTATTGTATATATTCTTACGCCAATAAGTGCTGTTTTAGTGAAAAGTCTGCATATTTAAACCAAAAAAAAAAAATATTTAAATAACAACTAGCTCTTACAACCGTTCAGCATAGTCTCAAAAAGGACCGACGTAGATCAAAGATGGGAAACGTTGCTCAAAGAATTTGAAGATGAACTTCATTTACGAAGAGTCACAGACGATAACGACAAAATAATTCGTTTTGTAGCGTAAATTTTATTTACATATACAAAATTCGCGCCCACATTTTTAACCCGATCGACAAAAAAAACAATTTAGAACATTCTAGAAAAAAAAAAAGGATCAAAACCACATACCCAAATTTGCACCCATAGATTTTTAAACCAATCAAGTATTCCCCCTCCCCCCAAAAAACATTCATATCCGTTTTGATCCACTTAAGAAAGCGATGAATCAAATCTACAGATCGCCGCTGCTGACAGAATGAAGCTACGCTATTGAACTGTTCCCTTACTCCACCAAAACCTGAGAGGCGCCACGTTGTCAAGCAAAGATATACTCACCCTTCTTTTTACACCAAAGACAAACAAAAGGAAAAATACTACTACAGAAATTAAACACTGGATAAGTGGGCGAAAACAACAATAACAACAACCACATTGTGTGTTCCTTTGCATATTATTCCATCTGAATAATAAACCTTTATTTCAAAGTTATTCAGGTTTTGTTTTTGTTTTGTTAGGGAAATTATTTACGAGGAACACATACTACCTCAAAACTTTGTTTTATACACCCGACACATCTCGCAATATTTCTGACAGTTTAAAAAGGTACAGTGGAAGAGAAATAAGGCTGATAGTCAAATATTTACCGAACACGGAACAAAATAGAAATGAAGAAGTGAAAAAAAAAAATTAAATCACTACTTCATACCGAAACAAAACAAGCAACACGTTAAATATTTGTTCAATTGAATGAGACAGGAAAATAAGGAAACAATTACTGAACACGATATGAGACTCAAGAAACAGGCTGAATCCAGCGAATCCGGAGATCACGGAGAAGAGAAAATTCTGAAATAATTTATTCATACAATTGAAGCCCAAAAGAAGGAATAGAGAAAACAATGGAATTTGAATCAATTCTAAGAAGAAGCTAGTCAACGAAACAATCTCAAGCGAGAAGTTGTAGAGAAGAGGAAAATCTCATATTTTATTTTGGCGCGCTATTTAATTCAACACCGAATTTCACCCAATCAGGATGACATATCCCATTCAGCCCGGACCTTCTTTTCCGGCTAGCAAAACGGGTGAGCGGCCAAACACACTCTCTTCGGCTTGAGACGGCGACCAGAACGGACGTGTCTCTGGTCGCCCCTGCTTAGCGATGCCCTTTAGCTAAACAAGCCACCCAGTGTGGACATATCACTGTGGCTTTAACCCTAGCAGCAGCAACATGGACACTCAGCGAGGGAACCTTCTAATTTATGGATTCTTTGCGTCTAATATATTTTAGACCAAGGAATCCCAGTTGAATATGAATTAGATACGTTCAGCATGCCTTCCACAAGCACCACAAAAATTTACTATGTCGATCCGAGCGCCACTCCGCTCTCGACAACAAACTACACTGTGACTTTGAATACTTCCCTCACACGTCCAACGACACGCTGCCATTTCCAGCATCCCGCTAAGCCATTTCGTCTCAAACATCCAGCAAGCCTAAACACCACGAGTCTTGCAGCACCAAGAACAAACCTCCTCAAAGCTGCAAATAAAAACTTTCGTTGTTGTGTTACTAAAGAATAGTTTCGTAATTCATTTCTGTGCCATAAAATCTATAGTGTTCGTGAAAATAACTAATTCCCACCAACCGCTATAAAGTAAAAAAAAAAAACAGAAAGAAATAATGAGGGCTCATACAAACATTATAAACGACGAGGACCCAACAGGTAGAGTTAATGCCATAAGAAGAAAATGAACGACAAATTTGACTGAGCAAAGGCAACATGTTGATATTGTGGCAGAAAACACAAATTTAATAAGTGTACTGGGTTTAGTTGTTGGTAGCGAGAGGGAAATGTTGTTTGTGTTTAGCGAGGAAGATGGTGTAACGTATGTATGTTTACGTTGTGTTGTTTCCCCGCTTAGTGTTGTTAGTCCCCTCGCTAGGTTGTGAGAAATAAAAGGAGGATGAAGAAGTAAGATGGCGAGAGTCGAAATATATTTAAGGATAAGGTTTTATTTGCAGCATGGAATATTGGGTTTGTTTTTGGTGCTGCAAGACTCGTGGAGAGGTTATGCTTATTGAGACGAAATTGAGTTATGAGATGTTGAGAAGGTTGAGATGGCAGCGTGTGTCGTCGGACGTGTGATGGATTGTGCTTTAGAGCCACCGTGTAGTTTCGTGTCTGGTATTTGGTGCCGAGAGTTTGCGCTATCTCCATTAAGGTGGCCCAGAGGTGAATTGAGAACTAGCGTGTCGAGAGGGGGATTACGCGTCAGATCGACATAGCCAATTTTGGGGTGACATAAAGTTGTGCCTGTGCGAGGCATGTTGAATGCATCTAATTAATATTCAACTGGGATTCCTAGGAAGGAATCCATAAATTAGATGGGTTCCCTCGTTTGTCCATGCTGCTGCTGCTGCTATTCTAGAGCCGCAATGAGGCGTCCGCACTGAGCGGCATTATCCAGCTAAAAAGCATCGCTATTGAAGAACGGCCAGTGTGACGTCTGCACTGGTCGGCGTTCTCCAGCCAAAGAGACTGTGTTTGGCAGCTTACAAGATTTGGTGGCCGGAAATGAAGGTCCGGGCTGAATAGGATAAGTCATCCTGATTGGGTGAAATTAAGTGTCGAATTAAATTGCGCGCCAAACCAAAATACGAAATTTTTCCTTTCTCTACATAAGTATACGGGAAAGCATATAATAACTGTAGAAAGAGAAACAACTTCGCTGACTGCTGTAATAACCAGCGACACGTGGGTAGAAGCAAAAAAAGATGAACGGCCATATAAAGAAGAGAATAACACACTCAGAAGAATAAGAAGGAGTGAAACAGAATCAGATATTAGTTCTGAAGATAAGGAATTTAGCAGAAAAATGACTGATAAGATTAGGTTAAACAAAATCAAGACTAGAAAGCAAAAATATTATAATATAATTGAAGTAAGAATCAAAGATATAGACACATACAGTGAACTTGACAGCTCATCTTCTGCAAAGATTATGGATGAATAACAATTCAAGGCGTTAAAAAGAATATTATTGAATTAAAACCAAACAATGACCGAGTAAAAAGTAAACAGGGAGAATTATCAGTGAAAGGGGAATTTGAAACGATAATTCGGAACAAGAACAGAGATATTAAAAGAAAATTTACTGTCGAGAGAGAACTCATAGATAACCGTCACTTGATAGGTTGAGATACACTGATAAAACTAGGCATGAAGATATTTGAACCAATTGGGAACCTTGAAGAAACAAATGAGCTGAGAATTAAACGGATAAATGTAATAAATGAACCGAAATTCACAAAAGAATTAATTAGAGGATATGAAGATGTATCCCTAGGAATGGGGGACATTAAAGAACTCAAAGTGGGAAAAGTCATCGAAGTAGGATTCGAAATGGAAACTGGAATACAACTAATTGCTCAGAAACCTAGACACGTGCCATATCACCTAGAGTCGTCACTTAAAAAAATGGATTGAACAAGGGGAAATAGTCGGTATTTTCGAGAAAGTGCCCCGAAAGGAAGCCATCACATGGTGTTCACCTTTAGTTGTACAAACTAAACCAAAGATATGCGATGTGAGAACGCAATAAACTGGAACCAGACATGATACGAGCAAGCATAAACGTGAAAATATCGAACAAATATATAAAAAGAAGTAGATACGCTCAAGCACCTATTATCGAAGAATTCACCTAAGGGGATGTAAAACATTTTGCAAAATGGACCTGAAAGTAGGGTACCTCCAACAATCGATCAACAAGGTAACCAGAAAATTAGCTATATTTAGTACACCTTGGGGAAACTACTGACTTAAACGGTTAATATTTGGGGTAAAATCATCACAAGATGTATTCTACTGAGTAATGTTTCAAGTATCTGGAGACATACCTCAATGTATGAACCAAAGAGATGACAAAATCCTCGGAGGAAAAGATTGAGAGGAACACAATAGAACTTTACAGAGACCCAAGGAATATGGAGTCAAATTCAACCGAGAGAAGAGTGAATTTGGTAAAACAGAAATTACATGTTTTGGTCATTTATTCACACCAGAAGGGCTAAAACCAGACCCTAGGAAGATTGTAGCTGTAATAAACTGCAAGGAACCGAAATCCAAAAAATTTAGAAGCTTTCTTGGAATGATAGAAGTTTTGGTGCAAAATACTAAAAAATGAGCTGAAAGATTCCGGAATAGTTCCTTGTTACACGTCAACCAGAAATTCTCCCCGAGAAATCACTAAATCAGAAGATACCAGCTATCTTTGTCAGCATCCTGGCAAGTCTCTCAAACTTGACTCTAAACATAGTAAAGACTTTATATTGTAAATCATTGTTTTATTTTTACGAAAGTGTTAGAATTGAACAATGTTTTAATTCATTTATTTGTTGTTGTTAGTCTTAGAAATAAATGCTATATTAACTCTAATACAATGAATAATGTAGACAATTATAGTGGTTACAACTAAATACGCACTAACCACACACCAACACCAGAAATAGGCACAACAAGTGAGAACACACCAAAACAATCAGAGGAACCAATTACAGATGAAGATGAAAGAGCAATAGCAACAACAACAACAACAGCATATGAAAAAGAAAATACCACAACAAACGAAGTAAGAACAAGTAGACTCAGAAAAACCACATCAAGACATTTACAAGACGATATCTTATGAGCATTGATGATGGAACGGGGATGGAAAATTCAGATGTGTTGAAGTTGGGAGGAATGATGTGACGTAATCAATAAAGCTGACATATTTCCGGTTATTAGCACACAAATATTTTTCATGCGCGTGCCTGCGCACACACGTCTGGTGGGAGGCAGAGACAAATATCGCACCAAATTTTTAAAATGAAATTCAGTTGATATCCTGTTATCATTGAGAGTCGATTTGTTTTATTCTCGTTGACGAACTCACATTTACCCTTTATGAAACTGGTTTCTAAAGGCTTAACCATAAAACTATCATTCTCAGTCCATCCAAATCTATCTATCTATCTACCTATTGTGAGACCGAAACTTAGCTGCATCATGGACTCTTCAAGCACTATATTACTAGCGTAGTAATATCCTAAAGTGGTTGTAGTAGTAGCAGTAGTACTAGAAGTACGACTACCAATATTGGACACTATCCTTTGTAACTTTTGTTAATATATCTTTCTGACCTCTAAACCGTGTTCCATGTTTTCCTTCTGTGTACCGACTTTGGGTCCACATCACTATCTATTGTAAATTAAATTTTGAACAAGATCTATGTTCCCTTTTTATTGATATTCAAAACCTGAGAGATAATTGAGCCGGACTCTGTATAATATAATGAAACAAAATAGCGAATATGGTTCATTTTATAGTAAAATTACATTTTGAATAAGATCTATGAAGCCTTTTTTTATTTACATTCCAAATCCGAAAGTTTATTCTAGCAAACCATCTATTTACTTAAGAACAATGTCACTTGTCCATCGAAATGACACAGTTTTCAAATAGTAACCTGTTTAAAGTAGGTAACATTCGTGCCATCCCTATCTAACCTTAAATATTTCAAATTTTCATTTTGACATTTTCATAAACAATATCAGTGACTTTGTTAATTATTTTTTCAAGTGCGTGTGCATGAGAAAATACACTTCTCTCAAATGGCATCTTCTCTCTGATTACCCATCTATCTATACATTTGTTTATCTGCCTATTTATTTTTTACTCCCCACCAAAGTTTATTCTGTCACACGTTGGCTGACATGAGAAAGACCTTAAGCTGACAACTTCATACCCTTTTATAAGTATGATAGACAAAGCAAAGGAATACAGTGTCTTGCCAAATTCGTTCTATTGGTTTGTTTGACGCTAAGGAAGCTTATTAGTTGAGACACCGCTCACCGAGGACCAATATTAGCATTTGTGTATCCATGATACGCTAACACTGAACACAACAGAAAAAAGGCGAGCAAAACACATTTAAACATGCAAAAAACAACACACGCTAGGGTTCTAATTTTTACTATGTACTTATTTTTTTAATAGTTTTTATTCTTTTACATTAACTGATCAATATATATATATATATATATATATATATATATATATATATATATAGGTTCGCAAATGATTTCGAATTTGTAATTTAGGTTTTTATTATTCATATATTGATGCTCTACACATATTTCAGACTTTATGTCTTCATGGATTGTTTTGATAGGATGTAATCCTTTTTAATTCCTGGATTTGTCAATGAATGTCCCCTTGAAGTTAATTGTTCGTAAGCCTTTGCTTCCTGCTGAAGTTTTTGGGACGTATAAAAGTATGTATTTCTGGACGCGCGTATGTGAATGTATATATATATATATATATATGTACAAATGAAAACATATAAGTATATTCATGTACATGTATATATATATATGCTTGATAGGCTTGGTTTGGTTTGGTTTGGTTTGGTTTCCTAGTTTAATGGAATATCAACTTTGAAGGTTATTTAATGCCAAAGCCATCCTCCTAGAAGAACAGCAGTGCTTGATGGGTTTGTTTAGTTTCAAATTTCGATTAACAACAATATATATAGGTATATATATATATATATATATGGAGGTGCCCGTAGTGTAACGGTTATCGTCGTAGGACATGGACACGGCGACACGAGTTCAAATCCTGGACGAGTCTGATTGCATTTCACATAGCACTAATACCCTTGGGAAAGGTATGAATCCAATTATTCTCCTTCCAGCTATGGGTAAGTAGTAGGACAGACTAGGTTCTTCAGCCTTGGTGAGGCAACTAGTCTAGGAGAAGGAAATCTCTGAATTCAAACCTGTTAAACTCCGCTTAATACTCCGTGTCATATCCTGCCCGGGCGGAGGGGTTGGTAAATATGATATATATATATATACAGAAATAATTTCAAATTTAGTATTTCGTTTTTTTTAAAATTTTTTATTCCATATACTTCTGCTAAACGTGTTTCTGACATTTCAGTTCTGGTCAGGTAGATATATTTCATAGAACTCGGGGCATCAGCAGGGGAAACTCTAATCATAATATACATACCAATAGTATAAAGAAATAATGAACAATGTGTTCTAATAGATAAAAACACACACTGTTTCATGACCAAGCAGTACGTGGAAGGGATATAAAAATATAAAAAAGGCGTAATTGATGAGGTTAAGTAAGATAGTCATGTAGCATTACTGTTCCAGGATCCGAGACACCTCTCTTTCCAACACGAAGAAGTGTGATTAAACAGGTTGTGTGACGGCCATGTTACACCCCACGAGGCACCTAACAGATGAATTCATTATTTACTGTCTCCCTACAATAAAATCGGTTATAAATTTTGTGTTTGTTTTAATTTTCTTTTTATTTGGATGTGACTATTAAAGATCCTGTGACTATTCATTCCTGGATTTGATTTATAATTTAAGCATGTTTCGTAGTTTAATAGTCTGAATCACTAGTAACTTATAAGGAAGGGATCTTGTTAATTACTTCAATCAGAATATCCTGGCAGTATCAATGACGACTGCTATGTTGATTATGGTGATGAACTGATCGTCTAGTTGAGACATCTAAATAGAATTATTAGTGTGAGATAGCAATACTTGACACCATTTAGCTGTGTGCAGCTATCTATCTATCTATCTATCTTATCATTCGATTCCCTTGCTTCCTAAAATATAAGAATTGTCTGAAAATGACATAAGATTTTAAGTTACTTGTATTTGTATCTAGTGTCTTCTCTCCCGTCGCTAACAATTGGGCCCATCATGATGATTATAAACTCTATAGTCCTTATTTCCCCTACAATGAAGAATATAGGTTTTAATTTCACAGATTTTTGAACAAGTTGGACAAAAAATTAAAAGGAACTGAATAACATCTAATCAAAGTCGAAAAGAAAATGCACTCCTTTTATATGAACGGCAATAAAGCTGGTAAATTACGGATTATTTTCCTAAAATTCTCTACATTTTTTTACGTCCCAAAATACTTGTTTTCCGATAAAATCTCATTCTTTTCCCGTAATTCGTTCTTACTCCTTTGTACATGCATTTTTCGCTTGGAATTTACGTTACAGGTCTTCAGGATTCTTCTGGAGTATTGTTGTATACTCATATGCAGATGCATGCATAAACATATCAACGCACAATAAAGACGAGCGACACAGTTCTTAGAAAAATATACCTCTCACTTTATTTGAAAGGTTTGTGTGTGAGAGGGAGTTGGAGACCGAACAGAACTGCAACATATTGACCCCCACTCTTATGGCCATCAGCGTTGTGTCTTTCTCGTTCTCCATGGTTGCTCAACCGGAGGCCTGGGGGCCCAGCTCTCTGCTGGGTACTGGCTTTCTCTACCGTATCTTGTCACCAACTGCTTGAATTTCCTGTGCACTCAGTTATATAATAGTTCAATCGCCCACTCAATATCTCCCCATAACTGGCCATCGGAATGTGTCACTTCCGCCATCTTTGGAATGGCATGTTTGATCGTCATCAAACGGAAATAACTGTCAGGCAGTTCACAGGTCGCTCTCTTCCGGGCATCAGTCTATGACTGTACCGTGGGATTTTAACCCTGTCCCATATTGTCAGCCAGACTCGCCCATGCCAATGGAATATGCACTTCCACCGTCTTTGGAATGGCATGTTTGGCGGGGTCGAAGGTCTATATACTACAGTATTCTATTCGATCTTAATAAAGCTGTGGTTTAAATGGACTGGATTCTTTCTCTGATCACCAAATCTTTTCCAGGTTTTGGGGATTGTTTCATGTGTTGGTATTATTGTCACCTTCATGTTCCTCAGCTTTTTCAGGTCTCCAAAAGTTCCAAGTATTTGTCTATCTTTTTGCGTTTTTCAGTTTCACTCTGTGGACTGCTGGAATGGTAAAATCCAATAAATGACCCTGGCCTATTGGTATAATGGTTAGAGAAGATCGGTGTTCAATCGCAGGTGGAGTCATATCAAAGACTTAGAAAATGTTACCAAATGCTTCTCTTGCTTAAGACTTAACATTATAAGGTACAGATAAAGAGTAAGTGGAGCAATCTAGGGAAAACAGTATCGCTCACCCTTACACGTTGGTGTTATAACAATTGAAAAAGGAGCCTTCGGATCGCCCTCGACTATGGTCGGCCAACTTATTATTAGGCATCCATAAGTTTTGCAATACTATAGATCTACGATTAAAAATAGGGCGTTGGCATGGAAAATTCTCGATGGAAGATATATATATATATATATATATATATGTGTGTGTGTGTGTGTGTGTGTGTCTGAATGTGTGTGTGCGTATGTGTGTGTGTGTGTTGTTGGTAGTTTTGAAAAAGATCGAGTCTAGGAAAGACAAAAAAGTTGAAGAGACAAAAATGATTAATATTTGATGGAATTCTTAGTATTGGCCATACTTGAAGCCACTTAACTGTTAGCAAATTAATGATTAATATTAGATAGAATTATTAGTAATAGTTAGCAATACTTGAAACCATTTAACTGTGTGCAAACAAATTATATATATATATATATATATATATATATATATATATATAAACAGAATTTTGCATTAAATTTGCTGAAAGGGTTAGTATGCCACAAAACAGCTACCAACCAATTAACCAACTGTAGAGTAATGGTTGGACTGCTGCCTCGAAGTGAGCGAGTTCGAACTCCAGTCGCGCTATTACATTCACTTTCAGATTAATAACCCTGGGACAGACATGTACTCCCTAATCCTCCCAGTTATCGCTTAAATAGTTTCACAGTTGTTCTTCTACAAGGCTAGACTTGACATTAAATAACCCATACGATTAAAGAGAAAAATAAAGAAAGAATAGAGCAGTCATGAGCAAAATGCGGCTCACCGTGTTTTCAGAATGGCACGGCTAATTTCACGAGGGAATTATGAACGCTGCGTATTTATTACTTTAATCATTGACCGAACGGAATGGATTTGGCATTTAATAACTCATGAAAGTTGATATGCCATTAAATAAAGAAACCAAACCAAACCATATCAAATAAAACAAAAAGTTTACTGTTTTAACGCCAAACACTACAGTTTTGTGTTTCTTTGCGGTTTTAGAATTCGGTAATAAATAATATCTAATAATATCAGTTTTCATTGTATAATGTTCAATTAGAAATGATATAATCATAGTAATTGATTGGTATATGCTTATTATGTAAAGTTGTATTCAATTTTGTATTGCCCAGTCAGCTGGGGCTGTAAAATACACCGATTGCATCACTGCAGAGAGATTAGACCTCCTCCCAAAGTAGTGTCTTCCCAAAGTAGTGTCCTGGATATGACACTGAACAATCTAATGCTAGAGCTTTGGGGAATGTGGAATACCCCTTCAATGTCATCGCTCCAAGGTTCACTCTGGCCTGGAGTGATAGCACCAGATAGGGTTCTATCTATGGGTCAAATAGAACTAAAATGTGTACTTATGCTAAACTGAATTGTTTGAAACTGTACTTACGCAAAACTGTACTTACGCAAAACTGTACTTACGCAAATCTGTACTTACGCAAAACATTGAAACTGTACTTACGCAAAACTGAATTCTTTGAAATAGAACTGTTTTGATATTCAACCGTGTGTAAACAAAAACTATACTTATACTAAACTGAATTATTTGAATTGAAATG
Source organism: Sepioteuthis lessoniana (assembly GCA_963585895.1). NCBI lineage: Eukaryota > Metazoa > Mollusca > Cephalopoda > Myopsida > Loliginidae > Sepioteuthis > Sepioteuthis lessoniana. The sequence continues at coordinate 66,381,832 of OY757918.1, read as the reverse complement.
GAAATGTTTTTGACAATTAAACTATGTATTTATGCTAAACTGTATTGTTTGAAATAGAACGGTCTATTTATATAGAAATGAATTTAAATAACCTACAAAGGTTGATATGCCATAAAACCCAAATAAATCAAACCAAACCAATTTTATATAAACAAGAGATTATATTAGCCTGATTTGCAAATAATACTGATATCAACGAAGAATTTAAAAGTTCATAGTGTTCACCATGAGAATCTATGTATGTATGTATGTATGTATGTATGTTTGATAAAAATTCCCATTGAACCTGGATATTTAATTTACAAGTTAATTGTCAGTGTTCACCATGAGAATCTTTGGTTAATGCATGTATGTATGTATGTATGTATGTGTCTGCCTGTCATACATATGTATGTATGTATGTATGTGTCTGCCTGTCATACATATGTATGTATGTATGTATGTATGTATGTGTCTGCCTGTCATACATAGGTATGTATGTATGTATGTATGTATGTGTCTGCCTGTCATACATATGTATGTATGTGTCTGCCTGTCATACATATGTATGTATGTATGTATGTATGTGCCTGCCTGTCATACATATGTATGTATGTATGTATGTGTCTGCCTGTCATACATATGTATGTATATATGTATGTATGTATGTATGTATGTGTCTGCCTGTCATACATATGTATGTATGTATGTATGTGTCTGCCTGTCATACATATGTATGTATGTATGTATGTATGTGTCTGCCTGTCATACATATGTATGTATGTATGTATGTGTCTGCCTGTCATACATATGTATGTATGTATGTATGTATGTATGTGTCTGCCTGTCATACATATGTATGTATGTATGTATGTATGTATGTATGTATGTGTCTGCCTGTCATACATATGTATGTATGTATGTATGTATGTATGTGTCTGCCTGTCATACATATGTATGTATGTATGTATGTATGTATGTGTCTGCCTGTCATACATATGTATGTATGTATGTATGTATGTGTCTGCCTGTCATACATATGTATGTATGTATGTATGTATGTATGTATGTATGTGTCTGCCTGTCATACATATGTATGTATGTATGTATGTATGTATGTATGTGTCTGCCTGTCATACATATGTATGTATGTATGTATGTATGTATGTATGTGTCTGCCTGTCATACATATGTATGTATGTATGTATGTATGTATGTGTCTGCCTGTCATACAAATCCACATAGAACCAGGGCATTTATATTTCAACCTTCATAAACCCGGATCTTGAAAAGCTGTGACAATGGCCTTTGTGAGGACAACATGACATCTACTATCGCATATTTTGAGACGTGCTTTAGTTTATGATTTATTACACCAGCCATGATTTTATCGCACGTATTATTTGTTTTGTGAAAAGTGAGTAAACAAGTCTGAAAACATTTTTATATTGAATATGTCGTACACACAAAAAAATCTATCTATCTATTTGGTTTGTGAAAAGTGAAGCATTTCCAAAACAAACAAGTCTGAATATTGGGTATTTCTACCCCGGATATGTCGTAGAATAGGAAATTTGTTGTGTCCACGTAACAAAGATATGTATGTATGTATGTATGTATGTATGTATGTAGGTATATATGTATGTATCTTGCGAGCAAAAAGTGAAAAGTTTAGCCTTATCAAAACCAACAAGTCTGAAGTTGAGGTATTTCCATGTAGAATGTATAAAATTTTACGCACAATCTATTTACAAATAATAACTTGATATATATATATATATATATATGACGTTAAACAAATAAACCAAGCAAACCATAATCTATAAATTATTAGCATTAATTTGGTTTCCATGCATATAAACCTTCGTGGGTTATTTAATGCCAAGCCTATCCTTGTAGAAGAACAATAATGGTTCTATTTAAACCAGAGCTGTAGAAGAAATGAGGAGGTTCATACATTTCCAAAGGGTATTTGTTCAAAAGCCAGTGTAATCGTGTGACTGGGGTTCGAACTCGCTTACTACAGTGTCGTAGTCTAGTACGTTATCCACAACGCCACGAGCTTAAGACGTGTACAAGTGGTGAGGACTAGCATCTGGACAATAAAATCGTTTTTTTTTTAAAAGATGACAATAACTAAACAAAATAGCTAATATTATTCGTTTTTATAGTAAAATTAAATTTTGAATAGGATCTATGTCGCCATTTTTTTTATTTTCGTTCCAAACTCAAGGGATCTTTCTTCTAGAGTCTGTGAGAATGCTAAGAAATATGCTAGAGATTATAGAAAACTCAAACGACAGCTAACGAACAAGAATGTATATACTTCACACGAAAAATTTTCACCAACGGAGAGGACCCTCTTTTTCGTATTAACGTTGTCAGGATGGTATTGTCCCCATTATTCATCTTTCATTAGCCTATTTTTCTGTAATTAGCTGACACATACATACATACATACATGCATAGACAGAAAGATAGCTAGATAGATATGAACGTAATTAGATAGATAGATAGATAGATAGATAGATAGATATGAAAAGAATGAGATAGATAGATAGATAGATAGATACACACATACATACATACATACATACATACATAGACAAGAATATTGTTTGCTAGCTTGCTCGCTAGCGAGCTAGATAGATAGATATGAGCACACATAGATAGATAGATAGATAGATATGCATTGACACATGCATACACACACAGAAAGACCGCTAGATAGCTAGATATGAACATAATTTGATAGATAGATAGATAGATAGATATGGGCAAACATGGATAGATAGATAGATAGATAGATAGATAGATACATATATACGTACATTATATTTAAAGCCAAAGTTATCCTTGTAGAAGAACCCCTAGCTAGAGGGAATTAGTACTTTTCCCAAGGGTATTAGTTCAAAATTAAACGTAATAGCGCGACTGGAGTTCGAACTCGCTTACCATGTTGCAGTTCGGTACCTTAGCCACAACACCACAATGACTCCGCCCCCTGATAGCGTGTAACAGTGTGCAAACAAATGATTATTATAGGCAAATTAAACAAAAATATGCAACATAAAAAAAATGATTACAGTGGAACTTTAAACATATATCTAGTTATGATTATAATCATATAAGAGAATCAAATTTCGGCATTGAATAACCGATAAGGAGTTGATATGCCGTAAAACAAATAAATTAAACGAATCCTAACCGGAATGAATAGAAATGAGATCTCACGCCCCACCCATTCAAGTTGGCAATGAGGTCAGTAAAGCCGTATCGTATTTTCATACAACTTTGTATAAATACAACTTATTTTTCTGTCTTGTTTAAAACTGCAAGCTTTTTTTTATCGTTAGGACCGTAAACACGTCTCTTGTTCTGAGAATACAACTCCCCCAGAAAGTTTGATCATTTTAACAGCAAGGAAACAATACTGACAATTTAAACGAGCAGGGAGAAAGAGAGAAAAAATTAATATGTTGCTGTCTGCTGCATTATTCCCTATAGTAGCGTGCATTTTCACGCTGGCCTCGGGGCAGAATATGTGCGCTACCGCTGTATCGAATTTGGCAGAATATCAGGCCAATGTTACAGCTATTTTTGAAATACTTAAAAATCAGATTCAAAGGCTGGAAATGAAAATAGACAATCTTAATGCCATCGTTAACAAAGTTGGTAAGTTAGAAACTTTATTCGGGCTTTTATTTGTTAATTCCTTTTAAAAACAGAAACCTTTTTAAATCTATCTATCTATCAATCTATTCATGTATGTATGTATGTATGTATGTATGTATGTATCTATCCATGTTTGTATGTATGTATGTATGTATCTATCTATCTATGATAGAAATACTAACCGTTAAAATTTCTTCTGGATTATTTTTATAATATAAATGCAGTCTCGCATTTGGAACGTGAATAAAAAAGGCAACATAGATCCAATTGAAAATTTAATTTTATTATAAGAAAGAACAATATTAGCCATTTTATTTAATTATTGTCATGACTAAAAAAATACTATATCGTTCAAATGCTTGTCTTCACCAGCTATAAACTTCTGAAGCCGGGTAAAGTCCCCATGGCTAATGTGCTGAACTGCAACACTGTAGTTAGCGAGTTCGAACTCCTGTCCGCTATTACGTTCACTTTTAAACTAATACCCTTGGAAAAGCATGAACTCCCGTATCCTTCACCTCACCCTTGAGTTTAATGGTACCACTACTGTTTTTCTATAAGGATTTAAATAACCTACGAAGGTTGATATGCCATTAATCAAAGAAACCAAAACCATTCCTGAAGCCTCACCCTGAAATTCTGCAACACTCGCACAATCATTTTCAATGATATCCTTGCTACGATTTAAGGACGAATAGATTCTTTCAGTCTATCAGTTGTTTTCGGCTTACCTTAATAATAATGATGATAAAAGAATCGAGACCATCCAGACCACAGTAATACTAACACCGGCCAGAATACCTTCAGTGGAAGTAATTACTAAGAGATAGATATGATGAACGGATGCATTGATAGTATCCTCTTTAAACAAGCTTTCACCACAAACGCTCGATGTTCACCATTCCATGCCATGATGACAGCTGAAATGCCATGGCCGCTGCTTCTGCTGTTCATAGACTTACCTTCCACCTGCCTTTCGCTACGAGCGCGTATGCGGTGGCAATTCTATATCAGGAGATCATTCTGTCGGATCCTGTATAATAGGACATGAATGCATGTATTCGAATGTTGCGCCCTGTCATCACCTCAGATAAACAGAAGACCATTCCGTTTTGATTGTGAGGAAAGAAAAGCAAGGTAAGGAAGAAACAAAATCACGCCAGAGAGAAAAAGAAAACTAATGAGAGAGAGAGAGAGAGAGCTAATGCAACAGAGGTATATCGTCTATTTCATTAGAAGAGAATGAAAAAAGTAAAAATGAAAGAAAAAAAAAAGAGGAATGGTTTTGGTAGTGCTATTAAACCAAATAATAAAGAAAGCAAAGTTTTTTTTAATGAATATTATTGCCTCATTTATTTATTATTATTTTACGTGCGAGTTTTTCCCACCGGGGTTTGCTGATGGTCTTTCACTGGAATCTGAGTGCCAACGAGTCTTCTCAGATCTCCAGGACTCTTCTCGGTATGCTGGCCGATCCCAACAACAATGCTAAAGTTTGGATGGTCTCAGCTGGTCCTTCGATTTCCAACTCTTCGCACTCTTTCCAAGCCTTGGGAATCGTTACATGCACACCAGTTACAATAGACATTACCGTTTTTCTCATGTTCTACAGATTTTAAAGTTCTCTGGCAAGGTCTAAGTACTTGTATCTCTTTTTATTTTCTTTGATCTGGACGGCAAAATCCACTTTACAACATGTTCTCTTATTAATTATGATTTGGTCTGCTTTTCTGATCAGGATGAGGTAATCTGGTATATTATTTACTCATTAGAGTTTTCACATCATTGTAAGCTGATGGTATTTCACTGGAGATTGAGTGACAGCAAGTCTCCTCAAGTCTCCAGGACTCTTCTCAGTATTCTGGTAGTTTTCAATAATGCTGTTGTTTGGATGGTCTCCACTCGGTCGCCAACTCCAAATCTTCCAGGCCCTTTAATAATCCTTTAGTTACCGTGCCAAAGGCACCAATCACAATTGGTATTATTGTCACCTTCATGTTCCATAGTTTTTTTCAATTCTCTAGCAAGGTCGAGGTACTTATCTCTCTTTTCACATTCTTTTAGTTTTATTCTGTTGTCCGCCGGGACAGCAAAATCGACAATTTTGCAGATTCTCTTTTTTTGTTGATTATTCTAAGATCTAGTCTTCGGGCCGAGATTATGTGATCCGTTTGTATATCAAAGTCCTATAGGAGTTTGTGCGTGTCATTTTCTAGGACAGGTGCTGGGTTGTGCATATACCATTTGTTGGTATGGTCCAATTTAAATTTCTTGTACATTTCCCAGTGGATCACCTTGCCCACCCAGTCATGTTTAGCCTTATACTCCTTCTGTGCCAATTTGCTGCATTCGCTTATTATGTGATTGATGGTTTCATCTCTGTCACCACATAGTCTGCACTTACTATTTTGTTGTGTCTTATCTATCCTCGCTTTGATATGGCTGGTTCTTATGGCGCTATTTTGTGCTGCCATTAGGAGAGATATGTGAGTTTTTCACACTAGCTTAAGTTGGTAGTCTTTCACTGGAGTCTGAGTCTTCTCAAGTCTATAGGACTATTCTCAGTATTCTGACCGATTTAGAGATCGTTCTGAGTGCACCAATTACAATTGGTATCACCGTCATCTTCATAGGGGTTCAGGAAGGTTAGTTGTGATTGTGGTTAATTGTTGTTGGGAAATTCTGAGGTTTGTATCGGACTCTTTTTCTTCTAACCCCAATCACTGGTTATTTTTTTGTTTGCCGAAGCTGTAAAGGAAGTCAGGACGAAAAGGAAAAAAAGACCTTTAGATTCAGTTTTCATTTGCGGAGTTCACGACTACTTCGTGGTGTGGGAATGTTATCCTGAACAAGCAGAAATAACTGCGTTCCCCAATCAAGGCGTTTGAAGAATATCATGGAATCATTTTTTATAAATTGTGAGTTTGTGTTCAGTGGGTAGGTTCAGCAGAGGCTGTAACTAGCAGGAAACGCAATACGCTGCAAAGTCCTCGGGACTTAGCTAGCACATCTTTTCAGGCATGCACAGATTGCACTTCATGCCAGAGGCCTCCTGGAAAACTCTTAGTTTTGCATTTATTTATTTTATTTTATCTTTTATTTTTTTCGTGTTTTTGTCTTTTTTCATTTCTTATTCTATCCCTACAAAGTCCATAGCTTTTTTAGTTCTCTGGACAGATCTGAGAACTTGTCTTTCTTCTAGCTTTCTTTGATTTTCACTCTATGGTCCACTGGACGGCAAAGTCCATTATTCTTCAGGTTCTCTTTTTTTATTATAATTATCATAATTGTTATTCCAATCTTTTGAGTGTTTTTCACACTAACGTTTGCTGATGATTTCTCACTGGAGTTTGAGAAACAGCAAGTGTCCGCCAGTCCTCCAGGACCCTTCTCAGTATTCTGGCTGATCTTTATAATTCTGTAATTTGGATGGTCTCTGCTTGTACTCTGATTTCTAAGTCTTCTAGTCTCTTTATCAATCCTTTGTTGATTGTTCCAAGTGCACCAATTACAATAGGTATCACCATCAGCTTCATGCTCCATTATTTTTTAGTCCTATTTCAAGATCTAGATATTATCTCTTCGCTTTCTTTTAATTTCACTCTGCGGTCTGCTGGGACGGCAGGTTCTCTTTTTTTGGGGGACTATCACAAGGTCTGGTCGTCTGGCCGAGATTAGGTGATCTGCTTGTATTTCAATATCCCAAAGAAGTTTGTGCATCTCATTCTCCAGCACAGATTGAGTGTTGTGCATATACCACTTGTTTATATGGTCAAATCTAAATTTCTTGTACAATAACCAGTGGATCGCCTTCTCTACCCAGTCGTGTTTAGTCTTATACTCTTTTTGTGCTAATTTGCTGCATTCGCTTATTACATGGTTGATCATTTCGTCTCTATCACCATATATTATTATTATTATCATTATTATTATTTCAGAGCCTCTGCCAATGGATTGTGACGATGTACGGAAAAAGAGCCAAGAAGCTACTATTGAGAGTGGCCTCTACTTAGTACAAGCTCCAGGTCTCCACAAAAGACGTATTTTTTGTAACTTTACTGAACATGAAACATGGACGACCATTTCTAGACGCATCAACGGCGATGAAAATTTCAATAGGACCTGGGTCGAATATAAAAATGGCTTCGGAAAGGCAAACGGTGATTACTGGATTGGCAACGACATGCTTTACCAATTAACCAACGCCAATAACTATTCCCTTCGTATTACGATGAAAGGTTTCATCGGTACAAAAATCTCATCCTATAAAAGCTTTAAGCTGGAAGACGATGCGTCTTCGTATCGTCTGAAACTGGGAGAATATGACAGTGTGAACAGCAATGGTGGAGATAGCTTTTTCCCAAATGCCTCCTGTAACAAGAACAGAGATAAAGACGCTCCCTTTTCTACATATGATTACGGCATTGCCAAAAACTGCTCGAAGACACTGTCAGGCGGCTGGTGGTTCACCGATTGTGGTTGTTCAAACCTGAACGGGAAATACATACCCGGGGGAAGTGTGCCGACCTCAGGACCGAATAGCGGCCTTTACTGGGAGACTCTTTATCGTGACAAGTGGGGCTTGAAAAGTTCTCTGAGAAACGTTATAATGGAAATTAAGAAATTAGAAAACCTGAATGGAAGCCAACTGTTGGGTTAAGAGAAGCTCGCAAAAAGTTACATTTATGGATTGCACAGAGAGGAACAAAATAGAATGTGAGACCAGCACGTTTGGCAAGATTATGTCGGAAAGTTTAACTAAACGGCAAAGATTTCAGAAATAAAAATTCATATCTATATAATGAAAGAATTTGTTTTCTTAAAAGATACGAGAGTCATTCAGTAAATAAGGTAATTTTTTCCCTTAGAAGATAACCATAGGAAGCACTGTCTACAGTTGCATCCTTTTCAAGGAAATCAATTGGAATGGGTGCTTTCATGTCCCAAAAGACTGTTAGCATATCTTTCTTTACTGCGTCCTGAACTTTTTCTTTCTCCGTAAATAATCTTCAGCAAAATTCAGATGGTGTGTACTTCTCAGCCTCGAAAATGTTGATGGCAAATCTCTGTTCAAGTCCGGAGGACTCTGTTTTGTTTACCGCCATTTTGCAAATATTTTCCCGTGATTTTTTTGTTGGAAACCAATAACAAAAAAACAAAACAAAAAAACAAACAAAAAAAAACTGCTGAGTTTACATTAGTAGAAAAAGTTTATTTTGTTTTTCTTAAAAAAAAAGTTTTCAAAAATCATCTTATTTATTGAATGATTCTAGTATAAATGGTCCTAGGTATGACACTAAACTATCTGATGGTGAGGCTCCAGTTCTGGAGAATTCGAGAATGCGGAGTACCCTTTCGTTACTGTTACTTCACTCTGACCTGGAATGGTAGTACTTGTTAGAGTCCCATCTATAGGTCAAATAGATGTATTTGAAAATTATTTTTAGGACTGTATAAAAATAAATAAATAAAAATAAATAAATGAATAAATAAGTAGGAATTTAAAGAAACGGGAACACAAAAATTTAAATATAAACACGCAATAAACGCGATTCCCTAACTTCTAGGCATAAAATAACTTTAGACGGGTTGGTATGCCATTAAAATCAGTCAGTCAATTGATCATAAAATGATATAAAGCGTATTAATTCGGTATGCATACTTATGTAATACTTCTGGAAGAATAATAAGGTTTTAATGCATTTGAAACATTCCTTGTGGAAAACATTATACAATAACGTTGGTTGACAGAAAAAAAAAATCTTGTCTCATGGGAAATTTTAACTTTTTTTCTAATAATTTCGAGGTGTTGATTTATGAAAAAAATCATTTTTGCCTTGCATGTCTGAATGTTTTGCTACAGAAAACCAAAATATATTGAAAAAAAAAAAACAAAACAAAACAAAACAACAACAAAACAACAACAACAACAACAACAACAACAAAAAACAAAACAAAACAAAATAGTAAGTGAGTAAGCGACCTTAATCGAGGGTGACCCGAAGTCTCCCTTTTCGATAGCTACAATACCAAGGTGTAGGGGAGGGCGCTACTTCTTTCTACGGATTGCTCCACTTTACCCTTGATCCGTACCTTATAATACTGAGTGTTAAGGAAGGACGCATCAAGCACCATTTTTTTGAGTTTTTGGTATGATTCGACCTGGAATTGAACCCAGGTCTCCCGGGCCATTGGCGAACACTCTAACCATTATGCCAACGTCAAAACAAAAAGCAACAACAAAACAAAACAAAACAAAAAAAAAAACCCAAAATGAAAATAAAATGTTATTTACGCCGCAGAAGATATAACTTTTTCACCAAACCACTAACGTTTCTTCGTTGTTTCTGTAATCGCAAAGCAAAAAAAAAAAATCAAAAGATGAATTTATGTACACAAGATGAGAGTTTTCAGAGAATATTTCTAAGTAGATCAAAGCTTCTTTATTAATTAAGAATGGTCTGCTAGCTTTGCTCGCGGACCATTACACTACGCACAAACTTCTATTGCATCAACGAAAAAAGTAGATTTATCTTACAAGGGAGATTACTTATCTCTGAATTAAAAGTTATTTCCCTTAGATTTTTAAAACAATACAAAAACAAGAAAACCAAATAATAAAAATGGAAAAAAAGTAACCATTATTAAGATGAAAAAACAAAACAAAACAAAACAAAACAAAACAAAACCAAGCAAACAAAAACAAACAAAAAACTAGTTAAGGTTTATAATGATATTGATTAACAGCTTGGAGATATTGAAAAAAACAAAACAAAACAAAACAAAAACAAATCTAAACCAACTGTAATTATAAAAGTTATTTCAGCACTCATTAGATTCAGTTGGCAAAGCAGTAGACATAGATTTACAAGCCGACTATTTAGCAAACATAAAGTACTAATATCTAAATACCATAATGAACTATATATATGTATATCAGTAATATTTCAGTCGGCGTCCAAGACTTTTGGTGTGGATTATTCGTGTATAGAATATGTAAGGGATTTCATATATTCCTTTTTCGGTTTATATAAGAAAACACACATACAAAGCTTATACAATGTTACTGGAAGAAAACTCGATCATTGTCATTATGGGCTGTTCAAGTATTACTATTTAACATCAGTAATTCTATTTATCAAGTATTCCTATCTAATTCGAACAGTTTTCGCACTGCTGTATGGTTTCAAATGACTAATAATAAATATCTTTTGCAAGTGATTGAACTGTTATATTTGATCCCTAGATGGATCCTTAATAGGTATTACCACTCCGGGTCAGAGTGGACATGGGAGTAATGGTAATAGGCTCTCCACATTTCACAAAGTCCCAGTGTCACAGCGTCGACCGCCTAGACTACCGACGGGTCACTGCTCCAATGAAGGATTGAACCTAGGCTTGTTCAATTACTTACCCTCGTTGTGTTTTAGATTCATATAAAAGAATATCGCCTCTCGCCGACCGCCAAACAAATCAGACAGGGATGATCATTCGAAGAAAAAATAAACTGAAGTCAAAGGCCAGAGATAAAACAACATGGGGGTTCTTAATAATTAAAATGAAGTTTAGTTGACAAACAGAATAACAGAGTCCGTTAAAAAATAGTTCAGCTCACTTTTCAAATATGAAAAAGTCAGATCATACAAGTCTGTTCCCCGTCGAGTGAGGTTATACTATTCAGACTTCACCCGGTTTCTCTCAGAGGTCAGTCTAGTTTAAGCAGTAAACATAGCCTTTCAAGAACTAAGTCTTTCTTCAGTTTCCAATTCAGCTAAGTTTTCTGTTCGTCAAGTTCCCGTTATAAACTCGTGATTCTCACTTCAGAAGGTATGGCTCAAGGCTTCAAATGCATGGTGTTAGGGGTTCACTGCCGTTTCTCTTCAACTGTGTTCCGACTCAGCAACTCCGTCTCTGCAACTCCGCCAGTCTGTCTATCTGTCGCATTTCGGCAAAAATACCCACAAACACACATAACGTAGCACTCTACGAAAAACTAACCAAGTTAGGAATACCAATCGTACAAACCACATCACAAACCATTAAAAACCTCACAAACATCACAAAACGGACCAACAACCAAACCACCTCTCACGCAGGCATATACTCTATCCCATGCAAAGATTGCAACAAACATTACATCGGCGAAACCCAATGCAATCTAGAAAAAGAATCTACAACACAAACGATAAATCAAAACAAATGACAATCGAAACGCCCTTTTCTCCACGTTAGAGCTCAAACATACATTTATTTTTTCCCAAGCCACCCTAATTAAATCCATACACAGCAAAAAAATCCCGAAGACTACTAGAATCTGCGGTCATTTCCATAACAAACCATATAAAACAACTTGCAGGTTTTTACCAAATCTAACCATACCTTACTCAACGAAAACAAATTAAAATAGAAAATGGATAAAAAGCAACATTTTTTCACTCTATGCCGTCATACTTTTGAGAATCCTTTCCTTTTTTCTCATCACTTTATCTCTTAGCCCTTCCTCACCCAAATTAGAACATACAATCTACGACATCACATTATAGTCAATATCTTTCCATGAAACAAGATATGCCGAAACCTCTTTCACCCAAACCCTTCCTTACTTTTTCCTTATCAGCTTCCTAAAATATATCTCCACTTTCAAAACAAAAAATCTTTAATGAAGCCTGATACATTTGACTTTAAATCCCTCCTAGCTTTCCTGCTACAACAATAACCCCTTCATCATCTTATCACTTCTTCTCACATGCTTTTAAATAGAAAAAAACTCAAAAAATGGTCTCTGTCTGAAGAAGTTCGAGATGAAATAAAGCCGAACAAAATATCACAAATCTAAATTTGAGTTAAGCGTTTACTTTATTCAACTTTCCATATATTTCTATCATACTGTCGGATTCACTACAATCTATCATTACAACATAATTGTTTCTCTTATTTCCACGCAAAAACAAAAAGAACAAAAAACAACAATGTACTGATTTTATTCTTAAAAAATCCGCGCTGCAGATTTTTCTTTGCTACTAAAATCCTTTTCAGATTTTTTTCTCGCTCAAATTTCTACCTCACTCAACTCTATAATACCAGCATTCGAGACTCACCGTCAGATAGAGTTTAGTGTCATACACAGGATACACAGTCTTGTTTTTCTCAACGTTACTTGGCCCAGTCGGCCGAGTCTGCAGAATACATTGACTGCATCTCTGCAGAGAGGTAAGACTCCCCCAACAAGTTGTCCAGGATATGACACTAAACAATCTGATGGCGAGGCTTCAGTAATGCTGGAGGTTTGGGGAATGTAGAGTACCTCTTCACTGCCATCGCTTCCTGATCCACACTGGCCCTGAGTGGTAGTACCTGATAGGGTCCTATCAATTGGTTAAATAGAACTAAACTGTGTAATGAAGCTAAACTGAGTTGTTTGAAATTAATTGTTTCTACATTTAACTGAGTGCTTAACCTGTGTACT
>OY757918.1:66336212-66363712 GCA_963585895.1 Sepioteuthis lessoniana | reverse complement strand
ACTACACGGAGGCGTCGAGAAGGGTGCTTCCCTATTCCTCAGGTCGCTCCACTTACCCTTGATACTTACCTTATAATGCTGAGGGTTAAGCAAGAAGGTATCAAGTACCATTTTTTTTAGTCTTTGGTATGCTTTGACCGGAGATTAAACCCCAGTCTCCCGAACAATGGGCGAACACTCTATCCACATGCTAATATATATATATATATATATATATATATAAACACGAAGTTTTGACAGTAGTTTTTAAAAGAGTTAATTTACCATTAAAGAAGCAACAAAAAATGCACTACTGACGCTGAATGATGATTATTTTCTGATATACAAGTGTCTTCAACTAACCTTCATACGTCATGGGCACTTGGCAATGAGCTCTCCATTTGGGAGATATATCTTAAGCATTGACGAGGTGTGTTTAAAATTAGCTGTGACAGCTGGGTCAAGCATTTGTTTATTTAGGTGCTATATCCTATTTCAAAGTGGAATTTGAGGACCTTTTCGGGCCATTGGCCAAATGAGTAGAGTGTTCGCCAATGGTCTTGGAGACCAGGGTTCAAAAATGGTATTTGATTCCGCCTTGCTTAACACTTAGCGTTATAAGGTAAGGATCAAGGGTAAAGTGGAGCAATCCCGGGAATGGAGTAATGCACTCCCCTACACCTCGGTGTGATAGCTATTGGGAAAGGTATGAATCCAATTATTCTCCCTACAGCTATGGGTAAATAGTAGGGCAGAGTAGGTTCTTCAGCTTTGGTGAGGCAACTAGTCTAGGAGAAGGAAAACTCTGAATTCAAACCTGTTAAAATCCGCTTAAAATTTGACCTTGTGTCATATCCTGCCCGAGCGGAGGGGTTGGTAAATATATATATGTATATATCCTCAAATTATTCAGTCACCTTGTTACTGGAGCTTAGAATATGTTGGGTGTATCATGATTTTGGGGCTCTGTGGAGTGTGAAGTATTCTTTCATAGCCATTGCTTCCCGTCCACTTAGAAGTACATGTTAAGACCATATCTATGGATCAAATAGATCTGTTTTAAAAGTATTTATATTCGATAGGATCCAGCACAACATCCCCACAAAAAAACTGCTCCAAAAATAAAAACAAAACTTTTAAGAAACACTTGCATAGAAATATAATAATAAATATACAATGAACACGATTACTTAACTTCTGGGCATAAAATAACTATAGATGGGCTGAAATGCAGTTAAAATCAATCAAGGTAATCAATCAATCAATCGTGTTATTCACATTAAACCACATGCATATCAATATCAAAATTGAATCATTTTATCATCCTATCTTTTCGAGGGGAAATTTAAATATCTTTACGCGCGCCTAAGTTTTGTCAAGTAAAAGTCCTCTTCTTGCTGCCGTCAAGAAAGAAGAATGTTTAATCATCGTAATTTAGGGAATGTTGGTAAAAATAGCACTTCAGCTAGAATTCTTGTTATCCTTGATCGGTGTAACAATATGAGCTGCCTTCCTCTTATCCTCTATATGGCACCTGAGAGCAGTTAGAAAGTAGTCACTTGGTCAAGCGGAATCTATTTATGGTTGATGAGTCTTGGGCGTTACTGACAAGAGATAGAGTCCGAGTTTACATAAAATGACTCCACGGTTTCGCTCCGATAGAGAGACGCAGATAGATGCTTCCATTGTTCGAATTTAGTCCAGGGTTCGTGCACACGCCTGCTCCTTCTTCTACCAAGTCTGTTTTCAACTGAGGGTACTGCCTTTGGCACATAAAGCTGTCACTGCTAAAATTTTTCGACTGCGATCAACTTTCTCACAACGGGTCTTTGCAAGACAATTTTCGGTCATTCCATTTTATTTTGTATCTAGCCACGAGCGATCATCTAAGAAGCTGCATCTGTTAGCCAACCAGTAGTTGTTCTAAGCTGCAACAATACACCGGAGATAAAAAGTATTATGTCTCATTCCTTCGATGCACTGGTGAATCTTATTTACTAAGTTTTGCTTAGTAAATGCGAATATATCTGTATGGGTGTATGTGGGCATAGATAGCGTATGTATGAAAGTAAATAAAGGATTGAAATCCGACAATATATGGAAAAATTGATAACAAGGTAATCCAAGTGGAAGGAGAGATTTATTGAGAAGTCGACACTATAGCGTTTCGGTTCTACTTAACATCGCTAATATCACCCCTCATTGTCCTGATGATGGTTCAGTAGAACCGAAACGCTATAGTGTCGACTTCTCAATAAATCTCTCCTTCCACTTGGATTACCTTGTTATCAATTTTTACACATAGCGTAGGTATGTATGTATCCTATTTACCAACCCCTCCGCTCGGGTAGGATATGACACAAGGCCAATTTTTAAGCGGAGTTTAACAGGTTTGAATTCAGAGTTTTCCTTCTCCTAGACTAGTTGCCTAACCAAGGCTGAACAACCAAGTCTGTCCTACTATTTACCCATAGCTGGAAGGAGAATAATTGGATTCATACCTTTCCCCAAGGATATTAGTGCTATGTGAAATGCAATCAGTCAGGTCCAGGATTTGAACTCGTGTCACCGTGTTCATTTCCTACGTATCTGCACAGAACCGCTGTATGTAGGTTCTAGATTTTCCTGCCTCTACTCGTCCATGTGAAAGGGTCCACATGAGTACGTCCCTTATGAGTTCGTCCTTACTTCTCCAGCAGAGTCACACATATCTGGTTCGTCTAACTTGGATAGTTTTCGTG
The DNA here is from genome assembly GCA_963585895.1 of Sepioteuthis lessoniana. Lineage (NCBI taxonomy): Eukaryota > Metazoa > Mollusca > Cephalopoda > Myopsida > Loliginidae > Sepioteuthis > Sepioteuthis lessoniana. The sequence goes on along the minus strand of OY757918.1, from coordinate 66,360,992 downwards.
ATGGGTGGTAAGTAGCCGTACAGCAGGTGCTTTGTAGGGTACTGCCTCTAGGACTTGTTCAATATTTCTCGCAGCATTCTTGTATCGTTGCTGTCAAGCTTTTTCTCCATACGTTTAGTTAGCGTCCATGTAGTGCATCCATACAGCAGTATCGACACGACCACTGCTTGGAAAAACTGCGTTTCATTTTATCGGTCATGTCTGACTTCCATTAGACCGATAGCCTATCGATAGCTATCCACGCCTTTGCTAGTCGTGTGTTAATATCTGTCGGTTGATGAGACACTGCTTCCTAGGTAGGTAAATGCCATGATATACGCGTGTTCCCTTCGGATCTTTTCATCTACCAACATAAAAAGATAATCGGCAGATTTAATAGATTATAATAAAAAAAAGGATTTCTTGGAGGGAATGAAAGGGTTATTTTTTTAATGTGCGTAATGAACAGAATTTTTCGGTGCTTGTACGGCCAGAGGTTAGTGGACAAGGTCTCCTTCTGAAAACAATCAAAACGTTGGAGCGGCTTGCCCGGCGAGACTAGACAGGTCGCAAGGGTAACTGCCATTCTGCGTCTGAATTTGAACGCAAACCAGGTCAGTCCTCCCGTTACACAACACCAACGCTGTCCATGGGAAGGACAAGGGTCGATACAGCTTTGCGTTCGTCTTGTCGCAGGAGTGACTAGAACGACGTTGAAGACTATGTAAGAATGTTTTAGAATTGGAATTCTCGAAGACTGGTGGCCACCATAGCTAGATAGCTCAAGATGGCTTGCTGTTTTACTCATAACGGGGAGAGATGGATCGAAGCCTTTTACAGGAAGATTAGTGTGAAGTGAACACAAGCAGTCTAGGTCAGAATTAGAACCCGGTTCACCAATTGCATTTTTCGTAGCGCTAACCGCATAGAAAAGCATATCTGCTCAAGGCTTAGTCTAAACTAAGTTTCTCTGAGGCATGTAAGTTTCTGATAGACCATATATTTTTTAGAAGAGTTTTTTTAGTCGTTGGTTATGTGTAAATAATATCATGCCTCTACGTATAAAAGCATTATTTACACAACCCCTCTGCCACGGTCTGGATGTGAAACAAGATCAATTTTTAAAAAACTGGTTGGAATTCAGTTTTCCTTTTCCTAGACTGGTTGCCTAACTAAAGCTAAAGAACATAGTCTGCTCTACTATTTACACATAACTGAGGGCATATGGATTAATGGCTTTTTCATAGGCATGAAAGTAAGCTTACGACATTGAAATTGTGTTGTATTTTGTTGTGTTGTATGTAATGCGTGCGAAATACTCTGGTGTTGAATGCCCCTGCCCTAAAGGTACGAGACGAGATCTTGCATAGGCCATATACTTTTTTTCTTTTCATACTAGACTGTGTTGCTATAGCAACGCAATTGTGTCGCCATCTGGCGGTCATTAGTAGAAATTCTTTTCGCAGAAACGGTTGGTAATCCCATAAAAATTGAAATCAAATAATGTGAAGGTTGATTAGCTTTGAAATATTTCCAAGTTTTTTCTTTCAAAATAGCATTTTTAGAAAAAAAATAATTTATCAATGAATGACTACTACTACTACTACTACTACTACTACTACTAAAAAAATAATCTTCTAAATTCTATGCAAATTAGAATATTTGACTACTTAGAAGCTTGAACTGCTCTTACAAGAGGAAACAAACAGGTTCGCGGATAGCCATGGTTGGTTGGGAACATCAACCATTGTAGATTATTTAATGCCAAATCTTGTTTATATATATATATATATATATATATATATATATATATATATATATATATATATATACCATTTGTAAACACGTTTTGTTGATGACAATTTTAAACAAGCCTGAGCTCATTTTTTTGCGCAGAGTTAGATAGTTTCAAGTATTTCTGTCAAATACCAATAATACTATTTACTATCAATCATTTTAATCAAAGTTGAATGGTTTCAAGTATTGTTGTGTAACAGCCAGAGTTTAACATCAGTCATTCGTTTACACAAATTGAAATGGATTTGTAAATGAATAGTTTGTTGATAATTTCATTTTTAAATGAGTCAGAACTAATTTGTTTGTACACTAGTATACCTATTGTTTCTACACAGTTACGCGTTTTCAATTATTGCCATCTAACACAAATAATTCTATTCAATATCAATTATCTGTTTGTAGACAGTGAAGTGGTTACTAGTATTGCTATTTAACATTAATAATTCTATTGAACACTATTCATTCATTTGGAAACACTCATTGCAATGTAATACAAATAATTCAATTTAGAAACAAAGTTAGAGTTTCAAGAATTACTAGTTAACACAAATAATCTTATTCAACATTATTTGTTTGCACAGTTAAATGGTTCCAAGCATTATGAATCACAAACAATTCAATCATTTGTTTACACACGGTTAAATAGTCAAACAGTTCTATTTCTAACAATTCAATCTAACATAAGTCATTTGTTTGCACACAGTTTAAATATCAGACAGTTCTATTTGACCCATAGACAGGACTCTATCAGGTGGTACCACTCTGGGTCAGTGTGGACCAAGGAGCTATGGCAACAAAGGGGTACTCCACATTCCTCAGAGATCTAACATTACTGACGCCTCACCATCAACTTGTTTAATATCATAAACAGGACACTCGTTGTGGAGGGGGTCTTACCTCTCTGCAGAGATGCAGTCGGTGTATTTTACAGCCTCAGCCGACTGGGCTGGATCGTCATGTTGATATCGTAATTTTCACAAAATTATTGTTACACAACAATACTTGAAACCATTCAACTTTGATTAAAAGGATTGATAGTATTTTTTGTGAAATCTCTTATTTGCATGTAGTGTAGTATACAAAAAGTCAAATCGTTGAACGTGTGTGAAACACAGTGGATAATTTGGTATGATTGAAGGCTCATGAACCCGACGTCAATCTGAGTCCACGGCTCTGATTGGTTAGTTTCAATCATCTGACCAAAATCATTCTAGAGTTTTAAAAAATTGTTTATTTCCGGACACCGAACGGTAGATTTGTACAAAGATTGCTGTGTGTATATTTTTCCACCCGTGTTATAAGAACCTCACCTCGAATGTAGGTTGGGGAGAGTTGCAAGAAGGCGTCGTAGTTTTAAGATACAATAAAGATGCTCACAAAAGTAAATTATTATTCATTCTTCCAGGCAAAAAGGGTCTTTGACTTCACTCCATGGGTTCACAACGAAAAGAAAGGAGTTGGAAAACTATCGTCGAACACAACGTAAAGAGTTATCGGCCATAGTAAGGTTGCAAGGAGCTATCCAACATTATCATCAATATCATTTTACTCCTAGTAAGTTTCTTTTACACCAGTTTCAACTTGTGTGTTGTTTTTTTTACTCAAGACTAAGTGACAGCAAGCCTTCAGAGGTCTCCAGGACTCTTCTAAATATTCTATTTGAATTAAACAATGCTATGGCCTGGATGGTTTTGATTCTTCCTCTGATTTTCAGTTTCTCCACTCTCTTTTTTTAAGCCTTTGGGGGCACCAACAACAGTTAATTTCACCATCACTTTCATGTTCGATAATTTTTTCAGTTCTCCGGCAAGATCCAAGTATTTGTTTATCTTTTAGCTTTCTTTTATTTTTAATATATGGTCCGTTGGAACAGCAAAATCTGTGAAATGAGAAGATTTTTCTTTTTAATTAACACTAGATCAGGTCTTCTTCGTATTATTATTTTATTTCTTTCGAGTTTTTCACAAAAGCATTAGCTAATGGTTTTTCACTGGAGTCTGAGTGACAGCATATCTGATCAGGTCTCCAGGACTCTTCTCAATATTCTAGCAGGTCTCAACAATGCTATAATTTAGTTGGTCTCGGTTTGTCCTCCAATTTCCGAATCTCTCAAACCCCTTTCCAAACCTTCGGGGACCGTTCCAAGTGCGCCAATAACAATTGGTATCACCGTCATCTTCATGTTCCACAGTTTTATTAGTTCTCCCGTAAGTTCCAAGGACGTATCTCTTTTTTCGCTTTCTTTGATTTTCACTCTTTAGTTTGCTGAGACGGCAAAGTTCACTATACAGCAAGTCCTCTTTTTTTTGTTAATTATCACTAGGTCTGGTCTTCCAACAGAGATTAGGTGATCTGTTTGTATCACAAAATCCCGGAGAATTTCATGCGTCTCATTCTCTTGGACGGATTCTAGTTTGTGCTCATACCATTTGGTCAAATTTCAATTTTTTTGACAATTTCTAGCCAGTCGTATCTCGTCTTATACATTTTTTTGCTCTAGTTTGCTGCATACACTTATATGATTAAAGGTTTCGTCTTTATATTATTATAATTTAATCACTGATGGTGTAATGTTTCGATTTGCATAATCCTTCAGCCACAAGTAGTATGTGTAACAAGGTCTACTTTTAAGCGAAGTTAAGCGGGTTTAAATTCTGTGTTTTGACCTTGTGTTGCATTCTGCTCGTGGGGTGTGGTTGAGTGAATATATACGTAATATATATATTCACTCAACCCCACCCTACCAGCACCCCACTGATGATGATTTTACTCCTTGTCAGTTTTTTTTACACCAGGTTTAATTGTTTTTTTCTGGAATCTCCTGAGGTCTCCAAGATGTATTCCAGTTGATCATAACAGTATTGTGGCCTGGATGGTTTCAGTTTTTCGTCTGATTTCTAATTCATCGTAAACTACAATTTTTCACGTGCCTTCTTGATTTTTAACGACCCTCTTCAATGATTTTTTTGTTTACGTGTATTTGTCGTTTTGTTACAGTTAGGTTAGGTCATTTGGTTTCATGGCATATCAACCCTTGATGGTTATTGAATGCCAAATCCTGTTTATAGTAGTGATTTTTAAGTGAATAGTTTGCAAGTAACATTTTTTTAAACAAGCCACGGCTCATTTGTTTGTACACAGTTATATGGTTTCAAGTATTTCTATCAAACACTAATAGTTCTATTTGCACACAGTTAAAAAGGTTCAAGTATAGGGTTCGGGGTTGTTTGGTTTCATGGCATATCAACCCTTGATGGTTATTCAATAGCAGGTCCTGTTTATATAAATATATTAGATGATTTTTTTAAAGTTTGTTGGCATCTTTATTTTTAAACGAGTCAGAGCTCATTTGTTTGCACACATATAAATAGTTTTAAGTATTGTTATTTTTGTTTGCACAAAGTTAAATGGTTTCAAGTAAAATAAATGATGAAATGTATCATAGCCAGATAATGGACATCGAATGTTGGTAACATATATACATAGAGAACATAGGAAACTTGAAATTCGAAAACACATAACGACTTCTTTGTTCAGGTACGAAACCTTTTTATTACTTTTGGATTAAAGGTTTCGACATAAGGAGAGAGACACAATCTTACTATTCTGTCTTTATCATCTGGCCCCTATCTCGTGCGGCACCCATGGCGCGCAAATTCGTCTCGCCGCTGAGAACCCGAAAGTCGATCGTCTTCGTCCAGTGTCTAGTCTCAACTCTCTTAACCCTCTTCAAATTCCCCAAATCCTCCGCACGCTTCCGGTGCGTGACGTCATTCGCACCCCGTTACCCATTTTTCTTCTCGGGCTTTTGTGACATCTCTGAGTGAGGCATGAACCGAAATCCCTCGGTCATTATTATACATAAATATTTCTATTTGACCCATAGATGGGACTCAAACAGGTACTTCCTGTCTAGGTCAGAGTGGACAAGGGAGTAACGTCAATGAAGAGTTATTCCCCATTCCCCAAAATTTCAGGGTTAAAACTTCAATATCAGACGTATTTTATTGTTATATGTAGGCCATTCGTTATGGTGGTCATACCAGTCTGCCGAGATACAGTCGGCGTATTGTACTCCCTCAGTCGAGTTTTGTGTAAATGTTGTTGCAAATTATGCGTAACGAGTTCGTAACGTGTTCCGGGTAGTGATGAAAATTATAAATGCCAATGGGAATCATAAATAAAACAATCAAACACATAAACAAATAACAGGAGGTTGAGTTGATACAGATGTTGTCTTTTATGTATGCTTTTTGGCAGTCAGCAACAGCTTAAAAAAGGATGTTGTATGAGTATTCATTATCGTATGTGTATGGTGTACATAAATGTATTAGCACTCTTTTCAAATGCTTAATTGTGTGCCAGTCCTAAAATTCTGAAGAGCATAAAACTTGATAATCGTTGTGAAATTATGTGACTGGTATTTTGGTACTGCGTGTAGAATATAACTTCTGTAAATCTGCGACTGCTTAACCGCGACTGATTAGTACTTGAGATTTTATCCATTTATAACTCACTTGCTTTTGGCGGTAAAATAAGGAAAAGTCATTTCTGGAAACCATGACTCTCGCGTTTTTTAAAAATTATATTTCATATTTGGTGATACCCAAAGGTTAGGGAGCGTTACAAACTTTAGTCTTTTCCACTTGCCTTTATTAATTTTTCAACTTGCAATTATATAATTTTCTTATATCGTTTCTTCAAGGAAATAATGCTATAAAGAATTGGGATCATAAAATCAAAATTCATTTAAGATTAGAGGCATATTTTTTCATTACGTGGCTAAGAAATGGAAAATATTCCAATAGATAGGGAAAACTTATCCAGCAATTAAAATTTAGAAGTAATGTGGCACAATAACGTGCATATATATATATATATATATATATATGTGTGTGTGTGTATGTGTGGGGTCTCTGTGTATTATGGATGGCCGTCAGAATAAAGAAAGGATCTTTATTTCCAGAATCTTTGGACGGCGTCGGATTGCCAGGAGAAGTTTTTTGTGTGAATTGCTTGTGGGTGGTCTTCGCGCCAAAAATGGACAAAGAGCTGTAGTCAGTGTATTCTAAGCGCAATAAACAGGGAGACCCTCGGATAGACAGACAGATAAAAAATTCAAGATCAACCAAAAAACGAATTGATGAACACAAGGCAGATTTGAAAATTAAGGACGAAAAAACAAATTAGAAAAATATTATTTAGAAATCAATCACAATTTTAACGTTAAGGATTCCAAAATGTTTGTTAATATACATAATAAGCAACAGAAAAAGATTGTTTTATCTCGCATTATTTCTAATTATAATACTTTACTTAATCAAATTAGTGTTAAAAAGTTTCTTGATCCTTTACGTAAATTAGTCAGATTTCCAGAATTATTTATGTTTATGCATATTTTAAAAATGTTTTTTCGATAATACTTCTTATCATAATCTCTCCTAAATTACAAATAGCAGCAAAAATCTAAACAAAATGTCTTATGAAGTGTTTGAAAATTCTTCAAATCCATCGCAAATACGTCACGCTTTAAAGTAAATTTCAAACACTAATTACGTCGTATAGATTTCAAACAGAAATTTATCAACCCTTATATAATGCCAAGACTTTATCACTTTTTCGTTTCATTTCGAAATAGAATATGATTCAGAAGATACAACATCACATATTAACATTGTCTTCTTTAATATATAGGACTTTACACTCCTATAATTTAATTTGGGCGGTATGCCACTTGTTCCCACAAAGATGGCGGACGCTCAATGTTCAGTCTCGGGAAACCATTGGCCAGGAGGACCACGTGATATGCTTACAACTACGTCGGCGCGCGAAAATTCAAGTCCTGCGTCTTGAGCCACTTATAAGACGATTTTTTCTATAAATACGCCGTCTTAAAACACATTCTTTCACTTTTACGAATTTTCTTCGTAGCGGCAACACTCTCCTTTTGACGAAATTCCTTCGTAGCGGCAACACCTTCTCTTTGACCAAATTCCTCCGTATCAGCAACACCATGCCTCGCAGACATTCATATACAAGAACTATGAGACGCTTTCCCGTCTCTAAAAAACTACCGGTTTCTAATCATAGAAAAAGGACATTTTAATTTTACAATTCTTTTTGTAGTTTAGTTGTGTTACACACACACACACACACATACACACGCTAGCTCACACATATATACACACTATCAGTATGTTAGTAGAGTTAGTTATGTTTTCATGTATTAATGTAAGTTTTGTTATCATAGAATATAAATTTGTTTTTGTTCGTTCGCCTTGTTTTAAATGTTCATTTTGTCCACGTCGTTTTACAACCATTATCTATTCGCTTCTTTTACGTTCACTCCCCCCACAAATATAAAAACCGGAACGTTTCACGTTAGCAGATTATTCAACTATGAATAAAACTAACACGGTGAATACCTTGTTTTTTCATATATATATATATATATATATATATATTAGGGTGTATAAAATCATATTCATTATTTCTTTTGAAGTTCATGTAATATTTACATTATATATCTTTCGATTATCCTAGCTTTTCTGAAATCGCTGATGGTCAAATTCTCCAGCTATTGATTTTGATTTCAGTTTCTTTTCTTAAACTGATAGTCCATCAAACCTAAAAAGCCCAGTCTATCCTACTGATTCACCCACATCTATCTATCTATCTATCTATCTATCTATCTATCTAAACTTAGCTTTTTTTGTTTAGATCCCATACTCGATTCATACGTTCATGAGAGGCATAAAACTAAAACTTCCTTATGTCTTCATTCTCTCTAACTCGCCGTTCTCTTCTAATGAACAGGCAGTTTGAATTGTAAAGATACTGAACAATCACAGTCATCTCTCGCCGCAGAAATGCAAAGCACAACCGACTGATTCATACCGACGGAACTGCGCCTACGTACATCTACGCAAAGTGAGCTTCAAGATGAATCACGCATGCGCTGTCGGTGATCTTTACACGATCACGCAGGGGAGACGCGTTTCCATTAAAGGATCTCGTTTACCTTGTAACATTTCGAGTGTTTAGCCACGAGCTCTTATGATTCGACTTCTTTTGAATAAAATACACAGTCCAGCGCCATTTTTTCTTTTCGTCGTTAGTGAATGAAAAGAGCATTGCGAAAATTCTCTGTGTACTAAATCGGCTTTTATTTCATTAGATTCTCTTCAATTTTCTTAGTTGACTTTTAACTGGTCGTTCAGGTAAAGACTAGAGGGTTAATGTAGGTGTGTGTGTGTGTGTGTGTGTGTGTGTGTGTGTGTGTGTGTGTGCGTGCGTGCGAATGCTTGCAAGATATATATATATATATGTGTAGAGAGAGAGAGAGAGAGAGAGAGAGAGAGAGAGAGAGAGAGAGTGAGATGAACACTGAAATAGACATGAACTGATAACCAGATAGGAAGGGGGTAGATAAATATATTGATCTGAATAGACCAATATATATAGATTGATAGATGATAAATCGGTTAGGATAGATAGATAGATAGAAAAAAGTGAGATAAGTTGATAGATAAGAACATACTGAGATATATACATGATGAATAGATCCATCGATTGATCGATAGGAAGATTAATACGAACAGACTGAAATATATATATAAATATAGTTATGAACTAACGTATCGGGATAGTTAGATAATATATTTAGCGATCAAATGTTTGATTGACGGGACTGAAGTAGTTATGAGGAGGCTGTGATATATATATATATGTAGAGAGAGAGAGAGAGAGAGAGAGAGAGAGAGAGAGAGAGAGAGAAAGAGGGGAGGATGGAGAGAGAGAGAGAGAGAAACAAATTCACATAGATACTTCGATCGATCGGTATGAACACGCTAAGAGAGGTACATATGAAGAGACGAGGATAGATAGACACAGTTATAGATAGATTTGAACAGGCTGAAGCATATCGATAATGAATAAATATGCTGATCGATACGAAGAGACTAAGGTAGATAGATTGATAGATATTCATGAGAAATCAACTGATTTCCATGCAAAGAAAAGTATTAATTTTTGTGCAAAAATTCGGATCAAAAAGCTTTAGTTTTTGTATTTGTACTTTCGTATTTATTGACCAATCGGAACTTACCTACAAGTTTTAGAATTTCTTTGAGAATTTCTTTTAGAATTTGACTTACCGCAAAAAATTTGGAGGATCAAAACTCAAAAAAATTTAAAAAATCTTTTCCCTCCTAAATTGTTAAAAGATAATTTTTAGCCCACTAGAATTACAGATAAATCATCAGCTTTTTAACTTAATTTCGAACCTGCCTCAAACTTATAATTAGCGAAGAAATAAATATTTTCTTTTGTAAGTATCGAATTGTTTTTATCTACTCTACTATGTGTCCGTCTGTTTCTTTTGAGTGAAAAATTTAACATTCTTTTCTTTCAAGTATGCATTTAATTTCATCATTGCTTAACCGTCTTAAATTGTTCTAATATGTTAGTGTTTATATAGAGCCTGAGCTCGCTAATGAAATTTTCAGCAGCAGACGCATATACGTTTAACGCCGAAATCTATTTTTTCTTTCTCACAAAGTGATATACTCGTTAAGATTTTTTATATACACAAAATCTCTCCTCTTTAGATTCATCATCATCATCATCATATCGTGCTGGCAGCACGGATATCCCTGACCCTCTTTCGCCACTCCTCCCTATCGTTCATCGCCCTAGGTAGGTCTTCAGGACAACAACCTGTATCCTCACATAGCTGCTGAATGTACGTTCGTGCTGGTCGTCCTGCTTTTGCGCGGCCGTGTGTGGGGATCCATAAGAGTACATCTCTTATGAGTTCATCTCTGCTTCTCCAGCAATGTCCTGCATGTCTGGTTCGCCTAACTTGAATAGTTTTCGTGATAGGGGGCAGGTGGCCGTACAGTTGGTGTCTTGTTGGGTGTTGCCGCCAGGACTTGTTGAGGATTGCACGCAGCATTCTTGTGTAATTGCCATCTAGTTTCTTCTCCAGCGGTTTTGTTAGCGTCCATGTAGTGCATCCATATAGCAGTATCGATGTGACCGCTGCCTGGAAGAAACTGCGTTTCATTTTATCGGTTAGGTCTGATTTCCATATAGTCGATAGCCTATTGATAGCTGTCCATGCTTTCGTTAACCTCGTTTCGATGTCCTTTTCGGTTGATTCGACGCTGCTTCCTAGGTACGTGAATTTGTCTACTAGTTTAAGAGGGGTTCCTTCTAGAGTGGAGATGTCCCCCGTTTGGTTATAGCACATATATTCCGTTTTGTGTGCATTAACATAGAGGCCTATGCTTGCTGCTGCTCGTTCCAGGCTATGCAGAAGTGTTTCGGCTTGGTCAGGTGTATTTGCCAGTATCGCTATGTCATCGGCGTAGTCGGCGTCGGTAATTGTTGTTGCGGGGTATCTTCTGCTTCTTTTCTTCGTCAGTTCGAAGCCATTCTCTTTGATTTTGTCAATCGATGTTCTAAGTACGTAGTCTAGACAAATGATAAAGAGATACGGAGCCAGCGTGTCTGCTACATTTTCATGGATGAATCTCCACTTCCTCTTTTGAGATATTGACGCTCTGACTTAAAGGAAAAGACTTTGTAACCTCCGTAAATTTTCACTCAATTTAAAGAAATATATACGCAGCTATGGGTAAATCAGTTGGGTAGAGTGGGCTCTTTAGCATTGATAGGCAATCAACTTAAGAAAGAAAACTGTTGTTGCATATTGACCTTTGACAGTTAGTCAGGGATTTCTCTGCACAGGATGCATCGGCGTAAACAGGCGGAAGCAGATGCATGGGTTGACAGCCAGAAGGACGAACCGGAAGAATGCATTGGTGTTATGAAATTATATATACACGGGTACCCAGTCAATTACAGTCAGTCACGGAGAGCAGTCAGCGACTGCCCAGATAGGGGTCTGTCTCCCCCCGACCGAGAAGCAGAAGTGCTGTGAAACCCTGAATATGGAATCACAATGTGGGTTAAGAAAAAGTCAATATAACGGTCTTTCGAGATCGCCTTCGAGTCAGTGTCCGCCTGTCTCTGTCTCTCTCCCACATTTACAGAAGTTTCGACCCTTAGAAAGAATAAAAAGGTGTATATTTTTATCAAGAATGTGTCAAGCCTCTTCATAATGCTGGTACAATACACAACACTGTGAATACAAAATTAATGGCGGGAGAATCTGACCATCAACAATTTCAGATCACCGAAAAATATTATAAAGTAAAAATTACATAGAACTGATGATAAAAATTTAATTTTATACACCCAAACCTATCTATCCATTCATATTTACCAACCCCTCCGCTCGGACAGGATATGACACAAGGTAATTTTTTAAGCGGAGTTTAACAGGTTTGAATTCAGAGTTTTCCTTCTCCTAGACTAGTTGCCTCACCAAGGCTGAAGAACCCAGTCTGCCCTACTATTTACTCATAGCTGGAGGGAGAATAATTGGATTCATACCTTTCCCAAGGGTATTAGTGCTATGAGAAATGCAATCAGCCTTGTCCAGGATTTGAACTCGTGTCACCGTATCCATTTCCTACGACAGTAACCATTACACCACGGGCACCTCCAAACCTATCTATCTATCTATTTATTTATCTACAGGGTGCGGAAGCAAATTTAGGAATATTTTGTATAATAATAAGCATCATATAAAAAACAAGATTAATTTTAATTTGAAAAAGTAAACAACAAAATTAGAAGATGGACACAAAACCATAGATTTACTCAACATAGCCGCCATTTTTTCAATTATTCTATCAACACGCCTTCGAAACGATTTACATGCCTTCAAAATAAGTTCTTCAGACATTCCATTCCATTCCTCCTCAACAGCAGTCTTAAGCAAACCAATATTCGGATGGGAAGTTGCATTTGTTTTATTTTCTAAAACGCCCTATATAGCGTAATCAAAGGGGTTAATGTCTGGGCTTGATGGAGGCCATAAAGAAACTCAAATTCATTTCGGATTTTTTGGTTTGGTTTCGGTGTCAAGCAAATCATAGACTCTTTGTCATTTTATTTTACTCACTCACATTTGGCTGAATTTTAATAAAAAGTGCTTGAATAATAGAGCTTATCATGAAAATTTAGATTCATCGCATTTTTTTTCAAAAATTGGACTGATCAAACTGATAAAAAAAAAGGTTTTAAAAATAATTCCATATTTTGCTTCCGCACACTGAATCTATCTATCTATCTATCTATCTATCTCAGAGCTACTCTGCCGACGGGGTTTAAAATAAGCTGAAGCATTATTTGCGGACTCCCTCCACCAAAAAAAAAAAAAAAAAAAAAAAGTGACTCTGGTATGATACTGTTGAAGTGTGGCTAAACACTCCCTTCAGTACTCTACCATTAAGACTGGCTCATTGCCATAAATAGCCTACGATTAAAGTCTTCGAGAATTAATTTAACCATCTGGATTCAGATGACGGATCAGACTTCGGCCGGCCGTGGTATCAACGGGACAGATCTGGTCCCGTCTTCTGGACATACTTCGAGCCTTAGGGGGCTGTCTCCCTAGGCTTTAACCCTAGGCCCCGTACGTTAACCCACCTTAAAAAGGCCTCGTACCATACTCGTCCGGACGGTGGGACGGAAGACAAATACCGTTTATTTAACAAGCTTGATCCATTTGATGGGACACACTTCGGCCAGCCGTAGTATCAGCGGCGCGGATCTGGTCGGGTGCGTCATGTCTTTGGATTGACATACCTCGAGCTTCGGTGGCTGTCCCCCTAAGCTCTAACCCTTCTCGGAGGGGCTAGGTTTATCGCCTGGTGCCTGAGGCACCCCTTTTTAGTGGAATGTCTTTTTTGTATATATCCATTAGCACTTGATACTGGTGCTGAATAGATATATTAAGCACCCATTCTTCTCTGTATATCAATCATCTCGACGATACAACAGGTACTAAACTGCATCTGGTTGTGAGGCTGCAGTTTGAGATATCTGGAGATTGTGGAATCACCCTTTCGTTTCCATTTTCTCCAGATCCACTCTGACTCAGAATGGTTGAATCTTTTAGGGTCCTATCTATGTGTCAAATAGTTGGTTGGTTGGTTTTACGGCGTATCAATTCTTTTCAGCTTATTTAACACCGAATTTTGATAAAAGTTTCAAACAATTCAGTTTAGTATAATTTGTTTGTTTTGGTTTCATGGTATATCAACCCTTGTAGGTTATTTGATGCCAAATCCATTTTTATACAAATAAACAGCTCTATTTCAAACAATACAGTTTAGCATAAGTATACAGTTTAATTGCCAAAGACATTTCTATTTCAAGCTATTCAGTTTAGTCAAACAGTTCTAATTCAAACGATTCAGTTTAGTATAAGTATAGTTTTTGTTTGCACACAATTAAATGTCAAAAGAGTGCTATTTCAAAGAATTCAGTTTCGCGTAAGTACAGTTTCAATATCAAAAATAGTTCCATTTCAAACAATTCAGTTTAGCATAAATACGCAGTTTACATGTCAAAACAGTTCTATTCTAAGTAATTCAGTTTAGCATAAGTACGCATTTTATTTCTATTTTATCCATAGATAGGACTCTATCAAGTGCTACTACTCCGGGTCTGAGTGGACCTGGGAGCAATGCAAGGATGTGGTACTCCACATTCCCCAAAGTTCCTGCATTACTGGAAACTCACCATCAGACTGTTTAGTGTCATATCAGGACACTCGCTGGGTGGGGATCTTACTCCTCTGCAAAGATGCAGTCGGTGTATTCTACAGCACCAGCTGACTGGACAACAGAATTATAAGGTATGAATCAGAATTATATGGTATGGATCAGAATTATAAGGTATGGATCAAGGGTAAAGTGGAGCAATCCAGGGAATAGAGTAGCACCCTCCTCTACACCTCGGTGTTGTAGCTATTGAAAAGGGAGTCTCCAGGTCGCTTTCAGTAATAGTGGGCCAACTTATACGTATATACTTTAAACTCATTATATATATATATATATATATATATATATATATATATATCAAGGTATATATTAAGCTATATATGAGTGTATAATGTAGATATATAAGCAGCTACTAACTCACCTCATCTAAACACACACACACATTGTAACAATTTAAAGCAAGGGAGAGGGGTACCATATAATGACAATGGAATTGAACAAAAAGAAATAAAAAAACACACCCGTAATAAATCGAACGTAAAAACGGTGTGTTGTAAATTAGTTAGAGAGTGAGAGAGTCGGGGAGAAAAAAAGGAAAAGAAAATACTTACACATACCTACTGAGAATGCGCACACTGGCGCATGCGTACATATCCATGGATAGTGACATTAACAAAATAGGTAACAACAAACAGTAGAAGAAAAAAATTCCTTTCTGTGAAGAAGCGGAGATATCGACGTGTGACAAAGACAAGTAAACAGAAGAACGATTTTTAATCAACCATCACTAGCTTAATTGGCTTAGTCGTTGGTCGTGTCTTTGGGCGCGCATGCGCGTGACTTACTTGGGAGACAAGCCTGGGACGGGAGGAAAGAGTGAGGAAAGAATAGAACCGCTGGCCGTGCCCGCTGCGAGAAGAAATCGATATTTTAGCGATCGGCAAACGAAAGAAAATTAATTACTTTGAACATTTATTTTTGTTGTTATTGTTGTAGTTGTACTCGATACTCAGTTGTGTAGAGTAGTTGCCATTTACAAAGCTAAGCATAGTTTGGTACAAGGCCAGAAATATAGAGCACGCAGTGAAAACCGAACACCCAAACAACCATCTGTTAGCCTTGCTGGCACACCATTACCTTTTCAGACCGGGGGCCATAAAGCTCAACTCAGGGGAGCCTGGGGTCACGATCGTAAAAGGACAGCCCCTACCCAATCTTAAAAACCCAGTAAAATTCAGAAGGTACTATCATCTTTAAGGTATCATTTTCTCTTTGGTTTGGATTCTTTTTTTAATAGTACATCAACCTTTGTGGGTTATTTAATGCACAAACCATCCTTCTAGAAGAACAGTAGTGGTACTATTTAACCTTGAACTGGGTGGAGGGATAAATGGTTCATTCTTTTCTCAAGGGTATTTGTCCTAAAGGGAATGTAATAACGTGACTAGAGTTCGAACTCGCTTACTTCGAGGCCGCAATCTTGTACTTTAACCATTACATCAATTATTCAATTTTGAACAGTTTCAAACATTCCTATCTAACACGAATAATTCTACTTAGTATGAATCATTTGTTTGCACACACTTAAATGGTTTTAAGTATTGCTATCTAACACCAATAATTTTATTTGCACACAGTTAAATGATTGCAAGTATTGCTACATAGTAACTCTAACGATTCCATTTAACGTCGATCATTTGTTTGCGCATAATTAAATGGTCAAACAGTCAATTTGGTCCATAGATGGGACCCAAATAGGTACTCCTTCTCCTGGTGGACTTGGGAGTTATGGCAATGAGGAGAAGCTTCAGAACTGGGAACTCACCATCAGATGCAGTTTAGTGTCTTATCCAGGACATTGCGGGTGTGTGTATCATGCCCATCTGCAGAGATGCAGTCATCCTATCTACAGAGTAAGTGACACGACTTTGGATATTGATAGTTTTTAAATATTTTGTTAGTTTTCTCTAACAGTTTGTTACGTTAGAGTTTTTTGTTTATCCTATTGTTTATCTCCCTTGTCTGCTCAGGAACGTTTGCTAATAAGCTCTAGATGACTTTATAAAAGCAGTTGATAAGAACGGGGAAAGAAAATCTTATTCTCTTTTACTTGCATGATGCTTTAATAACTGTCTCGGCATCCTGGGATAGAGATGTTTTCGTCTAGTGACGTATTAAATATGGCACCAAAAATAGTACACAGCATACAATATCTTAAGCTTACTTGCTTACGAACAAATATATTTGATACCATACATCCAACAACAAAGAAACTTTTCTCAAATATTAAAGTCTCTTATAAACTTTCATTTCTTTTAAGAACTTCACTCACGTATGTACGATAAGGACGTTTTAATTACTTTTATTTACCCCTTTTGTCTTCGTTTTATTTGATTTGCTCAAGCAATAAAATATGTTATTAATTGTACATGTTGAAGGGAAGCAACATTCCTCGAACTCATCAGCAAGAGTTATATTAACAAGGAATTTATTGGGAAAAATCTTTTTGCTAATATACAAAAAACGAAAAAAACAATAAAACAAAAAACGGAAAAAACAAAAAAACGAAAAAATAAAACCAATAACAAAAAACAAAAACAAAACAAAAACGAACCAAAAAAAAAAAAAAAAGACAAAAAACCATAAAAAATAAAAAAAACCTAATTCAATTTAAAGATTTATCAAATAACACTATGCAACTCAAACAATATTATGTAATACAAATAAACACTATGTAACGGAACGCTATGTAACACAAATTTTGTTCCTAGATAGCACGTGTTATTTTTTTTATTACTTATATTGTAAAAGCATAGAAAAATGTCCATTATTCCTTTCCAACTTTGCTTTCATTCCCTGGATAATGAAATTTGGAAATTAAACAATCTTCTATATAAAAACAGGCAAATTTGATTATTTTCATTTACATAAGTTCTGAATAAGACAACATATAAATCAAAATTTTCGTGAATTTTTTTAGATGTCAATAGTTTTTCGAGATTTGCAGCTATAATGTAAAACACTTTCACGTATCAAGTCCCCAAATTTAATCTCCTATGTATTCGTTACATGCTCTTTGGTCTCAAAAGCAAAGTTTGTAGAAATAAATAGATATTTTTCTTCGTTTACTATATATATATATATATATATATATATATATAAGCAATAAATTGTAACATAGTTGAATATAATTATTAGTTACTTGGAAAGTCCAAGGAGACTATTTTGAAGAAAATTAACCTCAAGTTTTGTTTATCAGTGATGATTTTTGTTTGTACTTTTTGTAAATCCCATTTCATTCTGCCGATTTCTAATAGTTTTCTCACGAACATTGACTGCAGTTTTGAAGATCCTCTCAGCGGGCTAATTCCATAATTTTTACCTGGTTTCGTTGCTGTATATATATTTGTGAGGGATACTGTTGGAAGGTGTGACATATTAAACCAAAATACAGAGAATAAACTTGTGAAAAAGGTTTTTGGTCAAGTTAATTCACAAATGATTGATATTAATTCAAAGTCAATAAAAATTACACTGTCTAGTTCAGCATTAAACCCAGAAAGGGCAAAGTTCAAACGAGGCAAATCCAAATAGTAAGTCGGCTGAGATGTAGAATACGCAGACTGCATCTCTACCGAGCGGTAAACCCTCAATAAGTGTCCTGGATAAGACACTCATCTGCATTTGATAGTGAGGCTCCAGTTCTGGAGTTTCGGAGAATATGGGGTATCTCTTTATTGTCATTACTCCCAAGTCCACTCTGTCTCGTAATGATCATTTATCTTAGGATCCCATTTACGAGTAAAAACTGTTCAATCTTTTATTTGGAATTATTATTGATACTAAATGAATTTATTAAACAGCAATACTTGAAATCATTTAACTGTGTACAAACCATAGATAATATATACTTAAAACCACTTAATGTATGCAAATAAATGAGCTCTGGCTTGTTTAAAATCCTCCTACAAAGTATTCACTTACAACTTATATATATATATATATCTTTAAGAAAAAAAAACAAAACAAAAACCGGTCACATTAGGATTATAAATTTATTTCTATCCTGTTATGGGTTATTGATATAAATCAAAAACAAAAAACACCAAAAAAATTAACAGGACTTCTTCAGATCTTATGGATAAAATAATTATTTTATCCATAAGATCTGAAGAAGTCCTGTTAATTTTTTTGGTGTTTTTTGTTTTTGATTTATATCAATAACCCATAACAGGATGGAAATAAATTTATAATCCTAATGTGACCGGTTTTTGTTTTTTCTTAAAGAAATTATTACTCTGTAATGTCAGTTACATTGAGCTATTTATCAGGAAAATTTGAATGTTCACTGTTGAATAATTTTTTTTTGTTTTGATGATATAACTCCTAACTCCGGTTTAACTGGACCGAATAATACTATATATATATATATATATTACAGGATTTGGCATTAAGATAATCATAAGGGTTGATATGTCATAAAACACATTCAAATAGTAAACCCAACATCGAGTAAGAGTTCTTTTCGTTGCAGAAGACATGTAACAGAAATGAAATGTAGAGTAAACTGCTTACCACCGCTGACAACCGTTCCAGTTAGTGTATATCGAAGTGACAAGGTCTGGTGTACTGTATCTGTAAGAAAGAAAGAAAATGGCTATCCAATCAGAACCAGACCGGTGCGACCCCAGAATATCTGGATATAAAGAAAGTTGGGACGGTAAACTGAATGGTGTTGGTTGTGCAAATAATTCGTTTTGCTTGACAAGCATGAATGTTTTAAGCTCAATAAAACCAGACACGTCTCCTTTGAGAGTAATGAATTGTGTACCTCGTTGCATAGATGTGGCTCAAGGCCGTATGAAAGGGGAATCTAATGAGATTCTGTCACTCGTCCCCTTTTAGAGTTAAACTCGAATTGTTACCTTGAGTGACCTGAAATTTATTCCGTCTTTGTTTGATCTTCCATTTTTGCTTTCGTCCCCTTTTAGACTTAACTAAGCTTTTTGCTTAGATGTGACACAAGGCCGTATGAAAGCGGCACCTAATGAGATTCGAACTCAATCGTGAAGGTTTGCAAACCATTACTACACCTGAGGCGTCCCCTTTTAGAGTTACAGTCGGATTGTTACCTTGAGTGACTTGAAATTTTTCTGTCTTTGTTTGATCTTCCATCTTTGCTTTCGTTTTTGCTCGACTAAGACGTTCTGTATTATGCCCTTCCTGCTTTTGTTTCCGGTGCTGGTAATTTTTCCGTTCTTCTTAAGATGTGTTCCGGCGGTCGAGAGAATGGGGCCCATATGACTGCTAATAACTCTACTTATAATAATTTCGTGTTCTTTTTTTGTTTCAGATTTGAAAATAGTATACAATAAAAACTATTATTTCTCGATCACAATGCCTTGGACAAGAGGGGAAAATTTTGCGTCACTATTTATTTGGAGAAAAAAATCATTGAAAACGGTCTCAAAATAGGTACAATCCATCAATATGATAATGATTTAATGCCAAAGCCATCCTCCTAGAAGGACAGTAGTTGTTCTATTTAACCCATAGCTGGGAGGATAAGGGGGTTCATACCTTTCCTAAGGGTATTTGCCCGAAAGTGAACGTAATAGCGCGACTGGAGTACGAACTCGTTTACTACTATTCCGCAGAACTCGTTTACTACTATATATATATATATATATATATAGCTTGGAAGAAATCCCGTTTTATTTTATCAGATTTCCATAAAATCGATAACTGGTTAAAAGTATTCCACGTCTTCGCAGGGCGTATGTTGATGTCCCTTTCAGTAGATTTGATGTTGCTGTGTAGCGAAGTTAACTGATCGTAATGTAACAGGGTTTTGAGAATATTGATGTAAATTTCCTTCACAGCCATCTGGATTGGGTTAATGTGAACAATCAGATTTTTGTAGTTTTCTCAGAGTACAGGTCGATTGTTGAGAAGACCTGGTGTGACTCCATATAGCAAGAGGTCAAACTGTGCTGTGGATTTTAAAGCTGGCTAGAGTTAACAGCCAAATAGGCTGACAATATTGGAATATTGTTTTGAGTTAGTAAGTGTAGAGGAAATGACCCTTGAATTTGATTTGAACTATTGTTGATTTGGGGTGTATCTTTTGTGTGGGAAATTAGATTTGGATTATGAAGGAATATACATATAATGATAGAGTTGTTGTCACAAGTTCAGTTGGCGTTTGAACTACAGAGAAAAGGAATTGACTCGTATTGAGAAAGGCAAAGCCCGCATGCAATTATAGCGGTCAGCCAAGAGGAAAAAACTAACTCACATATCTGTGCACTCATCAGGGAATGACTCCGACATTCCACTAAGTTGCTAAAGTTAACTCAAGGCCGACACATATATCACCAATCTAGGTAGTGTATTTTGTTTTGTATAGCTATAGATGCCATACGATAGTTGGCTGTATTTCTCTTGATATATTGTTATTAAACTGAATATTTAATCAACTGGCATTATTATTATTTTTCCAGAGAAGGGATCGAATTATCCATTGCAGAACATTCATTTTCAGAGGAAAATTACGACGGTTTATCGGTTTTGGAAACACTCGTTTCTTTGACCTATATGAATCACAACACTTTTGGAATATCAAGCGATGCCTTTGGGACAGTTTCGAATTCTGAACCCCCCACCACCAGTCCGACAACTGTGTAAAGAGTGAAATTTCATACGGGGTTAGAACTGAGCAGTGTGTTGATTAGAAATATGACGTGTTTGGAGTAGAGTTTATGATTGCCGAGTTATGTGAACAGTTCTATTAATCTTAGAGGTTTCTCCACTCTAAATGGCTAACTTCTAAAATTGCACATTTAATAGATGAAAAATATCAGTCATGAAATATTAAATATTCTGTTGAAAAAGAAATGTTGAGAAAACAAACAAACAAAGCAACCTCTCCCCGCCAAAAAAAAAAAAAAAAAAAAATCAAGCAAAAACAAAACAAAGAAAAAACAACAACAAAAAAAAAACGTGTCAGAGGTAAAATACATTTGGTTTTATTTCATGATAAGTTTTGGTCTTTTTGAATGAAAGCTTGTACAGAATTTCAAAGCAAATCATTTTAACAACAGTAAATAAAAATTAGTTAAAAGTGGAATACATTAGATAGATAGATACGAACAGAATGAGATAGATATGAATAGTCTGAGTTAGAAAGATATGAATATACTGGGATAGATAGAAATAAATAGATCGGTCGTTCAATCTGAAGAGGTTTCGATAGATATGAATAGGCTGGGATAGATAGTTAAATACCAAGCTATGAGGGAATTAGCAGGGCAGGGTACTTTAGCCTTGATGGGCAACTAGTTTAAGAAAGAGACGCTAAATTATGATCATCGAAGGATATCATTAGGTTAGAATTACAAGAACTTCCGAATTAAAAAAATGCGAATATAATTTCATATTCTCCTATCTATCTCTCTATCTATCTATCCCAGTTTGTTCATGTCTGTATAGCTATCTTCTGACAGATATATATTTCATTTGTAATTTCCTTTTTATTGAAAGAGCTAAAATCTTACTGAAGACAATATGAACACACACACACACACGCACACACACACGCACACACACACACACACACACACATGTACAATCTATTGATACTTAAAATCACTCCCAGGTACCTTGCATATCTGTATATATCAATCAATAAATGTTTGATTTTCCTTGGATTAAGATATATAATAATAATTATAAATGCAAAAAGAACGTGTTGCTAATAAAATCAGAGTGCTCAAAATCCCCTAGGTAGAGCATTATAAAAAAAAACTACAAAAAGTGACAACTCACAGCACTATCACTGTAGCTAAATTTCATACGTTTTTATCGCGCTCATTTTTTGCTGTTCTTGCTTTATTCCTTCCTCTTACATTATTTCTCCACTTCCGCTCCCTTACTTCCTTCCTGCTTTCCTCTCTTCTTCTTAGCCACCATAAAGCCACACTTATTTAATGGTTGATCTTTTCAAAAAATAATTCCAATCTTGTTTTGAAACAATATTTGTATTTGCCTCATGAAACTTTTAGTTACAGTGATAGTAACGTGAGTAATCAATCTTTTTAATATATATATATATATTAAAAAGATATATATGTATCTTATATATATATAAGATACATTACATATACTACATATACATAAATAAAGATATATATTTGTAAGTTGACCGCCTGTTGTTGAGGGTGACTCGATGGCTTCCTTTTCAATAGCTACTTAACTGAGGTGTTGGAAAGGGCGCTACTCCTTTTCTGGATTGGCCCACTTACCCTTAGTCTATACCTTAATGCTGAGTATCAAACAAGGAGACTTCAAGTACCATTTTTTGATTCTATGGTATGACTCAACCTGGGATTGAAAACAAGTCTCCCGGACCATTAACGAACACTCTAACCATGATACCAATGGGTATATATATCTTATTACATATATATATATATATATATATATATATATATATATATATATATATATATATTATATATATATATATATATATATATATATTATATATATATATATATATATATATATATATATATATATATATATATATATATATATATATATATATATATATATATATATATATATATATATATATATATATATATATATATATATATATCTATATATCACTACATATATATATGTGTGTATTATTCGGTCCAGTTAAACCAGAGTTGGGAAAACCGGAAGTGGGCTAAAAGAGGAGATAACTCTTCACCCCCTCTTCTGTCCCTTACCACCCTTCCCTCCCGTGTCTATTCTGAATTATTTTATTCATAAGATCTGAAGAAGTCCTGTTAAATTTTTTCGTGTTTTTGGTTTATATCAAAAACACATAACAGGATGGAAATAAATTTATAATCCTAATGTGACCGGCTTTGTTTCTTCTTAAAGAAATATATATATATATATATATATATTTATTTATCTAAGTTTAAATATATATATATATATATATATATATATATATATATAATATATATATATATATATATATATATATATAAAGAAATCGCTATAAAAACTTTTTTCTTAAATCAGAAAGATGCTCAAATACTGACCAGTAGGGCAGGATAAACTCTAAAATAAATTGTTTTCACACCTCCTTATGTTAGCCTACTGACTATAAGTTTTAAATATATATAAAAAAAAATAATACAATATTTTGATGAAACTAGCGTATTTCATCAAAGATTATATTTTTAACGAATGTATGAAATTTATAGCAATGAGACTGACACAAGAAGGTGAGAAAACAATTAATTTTAGGTAATATATACACGTAGTTATATATCGGTACGTAGTTAAATATGTATATATATACACGTAGGTATATATATATGTATATATAAATATATATACACGTAGTTATATATATATATATATATATATATATATATATGTACGTAGTTAAATATGTTTATATGCGTGAATTTATTTGCCTGTGTATTCGTGTGGCTGTATGTTTACGTGTACTAGTAATTTACAAAGCTTTTTTTTGCTTAGACGTGGCACAAGGCCATATGAATAGGGCACCCAATGAGACCCGAACTCACTGGTGAAGGTTTGCTGGTCTAGTTTGCTAACCATTACACCATCCTATGGTGCCATTGTGTGTCTACTCTTTTGCTGAATATGTGTGAACGTTTCTGCTTATATATATGTAAGCTTGTATTTGATTATACGTGTTGGCATCAATACACATATATATGCGTCAGAAGTGCTTATGCGAATAGAAAAAAAATGAATAAATAAGTAAATAAAAAATAGAATAAGAAAGAAAATATGCTAAACTGTATGGATTTTTTCCCCATTGAGATGTATACATTTAAATAACGATAACCGTAAGCTGAAGCCGGCGTAAAATAAGTTTTTTGTTAAATCTCGAACATAACTGAAAGACATAAAAGTCTTTGTTAGTTTCTTATTCGGGTCGGTAAAAAAGAAAACTAATGCCTCATCTTTTTTTAATCACATAAAAGATTCTATAGTAGAACTCTAAACTTCCAAAATAAATATAAAAGTCTCGGTAGTTCCAATTCTGAATAATATGAAGTATAATATTATACAGAATGATATTATTTGACGACCCGAAGAATCCTTTTCAATAGCTACAACACCGAAGTGTAGTGTGTGCAATTCCTTTTCCCGGATTGTTCAACTTTATCCTTGATCCTAACCTCATAATGCTGAGTGGTAAGTAAGGCGGCATCAAGTACCATTTATTGAGTCTTTGGTGTGATTCGATCTGGTATTGAACACCGGTCTCCCGGGCCATTGGTGAATACTCTATTCATTTGGCCAATGCATACATTTTTCG
>OY757918.1:66251212-66331212 GCA_963585895.1 Sepioteuthis lessoniana | reverse complement strand
TCTTTCTTATTTATTACTGTTTCATACTTAACACAATGACTCAAATACATTGGGGGTGTCCTCGTGGTGTAATGGTTAAAGCGATGGGCTGCGGAATCGTAGTAAGCGAGTTCGTACTCCAGTCGTGCTATTACGTTCACTTTCGGGCATATACCCTCGGGAAAGGTATGAACCCCCTTATCCTTCCAGCTATGGGTTAAATAGTACCACTACTGTTCTTCTAGCTTTGGCATTAAATAACCAACAAAAGTTGATATGCCATTAAACAAAGGAACCAAACCATCAAATACATTAAACCAAGCCATAACTAATTCTGTTGTGTGTGACAACAGTACATATAACAGATAATCATAAATAGTTAAGCCTTTTTTGCGAGGCTTATACGTTGACTGAATTTTCTGCTGAAGGATAAGACCCTACCCTCTGGCACGAGTATGGCACTAAACTGTATCCGGTGGTACTATTTACCAACCCCTCCGCTCGGGCAGGATATGACACAAGGTCAATTTTTAAGCGAAGTTTAACAGGTTTGAATTCAGAGTTTTCCTTCTCCTAGACTAGTTGCCTAACCAAGGCTGAAGAACCTAGTCTGTCCTACTATTTACCCATAGCTGGAGGGAGAATAATTGGATTCATACCTTTCCCAAAGGTATTAGTGCTATGTGAAATGCAATCAGTCTCGTCCAGGATTTGAACTTGTGTCGCCGTGTCCATTTCCTACGGCGATAACGACTACACCACGGGCATCTCCGTGTATCCGGTGGTGAGGCTTTCGTTCTGGAGCTCTTGGAAGTGTAGAGAACCTCTCCATTGCCATTACTCGTAGATAAACTCTGACCCGGAACGTTAGTACCTGTAAGGTTCTATCTATGAGTCAAATTTTTTTGTTGAATTATCTTTAGACCAGTCGACTGCTGCTGTAAAGTAAACCGACTGCATCTCTACAGAAGGCTAAGATCCCACCCCCAACGAGTGTCCTGATTTAACATTAAACAATCTGATGGCGAGGCTCCAGTCCTGGAAATTTGGAAAATGTGGAGTTCCCCATTCAGTGCCATTGCTCCCAGGGCCACTCTGACTTGGAGTGGTAGAACCGGATAAGGTCCTATCTATGGATCAAATAGAGCTGACCATTCATACTGTGTGCAAACAAATGACTTCTGTTAAATTGAATTGATAGAAAAAAAAGTTTGACCATTTCACTGTACGTGAACAAATGACTGATGTTTAATTGAATTGTTAGTGATACATAGCAATACTTGGAACTATTTAACTGTGTGGTAACGAATGAGTAATATTGAATATAATTATTATTGATGATAAGCAATATTTGAAACTCTTTAACTCTGTGTCAAAATTGAATTGTTAATGTTACATTGCGATGTTTGTAACCATTTAATTGTGTGCGAATAAAACTCGTTACGTTAGATAGCAATATTTGAAACCATTTAAGTAAGTGCCAAACAAATGATTTATGCTAAATAGAACTGTTCGTGTTAGAATATTTGGAAACATTTTAGTGTGTGCAAACAATAGTAATACTTGTGTGCAAACAAATTAGGTCTAACTCATTCAAAAATAAGATTACCTACAAACTATTGACTTACAAATCATATATATAGTGATTTAACTGTATGCAAACAGATGAGCTCTATCTTGTATAAACTGTTATCTACAAAATGTGTTTACAAATATATATTCTATATATGTATAAATAGGATTCAGCATTAGATAACCTACAAGTGTTCATATGCTATAAATCCAACCAACCAACCAACCAACTAACCAGCTTTATTTCTATTGAATAGGAATACTTGAAACCATATTACTATCTGTAAATTATTTGTATTAAGAGAAGTTACTTGAAGGTATAATTGTTTATAAGGGATGATTATCATTTGTTACTTTATACATCTAATTGCTTGCAAATGATTAGTGTTTGATAAAAATACTTGAAACAATGAAACTGTGCGCAAACCACGACTATTGTTGAATAGGGATAGTCACTTTAAACCATATAATTATGTATAAATCATTAGTATTTGATAGGAATACTTTAAACCATATAATTATGTATAAATCATTAGTATTTGATAGGAATACTTTAAACCATATAATTATGTATAAATCATTAGTATTTAATAGGAATACTTTAAACCATATAATTATGTATAAATCATTAGTATTTGATAGGAATACTTTAAACCATATAATTATGTATAAATCATTAGTATTTGATAGGAATACTTTAAACCATATAATTATGTATAAATTATTAGTATTTGATAGGAATACTTTAAATCATATAATTATGTATAAATTATTAGTATTTGATTGGAATACATGATACCATCTGTGTGCACACAAATAATTATCAACAAATAAAAAAAGTGTAATTTAAGAAAATGCATTAAACGTTGAAAATATAGTTGTTCTTACAATTAAGCATTTACAAATTAATCAAATTTTGGCATTAAATAACCCATAGATAGTTGAAATGCCGCGAAACAAATGAACACACCAAACTAAACCAAACGATAAATTCTTATTATTGGTTTGATATTCAAATGTAAAGATGCAGTATCACCACAATGTTGACTTTTTGAAAAGGAAAATGTCAGTAAAATTTATTAAAAAAATATTAGTATTAGATTGGAATACTTAAAACCACATTACTGTTTGAGAATTATTAGTATTCGATTGGATAACTCAAAATTATATTGCCTAGTCATCTGGGGCTGCAGAATACACCGACTGCATCTCTGCAGAGGGATAAAACTCCCCCAATGAATGTCTCGGATATGACACTAAACAATCTGATGGTGAGGCTCCACTAATGCTATAACTTTGGGGAATGCAGAGCACCTCTTCATTGCTATCGTTCCCAAGTCCACTCAGGCCCGGGGTGGAAGTACCTGATAGGGTCCTCTCTATGGGTCAAATGGGTCAACTAAACTGTGTAATTATGTTAAACTGAATTGTTTGAAATAGAATTGTTTTTATATTTAACTGTGTGTGAATAAAAAACTGTTCTTATGCTAAACTGAATTGTTCAAGATAGAACTCTTTATCTATAAAAATGGATTTGGCATTAAATAACCTACAATTGTTGATATGCCATAAACCCCAACCAAACCAAGCCATCAAAACTATATAAAAACAGACAAATAAATGATTTGTAAAAATAACTTATCATTTCTATTAAATAGGAAGTGTCACTGGAAACCAAAAAATTGTGTATAAAGGATTAGAATTAGATAGGAATACTTGATACCATACAACTGAGTGCAAATTATTTGTATTAGATAGGAATACTTGATACCATACAACTGAGTGAAAATTATTTGTATTAGATAGGAATACTTGATACCATACAACTGAGTGCAAATTATTTGTATTAGATAGGAATACTTGATACCATACAACTGAGTGAAAATTATTTGCATTAGATAGGAATACTTGATACCATACAACTGAGTGCAAATTATTTGTATTAGATAGGAATACTTGATACCATACAACTGAGTGAAAATTATTTGTATTAGATAGGAATACTTGATACCATACAACTGAGTGAAAATTATTAGTATTAGATAGGAATACTTGATATGATATAACAGTGAAAACAAATGATTAATATTTTTGTCAGATGAAAAAGTACGTTAAAAAAATTTGAAACGATTAAAACATAACTGGTTATGATTATAATTAAATATTCATAGATAAATCAAATTTTGGCGTTGATATGCTGTTAAACGGGGGAGTTCCCCGTGGCATAGTTGTGACATCGTAGTGAGCAAGTTCAGACTCCAGTCAAACAACTACGTTTATTTTCGGACAAATAGCCCTGGAAAATGTATGAATCCATTTATCCCACCCCCAGTTATGGGTTAATTAGTACAACCACTTTTGAAATATATTGCCTTGGCCTGCAATGAACCTGGCGGATGTAATTGACAGATACATCCGCCCGTAGATAAAATCAACAAAGTGACTATCGGAAAACAAGTATTGCGTGGGTGTAAGGCGTGACCAATGGAGAACAAGCATTGCGTGGGTGTAAACCATGGCTAAAGATAAACAAACATTGTGTGGGTCGGATGGGAGTTTTAATACTATATAAGGTTTAGAATTTTGGCTGAAGTCAATTCCTGCTGGCTGTTCTGACTCTCGATAGCTACTTTTTGTTTGTGAACTCTCTCCGAATGCTTTTCTGCTTCACACAATTATCACCGTCGAAGAATAAAAATATAAGATTATATTTTTATATGTACGTGTTCCTCGTTGGTTTTCAAGATCCAGCGTTAGTATACTACACTTTTTCTCAAAAAGGATGGCTTTGGCATTAAATTACATACGAAGGTTGATATGCCAGTAATAACAAAAATTAACCAACCAACCTATTATGTTCTTTAAAGATGAAAATGTGGTTAAAATTTGTAAAAAAGAAAGAAAGGAAGAAAGAAAAAGAGGCCAAAAGTTACATTTTTCACTTGACTTTGGGCACCTAGGAAAATCTAACTCATTAACCAATCATTTTAATTAAGTCATAATCATTTGGCCGTTTAAATTGTATGACGTATGCTTTAAATTAAAATTAATGTTAAAGCAATTGATAAACTTTTTGTATTTAGTTCTTTGTACTCTGACGTTTATTTAATTCACAAGAGGCTCATTCACAAAATAAGATAAAATATTACCGAAGGAGTTGGTAATATGAACCAATGTTTACAGTTGCACCTTTTTCAAGTAAATTAATAATGATTGGTCCTTTCATGTCACAACAGACTGTCAGCATGACTTTCTTTACTTGCTGCACCCGGAACTTTTTCTTTACCAGTCAGTGTATTTTCACTCCAGGGACTGTCTTTTCAACTCAAGCTCGTCGTGCCAAATCCATATTTAGCCCATTTGTAAACATTTTTTGGACTAAAACATGGTTCTCTGAACACATAACTCATTCTTCTGTAAATTTATCATATTTTGAGCTTCTCAGCCACCAAAAATTTGATGTCAAACCTCTATTCAAGCCTAGAGAACTCTGTTTGATTTGCCACCATTTTGAATAGCCTCAAAAGAAACATTTTGTGAGATTAAAAGAATTTTTGTAACATAAACTGTTAATACACTATCTACATAGAGATAAAATTCTGTTAAGTAATTTTTCCGATTCACAAAATGCTCTTTTAAATTCTTTTTCTTACCACTTTTTTCGGAAACTCTCCAATTCAATCTTCAAATTTTCTACTCTGTTGTTTTTGATCTGATTCTGTAAATTTGCTTCAAAAATATCTTACTCGATAAGCAAAATAATCAAACTGATTAGTAGACTTGGTTTTTGAAATCAGTCTTGACAGTAAATTTCCAGTTGGAGGAAGAAATATGGAAAAATGTCTACCATAATAAGAAATTCCATTAATTTTTGGAAAGTTTTAATTGGATCACCTTTTATTTTCTTTTTAGTAAAGTAAATAAGTAAAGTTGGCGACCTTTGTTGAGAGTGACTCGAAGGCTCCCTTTTCAATAGCTATTACACCGAGATGTAGGAAAGGGTGCTACTCCATTTCCTGGATTGCTTAACTTTACCCTTGATCCTTACCTTATAATGCTGTTAAGCAGGGCGGCATCAAGTACCATTTTTTGAGTCTTTGGTATGACTCGACCTGGGACTGAATCCCGGTCTCCTGGACCATTGGCAAACACTCTTCTCATAAAGCCAATGGCCCGGTGAGTTAATCCTAATTTCTCTAATCTCACCATGTAACTGTAATTTTTTACTCTTTTTATTATTTTTGTCACTCTTGTTTGTGTGCCTTCTAGTCTCAATATTACTTAACAAATTCCATTTGTCGACCTTGAAGCCCAGGCCTGAGTGCAGTATACTATATGAAGTCTCATTTGGTTTTATATATTTCTCAAACAATATTTTTCTCCTTTGAAATAAATTTTCTAACCATCCTACCAATCATTCCAACTTAAGAAACGTTAGACACCCCACAAAAATCAATATAAAATTCTTAAAAATGTTGTCTATTGCTTTTAAAGAAACATGCTTTTCTCACACACACACGCTCATATGTATATTGAAATGAACAAATCGTTATAAAAACGCATTTTTCTAAACGAGGAAAGTGCTCAAATACTGACCAATATAAAACCTAAGATAAATTTTTTATCACCTCCCCATATCAGTCTCATGACTATAACTTTTATTCAGAAAAAACGTATGAAACTTTTAGGCATGTGACTGACATGAAGGGGTGAACACACACACACACACACACACGCACACACACACACACACACACACACACACACACACACACACACGCGCGTACACATATATATATATATATATATATATATATATGAAGAAGTTTTTCTTGGTACAATTTATACAGTTTGTTCTAATTTTTTCGATCATCCCCCCACAAAAAAATCCAAATATTTTTCCTTCTATATTTCTAGATTTCTGTTAGGGCTTTTAAGACAATAGTTAAATTTTAAAAATTGATTTTGCAATACATGGGTCTGGAAAAATTTTAAATATTCCCTCTTTGTCAAAGTTACGAAGAAAGACATTACATTACATTGCGAAAAACAAAGGAAGTGTATTTTTAAAATATTACCATAACTAAAACTGAACATAGTCTAATAAAAATAAAAAAAAATAAAAAAAACAGCAAAAAACAAACGAAAAATCTATTCACCTACTGATTCTAAACAATTATTAATGAAAACCAGTGGAATCAATTTAAAATTTTGATTTACGAATCATTTAGACATTTCTTTTTCTTCCTTTCACC
This sequence comes from Sepioteuthis lessoniana, assembly GCA_963585895.1. Lineage (NCBI taxonomy): Eukaryota > Metazoa > Mollusca > Cephalopoda > Myopsida > Loliginidae > Sepioteuthis > Sepioteuthis lessoniana. The sequence goes on along the minus strand of OY757918.1, from coordinate 66,324,406 downwards.
TTGAAATTTAATATTTTCTTTATCTAGATTTTCTCTGTTGGATACTCGTATCTTTTCATCGGACTATGGCGAGGATTACTTCAGCTCCCAGTTTTTTTTTTTTTGTGGCTTATCTTTCTTTTGTTGTGGACTGCATGCTGTTTTGTCGTGAGGAACAAACGGACACATCTCTTGTTGAGAAGAACAAATACCAAGTTATTTTTCTATTACTTCTAAGAGAAACGTCTTTTCTTTACAACATTCGGAGAGGGTTATACGTGTGTCTTAGCTCCCCAGGACCAACTTATTAAATTTCTAACTATTTTTTTGAACCTAGAACTTTTTGATCACATGACTAAGACTATCCAACCCCTACCAAACTCTCAAACTTATCTCGGGGTAATACCCTGTCACTCACACTCAGTTGACCTGATGTCTCCGAGTACGGTTTTTAATTCACTTTTTCAAATTCTTCTCTACCTTTCAAATAACAGATACAGCTACTCTATAATTTACCATATCTATCTTGATCTTTTAAAAGAGTTGACAAATGACCATTGCTATTTTAGAATTTTTATTCTTTTTTTTATTCAATCAGGTCTACTGGGGCTGTTGAATACACCGACTGCATCTCTGCAGAAGGATAAGGACATCCGTTACGAGTGACATGGATATGGTACTAAATTGCATCTGATGATTTGAGGCTCCAGTTCTGGAGATTTGGGGAATGTGGAGTACCCATTCATTACCATTACTCCTAGGTCCCCTCTGACTCGGAGTCATCGTATCTATTACGATTTCATCAAGGGGTCAAATAGAAATATTTAATCATTTCCAATGATTGAAATCATCTAATCGTGTGCATACAAATTACTTATGTTGAATAGAATTATTAGTAATACATAGCAATACATGAAACCATTTAACTGTGTTTAAATGTGCGCTGGTCCCTTTAAAAATAATTTTATCAACTAACTTTTCATTTTGAAGTGATTTAGAAGTCATATATATATATATATATATATATATATATATATATATGTGTGTGTGTGTGTGTGTGTGTGTGTGTGTATGTGTGAACAGGATTTCGCATTGAATAACCGACAAGGGTTGATATGCCATAAAACACGACCAACCAACCAAACATTTTTCACTCTTATTTTTATTTTTCATATTCTTAAGTTTTTGAAATTCTTGCTCTTCATTTTTTTATCTCTTAATGTTATACTTTATCTATTCGTCGTTAATGCATTTTTCCAGCGATCATGGATATAGGAAGAAACAAAAGAAAAGAAAAAAAAAGAAAAGAAAAGAAAACCGATTCACCAGCTGCAACAATTCAACTCCCTCAGGTGATTGTCTACCCCTGGCCTCCTTGAAGAGGTCAACATAAAAAAAAACTAAACAAAAACAAAACAAAACAAAATGAAACCAACCCTAAAGATTGGAAACTTCATCACAGTATCAAATCAGTGTTTTACCGTAAACTATCAGATTGTAAGAGTCAACAGAAAACCGTAATGTTTTTTTAAAAAAAAGTATAAGACACACACACACACACACACACACACACACACACACACACACACACACACACACACACACACACATATATATATATATATATATATGTGTGTCTGTGTGTGTGTCTGTGTGTGTGTATGTGTGTGTTTCTACATTAACTCAACATTTCTTCTGAACAAAGCTATCTGCTTGAAAGCACTAACAGAAAACTGAAAACAGAAGCAATAATTTTTCGAAAACAATCATGACAAAACAATGTATTTATATATATATATATATATATATATATATATATACAAATTCACACACATATATGCATATATATATACACACACACACACACACACACACACACACACACACACACACACACACACACACACATATATATATATACATATATATATATAATGTAAAGCAGCTGGTACCTGAGTTTTGGGAACGTGATTAATGAAACGAGAAGAGTATCAATGTCACTTGTTGACAGGTAACACTAAGCAAACAAGTATATACGTAAAAGGAATTTCGAAAGTGATTGTCAAAACGTCTGGATATTCTAAATTTGAACATCTTCAACTTGCTCTGTTTTATATCTAAAATATGAAGACATTTCAATTATCTATTTCCAAATTTCTTTCAAGTATCTATCTATCTATCTTGAGATCAGCATATAGCAATCTTGCAAATCATTCAATTTTATTGTTTTTTTTTATAACACGGATTATTCAAACTAACATTCTTATCTTTGTAGTTATAATAATATATCAGCTGATATATACTTCGGTCATCTAGAAGTGCAGAGATATCTACTTAATTAAGTTTAACTTTAGTTTGGCACAAGTTCACAAATTTAGAGTGCTGAGCGCCGTAGAAATTGTCTGCTGGGTTAACCTTTCTATGCTAAGATTTAAGACTTAAATTTCAAACGATAAAGGTTTATTATCCTTGCTAGAAGAGATGAGATAACATTGAAATTGTTTGATATCCATTGATAAAAAAATCTTCAACAGCAAATATGACGTGATCATATGAACTTTTAAGCCTACGAATTTTTTAGCCCGTATATATGTAACTTAAAAGTAATGAAGATTTCATTTTTTTCTATTGTTTTATAGCTATTAATTTTGTGTCTTCTCAAGAATATAATTCACAAACGTCAGATAAAACTTTATTCCCTCATAAAGATTTATCTGATGATTGTGTATTCTATTCTATAGAAGACATATAAAACTAATAGTAATGAAACAATGGTATAAAGGTGAGATTTTAATTACTTTTAATTCTTTATTACTCTGCTGGCCAGCATTTGAGCACTTTTCGTTTTATTAGTACGCTCTTTAAACGATTGCTTATTCTCATCTGTTGAGTATATATATATATATATATATATATATATATATATATATATATATGTGTGTGTGTGTGTGTGTGTGTGTGTGTGTGTGTGTGCATTCAACCACGACTATATGCAGAATATCGGTCGAAATATGAAAGCAACGAATATTTTGAATCAGATATGGAATTACGAAAATGATATCAGTACATTAGACACCATTTTATTTAAAAACTGTTTCAATTACTTTGAACATGACGGTAGATTGGTTGTTGGTTGTTTGGGTTTTATGGCATATCAAACTTTGCACGACGGTAGAGCGATATCTTAAAGTTAATAACGTTTTTAATTAATATTTTTCATCGGTAGAATTGAAATTATAAAAGTCATAAGATAAATTGTCAAAACGCAAGTCGAACATTTTTAGAAGAGATTAAATATAATAAGTTTGGATTTCTCTCATATCTGTCTCATTTTTTTTACCCTCAGAATCATTTGGATGCAATGTGCTCCGAAAATAATCAGTTAGGTAGCTGACCTAGACAGGATATCTTTCCGAAGAAAAAAGGCGATAATCTGAAACAGATTTTTAATTGGTATCATTTTGAGATGAGGCTTCTTAATCTGAGAATTAATTTTTTTTCGAGGCCCGTGGCGCAGCGGATAGAGGCATTGAGTCTCTACGGTTCCAGGTGAGCATTGTCAGAAGTTAGCTGTTTCAATTCCTACCCAAGCCGGCCAGAGGTTTACTTAGTCAAAAACGTGGTGCGATAGACAACAACTATGGAAGGCAGTAATTACTGGGGATACGGTTACAAGACTCAGCATTTCTATCCGAGGTCGCAGTAAATCACCTGAAGAAGGTCAGAGGTGAAATTTGGCCGAAACGGAGTGAAAGAAGAAACAACACAAGATGAGGACAAAAAGTCCGCAATAAAAAAAAAAGTTAATTCTCAGATTTTTAATTGTTTCTTTGGACTTGTTTATCAACTGAGAATTGCAATAAAAAGCAATAGAAATTGGATGAAATAAACACTTCTAATATATATATATATATATATATATATATATATATATATATATATATATATATATATATATATTATCAAAAAATTCTTGTCTATGATTTGTTTTACATTTTTTTATTTAGAAGGAGTCCCCGTAGCGTTGTGGCTAACGTGGTTATTTGTGACATCGTAGTAAGCGAGTTCGAACTGCAATCGCTCTATTAAGTTGATTTTGAACTTTCCTCTTGGGAAATGCGTGAATCTCTTCACCCCCGTAGCTATGAGTTAAATAGTTCCACTACTGCTCTTTGACAAGGATAGCTTTGACATTGAATAACCCACAAAGGTTGATATGCCATTAAATAAAGGAACCAACTCAAACCAAACCTTTTTGTTTATTCAACAATTTCCATTATTTATTATTTTTTTTACGATGTCTTTGTATTTGAATACTAGTCGACTACAGTCAACAGCTACTTTCAGTTGAATAAATCATATATAACTAGGGAAGGCTGGAGGATACGCGGCGGAAACGTCTAAAAACATATACGAAGTAAATAGTCCAATTATTAAAATTATATGATATTTAAAAGAAGTTTGAAAGTTTTGTTCGTTTATCCAACAATAGATAAGCATAAAAAGAAAGAGGTTGAGAAAAGAGAAAAGAAGGCACTTTCTTTCTTTCTTTCTTTCTTTCTTTCTTTCTTTCTGTCTTTCTTTCTTTTTTTCTTTCCCTATCTCCATTTCCCTTCACACAATTAGTTCAACATCAACTTACGGATTCGATGTTTCAGTAAGTGATTGATCTTAACGACAATACATGCCGTCTTGTGTTATATTATGCCTTGAGGTTTTGGAATCGCGTTCATTGTACGTTTATATTCATATTTTTTGCGTAGTTGTTTAAGAATTTTCTTGCGCACAATTATAGTGTTTCAAGCGTTCATGTTTACTATAAGTAATTTGGACATAGTACTACGTTATATTTCGCACACCAATAATTTGCAAGCAATTTTCAGTAACTACTACTACTACTACTACTACTTGCAAACAATTATAATTCTTCTTAATGCTTATAAATTTTACTCAGTCTTATGGTTTCAAGAATTCCTATCAAATACGAATAACTTTCAAATAAATCTATTTTATCTATAGATGAGACCCTAATATGTGCAACTATCCCGGGTCAGAGAGTGACCTAGAAATAATGTTAATGAAGGGATTTTCCACTCCCTAGTACCATCACCAATTGCAGTTTCGTGTCACGCCGAGGACACTCCCTTTTTTGGAGATTGGGGTTAAAGTCAGCGAATTATAATCCCTGTCAATGGGGGGTCAGTTTCGACGGATCCTTTCCTTATATTTTATAACGTTTGCTTTTTGGTTAAAAGATTTCGTTTTTGACTTGTCTCCTGCGACACGTGTGGGATTTGGATTCGCATCCTTTTTCTTCGGTAAATTTGCCTATCTGGGGGGGGGGGCGGCTGTGTTACCGAGTACTTTTGATCTGTTTCACAGATTCACGATTTGACAGTGATGACAAAATCAACAGAGATATGATGATAGAAATGTAATAAAGATTTTTTTTTTGACATTTTAAAGCTTAAGCCATATTTTGATTACTTATTTTAAAACGGTTTGCTAAAAATATTATAAATCTTAATGCACAACAAGCCTACGGAAAATATAGAGTTTGTGATCAGACCTACTTTCAGGGCCAAACCTTATGAACGTGAAAATAAGATGATCACCAGTAGTAATGGGGTCAGCTGTCTGGTCTGGATGGCGTGTGATAGATGTCCTGACCAGATTATATCACCAAGATACAAGTAACTGTTTTTACTTTGACCCCAAAATATATTGTGAGCATTCTTTTATCATTTTACTCCTTGCGAGTTCTTTACTGGAGTCCGATTGACATTAAGTCTCCTCATGTCTCCAGAACACTTCTCAGTATTCTAGCAGATCCCCAAAACGCACTGTCTTGAATTGTCTTGAATCTTCCTCTGGTTTCCAATTTCTCTTGTCTCTTTTCCAAGTCTTTGGGGACCGTTCCATGTGCATCAGATACAATTGGTATCATCGTCAACGTCATATTCCTTATTTTTTTTAGCTCTCTGGGAAGATCCAAGTATTTGTCTATCTTTTTATTTTCTTTCATTTTCGCTTTGTGCACAGATGATATATATTTTTTAAATTAACACTAGGTCTGGTCTTGTAACCACGTTTATGATTATTATTATTATTATTATTATTATTATTATTATTATTATTATTATTATTATCATCATTATTATTATGTTCACTCTGTTAAGAGTTTTTGACACCACTGTTAGCCGATGGTTTCTCACATGAGTTTGTGTAACAGTAAGTCTCCTCAAGTCTCCAGGACTCTTCTCAGTATTCTAACTGATTTTTATAAAGCTGTAGTTTATTATTGACTTGTATTTTCGTTTTTCTTTTTAATTTTAGTTGCTTTTCATCGAAAACACTCGGATTATATATCTATGATAGCGAGGAACAGAACGTATCAGATACAATAATACCGTAGGAAAAACTCACACCTCCTTTTGCTACCGGAAAACTTGGCTATTATTTCCACCTGCATTATCAATGGCTCTACGAGTGTAAAGCCAGCATATAACTCAATACATTGTCTCCGATTTTTTCTACGACCTTTTGGTTGTTTCGTTTTTACACAAAGGTAGTGGTTGTAGCAAATTTAATTAATTTCTTTTTATTAGATGAAGATTTGTCATTATTATCTCTTTTACGGTTTTTCACACCAGTTTTAACTGGTTCTTTTCGACTGAACTCTAAGAGACAGCAAGTCTCTTTAGGTCACCAGGACTCTTCTAAGTATTCTAGTTGATCATAAAAGTGCTGTAGTTTGGATCGTCTTGATTCTTCCTTTGATCTCCAAGTTAACCCAATCTGCCTTTAGGGACAGAACTACGGGTTCCAATACCAATAGAGATCACCGTCACCTTGATGTTCCACTTATCATTATTATTATTATTATTATTAATATCATTATTATATGCGAGTTTTTTTCACCAGTCTTTGCTGATTTTTTGTCACTGAAGTCTGAGTGACTGTAAGTCTCCTTAGGACTACTGGACTCTTCAGAGTATTCTAGCTGATGTTAACAGTGCTGTGGTCTGATTTGCAATTCCCAAGTCTCTTTTGCGAATTATTTTTCATTTATCACCCGCAGTTGCTAGTTGTCTTTCATTGGAGTAATAGTAAGTCTCCTCAGGTTTCCAGGATTTTTCTGAGTATTCTGGCCGCATGGTCTCGATTCTTCCCCTGATATCTAATTCCTATAGTTTTTTTACATCATTATTGTATTACTTCTAGCGAATTTTTTAAATATCAGCTTTAACTGATGCTTTTTTCCTTGGAGTTTGAATTACAACGAGTCTCCTCAGGTTTTTGGAACGCTTTTAACTATCCTAACCGATTTTAATTGTTCTGTGGTCTGGATGGTTTCAATTCTTCCTCTAATATCTGGTTCATCCAGTCTCATTTTCAGATTCTTGGGAACTGCTCCAAGGGCTCTAATCATAATTGGCATCTCTGTCATCAAGTTCCACATCATTTTCCGTTTTTCAGCAAGGTCCAGGTATTTGTCCAGCTTTCTGCATCCGTTTGTTTTTACTCTGTGGCCTGCTGGCACGACAAAATCCACTAGATGATAAGTTCTTTTTTTAATTGATTAATTGTATTCTGGCTTGTATTTGGGGTTCTACTTGCATCTCAAAGACCCGGAGAATTTCATGTGTTTCATTTTCAATGACAGATTCTTGTTTGTTGCATGCCAGCATGATCAGATTTGAATCTCCAACACCTAGTCAATTTTGACAAGTATTTACTTTTATCGTTCGAATTTTCCTTGTCGTTTATTGTAACTCGGTTGATTATTTTTTGAAAGCGAGGAGCAACACGAATCAGTCGGAAAAAGTAAAAAGAAAGAAAATCATTCGTGAAAATGTTATTCTTTGTTAATCGTACGCGAGACTTAGATTTTATCTAACAGATTTTATGAAAATAAATAAGTATACGTTGCTTTGATTCTAGTGACTTCTTGCAGCCACCCCTTTTTCTTTATCATCCCACTGGATTCGATGGTGCGCCCCTACCCCAAACGAGGGAGCAGTGTCGTTCACTCTGTCAATAACTGTTCGATACAAATATAAATTAGTTCATTATTTGATATTTTTCTTCAAAGATTATTTCATTGAAAATTAGGCAATTGCACGTAGCATTTGAATCAACAGGACAGTGATTACCGGGTAAATAGGATTACCATATTCACCAAAAGAAACACCAGTTTAAATAAGACGTTATATATTTACACTTGCCGGTCAAATAGCAAAGTCAGCCATTCTTTACGTATTGACCAGCAAAGTATCTATCTATCTATCTATCTATCTATCTATTCTTGAAAAGTTACCGTGCAACTCCAAACCAGAATGTGCCGGGTCACCTGCTGAGGCTTTTATGATCCGGATGATCCGTCCACATTAACGTCACACACCCAGTTCCATACGATTTTCTCAGGAGAAATACGGTTATGGGAAACTGAAACCGTAAACCTGGCGCTGTACAGTATTACATACTGTACCTGATCAATCCGTGCTTGCAAAAGACTATCCAGTTGGTGTTGAAAGTGGGAACAAAGTCACATTGTGCACCATACTGAACAATTATGTAAACGTACAGTCTTTTTTTTTTTTTCTGGGTCCGGCATGTAAACTAATGAAGCCTTTCTGAATTACAGGATTACAGGATCTAGGCCTTCCGTTCGATATTTTTGGGGGCACTTTTGAATTTTCTAAGAATTACCGACGTAAAAAAGGCTAAAAAGGGGGGGAAACAAGAAGGAAAGGCCACATTCGAAGGCGGTTTAAATCACTGTTGGTCCATTGGCGCCAAGAGTCGTGCTAGTAGATACCACAAAAGGGAGGGGTGTTAGGCAGTCTACCTCCAAACGAATCTATTATTTGTACACCTCTGTTTGATATGAATGGGATCATTCTATTCACCATAAATGATGGGTGACACAATCGGCAGGAAGGAAAAAAAAATAAAAGAAAGACTGGGGTATATTTCAACCAGAGACCAAGACGTCGAACTATTTTTTTTTATCATGATGAACATAGCAAAAGTCAATAGACACTAAACAACCGTACATGTATCTTTTTGTCATTTTTCTTTTATGTTGGGAAATATTGTGCCAGAGTGCTCTCTATAATATTTGATATTCATTTATATATTGACCAGCGACAAACTGATTCGATATCCTATCATCTCTTCAAGAGAGTAGAATAAACTTTCACTGCTTAAGATTTAAATCTAAATTTTTGAAATGACTGGTTTTGCGTGTCATGATCACACACGATCAATTTTATTTTCCCGATATTTTAAAAAATATTCTAAAAGATGTAATTAAACTAATATATAATCTAATACTTTAGCGCCGATTTCATCTTCATAAAAGTATTCAAAATAAGAAAATAGTGTTCATTTCTATATTTAATCATAAAAATATCATCTATTTTGCGCATTTTAAAATGTATTTGTTTTATCATCGACATTTAGATATAAATTCAGTTCTATCAAAGAGAGATTTTTTTCTTGTTATTTATAGTAGATAATTGATATTATTTAAGCATGAGGGACGCCTTGTTTGAATATTATTTTATAAGTATGTCATATATATATTTAATCGTATGGAATACGAGCTCACCTGAGGATCAACGATGTGAAATTCTAATTTAAGAGTTTTTACCTGTTTTATTATTATCTTATTTTTTACTTGGAATATATTTTGAGCGTGCACAGTAAAAAAAAAAAAGCAAACGATTTTTGAGTTTATTTTAACCACAATTGAATATATATATATCCCGGGGGTGAACAGTTTGTTGAAGGAATTAACGGCTGCCACCCGCGTAATGAAAGGTTCTTATAACCGGGAGAGCACTCTGGTATCCGATAACACAAAATATAAAAAAAAGCGAAAGCCACTACATATGCGTTATTATTCCTGAGCTGACGTATGTCGCCGAAATGGCTGAGCGGTTACATCGATCCCAGCTTGAAGCGTCCTGCGTCTCAAGCCAAACTGAAGAGTAGTGATACAACGAAACAGTCTAGATGACGATATATATATATATATATATATATATATATATATATATATATATATATATATATGCTGAAAGTAATTAAGATGTCACCAAATTGATATAGTTATTTTACGATAAGTGTAAGATGTCTTCTACAGAATAGACGCAATCGTCAGACGGAATTTATTGATATAAGATTTTATCTGATAATTGTCTTCTAATGACTTGAAGACATATGAAACCATCAGTTATGAAACACTGGTAAAAAGGTGAGATCTTAACTTAATTTCTTTTAATTTTATACTGCTCTGCTGGCCTGCATTTGAGCACTTCTCGACTTATTAAGCGCTTTATAAACGATTGCTTATTCTCTTCTGTTTATATATATATATATATATATATATATATATATATATATATATGCTGAGTATACCAAAAGCCACTTGATGTTTTAACGGTCCTCAAAATTTTATCAAAAAGAGAAATAAAACCAAGTTAAAAAACGCTTGATAAATAAGGTTTATTAAAATGACATTAAATGCGCAAAAGATCCATCATTTAGTTTATATAACCGCTTCCCGTCTTACAACCAAATTGTGGATTGTTTGATAAAGTTCATGTGTACTAATGGCTTTAATTTCTTGCAATAACTTTTGTTGTAGACCATCAAAACCGCACGCTCTGAATATTTGTTGTACACTACATTTCGGAATTTTACAAGCTCTGATAACAGAAATTAAATTTGCGAGGCAAAAAAACATTTGCACCGCACAGTTATTGTGTTGTCATAATTACTTTATTTTCTTATAGTGAAGATCGACATTTCCGCAGAACATCAATTAGTGAATAAGACTCATCAAACTTTGAAAAATATTAGATTCATTATTGCAGTCTTTGAAAGTGAAGAAAATAGAAAAAGTAATCCGAAAGAGATGAATATATCATAAAGGAAAGTAACAGTTAAAACGTTTCGGTTTTAGTTTTAGTAAATCTTTATCAGGGCTTTAATATGGTGAAACAAGTGTTGCTGGAACAACGATGGATACCTAAATTGGATAAAATAACTGGGGAAAAGAAAAAATATATATACAAAGAAAGATCATATAATCGTTCAGTCATTTGATCAGCATTCTTTTTTGAAAAACTATCTCGTGATTAGCACAGCCAATGATGTTTAAACGTGTGGATCTTTCAATTCGTTTGTATCTCCTAGAAATTCCACACATTTAAATATTTCCTGAGCCAATCTCATTATAATTAAAAAGAAAGAGCGCTGATTGAATGATTGTATATATATTTTTCTTTTTCCTTGTTATTGTATTTTATGAAGACATAAATCGTTGTTCTAGCAACACTTGTTTCACCATTTTAAAGTCCTGATGAAGTCTTACTAAAACCGAAACGTTTTAACTTTATAATTAATTCATCACTTTTAGATTACTTTGTTTTACTATTTTCTTCATACTGCCATTTCCATTAGTTACTTCCAGTCGTTGAATGTGTATCTTTGCATAAATCTTACTGAGATTTATAAAGCACGTGAAGCTGTCTGCATTTTCTCCCTTCTTTCACAATGATTTTTCTATCGTTGGTCTAATGTCTAAGACCATACTAAAGGAAAAGATGAATGCGAAAATTATAAACCACATTTATATAGCTAAAAGATGATAACATTCTTAACTATTTTTCATATGATTAGTTGATGTTTTTGTTCATTTAAATATGAAGTGACTTTTGGCATCTCCCATATATATACACACACACACTCACACAAACACACACACACACACACACATATATATATATATATATATATATATATATATATACATGGCCTGTTTCCTTGCTGAGATATTGGTACATTTTTCACTGATACCAGTAAGCGGATTCGAGTACAGATAAAATTTATGATTTTGAATGACAATTTTCAAAGCTGGTTGGTAAGGATTGATCCCTTGGGAGATGTGCCGCTACAATATTCCTTTATCTTTCTCCTTTGTTTTAGTGCGTGTCGTACTAAACACAGCTGAACACACACACACACACACACACATATATATATATAAATATATGTACATATATATATAATTAAAATTGATAGACTCACCGTTAGATAAAGTTTAAAACGGCTCTAAAACCAATAAGATTATACACGAAAGTTGAAATAATATATATTAAGAGAAAAAGCAACAAATGACTCAGGCTTTTAGAAAATCGATCGTCAGATGAATTTTTTTACTGACGTAGTTAAAAGTAACTCATTTGATGATCAATTACGTGAAACTTCAAGTCGTGAGTTGTTTTAACTCTTAAAGCACACACACACACACACACACACACACACACACACACACACACACACACACACACAAACATGTATATATTAATAGAATACGACAGAATGATCTTCAGAAATTAAAATTGCCACTGCGCAGACGCTGATAATGGTGAAGAGGTAAGCAAACAGCAATATAAGGCATCCATGTAATTTCAGTGGAAAAAAAATTCTAGGCCACTGCGTGGTCACATCTTGTGGCCTGCTGGCTCTCCAGATGTTTTTCCTTGTGATTACTTCCCCTAGGGATAGCTGAAGGCTCAAGACTTCAAATGTAAATCGCAGACAACTGACAATCTGAAAGATTTTATTTGTCAGCAAAACGCTGCAACACCTAGTGTAATGATTTTGTAAATACTGCAAAATTTCTGGGTAAGGTTCAAGGAGTGTATAGCTCACGAGGAACAATGTTTAGGCGATATAATCTTTAAAATAAAATTATGGCCATAACAAAAAAAAGTAGCGAATATTGTTTTTTCTTATATAAAAATCAAATTTTGAATTGGATCTATGTTGTCTTTTTTATTTACGTTCCAAAGACGAAAGATCATCCTGTCGGACCTTGTATATTATAATATATCAAAAGTTCACGAGAAAACTGTCTGGACAGCAATTAAACAAGATTTAAGACCAGACCTTAACCCCTTGATTACGTTATATGGTGCGTTTTAGAAATGCAACTTCCCATCGAAATATTGGACTGCTATTGAGGAAGAATGGAATAAAATGTCTGAAGAATTTATTTTTAAGACATGTAAATCCTTTTGAAGGCGTGTTGATACAATAATGAAAAAAAGGTAGCCATATTGAGTAAATTTACTGTTTTGTATCTATCTTGTTATTTTGTTGTTTATTTTTTAAAATTAAAATTAATCTTGTTTTATGATCGAGTCATTTATTATTATACTAAAATATTTGTAATTTTGCTTCCGCACCCTGTATTGCGATTTAACACAAATAGTTCTATTCAATACCAATAAGAATCTCTAGGAAAAGACTGAACAGTTCTATTTGACGCACTGGGTGAGAGCCTAACAACCACTCCTGGTCAGGGTGAACCTGAGAATAATGGTAAAGGGGTACCCCACATTCACCCAACTCAAAGACTAGAGATTTACCATCAAATGTGGTTTAATTCTATAACCAAGACAAAATTTCGGCCGTGGATTCTTAAGTCAATATTATGTTGTAATTTTGTATTTTATACATAGTTTTCTTAATTTTTAAACATTTTATATTGTTTATAAAATGTTGAAACCAGTTATTTACCTGTAAAGCAGGTAAATAACATTTTACATTTTTCAACTATTTTTCAAGCTCGGGGCTCAGGGTGGAGAGGCCCGTGGTCGTGAGAAACCCTGGTTTGTAAGGGATAATACATCTTTGGATCAAATTGATATGAAGACAAAAAGGGTATCGATAAACAGAAATAAAATAAATTGGATTGAGGAAACTGAACAGCGACAATATTCTTCTTCTTCTTCTTCTTCTTCTTCTTCTTCTTCTTCTTCTTCTTCTTCTTCTTCTTCTTCTTCTTCTTCTTCTGTTATATTTTATTGTATTAGTAATGGATATCAAACATTATAATCCTTCAACCATAATTCTTCGTTCTATTTCACCATAATAAGAAACCTGATCACCAAGAAAATTTCAAATAATTTTCAAATTCAAAATTGAAGAACCTACTAAACTTCTAACGTTCTACGTCTGTTTTCATGACGATTATATCAACAATATCCTTTTTTTTTTTAAATTTCAAAAGGATTATTTTAAATTATCTTAAGAAACTGTAAAAGCAAAATTGGTTAGAGGAATGAATTGTTAATTACAGCAACTTGGTTTTCAGTTTTTCTGCTATATTTCTTGACCACATATACCAGTATTTTAAGAATCGAACGTGACGTTAAAAGGCAAGTGTATAAAACCTGTTATCGCTTCAACAACAACAATAACAACAGCTGGATTTAGTATTTAGCTGAAAAATTTGAAAATTATATACAGCATATTTAAGAGATTATATATATAGATTCAGACATAAATTAAGAGAAAAAAATAAGGAAAGAAAAAAATTTGAATACGAGAAAGGGTAAAATTAAAACGTCAATATCTTATTTTTTCATTAAATATTGATTACAGTTTTCGATTCTGCGATCGAGTAAGACATTTTTTAGGTATCGTTTAAACATGACAGATTAGAATAACTGACAGATTTTTTTATAAATAATTCGTTATCAGGAAGCACACACACACACACACACACACACACACACACACACACACACATATATATATATATATATATATGTATATATAAATATATATGTGTGTGTGCGTGCGTGCGTGCGTATATTTGTATACCTGTATATATATGTATATATGTATATATAAATATATTTGCATTTATTTAAATATACATATGTATATATATGCGTATACATATATATATATGAATATATATATATATATATATATATATATATATAAATGTATATGCACATATGTAAACATATATGTGTATGTGTATATATGTATACGTATATATATGTATATATGCATGCGTATATATATATATATATATATGCATGTATATATATATATGAATATCGTTTAAATATGACAGACTAGAATAACTGACATATTTTTATTATTTGTTATTTGAAACTTATATATATATATATATATATATATGTGTGTGTGTGTGTGCACGTGTATCTGTGTGTTTGTATACCTGTATATATATGTATATATGAATATGTATGCATATATAAATATACATATGCATATATATGTATATATATGCGTATATGTATATGTAAATGTATATATATATGTATATAAATGTATATGCACATATGTAAACATATATGTATAGGTGTACATATGTATAAGTATATATATGTATATATGCATGTGTATGTATATATATGCATATATGTATATACATATGTATGAATATTTATATATATATATATATATGTATATTTATACATGTATATATATGCAGGCATGCATATGCATGAATATATATATATATATATATATATATATATATATATATATATATATATTGTCTGTAAACTGGCGAAGAGTTATTTCAATGATTTTTAGAAATCT
The DNA here is from genome assembly GCA_963585895.1 of Sepioteuthis lessoniana. Taxonomy (NCBI): domain Eukaryota; kingdom Metazoa; phylum Mollusca; class Cephalopoda; order Myopsida; family Loliginidae; genus Sepioteuthis; species Sepioteuthis lessoniana. The sequence goes on along the minus strand of OY757918.1, from coordinate 66,308,983 downwards.
AATAAGTGAATACAGCAAATAAGTACACCGAGAATACAAAATCATGCACATCTCTATGGGGAAGCTGATCCTCTGGGAATTGTACAAGAGACTGAAACTTCATAATACTGGTAAATAGCATAGGTTGAAACCAGAATCTGTCCTCGTAAATGAGACACATGAGACTGACAGGAATTTTGAGATACGAACGGATCACTAAATCCTGAGCAGAAAACCAAACTTAATTGTTATAAACGTCTAGACGTCACTGTTGCAGCAGATGAAAGAGTTAGCATAAAGGAAAGCGAGAAAAAAAAAAGCATGGATCTTGCCTGGGAGTCAAAAAGAAATTGTGGAATACGAGTAAGACAGTTGTACTAGTTGTATTTGGTGCATTCGGAGCAATCCCCAAGAACTCGGAAAAGAGAATAGGGGAACTAGAAATTCGAGAATGAATTAAGACCATCCATACAACAGCACTGCTAGAATATATGGAAGAATCTAGGGGAAGTAAGGAGACTTGCTGTCAGTAAACCACAATGAAAATAAACCATTTACTACTGCTGTGCAAAAACCTATAAAGAGCAGAAAAGTGATTTTATTAGTATTTTTAGAATCTTAATTTTAAGATACTTTATGTTTTTTCAACTGCAATTCGTCAATCATTTAAGTTTGAGTTGCTTTTAAAAGATTAACACCGCAAGAGTTGTAATGAAAATAAGCTAGTAAATGCATTTAAAATAATCAAAATGAAAAACAATGATGAGTAAAAAAAAAATAATAATGAGTGATAAAGTTTCATTTTAAAATAGAAGTAATGGGCCCGTCTGATTAAAAAGAATATTAGAAGGTCTAGATTCCCCATTCTGTTTTTTTTTATTTTCACAGCATTTCAACTGTTGTATTCTCCGGTCTTCTTTAAGGATTGTAGCTTTGGAATAGTCAAGAAAATCTTTTAAAAAGATACTGGAAATATTGAAAATATTAGAATGAAATAAAACTGTTTATTCTGTATCATTATCAAAATCAGCCAGGGTGTTGACGAGTGTGCTTGAATATTGACGTAACATATTGTCACTTGATCCCTTGCAATAAGCACCAGAGAAAAATGGGGTCAAATTTGATCTTATTACAACTATTACTGCTACTACTACTACTATTGATGTGGACCAAAGAACAAGAAACTAATTACCATGCATAAGGCATTACACCCAAGAGATGGCTTTGACAGACTATATGTATCGAGAAAGGAGGAAGTAAGAGGACTTGTCAGCATTGAAGACAACGTTGACGCATCGATACAGCGACTCGAGGACTACATAGAAAAGCACGAAGGAGGACTGTAGCCACCAGAAACGATTCTGTCAACACGAAGTCCAACAGAATGACAATAGCTAGAAAACAAAAATGGGAAGAAAAACAACTCTATGGGCTTTTTGAACGACTAATAAACAACAACTCACACGAGAAAAACCTGGACGTGGCTAAGAAAAGGAAACCTTAATAGAGAAACAGAATCTTCCCTAATAGCAACTCAAAACAACGCCATAAGAACCAATCATATAAAAGCGAGAATAGATAAGAAGCACCAAATAGCAAATGTAGGTTATGTCGTGAAAGAGAGAAACGATCACTCACATAAGCGAATGCAGCAAATTAGCACAGAAGGAGCAAATTAGCACAGACACGACTGGGTGGGCAAGATAATCTACAGGGAGATGTACAAGAAATTTGAATTTGATCAGACGAACAAATGGTATATGCACACCCCAGCATCTGTCCTAGAGAATGACACACATAAACTCCTATGGGACTTTGACATACAAACGGATCACCCAATCTCTTTAAGAAGACCAGTCCTTATAATAATCAACAAAAAAAAAAAAAAAAAAGAAAAAAAAGTGAACTTGCAAAATTGTGGACTTTGCAGTCCTGGCTAACCACTGAATATAATTGAAGGAAAGTGAAAAGAAAAATAAGTACTGGGACATTGCTAGGGAATCGAAAAAATTATGGAACATGAAGGTGACAATTATACTAATCGTGATTGGTGCTTTTGGTACAATTACCAAAGGATTATTAAAGGGACTGGAGGACTTGGAGGTAGGAGGACGAGTGGAGACCATCCAAACTACAACATGATTGAATACTGAGAAGAGTCCTGGAGACTTGAGGACACTTGCTGTCACTCAAACTCCAGAGAAAGACCATTAGCTAAAACTGATGTGAAAAACCCACAAGGAGTAAATAATAATAATAATAACCATCCGCTAACGTTAGTGTGAAAATCTCTCAAAGGGAGTAAAATAATAATGTGTGGATATCTTAAGCGATAAACTGACGAAATCTCATACGAAAAGACTTGGATATGACGAAGAAAGGGAAACTGAATCTTTTCTAATAGCAGCACTAAACAACACCATAAGGACTAATTAGGTTAAAGCGAAAATAGATAAGATACAAGGGAAAAGCAAGCGTAGGTTGTGTGGTGATAGAAACGAAACGATTAATCGCATTATAAGCAAATGCAGCAAACTAACGCAAAAAGAGAACAAGAATAGACATGGCTGGGTGGGGAAAGTAATCCACTGGGATTTGTGCAAGAAATGAAAATTTTACAACATTACCAAATGGTATATGCACAAACTAAAATCTTTCCTGGAGAATGGGATGGACAAAATTCTCAGAAATTTTGAGATTCAAACGGATCGCCTAATCCCGGCCAGAAGACTAGACCTAGTGATTATTAAAAAAAAAAAGAAAAAAGAAAAAAAGAAGAAAAAAAAAGAACCTGCCGAAAAGTGGACTTTGCCGTCTTCGGCGGACCACACAATGAAAATTAAAGAAAACGAAAGGAGAAACAAGTGTTTAGACCTTGCCAAAGAACTAAAAAAGCTATGGAACATGAAAGTGACGTTTATACCAATAGTAATTGGTGCACCTGAAATGATCCCAGAAGATTTGGTAAGGAGGCTGTAAGAGTTGGAAAGCAGAGCACAAGCCGAGACCATCCAAACTACAGCATTGTTGAGGTCGGCCAGAATACTGAGAAGAGTCCTTGAGATTTAAGGAAACTTGCTGTTTCTCAGACTCCAATGAAAGACCATCAGCTTACGTTGGTATGAAAAACTTGCAAGGGATAATAATAACAATAATAATAATAATAATGAATTGCCCAATTTTGGTCAGAAAACCAGTCCTTAACAAGGAAAAAAAGTAGTTAGATAATGAACTTCGATTTTCTAACGGATTCGAGTGAAATTGAAGGAAAACGAAAAACAGGATAGGTACCGGTAGTTTGTCAGAAGACCGGATCCCTTCTCCACATAAATAAATGAATGAAATAGATAAATAAATAAATAAATAGATAAATGTTCCCCAATAAAAACAAACAAAAACAAAAAAAACAAAAACAAAACAACAAACCAAAAACAAAAACAATAATTCAGAACAAAACAAAGTATTGGACAAGAAAATGACAGTGATATCGATAATACTCAGAACTCATGAAACAATTCCTAACACCACCAAACAAGAATAACAACAACAACAACATGGAGAAGAGACTGCACGAGGTGGAGATCCGTGGAAAGGTTGAAACAGCCAAGACATCACAGAACTGTTGAAATTAGCAAGATAATTAAAAGAATTTGCTGTCACTTGAGCTCTAATGGAGATCACTTGCTATTACTTGTGGGAAAACACACGAAGATAAAAATGTTTTTGATGATGAAAACGCTTCGAGTTCCGAATCATTTTTCTTATCGTGCTAATAGGCTTTACTGATGAGGAAGCCGACAAAATTGCTTGTTGCACTTCCTGACGAGGCTTTTCTACAGTTAGAACAGCTTTAAACGGCATTCGTTGCACGTGAAAAGATAATAATTTCACAGAGCGGTTATAGGAATTCTCAAAAATGAAAATGAAATTAAATAAAAAGAAAAATAGAGAAAAAGAAAATCTTTTTTAAGAACCATTTATCATAATCTATTTAGCATAGCTAATAACGCATTCTGTTGGAATTGAACCATACCAGCCAATTGGTTTGCCATCCAGATATGCTCATTAACTATCACACTATGGAAGTCGACCTAGAACCATTTATCATATCATCCGTATCTATCTATCTATCTATCTATCAGAATACATTAAGTTAGAATTGAACTATGCAAACGAATTGGCATGCCAACCAGATATACTTGTTAACCATGACACTATGGAAGTCGTCCAAGAACCATTTGTCAAATCATTAGTATCTCTGTTTATCTGTCTGCCTGTCTCTCTTTCTCTCTCTCAGTCACTATCACTCACCCACTCTCTTTCTCTCTCTAAAGCACATTAAGTCAAGATTGAACTCATTATAACGAATTGGCATGTACTTTTTAACCATCACAATACTGTAGGCATAATTGAACCATTATTTTTATATCATCAGGTAATGAATCTTATCTATAAATTTCAATAGGAATCCGACAGATTCAAGAGCTGTCTAGCACCGAGTTTAAAATGTTTCTCATGCTTCTCTCAAATATGTGAACGTAATCGTAAAAATAAGTACACAAAAAACATGTTAGAATTGAACACCTCTTTAGAACGGAACCATATCACACGGGATATTTTAGAAAACTTTTATTAAGTTTGATCAGCTCTGTAATATTACTATGTTGACATATTACTTAGCTTTGCGCAACGATGTGACATACTATTTTGAACAAACCCAGAGGGCCGCACCCTACAAAACAGTTGCTGTATGGCAATTTACTCAAAAAGCATTCTAGTAAGTCGAGCAAGACATGCTAAGCACTGCTTGTGAAGTAAGGACAAACTCATAAACGGCGTTTTCATATGGACTCCTACACATGGACATACCAGTGTTTGCTCATCAGTAATAACTTACTGCTATGTGCGGACACTGGGTGCTTTCTAGATGACTTAAAAAAGGCGATTGCTTATAGGTTCAGTTTTTTTTAGTTTAATGGCATATCAATCTTTATGCGTTATTTAATGCGAAACAGTAATGGTACTATTTAACCGACAGCTGGGAAGGATAAGGGAGTTCATGCCTTTTCTCAGGGTATTAGTTCGTAAGTGAACGTAATAATACGGCTGGAATTTGAACTTGCTTACTATGATCTTGCAATATAGCACGTTAGCCACTACACTACGGGGACAACCTCCAATACCAGAATGGTCACTAACTTAGTAACATCCGAACAGAGATGAAGTTCATTAGTGATCTAGTCAATCATATAACTTTTTTACCCAGCCAGCCTCACTATTCAATATACAGACATCATCTCTTGTTTATATATTTCATTTGCATAAATATATTATTAGCATAAAGCAGATTAACAGCTTAAAAGATAAACGAAAGGATTATGATTAAACTTTTATACTTCATTATCATTCCCCCATTAGAGACACCGGCTTGAGTCTGTTTAAAAATTAATATTTCCATTGCTTATTAATCCATTTAAAATGATTCTTGTTCTAACATTGTCCATAGAAAGGGAAATACAATAAACCTCTGTTTAATTGACTAATTCAAAAATCGTAATGATAGCCTTGTCGTCGGAGATTTGTATACGCCGACTGCATTCTGTGCAGAGGGCTAAAACTCCTTGAAAAGAGGAGTCCTGCGTATGACTTCAAACTAGATCTGGGGATGAGGCTCCAGTTCTGGAGATCTGAGGAGTGTGGAGTACCACTTCATTACCGTTGCTCCCAAATTCGCTCTGAGCCAGAGTGGTCGTGCCTCTTCGCGTCATATCTAGACTGGTATTTGAAAGTTATTTGTATTAGAAAGGAATACTTAATACGATATGACAATGTCGAATTTTTTGGTATCAAGACTATTGAAACTATAATTATTTACAGGGCATTATCATTATTAATCACTTGAAACCATATAATTGCCAGCAAATTATTTGTGAACGATGGGAATACTTGAAGCCAAATTAAATCGTCAAACTTCTACCAAACTCTGAGCGTGAGTTATTTGGTTGTCGGACTAATTGCGAAAAAGAGGATACTCACTGGGAAAACTAGACAGATAAAAAAATCATTACAAGAAAGAATTGTTCGCATATTACTCTAAAAATATAACAGGTCAATTCTCTCTCTCTCTCTCTCTATATATATATATATATATATATAGAATTAACTTAAATCGCTAGTCGAAAATCTTCTACTAAAGTTTCACCTTAACGGATCATCAGGAAGTTTCGCCTAAACCATTCTAAGGAGAAATTGCCTTTATTCACCAAAAACCTCCACCTATCCTAAAATTTGCATAAAAAAAAAATAAATAAATAAAAAAAAAATAAATAAATCAAAAAAATAAATAAATCAAATTTTTTTTTTTTATTTATTTTTTTTTTTATTTTATTGATTTATTTATTTTATTTATTTTTTTTTTTTATTTATTTTTTTTATTTATTTTTATTTTTATTTTTTTTTTTTATGCAAATTTTAGGATAGGTGGAGGTTTTTGGTGAATAAAGGCAATTTCTCCTTAGAATGGTTTAGGCGAAACTTCCTGATGATCCGTTAAGGTGAAACTTTAGTAGAAGATTTTCGACTAGCGATTTAAGTTAATTCTATAATTGGCTCCATTGGTTAATGTTGAGCACTTTAGTAATTATAGCATTGCAGTATTCGCGGAGGGTTTTTTGGTTTTCTTTTGGCCACTGACTTAGTGCCCCTTGATTTTTTTCAAGGAGTAGGACGAGGTTGGTCTTTTCTTTCTTTTTTACCCCAAAAAACTTTTTTCTTTTTCCTCTGGACCGTGATTCGAGATATTTTCATCTCTTGTTCCTGGCCAGGGGTTTTTTGTTTTTTTCTGGTACCGTGAATACTGGTAGATAATTGATTAGTAAATATATATATATATATATATATATATATATATATATATATATATACACTAGCGACTCAAAGTTTGGGACAAAATTTTTTTTTTCATGTCTTTAAATAAATAAATAATTTTTTTCGAAATGAATATAAAATAATATCAATCTCAAAGCAAATTTATATTTTCTTTTTATCAAAGAATCCATCAAGAATATTTATTAGAACAGAGCAAATTCTTAGCATCCTTCAAGTAACTTGTAAAAATATGTTCGAGGAAATGATTTTCAAGTTGTATGAAAATGTGTAAACAACCCTTGCTTATGTTTGGGCAGTTCACTGCGAACTTTACTATCAATTGCAAAATTAGCTATAATTATGAATTTTGAGAAACAATTCACGGTGGCCCCAAACTTTCGATCGGTAGAGAATCATCATCCTGTCGCGCCATCAGCACAGATATCCCTGACCCTCTGTCGCCACCCTTCTCTATCGTCCATTGCTTCCAGCAGGTCCTCAGGGATACATCTCGAGCGGCACAGAGTTGGTGTATGAAGGTTCTAGATGGTTGTCCTGCCTTTGCTCGTCCACGTGAAGGGGTCTATATATATATATATATATATATATTGGAGAAACAAGAAAATCAATAAGAATATTCCATTATAAATTTATTTTGCTCGTTAATTGATGGGCTCATCAGATATATATATATATATATATATATATATATATATATATATATATATATATTATGGGAAATCAACTGATTTCCATACAAAAAAGTGTTAATTTTTGCGCAAAAAATCGGGTTGAAAAGCTGTAATTTTTGAACCTGTATTTTTGTATATTAATCGGCGTTTACGCGCTGTTTTTAAAATTTCTTTGAGATATGCTGACGATAATATTTGTCTTGTCGCAAAAAATTTGAAGGATCAAAACCCAAAATAATTTAAGAAATCTTTTCCCTTCTAGAATGTTAAAAATACATTTTTTTTAAATAATTCAAATCTTTGATAAATCATCAACTCTTTTCTATCAAATTTTAATTAATTTAATTATAAATAGTGATAAAATGAATACATCAGTTGGTTTTACGAATTTATTCCGTAAAAAACACAAACTTTCGGTTTTTATTTTTTAAATGAAAGAACCTTACTCTCTGTTCCTTAAGATTGCATTTAATTTCAAAATTGCTTAATAATTCAAATAAAATATTGTTTAAATCAATATTCGTACTCCTATTGAATCTTTCCCTTTGTTGATGAAAATTTCTGCAGTAGCCGTGTACATATTAACTGATAAATATACTTTCTCTCTTACATTGTGACATACTCACACTAAGATCTTTTAAACACATAAAATATGTCAACTAGGCACGGACAATTCAAATCACATCGTGAAGTTTTTCTCTCTTGTAATATTTATGCTCTAATATCATCTTTTCTTATAAGAAAAGACTTTGAAACTTCAGTTTTTTTTCAACAAACTTATAGAAATAACATTTATCAATTTGATTCAATCACTTACTCAATTATCTGTTTCATATATTTAAAGTTATATTGTGGTTTTTCTGATGACGTCAGAGTAACGTAAAAAATTCTGTTGTTATTTAATAGGTTTCTTTCTTTCTTTCTTTCTTTCTTTCTTTCTTTCTTTCTTTCTTTTCATAATTCTCCCACGCTTTTCAATTTCTTTCTTTCTTTCTTTCTTTCTTTCTTTCTTTGTCAACAGAGCCTTAATCTTGAGCCTAGAAACAAGCAAAGTGCTTATTCATACCCAAAATAATCTCCTCATTAATGGCAAGAGTTATTTCAGTTATCATATTGAGTTAAGAAGTAGGGTGTAGGTCGGCATCAAACCTAATGGCCGACGAAGTGACTGTCCTTAATCTAAGAACTTGTAAAGTACAAGAGCCACTTCTATTGTAAGGTGATTTAAGAGAATAAGTGATTTCAATCTTAAAGCTAAACGGATAAGCGATACCACTGCACCGTATTTGCCGCACAAAAAATTATGCAAATATTACGCAGTGTCCAGTCAGGTGGTATTATAACAAGAGTGTTGTCTACAAAAGTTCGAAATGGGTTTTGGGATAAGTTGCTGTGGTCGACTAAATGCCATAGCAGGTTATCTAAAAACCCAGATACCTCAGCCGATACAGCAATGATAAATTTCAGAAAGACAATCGGATTAAACATTTATTACAGGCCTTTGAAATTTGTTGACCAGTTGGTATACCTCGGTAGGAATATCTCACCCATTGAAAGCAATGTCAAAATGCGCATCGGTAAAGCATGCACTGCTACTGACAGGTAAACGACCATATGGAAATTAGAATTCTCCGATAAGATAAAATGAAAATTCTTCCAAACTGTAGCCATGTTAATACTATTATATGACTGCACCACATACTTTAACGAAATATAGAGAAAAACCTACATCAGACTTTTTTTTCTATCTGTATTATGTTAGACTTTTTTAAAAAATATATAATTTGATTTTATCTTTCCTTTATATTATTTTCATTCATGACGTTTCAGCCGTTCGTCTTCTGGCCTAGAATTGGTAAGATTGTATTTATTACAATGCTGGCAGATTCTGTACAGTGTCTGTTAGAATTCTAATTGCGTATGAATTAAAAACAAAATCTATGATAAATAGAATAACATTCAGACAGGAACCGGCTTACCATTTGTACTGTAACGAAACTCTCGGATGAGAAAAAGCTAGATGGGAACTATACATGAATTATGCGTATAGTTTGGAACAAATCCTGGAAGCAGTATCCTATGTTATATGGCCACATGTTCCATCTTGTAAGCCACCCAAATAAGACGAGCAAGACATGTTGGGCACTGCGAGGGGAGTAAGAACGAACTCATAGGCGACGTTTTCTTGTGGACTCCGACACATGAACATGCAAGTGTTGGATAACCAACAAAAATTTACAAACATCAGCTTTGTGTGGAAATTCTGTACGTCGTCATGAGGACTTACAAAGAACAATCGCTGATAGGGACGGATGGAGAGAGAGAGAGAGAGAGAGAGAGAGAGAGAGAGAGAGAGAGAGAGAGAGAGAGAGTTAAAGGAATCCATGCTGTCGACACGCCTTGTTGCTGATAAAGGTGGGTGTTAAACGCCTTAATAAGCTACATTAGATAAACAATGTTTATAGTCACAGATAAATTAGAATATGGTTTAATAATTTGTTATAGGTCAGCAATAGTTATGTTTTTTTAATAACAGATACTGGTATCACGAGTAATAAAAGCATATAGACAATATAATATCTACTTTTGAAAACACGGGTACTTTGAATAATTTTACGATATCGTTTTGTGAACGGAAGTGAATAATAACACTTATAAAGAATCGAGTCAATGATTTACAGCAAATATTCGTGTATCATTTTAAGCAATTATAATAAACAAGTGATATAAACTTTTTTGACAAATTTTCTGCAACGTTTCGTCAAAAGAATTTGATAACGGTACTGTAATAGAATTTCACCAAACACGGATATTATTGGGTACGTGCAGGAGCAGACGGGTAAAGCAATGGCCTGGAAATTACTCCGATGTCGTCAGGTGCAGGTTGAGGAAGTGCTGGTGTCATAGAAGACACACCTGAGAGAAGTTGGAAAGTGAAGAAAGAGTCCAATATCGGAAACCGAACTGGTACGAATACAGGAAGAGAGACTCAACTTATAGACCGATAAAGAAGGTGAGACGCGCGTTTTCTGAGAAAGGGTAAACTGAAGGATACGTGTAACGTTGTAAGCGAGAGCTAAATAAAGTGGTCACAGGGTGCAAACTGATAATATATATATAAAAAAACACCGGAAAAGAGACAAGTTCATAAAGCTAAATGTAATAAAATATACTTCATTTGGCCATTTAACGTTTTACACCTGACACAAGGTCAAATGCATCAGGTACCCAGTGAGATTCGAACTCATTATAGAATTAGCATGGTTTGCCAAACCATTACATCACTAAGCCATTTAACGAGTTGGTTTATGAATGTATCACATCTGGCAAAAAACCCACGTGTATGAGGTACCTAGTGAGGATTGAACGCACTAAAGTTGTGATGATATGTTAAGTTATCTTGTTAGATATTTCGTCGTTATTTAATGAACTTATTTTACTGAGTTTATCACGTCTGACTCTAGGCCAGATGTTTGAGGCACCCGGTGAAATTCGAATTCATTAGAATAGTAATGATATGCGAACGTGTGAACCATTACCCCTATAACGACTTTCAATGAACTGAGTTTACTAAATTTATCATATCTGACGCAAGACCACATGTTTGAGGCACCTGGTGAGGATCAAATTCACTACTGCAGTAAACAGTTTGGTGAGACAGCCTGTTAACAATTACACCACAGTAAGGTGCTCTTCTAAGCCATTTTAGCAAATTTTTAAGAAAATTATCACATCTTGCACATGGCCTCAGATTGGAAGCACCCGGCGAGAGTCAAAATCACTATGGTAGTTGCGGTCTGTTAGACTATTTCGTTAACCAGTACATCAGGATGAAGCGTCCAACAAGCCATTTAATCAGTTGATTTAAGAGTTTTAAAAATCTGACATAAGGCCACAGCCGCAGGAACCCCAGTGTGGATCGTTATCATTACAGTAATAATCGTCTGGTCGGGTAGCTGGTTAATCATAATATCGTTCATTGTGAGGCGCCGAAGCCATTTAACGAGTTTATCACATCATAACAAATTCGATATAATAAACAGTGCATACATTTTGCTAAGAGATATCTGATGTTTTGAATTAATATGCAATTTTTTATGCCTAAATTCTTTGATTTATTAAAATTTCGAGAAATGCGTGAAGCGCATATCTATTAACCATTTATTTAAAAAAACAGTGATTTCAGAAGAAAACGCATGCAATATAAAAGAAACGGTCACGATATTTTGATAAGTTTTCAGATAATTTAGCTGAACATATCCTGATTAAATAGGTAAATAATTAATAACAACAGGACCTTGCCAGAAAACTGAAAAAGAAAAACCAAACAAAAAAACAACAACAAGCAAACAATAACTATGGAACATGAAGATGACGGTGATACCAGTTTTAGTTAGTGCACTTGGAACAGTCCAGAAAGGTTTGGGAAAAAACTGGAGGAATTGGAAATCAGAGGAAGAATCGAGGCTATCAAGACCACAGCAATGTTAAAATTGGCAAGAATACTGAGAAGAGTCCCAGAGATCTGCGGAGACTTTTTGTCACTCAAGTGAAAGACCCTCAGCTAACGATCGTGTGAAAAACTCACGAATAATAATAATAATAATAATGATAATAATTTTTGCTAAGAATGAAAAAGAATTGTAATCCCTGTAATTGTAATGGAATTTTTGATTGAAAAATGTGCGATACTTGTAAAAAAAAACGAAAAAGGGGAGCAACTGAAGGAATAGAACTGCTCAATTAGGAAAGCATCAGAACAATTAGAGAAAAGAAAAGCTACAAATATCAAGGAATATTAGAAAAAGACATCATGAAGTAAATAGAGATAAAAGAAAAAGGAAGAAAGAACTACCCCAGAAGGACAAGAAAACTTCTTGAAAACAAACTCAGAAGTAGAACTCTCACAAAAAGAAAAGATATATGAGTCAGCTCCATTCTTAAAATGGACAAGAGAGGAACTCTGATAGATAGACCAAAGAACAAGGCAATTGATATCGATGCACAAGATCTTACACTCAAGTGACGACATTGATAGACTCCATGTGACAAGAAAAGAAGGAGGAAGCATTGCGTTAATGGATCAATGCAAGGATTTGAAGAATATATTAATAAGAACAAAGAGAGACTAGTTACACACCACCAGTAATAACAATAACAAGACAAAGAAAAAACGAAAATGGTAAGAAAAACAAGTGTATATATATTTCAAGCGACCAATTTAGGCCATTGCAAATGAAATGACTTGGATGTGGTAACGAAAAAGGAAACTAAAGAGAGAAACTGAATCTCTAATAATAGCAGCACAAAGTATTGCCATACGAAGTGATTACATCAAAGTAAAAATTGACAATACGCAGGAGAATTGCAAATGTAGGTTATTTGGTGATAGAGATGGAATCGTTAATCACATAAGTAGATGCAACAAACAAGCACAAAAATATTACAAGAACAGGCACATCTAGATAGGGAAAGTGATCCACAGGAAATTGTGCAAAATATAGAAATTTCCCCTTACTAACAATTAGTATATGCACAAACCAGAAGCTGTCCTTGAAAATGAAACGCAGATAATTCTTTGGGACTTTGAAATACAAAAGGATCATTCAGTCCAGGCCAGAAAGCCAGACCTGGTTTCAATTAGGAAGAAAAGAATGAACATATCACATAGTTGGATTTTGTTGTATCAGCAGACTACAGAGAGGTGAAAGAAGGGGAAAGCTGGATAAAAACCTCGACCTTGCTAGAGAGCTGAAAAAGCTGTCGAACAAGAAAGTGTCAGTAGTACCAGTTATAGTTCGGCCTTTGGAACAGTCGTCAAAAATCTGGAAAAGAGACTCGGTAAACTGAGATTAGAGGAAGAATCGAAACCATCTAAACCACAGCATTACGAAAATCGGCTAGGATACTTAGAAAAGTCCTAGAAACCTGAGGAGATATACTGTCACTCCAACTCTAGTAAAAGCTTTTCAATTAGAGCTTGTGTGTAAAACTCGCAGTGATACATAATGACGTATAAAGTTTTTTTTTTGTTATAATATGATAAAAAACAAACAAACAAACAACAACAACAACAACAACAACAGCAACAACAACAAAATAACATCAACAAATAAACTAAAAAGACAGGTTTTAAAACTCGACATGCTTGCAATACATGACTAAAAAAATCGACATGATTGCAATACATGACTAAAAACACGACATTATTGCAATACATGACTAAAAACTCGACATGATTGCAATACATGACTAAAAACACGACATTATTGCAATACATGACTAAAAAAATCGACATTATTGCAATACATGACTAAAAACACGGCATGATTGCAATACATGACTAAAAACACGACATTATTGCAATACATGACTAAAAACTTGACATGATTGCAATACATGACTAAAAACTCGACATGATTGCAATACATGACTAAAAATTGTTTACCCCGAAAATACTATGGAAGGTAATTAAGTGTCTTTCATTTGCAAGTTTTTCTTTTCAGATTAACACGAATTTTTCTTTTTCGTTTTGGAAATTTATCTTGATCAATAAAAGCAAAGAACAGAGAACCTTGTTTGTCATTTAAGATTCACGAAAGAAAAAAAAAGATAAATTTCAAACAATATAAAAATTTCTCCTGCATATACATTAAAAAATCAATTTGATTTAAGAAAAAACAGATGATTTAAAGACGGATATTTGGCAGAAAATTAACAAAATTATTACAAAAAAAAAATCTAGAAGATTGCAAAAACTAAGACATCAAAGAACACACACACACACACACACACACACACACACACACACACACACACACACACACACACCTATATACATATATATATATATATATAGCATCTGGTGATCGATTTTCTCATCGTGAAACTGGCAGTAATGGTAAAAGGCTTTTGAGGACTGCAATGTTAAAGGTTTCTTAAGTTTTAAAAAGCGATTTTATCAACTGTCAGTATTAGACTATATATATATATATATATATATATATTGGTTCTCATCCATACCAGACTGTTTTTCCATGGTTTTCAATGTCCGTTTAAAACCGTTCATTGAAATCAAAGTTTGCATAGTAAAATACAGAAGAGCCCATGACTAGAACTCTTTTTGTTGGCTTGTCCTTCATCTAGCACAGTATCCCGCCGTTTAATACCTGGAAAATGCTGGATGTCTAATCCAAAGAAAAACAGCTCATGATATACAGCGATTTTGTGTATTGCCATAAATTGGAAACTCTTTTGAATTTGGAAACGGTCTATTATGACAATCTTGTTTGATTCCCACGAAGAATCCAATAAATGGTTCTTCTGAACACATAGAAAGCCATTTATTTAACCCAAAGAAATAAAAGTCAGATGTTAATAAATTGTCTCGGTTACATATGGTATTAAAATCGTTTGTTACGATCTCAACAAACATACATCACTTGAAACCCCCAAATAACCAGATTTTTATAAAAATACCCGGATATTATACAAGACCAACAGTAAAGACACCCCACCCAATCCCCAAAACATTAAAAAACAAAACAAAAACAGATTTTAAATATTCGAGGCCTTAAACCCCAACCCTCAAGAAGATACTTGGACAAGGACAATGGGTTCTTAATGTATTTAAGAATCAAAATTCCATCCTTTCTAATAATACTGAGTGACGTTGACCAATGCCTCGCCGATTAGTACCATACTTGTTTAAATGGTGACTCTAACACTACATCAACCAATATTTCAATGGTCAACGCTACGTTAGTTCAAAACAAATATGTAAAAAGCCAGTTCACTTCAATCATTATATGACTTGAGACAATGTAAATTAACCCCGTCTAATTTCCATAACAATGAATTGTACCATTCTCAATATGGCTGGAGGTACAGCCAAAAGCGTACGAAACTCACGAATCATTTGAAGAATTTCTACATTCATTCAATCTAGACGTATATTCTCTTGTTTACAAATAAGAAAAAACACCCCAAAATAAAGCTCCCCACCCACAAAACAAGCAAGAAAAAAAACAAAACAAACATCTCATACATTCTTCCTTGTCTGTTTTTTTGTTCAAACAGACATTCATGAAAAACTGCTGCATATATATATATATATATATATATATATATATATATATATATATATAGGCAGCTGTTTTATATGAGGGTGAGCTGAAAAGTTCATAGGCTGTCCAAGATACTTTCATAGAATGACACAAATTAAGGTTTTTCAGCATAGTCCTTCTTGCGGTCCATCCATTTTTTCCATCGGTGTTGCAGGGGTTTGATCCGATAGGTCAAGATAGTAATCAGAAGCAAATGACGTTATTCCATGAACTTTTAGACAAGGAACTTTTCAGCCCATTATTGTACGTAAAGAATATATATATATATATATATATATATATATATATATATATATATATATATATTGTGTGTATATATATATATATATATATATATATATATATATATATATATATATTGTAGGTAAAGAATATATATATATATATATATATATATATATATATATATAATATTTTCACTTAATAATGTTCAATCGATGTGTTTAATATTCTTCTCTGAATTAGGTGCATGGACAAGGAAGAAGATTATGTTAAAAAATAGATGTTTGTTGTGTACAATAAATGCATTTTAAAACTCAATTGGCTGCGTACTTATTGACATACGTTCATATGTGCGCATGTGTTCGAGGTTGGATCAATAACTCCGTAGCCAGACACGTAATTTGCTGAATTCTGATCTAAAATTAATGTTATCAAAATCGATGTTATCAACTTTGATAACTGAATTAAGTGCATTGACAAGGAAGGGGGTTATGTTGAAAAATAAATTTTTGCTGTGTACAATAAATGCATTTTTAATCATTAGGCTACGGGTTTATTGATACTGATTCACTTAGGTACGCAGACAGACCTTTTTCATAGATAGACCTTTTGAAGAATTGTATAATAGGAATATCGAGGGTAAAACAGTTTCCTTTTTTTGGGTGGGGGGTTTAGTGATAAAATATACTTTTAAAAGAAATCAAGTATTTTAGTAAAATACAGATTTTACAAGAATACTGATTTCTTTTTCGAACAGTGCCAATATCAAGAGAACAATGAAAAATGGTTTTTAAAAAATCATAATTCTTCTGTGATTTTCGCTTGAATTCTGATTGCACACAAAAATGATTTTTATGCTTGTACAGAATAGGCCACCCATAAAGATTAACGATAATTTTTTTTATGTACAAAAAATCATATAGAAATGTTATACTTATTTTCACCACACAGATTAGACCAAATTTCATATGCTTCATCTTAATTTCAACTGGATATGTGCAGTCTACTTCCAAATTTATAAATCGGTTATCAGCCATAACTCAACATCTTCAGAGTTGTAGGAAAAAAGAACAAGTACGACCGACAGCTGAATTCTAGCTCGCGAAGACGTAATTTTAAAACAAATGTTTAGCCAATGAATAATGAAGCAGATGTATGAAGCTTATTCTTACCTGAATGGTGTAAGTATAATACCTAATATATTTTTGCATATTGTGACAAAAGAAACGTAAATCTTAATGGGGAGGGCGATATTCTGTTCAAGGACCATTTTTTCGTCATAAGGGCCGAATTTGTAGTTATTCAAGTTTTGTGAGAAAAGGAAAAAAGCTGAATGCAAGTGAAGACATTTTTTAAAAGATCAAAAATAATAGTGACAAAGCCTATAAATATTTAAAAAAACAAAGGAAATATTCAAGACTGTTTTGTATATGCTACTTGTATAGATAGATAATGAAAGAATAAGTAGATTTGCACATTATTTATATTCATTTATTGGTAGCCATTCTGTTGAATAGTGGTTTGCCAGCTAGTCTCGCAGACCATTGCAACACGGGTAAGAATCATTCTTAGTGGATACCCCATAATTATTCTTTTGCCAGAGTAGCAAGGTAGGTAAGTATTTGAAAAAAAAGGAAAAAAAAAAATCATAGATCGGCTTATATACAATAACGGACCGTGATAAAAAAAAAAAGACTAAAGCTTTCTTTTTCAAAGTTTTACAATATTGAATTTAAACGAAGGCGCGTGAACTGCTGAGATTTAATAAAAGAAATAACGTCTAGACGATTCATTGATCTTTTTCGGTGATTTTTGAACTGCAGTCTTTCACAAGAAACAATGCCAGCATTTTACATACTCAGCAGACCATGGTGTTTTATACTTAAGACCTTCTCATGGAATAAGCTAAGGGCCAGAACGAGAAGCCTATTTGGTGTCTAAATTTCTGATACGAAGCTTGATTATTTTTATCGTTAAGCAGCAAGACACATAGCGTAACCGTTATAAGCGTTAGTTCCCGAAGCTTCTAAGGAGACAATCATCAGGAGGTTGCAGGTTCAACCCTGACTGCAGGAATACTTAACACTTGTTCCCGGTTATGGCTAACGGAATCAGAACTGGCGACCTCCGTGGATTCATTAAAGGACTTAGTTCGAAGTTCCGTGTCGGTTCCCGAGTTCGACAAACACCTGAAGGAGGACATATCGGCCGAAACGTAGTGGAAATAACAATAAAGATGAAGACAATAATCCGAAAACCCTTAATGATAAAAAAGAAGCCTATTTAATAATATTTGAGACCGACGTATTTTAATTTCGGTTTGAGATTTCGCTATTTCTCTTCTGTAGTTGTTTAAGTGATACAAAGGAAGTTTGACACTTGGAATCACTTTTACCATTATTCACTTGACGAAAGTATTATATCTATATGTATTATATTCTTCGGACTATACTAAATCTTTGGGGTTGTCCTGGTGGTGTAATGGTTAAAGCGCTGGACTGCGGAATCGTAGTAAGCGAGTTCGAACTCGAGTCGCACTATTACGTTCACTTTCGGAAAAATACCATTGGAGAAGGTATGAACCCCCAGTTATGGGTTAAATAGCATCTCTGCTGTTCTTCGAGAAGGATGGCTTTGGTATTAAATAACCCATGAAGGTTGATATGCCATCAACCAAAAAGAAACCGCAACTGAACTCAATTATCTTATGTTTATTTGAAAAACAAACATTTTTTGGATTGAAATTTACTGCTAAAATTTCATTTAGGAATCTTAATGTTCGAAGTTATTTAAATTTTTTAATTTAAAGTCGATTTAACATTTTTCTTTTAAAATTTAAATGAATAATGTGAAATAAACTTTATTTAACATTTTTCACTATGTTAATTTGATATTTCCTAAAAACAAATAAATAAGCTTTTCCATAAATTTAAATGTTTTTCGTATCATTGTGCCAAAAATTTGTTTTCAGTAAGCAAAAATCTTGATTCTTTTCCACAGTCCCTATTAATCTTATCGGAATGTAAAGTTTTTCACTTTAAAATTAAAGAAAAATCTCATTTATTAAGAATAAAAAGTTAACGTATCTTGTTCGGCTTAATTTTTAGAAAACTTTTTCCATGACTTTGTTTTTACACAACGACATTTATTTAAATATCTCATTATTCATACCAAAGTTATTTTGATATTTTTCTCAATAATATTCTTATTTATAAGAAATAATGATATATTAAATTTTTATGAGTAATTTGTGTTTACTGTTTTTTAAGCTTATTTAAAAACTAAAGTTGGATTTTTGTTTTAAATTTACAATTAAAAACCTAAAATAGAAGCGAATTTTATGCTTTTTATATAAAGAAATTAATGAAAAAGTCATTTAAGAATGTTATTACGCTAAGGTAATACGATAATTAAATTCAATGACTTTAAGAATTTGATATTTAGAATTTTTAATGTCTATATATTTCCTTATTCTTCTTATATTCACTCAATTTGAAGATGACGAAATCTTTTCTTATTCTACTAACACTCTCTCTGTTTGAAGATGTCGATATCCTTTCTTATTTACTTATATTTTCTCTGTTTGAAAAAAAATTATTACCAAAAAGTTTGTTTTACAATAAACAAAACAATAAAGTTAAATCCGCAGGATGTAACATAAGTAGATCTAGTACTTACTCCAATTGAATAATGGTAAAAGTTATTCCAAGTGTAGAGGCAAACATTTCTTTGCCTTTTTTAAGCCGACTTTTGAAGCGAGCAAGCGAAATCTCAAACCAAAACGAAAATTCCTCACTTTCAAACATTTTGAAATGAACCTCCTGTTTTGATTCTTAGTTTACGTCATGAGAAGGTCTTTTGCACGGAACGCCATACACCATACCGAAAAGGAAAAATTAATCATGGGAGTAAGACATTTGAGGACATGAAAACATTAAAAGAAATGTGACAACGCAGCTTCAGACCATATCAAAAGAAGAGTTTCAGAAGTTCTTCGACCAATAGAAAACTCGCTGGAATAACTGTGTTGAATTCTAAGGGGACTATTTAAAAGATAATTAAAGTTATATTCGTCGTTAGTTTCTGTCTTGGTAATTACAGTTTCAGTCTCGAAACTTTTAAAACATATCTCGTTCATAAAATAGTCCAATTCTGTCAATATTGCTTACAGAAATTTCTGAAGATTGACGATAGTTAATTTAAAAAAAAAGGTTTCGGTATTTATTTTCGACCAGTTGAAAACCCGATAGAATGAATGTGTTGAATGCCATAAGAAATATTTAGAATATAATATTCTTAAAACAGATTATCAATTCAATGTTTTAGTTTTCTAAATGCCAAGTGAATTTTGCGTCCCCCCATATATATATATATATATATATAGAATCTACATAGACGAATAAATCAAGCATCTTATATATAATAATCAATTTGACAATATCTATATTTATGTGTGTATGTACATACACACATAAACCAATATTCATTTGTGACCTATGCATACACTCATACGCCATATACATAAAAAACATATATATTATTATAACATGAACAAACGCTGTGGATGGCGCGAAAAACGTTTTGATGAAATATATCCAAAATAAAGTTTACAGAAAAAAATGTTTGAAATGTCTTCACTATTATCACATTTTTTTTCCTCCATATTCTCTGTTATACACATTGACAAACGTCGTTCCTTTGGGAAAATTTCAACACCTTATCATTAAACACAATTAAATAAATTTGCATTTAACCTTCAAAGGTTAAAAAAGATGGCACATCGCGCGGTAATTTTTTCCGATCTGAGTTAAAATACGCACCGCCTTTCGATCTATGACAAGAATATCTGATAAGCAGGAAATTGTACAATTAAACTCCTTGTTTTTTGTCATTCACAAACGTTTTGACCGCTATATTCGCCGGATTTCTTTAGTGAGAAAAATGAAACAAGCAGCATACATCAAGATGCCAGAGAAATATGTCTGTCAGATCAGCACGGACTTTAATTGGTTGTAGATTCCTCTATTCAACAAAGAAGGGATTCGAAATTGGGTTCTGAGAACAATTCCATGTACCCCCTAATCCCACCCCCCAAATCTATTTGGCACTGTTTTTGTTTTGCACTCCGAAGAAAAAGACCAGAACAAGATTCCCTTTCTTTACGGAGGAGCATATTACACCTGTAGATGTTTGGAGAATATACCGACTGAAACATCCCGTGAACAACACCGAAAAAAATTGAGTTTAATTGTCCGAACAGTCCTTTAAACATGGCTGTAATTTGAATGTTGATTACCTTCATTATCATCCTTGATTTTGACTCGTATTATCCTCCATCTTTTAAATTCTAGTTGTTTTTTATCGCAACTTATTGGGCTGTTACTTTTACAATGACGAGGAACTAGGCGCATCGTAAACAAGAGTAAAGAGCTTCCAAAGCAAAGATAAACATGAGTTCGAATCTCATCGGGAGCTTATTATTTGTTCTTACTTTCGATGGGAGCTCTTTCCTTGTTGTTGCAGAAGTGAAGACCCGAGTCAGTTGCATTGAACAACTAGAACAAAGAAGTTGGAAGATAATACTAGTCAAAACTATTGATAATAATATTTGACTGAGCTTCATCTGAAATATAAATTCAATCATATATACCGTTAATAACCTTTTTTTAACATAACAGAAAATAGGCATTAAAGTGCCTGCCATTATTTAGCGACTATTGCAATGAAAAGGGTTATATTTTTATTCGTTTGAACAGTTTGTTGAAATTATATTGATGCGATCTGTGCACTTAAAGTAAGACTTGACGTGTCTAATATTTTAGTGGCCAATAATAATAATAATAATAATAATAATAATAATAGTTCGTTTCTCATTAATTAATTTTTGACTTTACATGCTCCTAAGGATAAGTGATGCATTTTGCAAATCCTACAGAAGCCCATTTGTTTTTTTCTGAACCATGCAGCTTGTTGAACAGTCGTTGAGGGTAGAACGACCAGAGCTTATCAGGAAAAAGCAACAATAATAAGATGAAAGAAAAACTGGCTAAAAATTGATGCTAATGACTAGGCTTCATCTAGTAAGTAGGAAGTTCGGACAACTGAAGACTACTACTACTACTACTACTACTACTACTACTACTACTAGCGCGAGAACAAGCAACAGAAATAAGGTAGAAAAAACTATTTAAAACTTAATAATCTAAGAAATCCAGATTACGTAACACGATTACATCTACAACGACTAAAAGGCATAAAAAAGGATCAAATATATGAATCAAATACATGAATAAAAAACCAGTAAAAAATTAACTATAATTTCATAATTAATTACTTGAAATTCGGTCAATTCAAAATTATTATTTTTAAGTTATACCAAAGGATAATTATGTGGGCGTTTTTATCCATACTATTTACATATCTTACACTTACACATACGTACATCCTTTCAAGGGGATTCACGCGTATGCCCTCATATATATATATATATATATATATATATATATATATATATATATATCAATGTGTGATTATATGAAAAACATATTTAAAAATAATATTTGAAGCAGAAGAAAGTGTAAATGTAGCATCTCTATTTAATTTCAACAAAAATGTTATAGCCAAAATATTTTTTATCCCAGATCAAAATAAAGCTTTAGCGTTGAGGCGTGCATATGATATATATATATATATATATATATATATATATATATATATATATATGTATAAGTTTACCAACCCATATTCAAATATATATATATATATATATAGTTATATGGTTTATTATATTTATAAATAAAGGGTGCTCAATATCGGAGATAGAGCATATGTAGATATAAGTTTGAATAGCATAGACAGAGTCAATGGGGCAGGGTGACTGTTAGTTCCTCGCCCGGGCTAAGATCATCATTTTGATGATCTTGGCTTGATGATCATCCATCACCGTTAACTCAGAGTCTACTCTATTCAAACTTAAAACAATATATATATATATATATATATATATATATATATATATATATATATATAAAACTTTAAGACAAATACAGTTCGTTTAAAAACCCCAAAATGTTAGTTTAAAAAAATAAAAAAGCAGTACCAACAGTTGCAAATAAAAAAAGTGCTCTATGCAAGAAATATCGTAGAGCCAATAGGACAATATCATTAAAAAGAAAAGCGAATCTAATCATCCAACTCTTGATTTTAAGTTTCCAAATTTCTTGGCCAAAATTTGATGTTCAAGAAAGTGAAAGTGAAAGTTGTAAGTTGGGGGATTTTTTTCGTTTTTCTTTTGATATATATATATATATATATATTTAATCACTCATTTATATGAGTATATATTGCTAAGATTCTTATAAGCATAGATCGAAACGCTTTTGCATATCATATTTTAGATTGGGTGACAATGGAAAAATCTGTTATCCTAATATTTTTGCCACTCCGGTTATTCATTTTTTTTTCAATCCTAATTCGTGTGGTCGGTGAATGTGACGAGAAAGACTGACTCTCGTGATGAGAGATCGCCGCAGAATACCGTTCGTTGAATGTCCTCAATACACAGACGACGGGTAACTCTCAATAACGGATTGCATACTACTTCCGTTTCGCTCTTAACTTCCGTTTTTTCCCCTCTTTGTGTCCATTTTTTCCTTTAGATTTTGCTGATTCATTGTTACGAATTTGACAAGTTTGTATTGCTTCTTAAACAGGCCCCCAAAATACTTTTGGCCGTCGTCATGGCGGTGGCTTGAGTGAATGCACGCGTCACGTGACTTAATGAATGAGAGAAGATGAGTGTTGAATGAATAGAAGAGGGTTGGTGACGTGATACGGCGTTAGCAAGCGAGCCAACGAATGAAAATGGTGGGATGTATGTAATACAGTTTTTAAATTTTCTTGATAGATTTCAACCGTTGGGAGAATTGTGTTGTTGAAGTTTAGGTTTACTCGTGGTAAGGAAGGCTATCGACCAGGCACCAGAAATAAAGCCCCAACACCCTCCATTGCACTTGAATGAAGCTATAAACGGAATGAAAGGTGTTTGTGTGGAATGCAAATAAATGAAAGAGGTTAGATAAATAGTTGATTGGTTCGCTATATTTCGTTTGAAGGTAGAAGTAGTCTCCTCCAAGAGCTGCTTCCTCAGACAGATTTTGGATAACTTCACAAGAACACAGGATAAAGAATTACTTGTGGGGTTAGCACTACTTTTGAAAATATTTTTATGACTCAGAACATTAAGGAAGAACAGAAGAAACGAGAATGATTGTAATTATGCTGCTACTTCAGCCAAATTTGGATAATTACATCAATGATTAGAAAGACTTCTGATGGTAGTCGTACTTCTGAAAAATATCATTTATTTTTTTGTGATATTGGACAGTGGGTGGATGTATTTTGCATATAAAGGAATGGGATAAATATATCGTCATGCTACGAGGAGAAAGAAGGGTATACAAAAAGGGAACACGGAACAACAGACTTGAATCATAATAACGTATTTTGTAAGAGTATATCATTCTATAACACAAAACATTTATGAGACTGAGAAGTTTGAACGAATCTAGATTACGATATAAGTAATTATGTTAAGAAAGAAAATAAATGAGAGAGTGAGTGAATAGATGAGAGAGAGAGAGAGAGAGAGAGAGAGAGAGAGAGAGAGAGAGAGAGAGAGAGAGAGAGTCTAGGAGTGAGTCAGTAAAGGAATGGATGAAGAAAAGAGTGGGTGAGTAACTAAATGAACAAGTGAGAGTGTGGGTAAGAGAATGAGTGAATAAGAGAGAGAGAGAGAGAGAGAGAGAGAGAGAGAGAGAGAGAATGAATGAAGAAGTGAATGATGGAAGGAGAGTGGGAGGGAGTGGAAGGCTTAGTGAGGAGAGGGGTGAGATTGGCTGGCGCCGGTGCGTTGGGCTGGTCAATGTGTTTGTCTGGTAAAATCATTTAGTGTCGGATAAGTGTACCGAGTGGTAATGGATTTTTTCTTTTTGTTGTTGCTTTGAGTGCGTGTGCGTGTGCGTGCGTGTGCGTATTACATCAGCACAAAATTGAAAGAGTTTTGTGTACGTTTCTGTGTGCGTGTGTGTGTGTGTATGAAATTGAAAGCGAATTTTGTACATTTTGTGTGTGTAATACTCCAGCATAAAATTGAGAGCTATTTTGTGTATTACATCAGTATAAAGTGGAAAGAGAGTTTTGTATGTATTTCTGAGTGTGTGTGTATCACATAAGCATAAAAATGAAATTTTGTGTGCGTGTGTGTGCATTACATCAGCAAAAAATTGAAATTTTTTTTTTGGTGTGTATAAAATCAGCATAAAATGGGAAGAGATTTTTGTGTATGTTTCTGCGTGTGTATCACATCAGCATAAAATGGGAAGAGATTTTTGTGTATGTTTCTGCGTGTGTATTACATCAACATAAAATGGGAAGAGATTTTGGTGTATGTTTCTGCGTGTGTATTACATCAACATAAAATAGGAAGAGATTTTGGTGTATGTTTCTGCGTGTGTATTACATCAACATAAAATGGGAAGAGATTTTTGTGTCTGTTTCTGCGTGTGTATTACATCAGCATAAAATGGGAAGAGATTTTGGTGTATGTTTCTGCGTGTGTATTACATCAGCATAAAATTAGGATTTTTCATGTGTCCTTGTGTGTATTGCCTCAGCATAACATCAATTATATGTATTCTGAGTGTGTATTACATTAGCTAAAAATGCAAAGAGATTTTTTTTGTGAGTCCGTATGTGTTTCTGTGCGTACGTGTATTACATCAACACAAAAGTGAGTTTTTTTTGTGGTGTTCGGTAGCACCCTTTTATTTTTGTTTTCACTTTCATTGACCGTGCGGTAATGAATCACACCAACTCGGCATTTGTAATGGAAATTCGAATATTCGGCAGTGGCGGTAGTCAACTGCTCATTTCCCTGAACCTGGGTAGCAATTCTTTTTGTTTGAAATTTTTTTTTTAAGTATCGGAATGTGTTGAGATATGAAATAAGAAGTACAGGTGGGCTGATTTAGTACAGGTGCAAAATAATATATTCATTTCTTTTCTTTCTTTTTTTTATTAAATATTTTATCTTCCATCAAATTAATTCAATAAAAATAGAATTAGAATTCTAAGTCAAGGAAAATAGGACTCGTCTTTAGAGACAAAACTATTTAAAAATTTTTTTTGATGTTTAATTTTTTTCTAGGTAAGACAAGTAATGGCATTATTATTTCAAAATCCTTTTTAAGGCGTTTTGTAAACTGGCATCAAGAGATATCTGTAATGGCGCTGACGAGAGGTTTCTTGATATTCATGGGAATTCAAACCTGTAATAAAAAAGAAGAAAAATATTGGTATTAGGGAAAAATAAATTTTTGATAATTTTTAATAATTAAAAAAAGATTATAATGCTTCTTATCGTTATTTCAGTGTAAATACTTTTTTTTTTCCATATTTCAACACCTTAAAAATGATATCCTCGTCTACTTACCATAATAGCGCAAAAAGTTTCTATTTATTACGGACACAGTTCGGTCGGCTGTGGCTGTAGAATACACCGAGTGCATCTCAGCAAAGTATAACATACCCGTTCGAAATATGCGAAATGTACATGGAATGGTCGTGACATATATACATAGAACATAGGAATCTCGAAACACGAAAAACACTTACGACTTCTTAGTTCAGGTACGAAACTTTTTATTACCTTTGAGTTTAAAGGTTCTTTGACATAAGGAGAGAGATACACATTCTTTCTATTCTGGATTTTCCATCTGCACCCCCATCTCGTGCGATACCTGCCCAAGGCCTCTGCGAGCAAGCGAACGTCAACCGTCTTCTCCCGAGGCAGGATTCAACTCAACTAACTGACTTTTTCAAAATCCCCCAAATCCTCCGCGCGCTTCCGGTGCGTGACGTCACCCTCACTCTGTAGCCCTGTTTACCATCAGGGTCATTGTGACATCTCTGAGTGACACGTCCGTTCCGCGCGCGCGTGTGTAAACACCTGTGTTAATGTTGCACCTAAGTAACCCATGCACGGAGCCGAAAGGTTCTCAGCCAAACTAAACCCAAAGGCATGAAAAGAAATCCCTCGGCCATTATATTACAAAAGGAATAAGACTACTCCCACCAAAATGTGTCCTGGATATATTAAACAATCTGATGGTGAGGTTTTGGAGAATGTGGAGTATCTCTTCCTTGCCATCGCTCCCAGGTCTACTTTGGCCCGGAGTGGTAGCACCTGATAGCGTCCTACCTATGGGTCAAATCGTTCTGTTTGATCATTTAAACTATGTGTAAATAAATTACTGTCTAATTAAATTGATAATGACATATAACAATACGTGGAACCATTTAACTGTATGCAAACAAATGAGTAATGTTGAATAGAATTATTAGTGCGAAATAGCAAAACTTGAAATTCAATAATTATGTGCCTAAACTGAATTATTGATATTGTATATATATATATATATATATGAACCATTTAACTGTGTGCAAATGAATAAATAGTGTTGAATAGAATTATTAGAGTTAAATAGCAATACTTATAACCGTTTAACTAAGTAGAAACAATATCAATACTAGTGTGTAAATAAATTAGTTCTAACTCATTTAAAAATGAAATTACCTACAAACTGTGTGCAAGCAAATGACTCATGTTAAATGACTGTATTAAATATGATAGCAATACTTGAAACAAGTTGTGTGCAAGCAAATGATTAATTGAAATACTTAAAATCATTTGACTGTGTACAAAAAAAAGAGCTCAGGCTAGTTTAAAAATGTTAACTACAAAATGTGTTAACAAATCATATATATTCAATATACATATATATATATACAAACAGGATTTGACATTAAATAACCTTCAAGTGTTGATATCCCATAAAACCCAAACAACTAACCAAATAAGTAAAGTAGGCGACCATAGTCGAGGGTAACCCGAAAGCTCCCTTTTCGATAGCTTACAACACCAAGGTGTAGGGGAGGGCGCTATTCCTTTCCCTGGATTGCTCCACTTTACCCTTGATCCGTACCTTATAATGCTGAGTGTTAAGCAAGGAGGCATCAAGTACCATTTTTTGAGTCTTTGGTATGACTCGACCTGGGATTGAACCCAGGTCTCCCGGGCGATTGGCGAACACTCTAACCAATGTCCGGTGAACCAAATACGGACATTAAAAAATCCCAAACCTTCCATATTCATCGAGAAATCCTGCTCTTTCTATTTTATTATTAATTAAAATCAGACATTCTTCCGAACTTGTTTAGCTTACTAGAACTACACAAGAATCTTACGTGCTGTAAGACTACTTACCTCCCATCTCTAAAACCATCCAAGTAAGACGAACAAGACATACTGGACACTGCTGCAGAAGACGAATTCATAAGTGACGTTCTGTTATGGATTCCTACACGTGGGTACACAACTGTTGGCCGACCAGCAAAGACTTACATAGATCAGCTTCGTGAGGACACTGAATTCAGTCTAGAGGACCGGCAAGGAGTGATTGACAAAAAAATACGAATTAAGAGAGAGAGAGAGAGAGAAAGCGAGATAGTCAGGGAATTCCGTCTAATCAGTACGACTTGATGATGAAGATATACACCCCCTCTTTACATACATATACATAACTGCACATACTTAGAAGTGCATTTAGCAGCTATCGTCGAAGGAAATAAAACGGTGACCCGTTTTCAAATGCTGGGCGATGCTGATTGCATTTCACTTCGCGCTAATGCAAATGAGAACGGCATGATTCCATATCTTCTCTCTCCACTTATCGGTAAATAGTTGGGTAGATCGGGTTCTTAAGGTTTCGTTAGGCAACTCATCTAGGAGAAGGAAAATATGAATTCAAATCAACTATGACCTTGTATTACACCTTACTTTGGTCTGGTGCCATCATTATGCCATGATAGTTAATGCCCTTCGTGCAGTGTAATAGTTGGCAAATAATTGGATAAATACATCCATGCATATATGAGGGAGTCCTCGTGGCGTAGAGGTCAAAGAGTTTGGCTCCGACCTCCAAGTAAACCAATTCAAACTCCAGTCACGTTATTACGTTCACTTTCCTACTATTACCCTTAGGAAAGGTATGAATCCACTTATTCCCAAGCCATGGGTTAAATAGTACCACGGCTGTTCTTCTACAACGATGGCTTTGGTATTTAATAAACCACGACGGTTGATATGTCATTAAACAAAGAAACCAAACCAGACCATGCATATGCACTCCACCGATGGTCACATCCACTAATACAGATTTGCTTGCACTTACATTGATATGTATTATTGAACCTACGTATGTGCACTCAGAGATAGAAGTGCTTATACTGACACACCCAGAGTGCTTGTCTGGTAAGTAGTGAGAATGATTTATATTATTTTTTAAGATGAGAACCCAAATTAAAGATCAATTAATCAATGTTAATTCATCACCAATCCTTTTTAGGGTCAAACATCGAACAGATTTTATTAGTTTTCACTTTTGTCGCAGTTCGGGATGTGACATGTTGATCAGAATGGAGTTCATCTACTGTTTATCGGCCATTCAAAAATGCTTTATGTCACCAAAAAACCCCAGTTCCAGTGATAGAACTTAACCTCTGTTAGCCTGTGTTAACATTAAAATGTTTCTATCAACATGAACTGAAGCCTGACTCAGGTTTTCATCTTGTATTTCATTTTCATGAGTCACTTAACAAAAAGCACTTGTAATAATACAAGATTGCTCAACTGAACGCGAATTCAGAGAGACAGGAATGCACTGAATGTTTTCATACGTGTTCAAGGTTAATATTGATCAACTGATTTTCAGTCGGGGTTGCCAACCTGAGAAATAAAACAAATAAGTCATATTACTTTCGAGGCAAACCGAATATTGTCGCTTATACCACAGCATTATTAGGGAGGCATTTAAGTATAAAGACTTGTCACATTTCTTTTCTTTTTCTTTTAAAATTGTCGCTGTTTAATATTCCCGAGACTCAAGGAATTTTTAAAAAAATTATCGTCAAACCACAGCCTGTCTTTTTTTTTCAGCTTTCAAATAATTAAAGATTAACTTTATGCCTAAATGAAAGAGAGATTGTTTTTCGTATTAAACAATTCTTTTGCCTTAATATCAAGAAGAATCATAGACATTTGTAAGGATTGAAGCAATCAATTATATTCCTCTATTTTTTTCTCATTTATGAGGCTTAATATGTTGGTTGATTTTATTGCATATCAACCGTTGTAGGTTATTTAATCCCGAATTCAGTTTATATGCAGCCTTTGAGATTCCGCTCGTCCGATCGACTCTGTCGAGTTAAAACTTATTCGGGCGATTAAAGTTATTCTTCTAGTTGCCCGGCTGTCGATCAAAAATCGCAATGACACGTGTCACTTCAAATATAGAAAAAGGAAAACTGATTCTTTTTATAACCCAAAAGTAGGCCATTGAAGATTCACAAGATACTTAGAATGATCTACTATGACATTAGTGAATTCTTTGGTCTTGTTCCTGGCGCCTGACGACCGTCGAAATGTCTGGTTAAAGAAAAGGGAGTCGTATACCCAAGATATGCCACAATGATCAAAAAAAGATCTGACAAATGGAATTTAGAATGACCAGCCCCTCTCTATCTGCCTGTCGGTCTGTCTATCTATCTATCTTGGACGTCTGGTTATTGTAAACATTCGTATAATTAACGCTGGCACAGTGGAACCAAAATGTCTCTGTTGTCCAGAGTGAAGACGCTCACCGATTATTAGAAATTTATTTGGGAAAAATTATCCTTGACTCAACATCTCTATTTGCTCCCCGCTTACGAAAAGTAAAAACAAACATTTGAAAGAAAGAAGGGAAAAAAACGCGCATTTCTATCAACCATGCGCCGAAAAACAAATTATACAAGTTAGTAATATTAATATTTTCTTTACTTATTTCTTATCTCCTCTCGATCAAGAGAATGACTGGACTTGTAAATTTATAGACTACTTTTGACTGAAAATGGAGTCGGTCGAGTTAAATGATTTAGGGCCGAGTAAATTTTCCTTCACTCTTAACCGTCAGTCGAGTGATTTCTTTATATATATATATATATATATATATATATATATATATATATATTTAAATATATATATATATATATATATATATATATATTTGAGTGTGTGTGTGTATGTGTGTGTGTGAGTGTGTGTTTGTTTGATTTGTAAACGAATAGTTTGTCGGTAATATTTTAAACAAGTCAGATTTCATTTATTTTCTCATAGTAAAATAGTTTCAAGTATTGCCCTCTAACAGAAATAATTCTATTTAGTATTAATCATTAGTTTGCACACAGTTAAATGATTTCAAGTATTTGACATGAATAATTCTATCAAGTTTTAACCATTTGTTTGCGCACAGTAAATGGTTGGAAGTATTCATATCTAACACTGATAGTTTTATTTTCAAACAAAGATAAATCGTTTCAAGTATCGTTATGAACCAGTAACAACTCAATTTAACATCAGTCGTTTGTTTGCACACAATTAAATGGTTTAAGAGTTTAAGAGTTCTGTTGGGCCCATGGAGAGGGCTTTAACTCCGGGTCAAAGTGGACCTAGGATTAATTGTTGGATATCAATCGGGAGATTCCTTTGATATACCGCTCGGGTGGCATAAGACGATATGCACCTATTTCTTAAAGTAAACAGGATGCAGTTGTTTCAGCGGAAAACCCGCGTAAATTTCGTGGTTGGCATAACATGAAGTCCCAATATTCCCTAATTTAAACAGAACACTGACATTTCTCAGCGGAAATACCACGTACGTTGCGTGGATGGTATGCTTGACTGGAGCCATGTCCACATGCAACGCGTTGGTGGACGTGGGATCACGAGGATTGCATGTGTGTCCCCAAAGTTATAAAAAACGGGGAAGATTTCTATCCAGAAGAACGAATCAGAAAGGCAGAGAGGTTTCACGAAAAACTGCATTGTCACCCCCGTGTGAATGCATTTCAGCCATCTCCGTCAATCTCTCTTACTCAACCCATACTCAGAACTCAAGCAATAAAAAAAGAGAAAAAAAAGCAGATTATATTTTATACATAAGCGTTGTTGTTTTTCTCTGCTGTATACAACATAATCATGAAGGGGTAATCCATACACCCCAAATTCTCAGAACTGGACCCTCACTATTAGATAAAGTTTATTATCACACCCAGGACTCTAATTCTGTTTGAACCATAAATGGAAACCTAATAGTCAACCACTCCGAGTCAAAAAAGGAATTGGGAGTATTGGCAATGAAGGGGTAATCCACATTTCCCAAAGCTCCAAGACTGAAGCCTCACCATCAGATGCAATTTAGTGTCATATTCAAGTCATTCATGAGGGTGGTGGTGACTTACTCCTTAGCAGACCTGCAGTTGGCGTATTCTATAGCCCCAGTCCATATGACTGAGCTGAATTGGCTCTTGCGGAAATACCAGAGTGTTATTTACACAGTCAATAAAGTAAAGGTAGAAGCATGGGTTCTCCAAATTAAATGCATGTAGTTAATCCACCCTTTGTAAGAGTCTGCTTTATCTATCTTTCCTCTTATTTTTATCATCTTATCAGATTCCCCACAATCTAATATTTCAACACACACACACACACGCGCGCGCGCGTACGCACACACACACACATACACACATATATATATTATTTTGTAATCTAAAAACTTGACCAATTCTCATTCAAAAGATCTCAAATTTTAACTCCATGTGTAGAAACAACTTCAAATTCTATATTTAATGTTTTATGCTCTTTTCTTTTTAGTTGTAGAAACGCCATTCGAACATTTGAATTTCTCTTTCAAATTTTGATGAATAAATTTTATTTTACACAAAAGGGAACCTGTTGTTTGGTTTGTTGTCTAGACTAACTAGTTACTCAGTTATTTACATCTAAAATGATTTCAAGTATTTTGGAACATCCAAAATCTATCTATCTGAAGAAATTAATTTCTGAGCCATTTTGCCTATATCTGCGAACTAGATCTCTGTATAGGATATCGTACGGCGCGTACGAAATAACATCTAGAGCAAGAGACCCAGATATTTCCTTTAAACGAGTGAAGTTACACAAACACGTCTATTCGGTTTTTGGAAATGGTCGTCTGACGGCAATCATGATTTTTATCTTGACAAATTTTTATTATTGTACAATCATACCATGTATTATAAAAACAACCCAGTAGTCTGGGGCTGTAAAATTCTCTGCAGAGGGATTATACCTCACTCTAACGAGTGTCCTGGATATTATACTAAAATGCATCTGATGGTGAGTCT
Source organism: Sepioteuthis lessoniana (assembly GCA_963585895.1). Classification (NCBI taxonomy): domain Eukaryota; kingdom Metazoa; phylum Mollusca; class Cephalopoda; order Myopsida; family Loliginidae; genus Sepioteuthis; species Sepioteuthis lessoniana. The sequence goes on along the minus strand of OY757918.1, from coordinate 66,275,775 downwards.
CCAGTCCTGAAGTTTTGGAAAATTTGAAGTACTTCTTCATTGCTATTACTCCTTGGTCTGCTCTGACCCGGAGTGGTAGTACTTGTTAGGTTTCCATCTATGGGTCGAATAGAACTATTCAACCACACAACTGCATGAAAACAAATGACTTATGGTAAATTGAAGTGTTATTGTTATATAGCAATACTTGAAACATTAACTGCACGTAAGCAAAACTATTCATGTTTGGTTGCAATACCTGAAACCTTTTAATTGTGTGCAAACAAATGAGCTCTGGTTCGTTTAAAAATTGTTACCTATAAATTATTCCTTTACAAATCATATATGTTTAATATCTATGTATAAACATGATTTGGTTTTAAATAACCTACAAAGGTTGATATGCTATAAAACACAACCAACCAAACAACCTCTCAAATCAATTGATGCCATCTATGTGGACATAGAAAGTTGTAGCTGGTAAATTTGTATACTTATGAATTTTTTTTTTGTATAAAAAGAATCTGCAGATTTCTTTTATTATGCGAAGTAAGGTGGTGTCTCCAACCACACTGGTTTTAACAAGCAAAAAAAAAAGTGAATGCTGCCTTGGACAAATACAGATCCAGGCTCCAGTGATATACTTTCTTTGAAATCTCTTTTATAATAATCCAATATTGATAAATCAGCAATTTAGGAAATCTTATTTTTTCCTTGTTGGTTCTATGGTGTCTGGATCTAAAACTTTAAAATGACTTATTTTTTTGGTTTCAAATTAGTTCCTGGTTTCCACGGACATTATTTTACTCTGTGAAAGTTTTCACACCAGAACCAATCCAGGGCCTTCAAGGCTTTTCAATTGTCCCTTTCTCTGTTTTTTTTTAGATTGTTCTGACTGCTCCGACTATGATTGGTGTAACCACCACTTTGATATTCAATGCTTCTTCCGTTCTCTGGCGAGGTCTTGGTATCTATATAGTTTTTCGTTGATTTTTACTTTCACTCTGTGGTTGCTTCCACCATAATGCAGCAAAAATTGCATTTGTAGCAACATTTTCGGTTGTGCAATAATGTTAGATTGATTGGTTTACTCATCAATTTTAACTGCATGTCAACCCGTTTAGGTTATTTTATGCTAAGACGCTTGGAAACTGCGTTCATTGTACGTTCATATTTACATTTTTGTGTAGTTGCTTTTTAAGTGTTTTTGTATATGGTCCTGTGGAATACGAATAATTTCTAAACATATTTATTTGTATCATAGATGGGACCCAACCGATACAACCATTCTAGCTCAGAGTGGACCTGGGAGTAATGGAAAATGTTAGAGAATTAGATAATATTCAATTTAATGATAGTGTAACGTTTGTATTTGCACCCAGTGAAATCATTATAATTTCCCAAGATAGATAACACTTAAGAAGCTAATTGGTGTAGTAATACGGTTAGAAAGCTAGACTAGATTACAAAAGGTTGAAATATGGTTCTTGTTCAAGGTTAAAAGGTCACCTCGAACGCCGACATCCAGTTTAAGTAAATGAATAAATCCACTAGTACAAAGGAAAGTGAAGAGAATAAGGAGAAACAAAGGAATCATAGACAATAAACAGAGGGGTAAAATGGAGAAAAACAAACAAACAAACAAACAATAAATAAATAAATTGATAAATGAATAAATAGATAAATAAATAAATAAACAAACATGACGAGGTAAACAATAAAAAAATTAAAGAAAATGTGCAAACGATAATAATTGTATAATTTTCTTAAATAAAAATTTCCTTTTTGCAAATTAAAACAAATAAACAGATATCGTCAACTTTAGCTCAATCAATCAAGATGGCGAGAGTTGGCCGGAAGGAAGAGAAACTTCCGGTAAAATTCCGACGGTTCTTAATTAAAATCAATCAATTCAAATTTAAGAATTGAAAAAAAAAATATCCTAAAGGGACCTCTCCATTCTGTCGACCAAAGAATCAGAAGGGAAAATGAGCGAGCGATAGATAGATAGATAGATTGAGAGAGAGAGAGAGAGAGAGAGAGAGAGAGAGAGAGAGAGAGAGAGAGAGAGAGAGAGAGAGTAAAATAAACAGTGTAAAGGGGATGAATAATGATAAGCGTGAAGAAATTAAGAAGAAGAAGAAGAAGAAGAAGAAGAAGAAGAAGAAGAAGAAGAAAAGAGAGTGATTGGTTGGTTGGTTGTGTTTTACGCCATAACAACCCTTGTAGGTTATTTACTGCTAAATTTTGTTTATATATACATATTAGATACATATAATTTGTAAACAAATAGCTTGTAGGTAACATTTTTAAACACACCAAAGCTAATTTGTTGGTACAGTTAAATGGTTTCAAGACTTGCTATGTACTACTAATAATTTTATCAGTAATTTGTTTGCTCTCAGTTAAATGGTTTCAAGTTTAGAAAATGATTTCATATTTCTATTTGATACATTGATAGAACCTTTACAAATGCAACTAATCCGAGTCAGAGTGGACCTGGGAGTAATGGCAATGAAGGAGTACTCCACATTCCACAAAGCCCCAGTTTTACAGGAGCCTCACTATCAGATTGTTTAATATCATATTTAAGACACTGATTGGGTTAGTGTTCTTACGTTTCTGCAGAGATGTAGTCAGTGTATTCTACATCCCCAGTCAACTGAGTTAAGTGAGAGAAAATTTTTTGAGTGGGAGAATGAAAAGATGAGAAGTCTGAACGGAAGAAAAAAAGAGTGTGGTGGGAATAGAAATAAAATAGAACCGAAGAAAGAGGGAGAGGAGGAGGACAGAGGGAAAGTGTGTGTGTGTGTGTGTTAGAGAGAGAGAGAGAGAGAGAGAGAGAGAGAGAGAGAGAGGAGTAGTGGAAACAGACAGAAGTTCAAAAAAAGGCACACACACTCTTTTGCCTACAAAGAAGTACGCCCTAACAATTTCAAAGAATTTGAGAAATCAATTCTTTTTTCGACCAAAGGATTTTATTATTTCTATACAATCAAAATAGATATTATTAGGTATTAGTTATTACCAAATTCTTCTGCTTTGAAACTCTCGAACCCAAAATAGGAATATGTATCAGTCCGAAAATACGTAGAAATTTTCTATATAATTCATTTTCGGTTAAGGAAGAGTAAGAATTTTATTTTTGAGTTTGGAATGTTTGGTTTGGAAGAAAAAAAATTAACGTTTTATTAAATAAATGGTGAGTCCTTATTCATGAGTGACGTTCTGTCTATCTCTGTCTGTCTGTCTGTCTGTCTCTCTTTATATATATATACAGGGTGATTGAAAAGTAATTCCTTATTTTACTTTCTACTCATTTTTATTTGTTGTAAAAATTATAGTTAAAAAAGAAATTATAAGAACTTTAAAATGGAGAGTTACTTTTCAAACATCCAGTATATATATATATATATATATATATAGGGGTCGTCTGAATTGTTCATAGACTGAAAAGTTCATATGATGACGTCGTACCTGCCGTTGATTATTTTTTTACTAATGGGATTCAAGCTCTGTTACACCAATGGCAGAAGTGTGTGGTAAGCAAGGTTGAAAAATAAACCTTATATTTGGTCACATTCATTAAGAGTATCTTGGTCAGCCTAAAGAACTTTTCAGCCAATCCTCCTCGTGGTACGCTTGTTGGCCGAGCAGTCTGAGACTTATTCTAACGTAAAGTTGGATGGGTTTCGATCCCGGCTTCGAGCGTCCTACGTGTCGAGCCATATTGAAGAGTTCTGATAGAACGAAATAGTCTGTCTTTGGATGACAATATATATATATATACATACTCATTTCACGAAGCAGCTGTGAAATTTACATTAGATGTTTACAAAATAGTTCAGATGAAAAAACAAAAAAAAACCACAAACACAAAAATAAAACCAAAATAAAACAAACAACAAAAATTTTGTTCGGAACTTATACTTACGCCGAATGCACACACACACACACACACACACACACACACACACACATATATATATATATGCATATCATCAAGTTAAGCTGGTAGCACGTAGTCCCTTGATTCTATCTCACCATCAATCTCTGTTATTAATCACCCTTGACAGGTCCTCTAGATAGCACCCAGTCTCCACACATAGCTGTTGAGAATAGGTCCCTGTTGGTCAGCCAACACTGGTGTGTCCATGTGTGGTAATCTACTGGAGAACGTCACTTACGAGCTTGTACCTGCTTCTGCAGCAGTGCCCAGCATGTCTTGTTCGTCTTACATGGATGGTTTGTGAGATTGGAAGTAAATGGTCTTACAGCATTTGTTTTGTGGGATACTACTTCCAGGATTTGTTCACAACAGCTTTTTCTTCAATTGTTTCGTTAAAGTCCACGGAGTGCAGCCATACAATAGTATGACACGGCTCGGCCGTAGAATTCTCGGTTTATATTATTAGAGAGTTTAGATTTCCAGATTGTCGATAACCTGACGACAGCAGTCCATATCTTTCCTATGCACATGTGGCACTGCTTTCAGTTGATGAGATATTGCTACTGATGTATGGGAAATAGTCAACTAATTTCAGTGGCTTGTCATTCGATATGGAGATGGCAACGATTGTTTAAAACAAAAAAATATGTTTTATCTGAGTTCATGCAGAGGCTTTTTACTGTTGGCTTTGACCCCAGCCGGCATTGTCTAGCAAAGGCAGACTTGAGGCCGAAAGGCCCCCGGCTTCGACTAGGCTACCTTCGGGTGGGCGAGCTGCATCATTGACACCTTTGTCACCTTTAAATAGTACGGGACCCCGTTGTCCAGTTTAAGCTATAATCAGATATCCGTGCCTAGACCCGTGTTTGGATCCATGTCTAGCTAGGCTCATCAGGCTCACATTACACTACGTGGGCCGATGACCAGCATAGTTCAGCAGGGTCCGAGCTTCGGCTCGTGCCCAACCTTCCCCTTCCCTAGTCCCCACTATAATCTGACCTTCGGGTCATTTAACCTTGTGTCAAGTCCTGTCTAGTGGCAGACAGTGACAAATAACTGTCTATTCCAGACTATGCAGCAGACATTCAGTTTGAGCTGGTGTATTTGCAAAAAGGGCAAGATCATCTGCATCGTCTGCATCATTCGTGATAGCTTATGTGGGATATCACCTGCTGCTTGCTCTTTTTAGTGTGAGGCCATTTTCTTTCATTTGATCTATTGATGTCAATAGATCCACACACACACACACACACACACACATATATAATACTAATACTAATACTACAAATAATAAATAAATATATATTAGATTTATATATCTAATGCCATGATATTTAGTCTGCAACCCCGGGTTTCATGGAGTTTTTACCAAACAACAGTCATCAAGCAGTTAACAAAATAATTTCATTTTGTTAACTGCTTGATGATTGTTGTTTTGTAAAAACTCCATGAAACCCGGGGGTCACAGACTAAATTTCATGTCATTAGATATATAAATCTAATAGATATTTACTATTACTTTTATTATTATTATTATTATTATTATTATTATTATTATATAATAGCTCTATCCTAGATATTGAGCACTCACAATATTATATTGCACTTGGTTCACCACAAACCCACAAATTAATTTAGTGACAACCAACACTGTTATAATATATATATATATATATATATATTATAACAGTGTTGGTTGTCACTAAATCACTTTGTGATATATATATATATGAGTGTGTGTGTGTGTGTGTGCAGAGTGTTATTAAAACTTACCGAGCCTAAATCTTTATATCTTGAATTTTAAGAATTAAAAATCAAAATGAAAATATAGAAACAGCAGAATAACTTTATTATATAAGTTGTTCACCTGTTTATTTATGGAGGCGCTCGTGGTGTTGCTGTATTGTCTTAAGAAATGGATACAGGGATCCGAGTTCCAAACATAGACGGAGCTGTTTGCATCTCACCAAGCGCTAATACTATGGATAAATTGTAGGGTAGACTGGGGTGGGTATTTAAACTTAGTCTGGCAACCGGCTTTGGAGAAGGAAAACTCTGAATTCAAACCTGTTAAACCCCGCTTAGAAATTGATTTCCTGTCGATTACTGATCGCGTGGAGGGGTTGGGTAAGTACAAATTTAAACCAAGGATTGTCCTTCTGCAAAGATATCAGAAGGTATAAAACGGTGACACGGGCCAAAGCTAAGCGCAATAAATCTGTAGGCTGGAGATTCGGTTTGTGGAAGCTTATTATACCAGGTCTCTTCAGTTGGATGGACGGATCGTGAAAGATGCTCGGCGTCAGGTTCGGCCCCGGACTTCATCAGTATCAGCATTATCATTAAGGCGTGCCGAAAGCACAGATCCCTTTGACCTTCTCCCGCCACCCGTTCCTATCGGCTATCGCATTTGGCAAGTCATCTCGACGGTATACAGTTTCTGCAATAGAGAATGACGTCATCGCTAATCAAATCTGTTCCCGAATGAATGTTGCTTATAGTCTGAAATTTTTTTCTGTGATCTCAGGTCCCCAAAGGAAGGGTTTCAATTAATTGTGATCAGCGTGTGGCTTTAGAATTGATGGCCGAGTTTCTCTTCTTCAAACTCTCCTCTGCAGGCTTCCTACCTCTTATAAAATTCTATTTGCATTTTAATTAAAAAAATAAAAATAAATAAATCAGTGCTAGTTTTTAGTTTGTTATTTTCCTGATATGATTCGGATGGAACTTAAAAACAATCCCATAAATCAACATAACAAATTTAGTTACTTTTTTGTATGAATTGACGACATTTTTTGGAGCTTTTTTTCTTTGTTCTTATTCATCTGACTTGGTCATTGTATAAATTCTCGGGCAGCAATCGCTACATTGAATGTTCTAGAATGCAATACTCTGGATTTCTCCAGACACTTGCTTAATCATTTGAATTATATTAAAGATATACAGTTTCGGATTATGGACTTGCCATGCCCTTTAATACGAAACCGGCTAACTGCATGTACTTTGGTAATGAACTTGAGAAGGTGGTGCAGCTTACTGTGCAGTTCTGGCGGCTATGTAGCTCGGAACCGAAGAGAACTCGTTTTGGGGCAATCGTCAGGCCTTGCTATTGTCCAAGTATACGCTTCTGAAAACCGGAATGGCCTTCTTGGCATCTTTCCGAAATTTGCCGTTCTCGTCATATTGTGCTCACATCCGACCAAGGTAACACACGTTACGAGTGCCGTCGTATCTTGGCACTCCTAGGCCACTCCTGGAAAGGTGAAGATAAGAGATCATACGTCGCTCCACGGGAAGCTTAGTTTCAAAAAGAGAGTAACATATACATATATATATATATGTGTGTGTGTGTGTGTGTGTGTGGATGACAATATATATATATATATATATATATATATATACGAGGGTTGTTTAAAAAGTTCTAAGCCTCACTCTCACTTTAAATTTGTTGGACAACTCTCACCTTTGGATTGATCACATCTGAATAGAAATTAAGATTCATCTGAATTAGCTGTTCTATTCAGCTATGGCTCATCTGTTTAGGTGAGGCTTGGAACTTTTTGAACAATCCTCTTCTTTTTTTCTTTCTTTCTTTCTTTTTCTCTTTCTCTCTATATATATAATGAAAAAAAGTATATATATATATATATATACTTTCTTTCATTCTTCTTTGTTTAATCGCATATCAATCTTCGTGGTTCATTTAATGTCAAAGTTACTCCTATAGAAAGACAGTGGTGGTACTATTTAACCCATAGCTAGGAGATTACGAGATTCATACCTTCCCCAAGGGTATTAGTCTGAAAGTGATCGTAATTTTACGACTGGAATTCGAACTTACAGTCTAGCACATTACCCACTATGCCACAGGACCCCTTCCCCTGAAATTAGTAAACGAGTTCATATACCTCGGTATCAATATTTCATCTACTGAAAGTGATGTCAATGTACACATAGGTAAAATATGGTCTGCTATTAATAAGTTAACAACCATATGGAAATCTGATCTCTGATAAAATAAAACAGAAATTCTTCCAAGCTGCAGTTGTATCAGTGCTATTGCATAGTTGCACCATTTAGATTTAACGAAAAGCTTGAAGAAAAAGCTACACAAGAAATCTACGTCCTGTTTTGAACAAATCCTGGAATCATGACTCTAAGAATCAACAATTGTACGGCTATTTACTTCCCATCGTGTAAACCATCCCATGTTGAGCACTGCTGGAGCAGTAAGGACGAACATAATTGCTACGTTCTCCTTGTGGACATGGATACACTAATGTTGACCGACCAGAAATAACTCACATTCATCTACTATCTGTTGACACAAGATGCTGTCTAGAGGACTTCCCCAGAGTGATGGCGATAGAGACTGATGGCGTGAGAGAGTCAAGGTAATCCAGGCTATCAGCACGCTTTCATTATAAGGATGATATAATAGAAAAAACTCATGTAAGAAATCATGTATAAGAAAATGCTTGGCGTGGTTTCTTTGTTTAATGGCATATCAACCTTCGTGGGTTTTTAATGCGAAGTCATCCATATAGAAGGAAAGTAGTGATATTATTTAACCCATAGCTGGGGTAGAGAAAAAGTTCATACCATTTCCAAGGGTATTAGTACGAAAGTGAATGTAATAGCGCGACTGGAGTTCGAACTCACTTTGAGACTGCAATTCAGCACTTAAGCCACTACGCCACGAGGTCTTTCCCAAGAGTATATGTGTAAAATACGTCTTCAAAGGAGCAAAGAAAGAAATATGTATGTAAAGTAAAGTTGGCGACTGTAGTCGAGGGTAACCCGAAGGCTTCCTTTTCGATAGCTACTACATCAAGGTTTCGGGGAGGGCGTTACTCCTTTCCCTGGATTGCTGCACTTTACCCTTGATCCGTACATTACAATGCTGTTAAGCAAGGAGGCATCAAGCACCATTTTTTGAGTCTTTGTTATGACTCGACCTGGGATTGAACCTAGGTCTCCCGGGCCATTGGCGAACACTCTAACCATCATGCCAATGTCCGTTCATCAGCAAAGTTGGCGATCATACTTAAATGTGTAAGTACCATAGCAATATTCATGTATTTATTAACCACTCTGCACAAACAGGACGTGGCAAGATCAGTTTCAAGTGTAGTTTAACAGATTTGAATTCAAAATTTACCTTCTCCTAGGCTGGTTGCCAGACTAAGATTAAAGGTTAAAGAGTCAAGTCTGTCCTACTATTTACTGCGTATTAGTGGTAGGTGAAACACAAAGAGTCTCGTTTAGGATTTGATCTCGAGTCGCCGTGTCCATTTCCACAGAAGATAACCATTACACAACGAGCGCCTCCTTAACAAATTTTTATGACATACTTATTATAAATCCGTATAGGTGCGTATGAATATGTTAACTTACTTATTATATTTATGGGTCGATCATTTTTTCTTTTATTATCATAAAATATTTTATATCATCTGTAATTTTTCAAAACTTATTTTTCTTTAAATTCTTGAACTATATATACTGAAGTATATTGAAATATATACCGCGATTTGTTAAAGAAATTCTTAATGTCGCAGTCGTGTTTGTTCTAAAAAAGAATAGATAGGATCAGTTATTTTTCGACTGACTAATTGATTTAACTGCATGTCAACTCGACTTGGGTTATTTCCTACCTAGCGGTTAGGAAATTGCATTCATTGTAAATTTATATTTACATTCTTTGTGTAGTTGTTTCTCAAGAGTTTTTTTGCACGCAGTTATATAATATATAGCATTCCTATATGATAATATATAGTATTCCATTGGTCTAGTGGGTAGAGTGTTCGCCAATGATCCGGGAGACCTGGGTTCAATCCTAGGTCGCGTCATACCAAAGAATTTAAAAATGGTACATTTAAACAGTTCTATTTCAAACAATTCAGTTTAGCATAAGTACGCAGTTTAGCTCTATTTGACCCATAGATAGAACCCTATCAAGTGCTATCCCTCTGGGTCAGAGTTGACCGGGGAGTGATGGCAATAAACTGGTACTCTGCATCCCCAAAGCTCCAGCATTACTGAAGAACTACCATCAGATTGTTTAGTGACATTTTTTGGGTCTTACCCCTCTGCAGAAATGCAGTCGGTGAATTCTGCCGTCCCAGCCGACTGGGCCACAATTGATGGGATCCTAACAAGTACCACCACTCTGGGTCAGAGTGAACCTGGGAGTAATGACAATAAAGAGAATCTCTACACTCCCTAGATCTCCAAAACTGGAGCTTCATCATCAGATGCAGTTTAGAATCATACCCAGGACACCACTTCTTGGTGGGGATTTGTAATAATACACACAGTAAATATAATATTGTAAGTAAAGTTGGCAACCTTCGTAGAGGGTGACCCGGAGGCTCCCTTTTCAATAGCTACTACGCCGGGGAATAGGGGAGGGCGCTAATCCATTTACAGGATTGCTCCACTTTATCCTTGATACTCACCTCATAGTGCTGAGTGCTAAGCAAGGCGGCATCAAGTATCATTTTTTGAGCCTTTGGTAACACTCGAACTGGGATTGAATGCTGGTCTCCCAGACCATTGGCAAACATTCTATTCATTAGGCTAGGTTTTCTTTGCATACAGTTATATAATATGAAGTAATTCTATCAAATACAAATAATTGTTTTTACAGTATGGAAGGTGATACAATCAGAGTATTAGTATTCGAGTAACTTTTTAAAAGTATTCCACAACTTGAATATAAATCCCTTTTTGAAGTATTTCCTCAAATGACGCTAAAAGCTAGAAATAAAATACTTTGTGCCTGTTTTGATTATATAAAGTTCAAACTATCTCATTTACCTTATATTAGATTGTTTGGAAAATACTGTCTGATTTTAGTATAATTCTAACAGATTATTTTAGGTTGGTTGGTTTATTGGGTTTTATGGCATATCAACCTTTGTAGGTTATTTAACGCCAAATCCATTTTTATATAAATAATCTGTTCTTTTTAAAACAATTCAGTTTAGCATAAGTACACGGTTTAATGGTCAAAAACATTTATTTCAAACTATTCAAGCAGTTACATGTAACAATTCAGTAAAGTGTATATACAGTTTTAATGTCGAAAAACAGTTCTATTTCAAATGATTCAGTTAAGCATAAGCACGCAGTTTAAATGTAAGTACGGTTTGTCAAAAACATTTTTATTTCAAGCTATTCAGTTTATTCAAACAATTCAGTTTAGCATAAGTATGCTGTTAGTTCTATTTAACCCATAGATAGGGCCCTATCAGGTGCTACCTCTCAGGGCCAGAGTGGACCTGGGAGCAATGGCAATAAAGGGGTAATCCGCATTCCCCAAAGTTCCAGCACTGCTGGGACCTCACCATCAGATTGTTTAGTGTCATATCCAGGACACTCGTTTGGGGGGGGGGTCTTACCTCTCTGCAGAGGTGCAGTCAGTGTATTCTACAGCCCCAGCCGACTGGGCAAAACAGATTATTTTTGTATTAGTATAAAAATTCATATTCTGAATGATTAAAGTGCCCCTTTTGTTAATTTTCTATCAGTCCTTTCAGAATTTAATTTTCCAGGTTATATGCCTCTAATCATGAACAAGAAAAAAAGAAGTTAAGCATTTACTTTTTTTTTGCATGATTTCAAGCTTGGTCAAAATGCTTTTCAAACAGCTGCCAATATCAACAGAACATGCGTAGAAAGACCTACTTGTGATCGGACAGTACGGCGCTGGTTTCAGAAGTTCCGTAGCAGAGAAGCGAATCTTGAAGATCAAGAGGGTAGAGGACGTCCATCCACAATTGACTTCCAACATCTGAAAACACTTGTTGAACAAAACCCACGTCAAAATGTCATAGATATGTCTTAGGCAATGGGTGTCAGCATTTCAACAATATCGGATCATCTCAAGAAAATTGGCAAGGGGAAGTAACTCGATTAATGGGTTCCACGTGAACTCAGTGAAAGTCAGAGCTCAACGTTTTGAAGTGTGTTCAATGCTGTTTCTGTGGAACTCGAATGATCCATTTTTGATCGAATAGCAACTTGTGACGAAAAATGATCCTTTATGACAATCGTAAGCGATCGGCTCAATGGCTTGATCATGACGAAGCACCCGCACATTTTCCTAAACGGAAATTGCATGAACAGAAGATTATGGTGACTGTTTGTTGGTCTGACATTGGCGTTGTCCATAAAAGCCTTATGGAATCAAAACAAAACATCACCACGGAAGTTTACTGCCAGTAACTAGGTGAAATACGCGTTCACTTAAGTAAAATGCGATCGGTACTGTTTAAAAGACGAGGTTAAATTTTGCTTCATGACAATGCCCGGCTACCTGTTGCCAGGATGAAACTACAGAAGCTTACTGACTTGAGATATGAGACTTTTCCACATCTGCCAAATTCTCTTTATCTCTTACCCACCGACTACGACTTTTTCAAGCATCTGAACGCTTTTTTTCTTCCAAAAGAAGTAGAAACTGTATTTAAAGGATTCTTGGTATTAAAATATTTTAGAGTTTTATTGTATACGTACACATAACCTGGTTAATCGAAGCATTGATAATCAGGGACCAAATTTTGACTGATTAAAACAATGTTTATATTCCTTAATTTAGGAATAAAAGTTTATTCTAAAATCAGACATTATTTTCCAAACAACCAAATATAATTTTATCTTTTTAATTCCCTCTTTTCTTATTTTAAAAATCATTTATTTCATCATCTCTCGCTTTTTTTAATCCTCCTTTGTTAATTAATACTTTAATACCCTCTCCCTTTTTTTAATCATATTTTTCTTTTTCCCTTTTCTCTTTTTTTATTCATTTCCTTTGTTACTCTCTCTCGTTCTCTCTTTCTATTTTTCTACCCGCTACCCCTCTCTTTTTAAAAATAATTTTTCTTTTTTTTTTTCCTTATGATGCTTGATCAATTTTAGACTTTACCAAAATGACTGTACCAAATTCCATCCCGACCACACACACACACACACACACACACACACACACACACATATATATATATATATATATATATATATATATATATATATATATATATATACGCTTATATTTTCTCAGTCCTACCACCATAGGCAGGATGTAGCACAAAGTCAGTTTTAAGCAGAGTAATGCTAGTTTGAATTTAGAGTTTTTCCGTCTCCTAGTCTGGATGTTTAATTAAGGTTAAAGAACCCAATCTGCCATATTTTTGCCCATAAATGGGGGAAGAAGATTAAGATTCATATTTTTCCTTAAGTAAAACGTAAACAGCATTGATTTGAATTTGAATTTAGGTCGCCAATTCTGTTTCCTCGACAATAACAGTTACACTAAGTGCGTACACATAAATATATATATGCATGCATGCATGTACGCATATATACATATATGTATGAACGTGTGTGGTATGTATGTATGTATGAGTGTGTTTGTGTATATAAATATATGTATGTGTGGGTATGTATGTATGTATGTACGAATATATATGTGTGTTGGTATGTATGTATGTATGTATGTGTTTATGTGCATATATGTATGTGTGTGTGGGTATGTATGTACGTGTGTGTGTATCTATATGTATGTATGTATGTATGTGTGGGTATGTATGCATGTGTATTTATATATATATATGTGTATGTGTGGGAATGTATGTACGTGTGTGTGCGTGTATATATATATGTATGTATGTGTGGGTATGTATATATGTGAGTGTGTGTATATTAAAATGTACGTATATTTGTGTGGTTATGTATGTACGTGTGTATATATATATATATATATATATGTACGAAAATCATTAAACAATTTTCTAGACTTTTTTTTCGTATGGGCACTTTTATTGATAGTACACACATTAAACTCTAGTCCCCTTTGAAGCAATCTCCTCCGGCTGCAATGCACTTGTTGTACCGTTCCAACAATTTCTGGAAGGCCCCATGGAAGTCCCCTTGTGTGAGCGTGTCAATGACCTCTTTTATCTCCTTGTACAGGCATTTAAAATTGTCGTAGACTCTTGAAAATTCAGTATTTTATTGCTATATATCTTATCAGATGACTGTCCAATTTTTATGATTTCAGGTTCAAAGAAACAGCTACAGCAGCAATTGGAATACACCCTACTAAAGCCTGATTATCACAGCTGGTGAATTTCAAAAATGCAATCTGGACGTGAGGACACTTTAGAAGAACGATATGCAATAAAATTCTGTTTTAAACTTAGAAAATGCCACAGAAACGTATGGAATGCTTCAGACTGCTTTTGGAGCATCTTACATGAATCGAGCATCAGTTTTTAAGTGGCATAAGAGATTCAAGGAAGGCAGGGAGTCTGTGAGGGATCATGAGATGTGTGGCAAGAGTAAGGAAGTCAATACACCAGAGTTGATTGGCCAAACGGTTAGGGTTAGTGTTACTACGTTGAAGTTTTAATGGAGTTCAGGAAAAGATTCCGTCAGAAGAGGCCAGCACTCTTCAAATCGGGTCAGTGACATTTCCAGCAGGACAATGCACCAGTCCTCAACTCCATCCTTGTCACAGACTATTTGACCAAGATGGGCATCAAGATAGTTCCTCAGCCTCCCTATAGTCCAGATCTTGCTTCCTGTGACTTTTGGTTATTCCTTAAGCTCACAAGCTGTCGTTATGAGACAACTGAGGAGATGAAAGCGGCTGTGACGAAGGTGATAGACACGCTCACAGAAGAGAACTTCCATGGGGCCTTGCAGAAGTTGTTGGAACGGTACAATAAGTGCATTACAGCTGGGGGAGATTGCTTCGAAGGAGACTAGAGTTTCATGTGTGTACTATCAATAAAAGTGCCCATACGAAAAAAGTTTGGAAACTTATCGTATTCATCTCGTATACAGCGTGGAACGATAAAATTGTCGCCCTAGAAAAGACGACATGATCCCATTTCCGTTTAATGAAAACCGGTTTTCTTTTTTTGTTGCAGACCATCTACTAGTTGGCCAGTTGTGTACAAATTCCAAGAGCGATAGGAGCCTTCTATAATGTCTGAAAGTGACACAATGTTCAACGAGCAAGATCGGAGATACGCCGCTGTACAAGTCATGTTCTCTACCGATCCAAGTTATGACAACAGGACCATTGCCAGCACCCTCAAAATGCAAATCTGGATTGCCACGAATAACAGAGACGTGCCCAGGATGATGAAAACAAAGTTTCCGACTACGGTCATAGTCTTTGGTGTGGTTTCAAGTGAGGGCCACATCATGCCACCTCACATCTTCGAAGTCGGCTTGAAAGTCAACACCAAAGTGTACCTGGACGTGCTGAAGAGTGTGGTGATCCCCTGGTGCAATCAGGTGGCCGGTGGTAGACTCTGAGTGTGGTAGCAGGACTCGGCACCGGCCCACAAGTCCAAAGAGACCAAGGATTGGCTTCAGAAGGAGTGCAACAACTTTGTACCCTTCTCTCACTGCCCCCTCCTCCACCGACCTGAACCCGCTGGACTACTTTGTTTGGTCATGCGTCGAGAACATCACCAAAATGACCTCCCACAACACCAAAGCCAGTCTGATCGCCGCCATCCGCCGAGTATTCGCCGATCTTCCGCCGGCGCTTGTGGAAAAGGCATGCTCCCAGTTCCGGATCCGTATCGAGGCGGTGATTGAGGCTGAAGGCGGCTACATTGAATAGATGTCAGCTCTACTACATAATCAAGTTACCTGAATTAATTTTTTTCAATAAAAGTTTTGAAATAAAGCTGTAGTGTTGTTTTCTTTAGGACGACAACTTTGCCGTTCCATTCTGTATATGAAGAGTACGGATGTAACTTACAAGACACATTCAGGTTAATTGGCCGCGCAATTAGCATGTTTAGTTAATTTGGGGTCATTTGTGTGCGATATGATCTGTGGCTCAGTTGTAGAGTTTCGGCTCTGTGGTCGCTGGTTCGATCTCCAGTAGCGGAGATCACGGTATGCAATGCTAATAAGACCTAATAAGGTCGAAACAGCGGTCCAGTGTTTCCGTATGTCGTGCGTAAGTGTTCGACGGATTTTCTGGTTATGGTAATTCAATTCACAATATATTATTTAATCTTTTATTTTCATACCTATTTCTATAACTCTGGCGACGTGAAAAAAACAGATGATGCAATTTGTAGACAAAAAATACTACACAATCTGAGAAAAAAAGATTTAATAAAAAAAAAGACGAAAAACATTCGTACTGTTTAAAAATAATCCAACAGAACCCCAATGTCTAGCCAAAAGAAAGAACACCGACAGAGTTACCTTAGTAAATACGTAAATATATATATATATATATATATATATACACACACACATACACATGTATATATAGAGTGTAACTGGATGAAAACTCAAACCTGGTTAAATTGTCATTATAAATTTATTTCGGCGGAGAATATTACTATTCTCTTCGTCTCGTCAGATGACTTTTTACATGGTTTTCTCAAAGTTGCAGAACACCAAATGTGGAGTTACTGTTCGTATGTGAGAAAAAAAATTAAATTCACAGGCGAGGGCAGAGGAGGTCAAAGTATTAGGTGTCAGAAGCATCAAGAAACAGGAGTAGGCTTTCTCTGTAAGTCAAGCCATCATAATTTACGCCCTTCTCGGGGGGTCTCGTAGCAGGTGGGATTTTCTAAACCATCAACGATCGTAGAAAGAATGACTATGCCCATATATATTTTACATTTACTCCTAATACATCTGTTATATTTATATATATTACAGTGAAGTGCATCACATTATGTTGTAGTCACGGGTTTAGTTTTTAAGTCTTTTTAACTCAGTGTGTGATTTTCCAATAAATACTACGGACATTTACTAATGCTCTCAGTAAGCATTCCCTTTCCTGGTATCGATATTACATACTCAAGGATACAACTTCGAAGAATGCAGTGAGATCTTGGTGTTAGAGTAAGATATTTGTTCTTCGTGATCAAATTCTTCTAACTTTGAGGAACACTTCGACGGAACGGGACAGAGAAACATGAATGGGTTAAAATAGATCTCGGATAACCCTTGACATGAAAAAAAGAAAGTTCCTAATAATAAATTTCTCTTACTCACCTCTGCCAGTACGATTTTTATTCTAATAAAAAAAAATCATAAGCTTCCGTGGTGGTTTCTTGAATCCTGAAACAAGTAAAAAAAAAAAAAAAAAAAAAAATGAAAAAGAAAATAGTTAGTAATAAAACTTTACATAAAATCACATTCTAACGTAGATATTGAACTCACAGCAATAAAAAGTGATACATTATTGCATGAATAATGAAGCCTTTTTGTAATCAGCACTAAAATTGCCAATAATGTTATATATATATATATATATATATATCCTTATATTATCCAATGCCAAGTCAGCGGGTGGTAGGAATGATTCTATTTTCGGATTTTTTTCCACAATATCCATGTAATTCAAAATCCAAAGGAGAGCTCAATATAAAATAATAATAAATTTAATTACAGAGCAAATAATTCCATATAAAAGAAAAACCTTTAAAAATTACTCATTTTTTTGTAATAATATTTATTTCATTAGACCCTATATTTTTAAAATGAATATTTAGACAAAGTTTTTTTTTGTCTGAAGGGGCAGATCTAACATTTTAAAAATATAGGGTCTGCTGAAATAAATATTATTACAAAAAATGAGTAATTTTTAATGGCTTTTTTAAAAATAAGGTTTATATATATGTGTGTGTGTGTGTGTGTGTGTGTAAAGTAAAGTTGGCGACCTTAGTTGAGGGTGACGTAAAGGCTCCCTTTTGAATAGTTACTACACCGAGGTGTAGGGGAGAGTCTCCTGAACCATTGGCGAGCAATCTACTCATTAGGGCAATGGCCCGATGTATATATATATACCTTATGATACGTACAAAATTTTAGTATTACTTTTAAAAGTGTATTCATAGTTCAGAATTAGTAAAATATTTAAAAACTTATTTTTTTTTTACAAATTTCATTCTCTCTTCATTGCTTTATGTTCAATGCCCAAAATTTAGATTCTTCATGCGTTAAATCTTGTATCACAGTTACAATTTTCTGAAGAGACGTGATCGAAACAAAAGGTCCCCTTTTTTGGTATTTTAAATATCTTAAACGTTTTTAAGATATTTTACCAATTTTGAATAATGAATACGCTTTCAACAGCAATATATATATATATATATATATATATATATACCTCGAGAAGGTATGAACCCCCTTACCACCCTGCCATGGGTTGAATATTACTTCGATTGTTCTTCACTCAAGATGGATTCGGCATGAAATGACCTACACAGGTTGATATGTCTTTAAACAAACAAGCAAATGTATATTTCGGCATCAAATTATTGTTTAGACGTGTTTGATAAAAAACTAAGGAACTTTTCTTCATGGGGATATCTTTTTTTTAGAGCTTTCTTGCTAGTTTCTTTTTTGTCAGAGTCGAGTGTTGAGAGGTTTGGCTGGCTTCTTTGTTTAATAGCATATCAACCTTCATGGGTTATTTTATGCCGAAGCCATCCTTGTAGAAGTACAGTTGTTGTTCTATGTAACCTATAGCTAGAAGATGGATAAGGGACTTCATATCATTCCCAAGGGTATTAGTCCGAAAGTGAACGTAATAGCATGACCAGAATTCGAACTCGCTTACGATGATTCCAAAGTCCATTTCGTTAATCTTACACCACAAGATCTCCTTTTGATAGAGGAAGTGCCTTAAGAACTGCTCACAAGCACTTTCGATCATATCCACTGATCGTCTTCAGTGGGGAATATTCTTATGTTGATACTGTTTGATTTTGTTTAATTTGCGTGCGATAGTTATTCTGTTGGAAGGTTTAATACCTTCATAAAAATAATAGGAAAAATAATGCACGAAAATCTTTATAATGAAGTCAAAATGTAGAGGTGAGGCTATTTAATTTAGGTTTTATCCTGCTCTACTGGTCAGCATTTGAGCACTTTTCTTCATTTAAGAAAAAAACTCTTTCATAACGATGTGTTCACACACACACACACAAACACACACACACACACACACACATACACACACATATATATATATATATATACGCGGCGGGTAAGGCTTTCAACATGTATACTTGTTCATGTGCGCGCGCGGACACATACACGAATATAAAAACTTTTATCTGTATTATTATTTATAAGATGCATATTTTATTCGTTTCTGCAGATTTCGTGTGTATATATGTGAATGTATATGTATGCTGTGTGTGTGGTTGTGTGTGTGTGTTTGTCAACATATGTGTATTTGTACACGTACACACATTCTTTTTTCTCATACCTATTCTTTTCCTCTCTTTTTATTTATCTCTTTCGCAAACACGCTCTTTTTATCATATATATATCTCTTAATCTTTATCTGTCTGTCTGTCTTTCTTAAATGATTCTGAACTAGATTTAGTCTTAGAAAATTTATATTCCAACTAAGTAGGAAATTTTTACCTGTTTAAACTGATGGTAAACTACATTGATATATTGGTGTTGCAACGAAGCCGAATATATTTACCAGTTTTAAATAATCGTAAACTTTACTAATTCAAGGTTCAACTGAAAAGTTCATTGGCTGACTTAGATACTCTCTAGCCCAGTCGGTTCGGGCTGTAGAATACACCGACTGCATCTCTGCAGGGAGGTAAAATCCCCTCACCAACGAGTGTCCTGATTATAACATTAAACAAACTGATGGCGATGCTCTAGTCTTGGAGATTTGGGGAATGTAGGGTACCCCTTCATTGACATTACATCCTGATAGTACCTGATAGAGCCCTATCTATGGGTCAAATAAAACAAACTGTGTGCAAACCAATGACTGATGTTAAATTGTATCTGTTTTATAGTAATACTTGAAACCGTTTAATTGTGCACAAAAAGAGCTCAGGGTCATTTGAGAATGTTAGCTACAAAATGTGTTTACAATATATATATATATATATATATATATATATGTAATATATACGTATGAAAATATTTGGCGTTAAAAAATCTAAAATGGTTGTTATGTCATAAAATTGAACCACACCAAGATACTCTCATGGAATATGACTAAATGCGGTTTATTTTTCAACATAACCTACCTATCGGTCCACACACTTATTCTGTGTTGCAGTACTTGGATCCCATTAGTCAAAAAAGTTATCAACAGCAGATATGACTTCATCATATGAACTTATCAACCTACCCTCGTATGTTGATTTTGCGACTAAATATGAAGTCTAATTACTTTCTTGACAAACGTCGTATAAACTTGTCTGGTTCGTGATCTAAGTTATATAAAATGAATGCTAACGTAGATTTTTGTATCATATAACCAAAGGCCACAATAGTTCAACTGAGTTTGGCATTTAATAACCCAAAAAAGAGTTGACATACTATAAAACCAACCAACCAACCAACCAACCAATAGATAAATGAACCCATCACTGATATGTAACTAAGTAAATAAAGTAAGTCAAAAGTATTCCTACCTGACACAAATAATTTTCCAGATCTATTTGACTCATAGATAAGACTCTGACAGGTGCTACCACTTCGAGTTAGAGTGGATCTGGGAATAATGGCACTGAATACTCCATATTCCCGAGTATTCCAGAACTGGAGCTTCACTATCAGAGGAAGTTTCGTGTGTACTCACGACGTATGCTGGGGTGGGTGGGTGGTGGTAATTATCTTAGCCATTAGATGAGAATGCAGCCGGCGTATTCTAAGTCCTTTCCAATAGGGCTTTTCTATGCTTGAAATTGAGCTTCATCATCATAACCCCGTGTTAACTTGTTAAATGTTTTTATGACATTATCCTGAAGTCTGTCACAGAATTCATTTTGCGTTCTATTTTCAAGACATCTTAGTTGGGTGTCCTCGTGATGTAATGGTTAAATCGTAGTAAACGAGTTCGAACTCTAGTCGCGCTATTACGTTCACTTTCGAACAAATACCCTCGAGAAAGGTATGAACCCCCTTATTCTCCTAGCTATGGATTAAATAGTACCACGACCATTCTCCTAGAAAAATGGCTTTGGCATTGGATAACCAAAGAAGGTTGATATGCCAATAAATAAAGAAACCAAAACCAAACCAAACCAAACCAAGACACTTTAAACGAAATGCACATGTAATAATGGAAGATTATTTGGTTGAAGGTGAATTTTGAGAGGCAAACTAAAAATCAGCTGAGAATAATACAATTCTTTTTGTTGAAATCCAATCCTTTTTACAGTAAAAAATCGACCCGATCTGATAAGTGTTTACTTCTGTCACATTTACCTCACTTCAGAATGTGATCGATCGACCAGAATGGGGTTCATCTTCCACAGTGTATTGGCCATTGAAAAATGCCACCCAAACTACGGTACTCTGGGAGTGGGGAAGTCCCTGTAGCGTTGGAACGAAATAACCTACGAGGGTTGTTTTTTTTTTGTTCAATGAAATATCAGCCTTTGTATGTTATTTAATGTCAAAGCCTCTTTGTAGAAGAACAGTAATGGAACTATTTAGCACACTGCTAAGGGGGTAAGGAGTTCCATTCCTTTCTTAAGAGTATTATTCCGAAAGTAAATCCAGTAGCGCGACTGGAATTCGAACTCGCTGACAACAATGTCACAGTCCCGCGTGTGAGCCAACACGGTTCGAAGCTTGGTGTGTCATTAAACAAAGAATTCAAAAGCCAAACCAGCACAAAGTATATAACTTAATTAATATAATCCTGTGTTGATTTATTAAATATTTATGTCAAATAGTGTTGAAGTTTGACATAGAATTTGATCTTGTATTTCTTTTTTCCTGGCAAGCGAACGTACTTGTTATCCAAAATCACCCAACTGAACGCGAATCCCGGGAAGCAAAAAAGAACGGAGGGGTTTTTCAAACGTGTTCATGATTAATATTTGTCAGCAGATTTTTAATTAAGGCTGTCAACATGAAAGAAAAAAATCAGTCTCATTACTTTCTAGACGATTATATATATATAACTTAGATCACGAACCAGACTAGTTTATACGACGTTTGTCAAGAAAGTAATGAGACTGATTTTATATATACATATTATTAAAGATTGGTGTCATTGTGTGTCTTGTTTCAAAAGCAGACCGTTTGTTTTCAGAGGCCACAACGGTTTCAGCATTTTTTCCAGCGGAGATATTTTACGTAATGTCTGATTAGGGTTGTGTTAGTCTGGCTTCTTCATTTCTTGCTTTCAATACATCCACGTACGCATTGGTACAAGTAAGCTTTATCTATCAATATTGCAGCAAATTATTATAACAGCATATTAATATGCAACATATTAAAATCGCAGCAAATATCTTTGGGTCATGGTCAAGCAATAAGGCTTCACATAAAAATGGAACATCACTATGGTATGATCCAGAGCCGCATGATTACGACCCGGCGGTCGGATGATGAGTTTGATTGTATATGTTCGCAATACTGGCACAGATCGGTTAGGTTGCTAGATTATCCTAACTGAGCTATGTATGTACCATAGTAGACTAAACCAACACACGAAGTAAGCCATATTACAAGGTTAATATGATGAAGGTATATTTTTGGTGTGTCATGGTATCGTAATTTGAATGACAAGACCTTTCGCTGTAGCTTTGTGAAAAAAGGGATGTCCTGAGGATGAAACTTATGTGTATCTGGAAGAGAGGCTTTACTTATGAACATTTGGGAGTGTGGATTAACCCTTCATTGCAATTACTTCCAGGTCGACTCTGACCCGAAATGCTAGTACCTGTTAGAGACCCATCAATCAATTAAATATAAATGTTTAAAAATATTCGTATTTCATAGAAACAAAAAAAAAAACAACTACCCTCCCCAAAACAAAACGAAAACAAAAAGAAACCTTAAGAAAAACTTCATAAAATTGTAAATATGAACGTACAATGAATGTGATTCCTTTACCTCTAGGTATAAAATAACCCTAGATGAGTTGACATGTTATTAAAAGAAATCAACCAATCATTAAGCGTCTGGATGTAAAGCTTAGGCAATTAATTGTGTCGCCTCGTGGCGGTTGTCAGAAAAGTCAAAGTAAGATAATCCCCAACGATTTATCTATGTAATAGTATTCTTATTTCTTAGACAAAATATGGTTAAGTATTATTGAATTTTTGACAAGTATTTTTCTTTGGTTCTATTTCTGTTGTTGTAGATCACAACTCCTAGACTGTCATTCCGCCGAGGGCAGTCTTTCTTTTCGATTCTCTGCTGCTTGTATAACGATCGGGGAAAGACGATCTGAGAGCAGCGATAAGATGCAACAGCAACTACTGGGATTTGATTGTACACAAACGAGAAACTATTCTGGAAAATGGAGAAAAAGAAACCTATAGGAATTTGAAATTCAAACGGGTTGCACAATTCAGGTTAGGAAACCATTTTAGAAGGCATTACTAAAATCAGATGAAACACCAAAATGAGTGCAGGGTTAGTGAATAGACTTGTTCTCATTTGAATATCGACGATAGCAATAAGTTTGTACTGAAGAGAACTCTTGGTATGGGTTATTTTCTGGTAAAAGCCTCCAATTACAACTGACATTCGATAATATGAATTCTAATTGATTTTCAAAAATTTTGCATTGATGATTTGAGTAAAAGCGCATAAATTTCGAATAAATTAAGTCCATTGTGAGTAAAACTAGGTTTCCAATAAAGGTCTGTACATATTGTTTCGAGTAAAGTAACTTAACTTCTTCTCACATATATTTTAAAACTGGGTTTCCAATAAAAGTCTATACACATTGTTTCGAGTGAAGGTACTTAATTTCTTTTCACATATATTTTGAATAGAAATAGATACTTTGATTAACTGATTAATTTTAACGGCATGTCAACGCATCTATGATTATTTTAGGCTTAGAAGTTTAGGAATCGCGTTCATCGTACACTTAGGTTTAATTTTTTTTTGTTTAGTTGTTTTTTAAGAGTCTTTTTCTTTGTACACGGTCCTTTCGAATACAAATAATTTTTAAACAGATCTGTTTGGCCCATTGAGTGGAACCTAACAGATACTATCACTCCGGGTTTGAGGTCTCCAGAATTGAAGCCTCATGATCGAATGCTGTTGAGTATCTTACTCAGAACAACCTCCGTTTTTTAGAGGGCGCGTTCTTACCACTTTGCCGAGAAACAGTGTCTTCCAAGTCCCACCGACAGAGGGGAGATATTTTGAATAAAGATACATTTTAAATAAAGTTTTTGTATAAAGGTAGTTATGTTTCGAGACAGTGAAAACAATAACACAAACAGTGGACATAAAAAAACTTGCGAGGAGAGAAATGATTAAGAAATTGTACATGGGATGATGAAAAACCGGGCCATTGGCCAAATGAGTAGAGTGTTCCGGGATACCGGGGTTCAATCCCAGGCCGAGCCATACCAAAGACTAAAAAAAAAATGGTACTTGATGCCGCCTTGCTTAACACTCAGCATTATAAGGTAGGGATCAAGGGTAAAGTGGAGCAATCCAAGGAAAGAAGTTGCGCTCTCCCCTACACCTTGAGGTGGTAGCTATTGAAAAAGGAGCCTTCGGGTCACCCTCGACTAAGGTCGCCATGAGATGACCTGGATATGGCTACACAGAGAAATTGAATCTCTTTTAATAGCAGCATAAAACAGTGACATTAGAAACAATTACATCA
>OY757918.1:66166212-66246212 GCA_963585895.1 Sepioteuthis lessoniana | reverse complement strand
CGAGAGCTCAATTCATTTGAAGATCCTTGCATAACGCTAGTGGCAACCATTTCTTCCCTCGCTAGAGAGCTTGATTCAATCATAATAAAGAAATAATAGACCAGAATACTTATAACTCTGTAGTCTTGTATCTGACTTTGTTGATTTGGTTTGATTTTATTAGGTTTCTTTAATGGTATATCAAACCTCGTGGGTTATCTAATTCAAAATTCATCCCAGTAGAAAAGCAGCAGTAATAGTATTCAATCTTTAGCTGTTGGGTGTATAAGCCGTTTCATATCATTCCAAGAGTACTAGTCCAAAAGAGAAAGTAATAGCGTGACTGAAGATAAAACACAAGATCTTTACAGGTGAATCTTATTCGTAGAAATATTTGCCAAGGTTTAACATTTCAGTTTTTAGACCCCCCCCATCAAAGCTTCTAAGTCACTAAATGAAAGGAAAAAGATGAAAAAGCTTTAAAAATTTCCACTTCCGTTAGTAACGCTGTGTTTGGAATTTCTATGATGTATCTAGCCTTTTTAAATTTACTTTAAAAATGTAATCTATCTATCAATCTATCTATGTTAATATCTTTTTATTATTATTTTGTTCATATCTATCGATTATTAACATTCCATCTATCCGTCTTCATCAGTGTTTATCTTTTTCTTTCTATTTTCGTTTAATTTGACTATCTGTTTATGTATCTACCTTTTTTAATATGTACGATGAAGCCGAATTATTTTGAATTAGGGATTTTGTGACTTTTCAGCGCCAATCTAGCCAAATAAAGAGACAATTAAAAAAAGTTGGTCTCTGCTTGATAGTATTGTGCTTTGAAATGAAACTAGATTCCTCAATTCAAAGGAGTCTTTTGTTATGTATGTAAAATAACATCTTTGAATCTTTGAAATTAAAGTTGTCATTTGTTGTCATCCTCAAACGAGAATAACGATTGGTCAACAGGATTAAATCCTGTTGACCAAATCGTTATTCTCGTTTTATTTAGTAACTTAGACGTCCTGATAAAGGTCTAAAAACTGAAACGTTCAACGTTAGTAAACATTTCAACAAATAAAATCATCCTCTAGAGACCTTGTGTTTTTTCATCTCTATACATTTTTATAATGTCGGATTTATTTCCAGTTTTCCATATATATATATATATATAGATAGATATAGATAGAGAGAGAGAGCTGTAGGAAAAGTACATGCAGTCCCTTGCGGCTCGAAGAATGAAATTTTGACATTTACTAAGATTTAAAAGAACTGGTTTTATGTTAAAATGGAAGCAGATTTGAAAGAATCTTGAGATAAACTAAAGTTCTGATTTAAAATTTAATTCTTTCTTGGCTTTTCCTTTTTTCGCTTGCCTCTCTCAATCCATTGTCTCAAAAAGACAAAGCTTGAGAACATGAAATAAATAAACTAATAAATATATCCTTTTATATTTAGCAAAAAACAAAACCAAAAAAAAAAAACAAACAAACGAATTCTTAAGGAAGAAAATGAAAATTCCAAATAAAAAAAAGTGTGTTTAAATGACAGAACTTCTTGATAGAAAATTCCCATCTCTGAAAAAACAAGTAAATAAATAGAATGAAAATAAAAATAGTAAATGAATAAAATGTCTCTCTTAAAGTTCTTTATCTAAAAATGTGTTCTACATATCGATGAAATATGAGGGCTTTGCTTTCCTTAAACCGGCGCAGGTGGATAAAAGCAGAATAAATACAAGTTTTGTGATGTTTAAGGGAAATGAAGTTGCATTTTTAACGAAAAAAGGAGGTTTCTGTAAGGTTACCAGCGAAAGGTATTGCGAGTTATAACACCTGTTACCCTTGTGCCTCTTGTGGTTTGGTCGAGTTCATTTCTTTAACTCCATATCAATCTCTTATCGAAATTTGATACAAATACTAGGTTGAGTCAAAAGTTTTGGTATGTACTAGTTTGTAGCGCGTATATCACGTGACAGAAGCAGTTCAACAGTGAGAGACACCAGCTACGATTGGCAGTATTATTTGGTCTTCACTCTACCGATGTACGTTATATTTATAGGGGGTGGGCTTTACTTGGACGGTTGGTCAGCTCCCATTTCCTCAGTTATTTCAATTCGTTCTTCACTTCGATTCTTTTCTGGTCACTTTGTCTAATCGCTGCGGTCACCGTAATGTCTCTTTCGTTTTGCCATCTTTGTTCTTATTCAAGAATGACAATGCGACCACAACTTCATGTGGACATCTTATTTTTTTTTTTGTTCTTGACAACTTTTCTCCTCATTTCTCGCTCAGCCTAAACGTACAATCAGTAAAGAGCACGACAGAGAGATCAATCTCTCGCGTTGAGAGTTTCGCACTTACTACCTTATTCTAACTTGAGAATCGTTTTTTGTCACCTGACCAAAACCATCCAACCATGGTCTCAGATTGACCTTGAGTTCAACAGTTGTCCCTGAAACTTGTTCAAATTACCGTATTCAGTATTTGCTTCGAATGCTACACAACAAGTTCAAAATAGATATCACCGATCTATCATGTAACAGTAGTATCGTGGTAGTTAGTGCGCTGACTCATTTTTTGAATTGCTTCGTTCCGTGTTTGATTTGAAAGTCGCACAGATCAATTTTCACTGTAGTCTAATTCGGAAACTTATGCTTTGCGAGTTCGAACAGGGTCATAGCCCCACGGAAGCCACCAAAAAACATTTGTTATGTGAAAGGTAAAGGTACAGTTGATTAGAGTACAGTAACCAGAGGGTTAAAGAAATTTCGTTCCTGTTGCAAAGATCTCGACTCTCAAGAAAAGTCAGGTAGTCCTAAAACCGAGGATTACGAGGCCATACTCCAAGCCATATAGGTAAATCCGGCGAGTTGCTCTCAAAGAGTATCAGGCGAGCTCGGCTTCTCAGATTCATGTGTGGTAACGATCTTCGGAGCAGCCAAATTGTGCTTCACGTTACTGAAATATTGCAAAACTTTTGACTCACTCTAGGAATTTGAACAAAGGTACATAGTTGCAAGTTTTTGTATCTAATACTAATAATTTATACACAATTATATGGTTTAAAGGGACAAGGAAAGAACTCAGATTGATAGATCATAGAACAAGAGAAGTGAAGACAATGCACAAGATCCTATACCCTAGATGGCATAGACAGACATTTGGGGATTGTGGGGTACCCTTCATTAACATTACTCACAAGTCCACTCTGAACCGGATTTTTTGTACCGGTTAGAGTCCCATCAATGGTTCAAATAGAACTGTTCAATCTTTTACTTGGGATTATTGATATTACATAAAATTATTAGTATTAGATTGCAAACAATAGGAATACTTGAAACTATCTACCTGTGGCCAAACAAATGATCTCTGGCCTGTTTAAAAATGTTACCTAGAAACTATTAGCTTACAAATCATAAATATAATATGTATATATCTATAAACAGGATTTAGCATTAAATAACCTTCAAGGATTGATATGCCATTAAAACACAACCAACTAACCAAAAACTCGCATCACTTTATTCTTAATCATAGAGGTGGTGTTTGCTTTGTGGTTAACGTTGCGGGGAATGAAAACGGTGAGCGGAGTTTACAATCACTCCCCGATAATATCTTTGAGAAGCCCTGTCAGTGATCCTCGAATACACCGACTGCATTATCTGCAAAGAGGTAAGACGTCTCTCTAGAAAAAAACAACAACAGTATAACATTAAACGGTAATCTGTGTTGAAAGTTCCAGTCCTAGAGTTCTGGGGAGCGTGGGGGCCACCCTTTTGTTGCCATTACTCTCTTTGCAAATTATTCACGGTAAAAATAGTTACTTGAATCTATAATTGTTTACAAAAGATTATTATTAGTTTCCTAAAATCATAGAATTATTTGAATTATCAGTTGCCCTATTAGTGGTTTGGTTTGGTTTCTTTGTTTAATGGCATATCAACCTTTGTAGGTTTAAATAAATGCCAAAGCCATTCTCTTAGAAGAACAGTAGTGGTACTATTTAACCCATAGCTGGGAGGATTAGGGGGTTCATATTTTTCCCAAGGGTATTTGCCCGAAAGTGAACGTAATAGGGCGACTGGAGTACGAACTCGAGTTCTACGATTCCGCACTGCTCTATTAGTGTGGCTTAGAATATACTGAAACCATCCTCTACCGATGGGGAAGACCCCCACCTCAAAAGGGATGTTCTGGGTATGACAATAAATTACTGACAGTAGTACGGCTTCTGGAAATTATTGTGTCCACCTTTCATTGATTTTACTTCCCGGTCCAATCTAACCTGAAGTGGTAATACCTGTTAGGGCCCCATCCAAGGGTTAAATAGACCTCTTTGAAAACAATTAATGTTAGATAAGAATACTTGAAACTATTTAATATTAAATTGAATTGTACAGTGTGCAAATATTTTGTATAAATAATGACATGAAGCAATAACGTTTATTTGTTTATTTTGTTTGAGTTTTATAACATATCAACCTTTCTTGGTTATTTGATGCCAAATCCAGTTTTATACAAATAGAAGGTTATGTTTCAAACAATTCACATTAGCATAAGTACACAGTTTGATTGTCAAAAGAATTTCTGTTTCAATCTATTCAGTTTAGTCAAACAATTCTAATTCAAACAATTCAGTTGAGTATAAGTATAGTTTTTGTTTACGCACAGTTAAATGTCAAAAACAGTTCTATTTCAAACAATCCAGTTTAGCATACAGAAACAGTTCCATTTCAAACAATTCAGTTTAGTATAAGTACGTTGTTTAAATGTTAAAACAGTTCTATTTTAAGTAATTCTGAGTTACCTAAGTATGAAGTTTAAATATCAAAACAGTTCTATTTCAAACAATTCAGTTTAGCACAAGAACACAGTTTAGTTCTATTTGACCCATAGATAAGACCCTATCAGGTGCTACTGCTCCGGTCTAGAGTGGACCTAGAAGCGATTGCAACGAAGAAGTACTCCGTATTCCCCAAAACTCCAGCATTACTGACACCTCACCATCAGATATTTTACTGTCCTATGCAGGACATCCATTTGTGGTGGAGGGTCTAGCCCATTTGCAGAGATGCAGTCGGTGTATTCTGCAGCTCCAGAAGACTGGACCAAGAATGAAGAGCAAAGCGTCACACACGTACTTCTTTATTCATGACCAAAAAGTTATACTGACGATTGTGTTTTTTGTTAAATAGAAGACAAAGAAATTATAAGTAAGTAAATAAAAGTAATAAGCTGATATTTGAATTCTTTTTAGTGTTTAAATTGCTCTGCTATCCAGCATATGAACCCTTTTGATTTATAAAACGCTTTTTAAACGATTGCTTGTTCTCATCTATCTATCTATCTATCTATCTATCTAGAGAGAGAGAGAGAGAGGGTAGTGGTTGGAGCAATCTGAGGATGTGACTTTTCTCAGTAACAACGACGTAATTTGGGGGTTATCCCAATGATGTAAATTTGGCCAGAGAACACATGTAACGTGACCAGTAAGCAGTCGCCCAGCATTTTACGCATAGGTCCGTCTTTCCCGTCTCTTTGCGTGACCGGAAATGTTCTGACATTTCCCAAGAACTATTAGGTCCCCGAGACACCACGCCGAGTCATTTCCTTTCATCGAATCTCTCAGGAGATTGGGTGTTACTTGATGGTATCCATCTTCCCTCTCAGTAACATGCGACACGTTGTACAAGGTGACTTGGTACCGGCAACAAGGACTGATCACCGATCAAACCTATTTTGAAATACCTTGACAGTTGTCCTGTCTAAGGCTGAAAAGCCGACTCACACATTTCCTGAGGTCGTTAGTTTAATTTGTTTTTTCTTTTTTTTTCTGTTTAGCGGTAATTCAACCTTTTGATGGTTCTTTTGCACCGACAATAATTTTATGTTTAGTATATATAAAGTAGAAATGTTGTTAGTACTAGATTTTTATAAGAGATATGTCTGATTGTTAAATACAGAGTTTTATAATTTTATGCACTCATCTGCAAACGTTATATTTCCCAGTCGACTGGGGCAGTTGAATACACCGACTGTATCTTTGCAGGGGGGTAAAACCCCTACCAACGAGTGGCTTAGTTGACTGGGGCTGTAGACTACACCGACTGCATCTCTGCAGAGTGGTAAGAAC
Source organism: Sepioteuthis lessoniana (assembly GCA_963585895.1). NCBI lineage: Eukaryota > Metazoa > Mollusca > Cephalopoda > Myopsida > Loliginidae > Sepioteuthis > Sepioteuthis lessoniana. The sequence goes on along the minus strand of OY757918.1, from coordinate 66,240,098 downwards.
CTTCCAATGAGTGTCCTGATATGACATTAAACAATCTAATGGTGAGGCTTCAGTAATGCCGGAGCTTAGGCAAATGCAGAGTATCCCTTCATTATCATTGCTCCCAGGTCTACTCTGACCCCGAGTGTTAGCACCTGATATGATCCTATCTATAGCTCAAATAGAACTGTTTGACATTTAAACTGTGTACTTATACTAAACTGAATTGCTTGAAATATGACTATTTTTACATTTAACTGTGTGTAAACTAAAAACTGTGTACTTATGCTAAACTGAAGTGTTTGATATAGAACTATTTGATCATTAAATTCTGTGTAAACAAATGACTGATTTTTAATTGAATTGTTAGTGATACATAGCAACACTTGAAAACATTAAACAATGCGTAGACAAATGATTGATAGTAAATAGAATGATTCATATTAGAGAGAAATAAGTGAAACCATTTAACTGTGAGAAAAAATGAGTTCAGCCTTGTTTAAAAATGTTATCTCCAAAACGTGTTTAGAAATCATATTTGATATACATGTATAAAAATGATTTGGCATTAAATAACCTATAATGGTTGATATGCCATAAAACCAAACCAAACCAAACCAGATTCTCCAGTCTAAGTCGAGCAAGCGCTCACTATAGCGATATTGACGAGGACGAAGCTTGAGTGCAGGTCAGTTTACTGCAACATTCTGTCTAGATGCAGTTCCATGTTGCTCTATTAACCCGAAAACCACCGGCGATTTTTTTTAACTCGTAGGCGGCCTATTCTTTCTGAATATATGAGGTTTTGATTTTCAGAAAAGAAAACTGCATTTTCTGCTTCGACCCTCCAGCACAAAGAAATGATTTTTTATTTAACTACTTTGAAATATATTTAAAAAATAGGTTTAGTTTGATATTTAGTAACCAGAAAAGCGTTTGGCAATATGTAAAATCAAACTCAATGTTAACTATTCTCTTGTACATACAACACCCATCTTCTCTCCTACACCAATCAAACTTGATGACTCATCGGTTTTTCGAAACCGTTTTGAATTATTCTTGACTACCAGCCTAATAATAGATTCCGCCAATTTCTTTCTTTCTGCAAGTTGAACCTGTTAACCCTTATACCAGAAAAGGCATATATGACCCGGTAGAAAATTGCTTAACTTTTCTAATAAACATGAAGTTATTTCTTAATTGGTGCAAAAAATCTCCTCTGAAAAGCATGACCCTATGAAGAGAGCTTCCAACGTGAAAACTCACTATGATAACCTCATATAGAATGATATACTATTGGAGATCTCATAGGATGTCTTGTAAAGTACAGAGTTAAATGAAAAAGCGGTATTATGGATTTAGCAAAAGAGGAGTCAAGGTCCTAATTCTTCTGGTATGGTACATACGTACGTTTAAGAATAGTGATTGTGATTTTGTATCTTATTATAACACACAGTCCAATGTTACATGTAGCTGTATTAAATAAAAACAAAACTAAATAAAAACAAAACAAAACAAAAAGACCTAACTTCTTTTGTGGCGTACCAAAGCATCTTCGTGCTAAGAATGGTATTAGAGGACTCAACTGGATTGAGTCTTGTTTAATCAGTTCCTGTCGAGCAGAGACATGCGCCGACAGTGCATCTCTCGCAAATAACTACTGAGATAAGTATAGAAGAAGCAATCAGAATTCTTACTGGTGGCTTTGTTTCATAATTAACCTTGTAAAGCGTTCTGTGGGGGTGGAAGAGTTGTTGTCGGGGTCGGAGAAAATTCCTTTTTTTGGATCTTGGATAACAATATGGCAGATGAATACGTGTCTCTCTCTTCTCTGACTCCATTGGATCGACCGTGCTTGTTTCATGCGATTGAATTATTGTATCTTATCTCGTTTTTCCCCTTTCCTCTCCAATTTATAGTATTCTGGAAACAGATCTTACCAAAATTAGGTTTAGTTGGGGAGTAGCCACGAGGGAAAATGGAACTACTCAATGACAATTTCGACAATTTTTTTTTACTGCTTTGAGAAGTTCTAGTCATTACGGCTTCAAATTTCGAGATGTACAAGCAAAATCGCCCCAATTTTCATGATACAATCTGACTGATATATATATATATATATATATATATATATATATATATATATATATATATATCATCATGATCATGTTGCACTGATTACCCAGACTCTCTCTCGCCATTCATCTCTATCATTCATCGCTTTCGGCTGGTCTTTCAAACTGCATCCTGTGTCCGTACAGAACAGTTCTTGTTGGTCGTCCAACATTTGGACGTCCGTGTAAAGGGGTCCATAAAAGAACTTCGCTTATGAGTTCAACCTGTGTCCAGCATGTCTTGTCCGTCTTATTTGGATGGTTTTAGAGAAGAGAGGTAGGTGGCCGTAAAGCGGCTGTTTTGTGGGATGTTGCTTCCGTGGTAGGTGAACTTGTTCACTAGTTTCAGAGCGCTAACATTTACTGTGGAGATGTCTCCTTTTTCATTAAAACATATGTACTCCATTTTGTCTGCGTTCACATGGGGGCCAATGCCACCTGCTGCTTGCTCTAGACTATGTAGCAGGGATCTGGCTTGGATTGGCGTATTTGCCAGTAGCGCTATGTTATCTGCATAGTCTACGTCCGTAATAGTGCGAGATATCGTCTGCTTTTTGCCTTTTTTTTTAGCGTAAAACCATTTTCTTTCATTTAATAGCGCTCTGAACTGCGAGGCATATTCCTCTTTTGAAGGTGTGTCTTCTGATCACAGAATTGTCGCAGCAAAGATATGTCTGAGCTTACACAGGAATAGGACGCAAACAACTAAAACCATACTATGACCGGTCCTTACTAAACAATAGAGATATTAGCGATAGATATACGATAACACTAAAAAACAAACTCAATTCCCTTCAAGAGATATCCGAAACACTTACTCCGAACGACGAATATGAGAACTTCGTTAATGCCAACCTAGAAGCAGCAGAAGAATGCATATCAACCAAAGAGTCAAATGTAGAGTTCTGTTGGAGACATTGACAGATTATATATATATATATATAGGGTTGAGTCATAAATAATTGCCGTTTTAGTGAAATATATTTTATTAATGAATGATTTAAGAATAAATTCAGTTAATTCAATAGCATTTCGTCATTATTTTGATGATTCATTTATCAGGTAGTTTGTTTTAAGTAAAATTCATCTGGTTTTGGGCTCAAGAAATTTTCCACAAACTTTTTCACCTGATCTTTTTGAGAAAATTTTTGTCATCCAGAGCGTTTTGTAGATTAAGAAAAAGATTGAAATCGCTTGATGCAAGGTCGGCTGAATATGATGAATGACCAGCCAAAATCTTATAAATTTTCCTGCATGATTCTTGCTCAATCATACCTCGCGTCATCAAAGAGAAGCCAACGTTTCTTCAACTTATGAATGCAGAGCGTTTATTTCAAAAATTTTCATGTACAGGTTGCTGCTGTTTACTGTATAAATCAGCACTGAGTGTCTGAATGCAGTTGAAAAGCTCGAAATAAATAATACTGCAGTGATCCCATCATATATATAGCACCACTTTTTTCCATGAAGCTCCGCCTTCGGAGTAGGCTGCAAAGATTCTTCCCTGTCAATCCATTGCCTTTTGCATTGAACATTGCCATAAAAGATCCATTTTTCGTCACCTATAATAATATTCTTAAGAAAAGAGTCATTCTCTGCCTTGAAAGAAGACTTGTCACTCTGGATATGAGGAAGATCAACACCTAGCGTGTCATATCTTTTACAAGTGACGGTAGATTGTGGATTGGGATGTGTTAAGGTACTTTTGATCGAGGATTGATGAGCGTCCTGGTTTTGGGTTCATCTTTTAATGATTTTTCGTCAGATTGAAACTTTGAAAACCGGCCTTAAAATTGGCAGTCAGTAATGACACCTTGGTAATAAACACTACAAATTTTCTTTGCTATTTCGGTGTCGTTTTTGTTTTTCCTAAACTCCCATAAAATTACATGTCAAATTTGCCTTTTCAGTTCGTCCATTTTAGCTGCATGAGATCATTATAATACACACTTTTTCACTATTGAATGACTGATTAGGCACTATTTAATCAGGTAATTTCTGGTTGTGTTTAAAACATTGGAAATTTGAAATGTGTTGTTACAACATGCTTTTAAATAACGAAAATTATTTATGACTCAACCCAATATTATCATCAATCGACTGCTTCCCGCTCAGTTTCTTTGTCATCTTGGGTCATTGTCATTTTGGGTTTTATCTTGGACTGCTATTGACAGGTTAACAACCATATGGAATCTGATTACTCTAACAGAATAAAACGAGAATTCTTCCAAGTCGTAGATGCGTCAGTTCTACTGTATGGCTGCACCAGTTGAACTTTAAGAAAACGCTTGGAGAAAAACTATATGGGAACTTTACAGATTGCTATGTGCCGTTTTAAAATAATTCTGGGAGCACACCCGATAAAACAGCTTCTATACAGTCACTGTTTCATAAATCATCCAAGGAAGACGAGAAAGACATGCTGATCACCGCTGGGAAAGTCAGGACGAACTCTTCCATGGATTTCTCCATACAGACACAACAGTGTTGACCACCCAGCAAAAACTTACAATCATCAGCTCTGTATGGACGCCCGAGAGAGACCAATGGCGAAAGAAGATCAAAGGAATCCGACATGTCAGTACGCTTTGATGATGATGATGATGAGATTAGCTTTGTGTGGCAAAAGGCCAAATTGATTGATTGATTTTGACTGCATATCAACCCATGTAGTATGGGAGGTGCCCGTGGTGTAGTCGTTATCGTCGTAGGAATTGGACACGGCGACACGAGTTCAAATCCTGGGCGAGACTGATTGCATTTCACATAGCACATACCTTGGGAAAGGTATGAATCCAATTATTCTCCCTCCAGCTATGGGTAAATAGTAGGACAGACTAGGTTCTTCAGCCTTGGTTAGGCAACTAGTCTAGGAGAAGGAAAACTCTGAATTCAAACCTGTTAAACTCCGCTTAAAAACTGACCTTGTGTCATATCCTGCCCGAGCGGAGGGGTTGGTAAATAGTATCAACCCATGTAGGATTATTCTATGCTCAGAGGTAAGGGTATTACGAGCATTGTACGTTCATATTGATATTTTTTGTGTGGTTTTTTCTTATGAGTTTTTTTGCACAGTTATATGATTTCAAATATTCTTATCTAATGCAAATAATTTTCAGTCATGTATTACAGAGGTAAGAGAGAGAGAGAGAGAGAGTATAATGATAAGTGTTACAAAGAAAGAGAGAGAGAGAGAGAGAGAGAGGTATAATTATAAGTTTTATAAAGAGAGAGAGAGAGTGAGAGAGAGAGAGAGACGCTATAAGAACAATAAGAGAAAGATGAAGTGCGAGAGAGAGAGAGAGAGAGAGAGAGAGAGAGAGAGAGAGAGGAAATCCAAACCATAGTAGTAATAGTACAGTAACAAGCAAGTACCTAAGTTAAAAACAGAATTGTACCAGCAGCAACATAGTCAGACGGGTGGTGATTGGTTGAGATAAATTAAAACGTGAGAACGTTAAAATTGGCGCGAAATAGAAAAACAGGAAGAAAGGCAGTTCCAGATTGACCGCGGTAGCATGAAGACGTGCGGTTAAAGTTTGTATTAATTCTGGTTGGGGTCCGCGAGTGAGCTCGTCAACACCAACTCATACTAGATAAGGCTTTCATGGAGAAGGCTTAGTGCGGAAGGAATGAACGAACCTCTGGCGTCCTCTTTTGAAAATGCGAAGAAGGGAAACGATTGATATGAGCGCCTACCGAGCACGACTCGACTAAAGACAGCAGCATTGTCTTATTTCGAATAGATTAGTTGAATCTCCCTCTCTCCCATGAACTGACAAATGACTTACACACTCCATTCCACTGTTTGAGACACAGGTCTATAGGTTACTGCGTGGACCATTCCGTACAAAAAGTCTTCTATTTGGTTGGACATTGCGCCCTTAATGGTATTATAATTATTTGTTTTCTATTAGTAATAAATATTCAAGTCCCTATCCTAATCTTGGATTGTGTCCTCTTTATCCCTCGAAGACCGGCGCTTAGCCGACTGGATATCTGCCTTCTTTTTTTCTTTTTTATTTCTTATGTATAGGCGACTGGATCTCTGAGAATATATTAGACGTCGAAGGACACGTCCGTGTCCTAAAAGGTTGTTTTTTTTAAAGAATTCTCTGACTTCGTAACATTAATGACATCAAGTATTTCTGGCCAATACTTATAAGATTTCAAGTAACTATTCTTAATACAAATAATTCATCGCGATATATCAAGTATTTTTAGGCACCTCAGGTGTGTAATGGTTAGCAAGCCAGACTATCAAACATTCAGGAGTTACAGTAAGTGCCCCATTCTTAATGCCTTTTGCCACATCTAAGCAAAAAGCTTTGTAAATTACTATGTTAAGTATTCCTATCTCATACAAACATTCTATAGACAATTATATGGTTTCATTTGTTTGCACACTATTGTATGGTTTCAAGTAACTAATAATAATAATAATAATAATAATAATAATAATAATCCTTAATAAATAATAATATATTTTGTCGACGGGGCTTCGAAGAAACTGAGTATATCCCTGTAGATAGGTAACCTCACCCACACAAAAAAGTGTTCTGAGTATGACTCCAAACTGCCTCTGATGGTGAGGATCCAGTTCTGGAGATCTGGGAGTACCTCTTCATTGCCATTACTTCCAGGTCCACTCTAACCCACAATGGTTGTATCATCTAGGGGTATGTGTAAAATTTATTTTTATTCGATCGGAACGTGAGCCAAAAAACCCTCTGAAGAAACAATTACCCAAAACCAAAAATGAACGTACAATAAAATAATGTAGACGGGTTGATATACTGTTAAAATCATTCGATTAATGAATGAATGAATCAGTCAATAAACCTTTATATTATGATTGTGTAAAAAACTGTAAACTTTGTTATTATTACTAATGTTAATCATTTTATGGTGGATATTTTTCATTAACTATATCCGCGGGGAGGAGGCCCCGTAGCATAACGACTAAAGTGCAAGACTGAGGTCTCAAAATAAGGCCAGTTCGAACTCCAGTCATGCTACCACGTTCGGAAAAATACCCTTGAGAAAGGGATGAACCCCATTATCCCCACAGTTATGGGTTAAATAGCATATCTCTGCTGTTTTTGTTTTACAAGGATTTCTTTGGCATTAAATAACCCACGAAAGTTGATATGCAAAGAAACCAAATGAAGGGTTCAAAGTTGGTTTCTTTTTTACTTTTTACCCAGAAATCTTCATTGTAAAATATTGATTCCTTTCATTGAAATCAAACCAGAATGTGCAATGTGTAAGACTTATTTACCTCAGTGACCCCCCCCCCCAAAAAAAAACCCAACAACACTTTTCAAATAACTCAATGCTGTATCAAAATATTATTTGATTATTTAGTTTCTGTCTCAAATTTACAGAATGATTTTTGTATTGTATTTCAGCGACGAGGTGCTTCTCAAAAACGTAATAATTTCTCAAAAAACACAGCTCATACTAAAAAAAATATTCGGCTTTTGCCAAGCTGCTCGGATGTATCAAGCCGTGGGCGTCAATTAACTAGGAAGACCCTTTTACTTACTAAGTCATTATCTTTAAAAAAAGAAAAAGCTGTCGATGTTCCGAATTATGTTTTCGAGCTCTTTTCATTGATTAGATTCTCAGCGCTCTTTTTCGAAAACTAAAGACTGAACATTAATGAGCATTTTTTGCTCGAAACCTTTGCTCAAATAATAATAATAATAATAATAATAATAATAATAATAATAATAATAATAATAACAATAATAATAATAATGATTATGATAATGATTATAATAAAAATAACTATGGTGATAATTAGAAAAAGACACAAGTTGGTAACGTGATCCACTGGGAATTTTGAAAACGACTATAATTTGGCCATTCTACGAAATGGTATATGCACAAACCAGAATCCCTCATAGAGATGCATAAAATTCTATTGGATTTCACATATTATCGTTTTAGCTAATCCAGAAAATCAGAAAAACGAACTTGTCAACTAATGGATTTTGCCATTTCAAAAGACTGTAGACTGAAAATAAAAGAAAGCGAAAAAAATAGAAAAATACTTGGACACTTCCTGAAAGGTAAATAAGCTCTGAAGCATGAGAGTGACGGATATCAATTATGGTTGGTGTGTTTGAAACCTTCCTCAAAGACATTTAAATGATACTGGAGAAATTGGAAATCAGAGTAAGAATTCAAACCATAAAGATCACAGCATTGTTAAGATAATTAAGAAAACTCAGAAGAGTCCAGGAGATCTGAGGAGACTTGATGTCAATCAGACGTGAACACTCAGAAGAGTCCTGGAGATCTGAGGAAACTTGATGTCACTCAGACTTGAATAATCAGAAGAGTCCTGGAGATCTGAAGAGACTTGATGTCACTCAGACTTGAATACTCAGAAGAGTCCTGGAGATCTGAGGAGACTTGATGTCAATCAGACTTGAATACTCAGAAGAGTCCTGGAGATCTGAGGAGACTTGATGTCAATCAGACTTGAATACTCAGAAGAGTCTTGGAGATCTGAGGAGACTTGATGCCACTCAGACTTGAATACTCAGAAGAGTCCTGGAGATCTGAAGAGACTTGATGTCACTCAGACTTGAATACTCAGAAGAGTCCTGGAGATCTGAGGAGACTTGATGTCACTCAGACTTGAATACTCAGAAGACTCCTGGAGATCTGAGGAGACTTGATGTCACTCAGACTTGAATACTCAGAAGACTCCTGGAGATCTGAGGAGACTTGATGTCACTCAGACTTGAATACTCAGAAGACTCCTGGAGATCTGAGGAGACTTGCTGTCAATCAGACTTGAATACTCAGAAGAGTCCTGGAGATCTGAGGAGACTTGCTGTCAATCAGACTTGAATAATCAGAAGAGTCCTGGAGATCTGAGGAGACTTGCTGTCAATCAGACTTGAATACTCATATGAGTCCTGGAGATCTGAGTAGACTTGCTGTCACTCAGACTTGAATACTAAGAAGAGTCCTGGAGATCTGAGGAGACTTGATATCAATAAGACTTAAATAATCAGAAGAGTCCTGGAGATCTGAGGAGACTTGATGTCACTCAGACTTGAATACTCAGAAGACTCCTGGAGATCTGAGGAGACTTGATGTCACTCAGACTTAAATACTCAGAAGAGTCCTGGAGATCTGAGGAGACTTGATGTCACTCATACTTGAATACTCAGAAGAGTCCTGGGGATCTGAGGAGATTTGCTGTCATTCAGACTTGAAGAGTCCTGGAGATCGGAGGAGACTTGATGTCAATCCGACTTGAATACTCAGAAGAGTCCTGGAGATCTGAGGAGACTTGCTGTTAATCAGACTTGAATAATCAGAAGAGTCCTGGCGATCTGAGTAGACTTGCTGTCAATCAGACTTGAATACTCAGAAGAGTCCTGGAGATCTGAGGAGACTTGCTGTCAATCAGACTTGAATACTCAGAAGAGTCCTGGAGATCTGAGGAGACTTGATGTCAATCAGACTTGAATAATCAGAAGAGTCCTGGAGATCTGAAGAGACTTGATGTCACTCAGACTTGAATACTCAGAAGAGTCCTGGAGATCGGAGGTGACTTGCTGTCAATCAGACTTGAATACTCAGAAGAGTCCTGGAGATCGGAGGAGACTTGCTGTCAATCAGACTTGAATACTCAGAAGACTCCTGGAGATCTGAGGAGACTTGATGTCACTCAGACTTGAATACTCAGAAGTCCTGGAGATTTGAGGAGACTTGCTGTCACTCAGACTTGAATACTCAGAAGAGTCCTGGAGATCTAAGGAGACCAGCTGTCACTCAAACTTATGTGAAAAATGAGCTACTTCAGCTGGGAAAAACTCACAAAGAGCGATATATATAGTAAAATGTAGTAATATAATGATCGAACATATTTAACGTAAATACATATTAAGCAATGATTGAAGGTAACATATTAATAATACTACAAGGTTGGTCTATTCAGTAGTGAAAGGCGTACGACATAATTATTAACCTGACTACAAATCAACTTTATTTCCTTCAATATTCCTCGAGGAAATCACACCCAGACGAAGACGTCGTTCCCTCTATTTGAAATAGTATTTAAAGTTTTTAACTTACTCTACCTTCACTTGGTTTATCACGACCAGTTGTATATTCCCAGTTGTTCCCCTAATAGCGTAAAAGAGAATTCAAATAGATTTTAGTTTAAGGAAAAAAATGTATATACAAGGTGACTCAAAATAGATGCAACCCATTACAATGATAATTCATATTGCATTGAGCCATTTTTCATCTGAGTCTTTAAAAGCAATCATATCTTTTTAGAAAGATCAGACCAGAGGACAAGGGCAGAAATTGATTGACTTTAGCCTACTCTGCACGTGAAAAACCAAGTTCTTAGGAACGTCTTCGGAGGGACAAAATCTCTCACCGTATCGACATTGTCAAGACATTTTACAGCCAACTTCCTTTTAGATCTGGGATTTTCTACTTTCTTGTTGAGGTTGTCTACTGACCCAGTAGCTTGAAATTTGTTTACATAACGATAAATTTGGCTTTTCTGGGCATAATTATTAAGTTAAACTTCCAGCAAAATTTCAAAAGACGTCTCCAAATAAGAAGTGACACAAAATATTTTTCCTCTCTTGTCAAAGGCATCGTGATGGAGGATTAATAATTGATCTAGTATACTATTTTCAAATCTAAAACAAAATGAACACAACATTATTATTAGTAAGGTAATGAGCAGTCCCTTGGGTCCCATGCATATTGAGACACGTGAGTGTGTGTGTGTGTATTAGAGGCTCTTGATTTTAAAATAAAAATTGTATTAGTGATTTTTTTCTTGTGGGCTCTAGTGAGTTCTAGTAGCATCTAAATGGAATCCCTTTGTAATTTGCCCCCGCCCCACTACGGAGATGGGATCGGTCTAGTGTATATGGTCAAGTCATGCTGACGCCGGTTTTAACGGTTGAACGAAACGACCACGTGACCCTAAGTACACACGAGTCTACCAGTGGAAAAGGAAAAAAAAAAAAAAAAGAAAAAAGGAAATGACCCTGCACTTCCTGTTTCTCGAATGTTATGGAATTGTCCAGAATATTCTAGATAATTCTATAACTTTATGATAGATATAAATGCTGGTTCTGTCTCAGATGAAGGGAGAAATAGGCTCTAGTCAGCCGAGTAATTCATAGCTCAAGGGTCAGAGTAAGTATTTTTACCCGCTGAATTCCAAAAGAGACAACTGGTAGCAAGGAAGAATACAATTGACATTTCTTTAGCACCTCTTCATTAACAGTATCCACCACAATAGCCATTATGTCATAATATGATATCGAGTATTCTTAACACAAATAATTTACAGTTATAACATCACGTGATAGATAGACAGATAGATAGAGAGAGAGAGAGAGAGAGAGAGTCTGAGAATTTGATGTTGTCAGATCGACTTGATGATGATGATGATGATTATTATTCTTATCAAATATGAATAATTTATAAACAGAGCTATTTGGGACCCTAACAGGTACAATCACTCCGGATTAGAGTGGACCTGGAAGTAATGGCAACGAAGAGGTACTTCACGCTTCAGAAATAAAGCCTCACAGTTTAGCGTCAGAGGACACATAAAAGATGGACTACGCGGACGAAAATTTCCTGACAAAGATACCATCATCGTTGCTGTGAAAAAAGTGCTTTGCCTCCGCTGCCGTAGAGTTTTATGAGCGCTGCACGCTGGTTCTTGTTCAGCGTTGTCAAAAATGCATAGACAATATCGGTGTCTGTATGGACAAAAAGTGTTTTGTAGCTGAAAACTTGCTCGATCGAACGCTGCTATTGTGCTCCTTGTATCTGTGGCAGGATCACTGGAAATAAATAGAAGGCATTGCTTTCGGAGCACTCCTCGAATATGAGCGTCGATATTTCTTCCCGTTATTTAAAAGTTTCAAAAAACTTTGATAAACTGTTTTTATATTTTTAAAAATTTGGATGACATGACCTGCCTGCCATAATGACAGCAAGAATAAAGTCTCGCTTTTTTCCTGAGGCTAAAAAGGAAATAAAAATGATAGATCATTTGATAGACAGACGCACGCACGCACGCACGCACTCTCACATACACAGATATATGTATACACAAATGCACAGAGAGAGAGAGAGAGAGAGAAAGAGAGAGAGAGAGAGAGAGAGAGAGAGAGAGAATTGTGACGTTAAATGTTTCTTTTATATGTTTACCTGAAGAGATTTTGCAGAGTATTTCCTAGTTTTAAACTGAAAATTTCTACAAAGTATGATTTATTCATTATATACAATATATATATATATATACGATTATTCACACACTATATACTAGCTCTATACCATCGACTGGTACGTCTATTTGTAGTCGTTCATAAAAGAACCTCGCTTATGAGCTCGTCTTTACTTCTACAGCAGTACATAGCATGTCTTACTTAGATAGTTGGGAAGATTGCTGTTTTTGGAATGATGCTTCAAGGAATATTTTCAAAACAGCACGTAGAATTCTTGTTTAGTTCCTATCTAGCCTTTTCTCTCTGCGGTTCGATAGAATCCATGTAGTGCATCCATACAGTAGTACTGCTCTGCCCGTTTTATTCTATCTGAGAGGTTAGATTTCCGTATGATCAGGGCCCAGTCGACTGGAGCCGTAGAATACACCGACTGCATCTTTGCAGAGGAGTAAAACTCCCCCAACGAGTGTCCTGGACATGACACTAAACAATCAGATGGTGAGGCTCTTGTAAATCTGGAGCTTTGGAGAATGCGGCGTACTTCTTCATTGCCATTACTCCGAGGTCCACTCGGGTCCGGAATGGTTGAACCTGATAGGGTCATATCTATGGATCAAATAGAACTAAACTGCGTCCTTATGCTAAACTGAATTTAACGTTGAAGCTAAACTGAATTGTTTGAAAATAACTGTTTATATGTATAAAAATGGATTTGGCATTAAATAGCTAACAATAGTTGATGCGCTATAAAGCCAAACCAAACCAAACTTAAAACCATATGACCGGAAACCTGTCAATAGTATTTACGACTTCCCTGTGTGTGTGTGTTGACATCACTTTCAGTAGATGAGATATTGTTGCCGAGGTGTGTCAAATAGTCACTTAATTTTCGAGGCTTGCAACTTAACGTGGAGATGGTTCCTTCTTATCTGAAACATAAACTCTGTTTCAACCCTCGGGCTTTGGGGAATATAGAGTACTCCTTCATTGCCATTGCTCCCAGGTCCATTCCGACCCAAAATATGAACGAAGACGTATAAAAATTTAAGTGACTTATATAATGTATACACCTCTGTATACACCTCTGGATTGCAGGCTAGACGGATTACTATAAATTCTTGATTCTTTTTAATCAGCACTTTCAATACTTTTTGATTCGCAGATCTAGCTCCGCCTGACTCCCAACACCTCAACTGAAAATTTATCTCAGAGCAAAGCTTTGAAGATGTGACGCACACAACGTTGTATCTTCACATTGCATCAAAAGAGAACTTTTTGAGGTGCGTTGACCAATAGAAAACCCGCTGGAATAAGTATGTTAAATACCAAGTGGTACATCACGGGTCGCCACCTAATGCCAACTAGTAGCCTCGTTGGGTGGTGGAGATCTCTCACTATACAGAGGTGCAGCAGGCCTATTCTACAGCCTCAGCTGATAGGACCTCGCCTCAGTTTGTGATATGGTTAACGGGCTAGGCTTGTAGATTCTTGCTTAGAGTCCCACCTATAACTTAAATATATTTGTTTGTAAATTATTCCTATTCGATAGTAACGTGTGGAAAAAAAAACTCTCTAGAAACAACTGCTCAAAAAATGTAAAAGTTAACGTACAATGAAATGGCTTCCATAATCTCTAAGCATAAAATAGACCTATATGGTTTGACGTGTCGTTAAAATGAATTATTCAAACAATCCATCAACCATTGCAAATCAAACTCATTAAGAATGGTTTACAAACCGACCTCGTAAAATGTCACAATATTTGGGCATCTCATGTATATAAACACTTACTTAGCTGAAATTTGTTTGGCACATGGCCAATTGTATAGGGCACCAAGAGAGAATCAAATTAACTTATATTGGTCAGTCAGTCCGGCTTGCTAACTATTGCATAACGTGACGATCCCATATGGCTTGGAAGTTGATGGAGATTTTCTTCGTTTGTCATACATTGCTGACGCCAAAATGGCTGCCGATATGAAAATTTCGAGTTGATATGAATGACATTTTGTGGAATTAGGAGTTGGAACGAAAGAAAATAAACAAAAGAAGAAGCAAGTTTAGAAATTGGGTAAAAGGGGAATATTTAAATCAGGTAAAAAAGGGATCAGAAAAGAAGCGAGGAGAACGAAGGAGACAAAAGCAACGTATATAGGAAAAGAGAACGAAAAAAGGAAAGAAAGAAAGAAAGAAAGAAAGAAAGAAAGAAAGGCGAGTGGAAAAAGAAAGAAAAAGGAAAAAGAAAGAAAGAAAGAAAAAGTTGAAAGAAAGAAAGAAAGAAAGAAAGAAAAAAGTTGTGTGGAAAACGAAAGAAAAAGGAAAAAGAAAAAAGTGGAACAAAAGAAAAAAGGAATATTTTGAAAGAAAGAAAGAAAGAAAGAAAGAATCAGTGTAAAGAAAGAAAGAAAGAAAGAAAGAATATATTTGCAAAAGAAATGAATTTATGAAATATGCCGAAGAAAAGCAAAAGGAAAGAAAAAGCGATGAAAAATAACAAAAAAGTTTAAAGAAAGTTTAATAAAATAACAGAACAGAAAAGAAAACTGAATAAAAACAGCAAAGAAGAAATTTTGTATAAAATAGGAAGGAAGGGAGTATGGGAAGGTGATGGTCCGAGTAAAGTGTGGAAGTAGGAGGGACACGCCTCGTGTCACTTTTCGTCAATTGTATTGACAGCTATCTAAAAAAGGCAAAATAATTCCTGCTCTGATTGACATCGGTAATTTTGAAGGAGACGGAATTGGATCTTTATGGCGTCAGGGGTTAATATTTTAAAACATTAACAATATGTTTGCGACGGCCGCTAAGAAAACCACCGATTTGCGACGCAAACCATCCAACTAATTTTTACAATAGGAGACTATTTTGATCAGTTTTTATTCAACTTAGTGCCCTTTTCAGCCAAAGTACAAACCAAATATTCACTAAAAAACAAAATGAGGAATTTTGTTTAATTTGTTCGATTACTTAAATACTAGCTTAAATAACCGCCTACGTAGGTGATAAATACCTGTATCATAGATAGTTATTTTACAATTAACGTCAATATAATTAAGTTTAGCTTGGGATAAGAAGGAAGCACTCTGTAAGAATTGAACTCATAAGCAAGAATCTACAAGCCTGGCTCGTTAACCATATTACTAACTGAGGCGACGTCCTATCAGCTGGGGCTGTAGAATAGGCCTGCTGCACCTCTGCATAGTGAAAGATTTCCACCACCCAACGAGGCTACAAGTTGACAGTAGGTAATCTACCACTTGGTATTTAACATACTTATTCCAGTGGGTTTTCTATTGGTCAACGCACCTCAAAAAGTTCTCTTTTGATGCGGTATGAAGATGCAACGTTGTGTGCGTCACATCTTCAAAGCTTTGCTCTGAGATAAATTTTCAGTTGAGTTGTTGGGAGTCAGGCGGAGCTAGATCTGCGAATCAAAAAGTATTGAAAGTGCTGATTAAAAAGAATCAAGAATTTGTAGAAATTCGTCTAGCCTGCAATCCAGAGGTGTATACATCCCTTTATTATATAAGTCATTCAAATTTGTATACGTCTTCATTCAAATTTTGTGTCAGAGTGGAAATGAAGGGGTACTCTATATTCCCAAATATGAGCCTCACCATCAGATGTAGCTTATCTAGGACACCAGTTATGGGGGTGGTCTTACTCCTCTGCAGCAATGCAGTCGGCGTATTTTACAGCCCAAACCGACTGGGTTTGATTCGCACTGGGTGCTTCACATGTGCCGCACTTAGCTGTGCTTATCAAATGTTTGCTTGTGACGTCTCGTATGCTGCAATGCTCAGGAAGGTAGGCTAGATAACTATTGTTAATAAGTTCTATTCTCACTGGGTGGCATATACTTACGAATAACTAAGCAACACTTTTTTTTTATTGACAGGCAATTGGATTTCATTTTTTACTCGTTTAAGATAATCTGATACATATTATTTCGTTATTTGTTATTATTGTTCTTTTAACATTTTCACCACTTTTTAAAATTTAGCATCAGTTATAATTTACAAATAATTATCATATAGATTGTATAATTATAAAATAACGAGACATCAAGTTTAATTGGTACCAATAAGCAAACGTTTTTTTAAAGAGCTAAATCCATCAGATAACAAAAGATAAAGAAGGTGTAAATTCTTTCTTTCTTTCTTTCTTTCTTTCTTTCTTTCTTTGTATTTTAAATCATTTATTCATTTGTTCATTCTTTCTACCTGCTTGCTTGATTTAATTATATGTTTGGTTATCTTTCTTTCTTTCTCTTCTATTCCTTTATCTCCCTCTTTATTTTTCTTTCTTTCTTTCTTTCTTTCTTTCTTTCTTTCTTTCTTTCTTTCACCTGCACTGGTAGGAAACAGGCTATGAAGCATTCATGCTGACTTGGATAATTATTTACTAAACCTTTATTTTTTTGTAGGGGGTGAGTATTATCTATTTTTACTAAAATTGCAACTAATACAGAGTGCAGAATGACCCCCCCCCCAGGTAGAGCAAATTTTCAGCTGAAAACCCTATTTTTCTACACAGTCACCATTGTGGGGTATGCGCTTTCGCCAGCAATGCATTTAGAGTCGGTAGATTAGGCTCGTAAAAATTCGCGCCAACCAGCTGTATAGCAGAGAATGACAACAACAGGTATAAAAATATAAACTGCTTTTCTTTTCTTTTTATAACCTGAAACGTATGTAAGAGAGAGAGAGAGAGAGAGAGAGAGAGAGAGAGAGAGAGAGAGAGAGAGTCGGACGGCTGAGTTTGTATACATACAGAGGCGACTGTACGCTAATTCTCGAGGTCACATTGCTGCTTACTCGTTGTCAGTGGACACGCATCCTTCTAACATGCCACCCACGCAAATTCTCATGGTCACAACTTTAGCTTGCCGCCTACACAATGCACGTGATCACGCTTCTTTTTTGTGTGTCACCCAAATAATTTACGCGAAATTTCCGCTGAAACACACGTGTCCTGTTTACTTTAGGAACCAGATACGTTTCCTGCTTTTGTTCCCAGTGGTCGACTTCTTTCAAGCATGCCCCCCCCGCTATTTACGCGGGATGGAAAAAAGGTATTCAATCAATATCCAACTAACGGAGGCGACACATTTTTTTTTACAGCAGTGTTGATTGTCATGAAAACGTTGTCCGCGTCGTCCATCTTTCATCGGCCCGATTTGCATAGATGAAATGGTTAAAGTGCTTCTCATCCCATTGATTGACAGCTCTGTTAAACGAGGGTTATCACAGATATCACTTTTGGAATTACCGAAAGAAATTACCCACCGTTTTTCTGGGCATATATCTGTGATGTTTGATATAGTTAACGTCAACAGGCGTCGATTAATGTTCGAAGGTTTATTCTTTTTGGTATAAAGAAATTCAGGGACCCAACTCTACATTCATGTCTGACCTAAGTCTGTTATCAATAATAAAGAAAAAGATTATACGTTATTGGTGGTAAGGTTTAACCTCTACTACCATGCCGTTAACGCCTGTTTTTGACGTTGTGGGGAATGCATAATAGAATAAGAGGTACCCGTGGTGTAATGGAGGTGCCCGTGGTGTAAGGGTTATCGTCTTAGGAAATGGACACGGCGATACGAGTTCAAATCCTGGACGAGGCTGATTGCATTTCACATAGCACTTGGGAAAGGTATGAATCCAATTATTCTCCGTAAATAGTAGGGCAGATTAGGTTCTTCAGCCTTGGTGAAGGAACTAGTCTAGGAGAAGGAAAACTCTGAATTCAAATTTGTTAAACTCCGCTTAAAAATTGACCTTGTGTCTTATCCTGCCCGAGCGGAGAGGTGGGTAAATATGCATAATAGAATAAGAGGTGTAAGGCTAAAGTTTGACCCCGAACCAGTTAATCGGGAAAAAAACTTTTCTATTAATGTGTTTTTTTTTTGTGTTTTGTGATTTGAACAAATTAGATAAGCAAACTCTTCGGGATTTTTTTTTATTTTTCAAAAATGACAAAAACAAAACAAACTCAAAAACAAAAACAAAGCAATTATTTTACGTTTTATAAGACGATTGACTTTTACATTTTAATTCACTGTAGAATGATCATCCATTTCTGGAACACTTAAGGTTGGAAAATACAAGTAACCAGACAGGTAGAATAAATCACTTTTTTTTACTTCCTGTGAGTATGTCGAGAGAGGGTTCTGTTTATGAATACTTGTTCTGGAAATGGGTGATAGTTGAAGCAGAATGCAAAAGGGAAACCCTTTATAAAATGTAAAATGCTGGTTTTCTTTTTTTTTCTCAAAAAAAAAATTACAGTGAGTTTGATTATCTAACTAGTTTAAATCATAATAAATAAACAAATAAATTTAGAGTTAAAAGAATAAAATAAAAAATAAAATAAAAATTAATCGAACTTTTTTTTCTTATGAACTTGAATGTGTGCACCGGCATTATTTTTGGAGTGACTTATGAGCGGGGAATGCGAAGGTAGGATATTCCTTTTTATTTAAAAGTTTAACAAACAAACTTTTATAATGTTGGCTTCTAATGTAAGTGACATGACCTGCCTATTATATTGACATCAGGAATATTGCCTCAGTTTTCCCGAGGCTAGATAGGGGGTCAAAAGTGATAGGTCTGTTGATAAATAAATGGACATATGAAGGTTGCAAAACGGTCAGGAAGAAAAAACTTAAATGCTAAAAAAACAATTCTTATTTATGGATACGCGACGTTATTGGTTCCTTCTTCATTACTTCTTTTAACGCATATTACTTCTTTTAAAAATCTCCGAAAATGTTTCCTCTTGACGATGACCTAAGGTTAAATCGCGTTGAGAACACTTAAAAATTAAAAAGTAGAGAATTAGCCAGAAATATTTTTCCTGTTTTTCCTATCATGTTTGTTCTTATTCAGTGATCAGATATATATGCTCGATGACCGATATGATCGACATTGAAAGCTCTTTATCAATAAAACAAAACTACATTATATATATATATATATATATATATATATATATATATATACGCATACACACATATATATTCAGATAGATAGATAGATAGATAGATAGAGAGAGAGAGAGAGAGAGAGAGAGAGAAAGTTTTGACATTGTATGCATTTCTCCATGCTAATATTAAAAGGTATTTTGTGAATGGTATCATGTTTTTAAAGCGTAAGCATATAAGATGTGATTCATGTACTATATGGGAGTGGGTTGTCCCCGAGGTGTCTTCGTGGTGTAATGGTTAAAGCACTGGCCTGCGGAATCGTAGTAAGGGATTTCGAACTCCAGTCGCGCTAATACTTTCGGACAAATACCCTTGGGAAAAGTATAAACTATTAAATAGCATCACTACAATTCTTGGAGAAGGATGACTTTGGCATTAAATAACCCACGAAGGTTGATATGCCATTAGATAAAGACACTATGTAGGAGGTATTCGTATTGTAATGGTTCGTCCTTGGATGACCCGAGCTCAAATCCTGGACGAGGTTGTTTGCATTTTACATTGCACTATTACCCTCGGGAAGGATATGAATCCAATTATTCTCCTTCCAGCTATGGGAAAATAGATTTGATATGGCAACCAGTCTTGGAGAAAGAAAACTCCGAATTCAAACCTGCAAAATTCCGCTTAAAGGTTGACCTTGGGTCACATCCAGCTCATGCAGAGGGAAATGGTATATATATACTGAATACATTTACACACAGATACATACATATATGGCAATTGTTTAATCTCTTACTGACCACTGCCACGCTTCATAATCTCACAGTACCACCATTAGCCCTCTTCCGCTCATGTCCTCTCAAGTGACTCATCAATTCTGTTACAGATCTACTAAGTCTGATGCAAATGTAACATAGCTAGGACACTCTTTTCACTCGATCGATTGGATCAGCTTCTAAAATTCAATACTTGTGCACCACATTAAATCTCTTTAGACCAGAAACCAACTTACATCTCTTTAGACCAGAAACCGACTTACAAACTCTTTAGACCAGAAACCGACTTACATCTCTTTAGACCAGAAACCGACTTACAAACTCTTTAGACCAGAAACCGACTTACATCTCTTTAGACCAGAAACCGACTTATAAACTCTTTAGACCAGAAACCGACTTACAAACTCTTTAGACCAGAAACCGACTTACATCTCTTTAGACCAGAAACCGACTTGCAAACTCTTTAGACCAGAAACCGACTTACATCTCTTTAGACCAGAAACCGACTTGCAAACTCTTTAGACCAGAAACCGACTTACATCTCTTTAGACCAGAAACCGACTTACATCTCTTTAGACCAGAAACCGACTTACATCTCTTTAGACCAGAAACCGACTTACATCTCTTTAGACCAGAAACTGACTTATAAACTCTTTAGACCAGAAACCGACTTACAAACTCTTTAGACCAGAAACCGACTTACATCTCTTTAGACCAGAAACCGACTTGCAAACTCTTTAGACCAGAAACCGACTTACATCTCTTTAGACCAGAAACCGACTTACAAACTCTTTAGACCAGAAACCGACTTACATCTCTTTAGACCAGAAACCGACTTATAAACTCTTTAGACCAGAAACCGACTTACAAACTCTTTAGACCAGAAACCGACTTGCAAACTCTTTAGACCAGAAACCGACTTACATCTCTTTAGACCAGAAACCGACTTGCAAACTCTTTAGACCAGAAACCGACTTACATCTCTTTAGACCAGAAACCGACTTACAAACACTTTAGACCAGAAACCGACTTACATCTCTTTAGACCAGAAACCGACTTACATCTCTTTAGACCAGAAACCGACTTATAAACTCTTTAGACCAGAAACCGACTTACAAACTCTTTAGACCAGAAACCGACTTACATCTCTTTAGACCAGAAACCGACTTATAAACTCTTTAGACCAGAAACCGACTTACAAACTCTTTAGACCAGAAACCGACTTACATCTCTTTAGACCAGAAACCGACTTGCAAACTCTTTAGACCAGAAACCGACTTACATCTCTTTAGACCAGAAACCGACTTACATCTCTTTAGACCAGAAACCAACTTACAAACTCTTTAGACCAGAAACCGACTTACATCTCTTTAGACCAGAAACCGACTTACATCTCTTTAGACCAGAAACCGACTTACAAACTCTTTAGACCAGAAACCGACTTACATCTCTTTAGACCAGAAACCGACTTACATCTCTTTAGACCAGAAACCGACTTACAAACTCTTTAGACCAGAAACCGACTTACATCTCTTTAGACCAGAAACCGACTTATAAACTCTTTAGACCAGAAACCGACTTACAAACTCTTTAGACCAGAAACCGACTTACATCTCTTTAGACCAGAAACCGACTTGCAAACTCTTTAGACCAGAAACCGACTTACATCTCTTTAGACCAGAAACCGACTTACATCTCCTTAGACCAGAAACCGACTTACAAACTCTTTAGACCAGAAACCGACTTACATCTCTTTAGACCAGAAACCGACTTACAAACTCTTTAGACCAGAAACCGACTTACATCTCTTTAGACCAGAAACCAACTTACATCTCTTTAGACCAGAAACCGACTTACAAACTCTTTAGACCAGAAACCGACTTACATCTCTTTAGACAAGAAACCGACTTACATCTCTTTAGACCAGAAACCGACTTACAAACTCTTTAGACCAGAAACCGACTTACATCTCTTTAGACCAGAAACCGACTTACATCTCTTTAGACCAGAAACTGACTTACATCTCTTTAGACCAGAAACCGACTTACAAACTCTTTAGACCAGAAACCGACTTTCATCGTACAAATCACGTAGTCTGTTCTTGAAGAGAAACCTGCATGCACAAATCGTCTCTCAAGTGACTACCGATGATTGACATATCCAGCCTTTGAGAGTAAAATCCGACCTAATGTTTTACATCTGTCATTCACGTTCTCACCAACATTACAGGTGTTTCCCTTTCGAAGTAGACGCTAGAGGTTTGCATGCACATTGCATTTCCTCTTAGAACTGGTACAGCCCTCAACCACTTGGATTCTCCATTCAGTTCTCCTCAATGCCAGCTTTTCCCAGTGTCAGGATCTATTTCTATATTCACCAGGTTGTTTTTAGGCAATCCTTATACCTCTTCCAAGGTCCTGGCTGTGGACATATGCTAGCGTGCAGCCGACCGTAAAGGACTTGCTTTGGTAGTCTATCATCATTCATACACACAACATGACCTGCTCAACGCTTTTGGGACGGTATGATAAAAAAATCAATTTTTGTGCCTTCTGCTCTTGTAAGGAATTATGGGTCAGGTTTTTTGGTATTCTACGTGATGTTCAGAATGTGTCTCAAACTCTTATGATAAAAGTGTTGAAGTATTTTCAGATGCCTTCGAAGCAGATGAGTGCAAAAGAACACACACAACACGCAGGACCAATAAACATTCCTTTTAGACTAGGTACAAAAAATTGAATATGTATTTATATGTATCAATGTTTTCGGACAATCAAGGTATATATGGTGTTCACCAATGGTCCGGGAGACCTGGTTTCAATCCCAGGTCGTGTCATACCAAAGACTTTAAAAATGGTACTTGATACCTCCTTGCTTAACACTCAGCAATATAAGGTACGTATCAAGGGTAATGTGGAGCAATTCAGGGAAAGGAGTAGCACCCTCCCCTACACCTCAGTGTTGTAGCTATTGAAAAGGGAGCCTTCTGGTCGCCCTCGACTACGGTCGCCAACTTTACTTACTTATACCACGTTTCGGCTGAGCCATTCTTCCGCCCTCGTCAGGCGTTAAAAATACTCTAGAAAGTGTTTTTCAGGATTTTTTTCTGAAGAATAGTTCTGCCAAAATGTTGTGGCAACAATATCGAGAATGCCAAGAAAAGATTCAATTGTTCGAAAAATATCCGGCATATTCATTGCTATCACCAACATAATATATATATATATATATATATGTGTGTGTTTGTGTGTATGTATGTGTGTGTGTGTAGGAATCCAATTATTCTCCCTCCAGTCATGTGTAAATAGTAAGGCAGATTGTGTTCTTTAGCTTTAGTTAGACAACCAAATTTGGAAGGAAAACTCCGAATTCAAACCTGTTAAAATCTGCTTAAATATTGACCTTGTATTACATCCCTCCCTTGCAGAGGGGTTTGTAAATACACACACACACACACACACACACACACACACACACACACACACACACACACATATGCATATATAATTTTAAAATGCAATAATCAAATAGTATCCAGGCGTGAAACCGGTGTACTAGATGCATTTAAACCCAAGAATTTGTAGACCATAGTTAACATTTTACACCTACTCGAATGTTTGCTTCGTCATAAATATTCGATGATCTAAATTTCAAGATTCCAGTGTGAAAAAATATACAAAATGTGTCTACACTCTTGACAGATAACATCCAAGATATTAAAAATAAAGGTTTCATTGGGTTTTGCTCAAGAAATAACATTTTAACAATAGAATTTAAAATTACTAATTTCGTACTATGAAAAAATAAAAAAATTTAAGATGACATGAAAAAGTCAGTGAAAAGTGTCTAAGAAGAATCTTGTCAGTGGTTTTTAACGAAACATGCTTAAAAGAAAAAAGGTAAAAAGGTTTTCTCTCTCTCTCTCCCTCTCTCTCTCTCTATATATATATATATATATATATATACTGAGTCAGCTAGAGAAGGAAAAACTAGGCATACTCCGCTAAGAAAATTGACTTTCGGTTATATCCTGCCCAGGTTTGGGTAAATACACTCCTGCGTGGGCACACATACAAACGTATATATATATATATATATAGAGAGAGAGAGAGAGAGAATAGATAGCTAGATACATACTAAGAGAATGATCGATATGAAAAGAGAATAGACTTGGATATATATATATATATATATATATATATATATACATATAAAGATAGAGAAACGAGATTGCAAAAAAAGTGACAAATGTGAATCAATAGAAGTAGACACACACACACACACACACACACACACACACACACACAAGGAAGTACTTATGAGTGCCTGAGAGAGAGAGAGAGAGAGAGAGAGAGAGAGAGAGAAAGAGAGAGAGAGAGAGAAAAGAAAGAGAGAGGTGAGATAGCTAGTTATATATTCAAAAAGTGATAGATATGAATAGACCGACGTAGACTTATATATATATATATATATATATACAGGAGAGAGAGAGAGAAAGAGGGGGGAAAGAGCAACTATTTTTGAGTACGACGGTATTTGTAAATGCTATTAATACCCAAATGCATCCATAGCATTGTTAAATAACCGGCTTAAATATACCCTCAATTTTCACAAGGAATGTGCACTTTTAATGCAGAATGTCAAATTGATTGTCGTACCATTGTTAAAATCGTATGCCTTGGGATAAATGCCAAAGATGAGAACTCCTTTATGAAAAAAAATAAAACAAAAAAACAAAGTTACACACACACACACACACACACACACACACACACACACACACACACACAAAGATTTTAAAAAAAGCTCAAAATACTATGGTAATATCGATTAAATAGTTTTCACATTTTCTTTTGAAGATCCTTCATCATTATTCGGACTTCCTTTTGTTATTCTGACAATATATATACGTATAAATACTTTGGTTTGTTTTTTGTTTGATGGCATATCAGCTTTCGTGAGTATTTAATGCCAAAGCCATCCTTGTAGAAGGACAGCTGTGGCACTTTATAATCAATACCTGGGTAGATGAGGGAGTTCATACTTTTCCCATGGGTATTAGTCCGAAAGTGAACGTAATAGCGTGACTTGAGTTCGAATTCGCTTACTACGATGTTATTGTCCAGCATGTACGCCACTGGACTCGATCGTATTTACACACACACACACACACACACACACACACACACACAAATATATATATACACAAAAAAATAACATATATATATATATATATATATATATATAGTTAAAAACGATAGAAATGTGACTTTTAATACAGAATGTCAAATTGATATATATATATATATATATATAGAGAGAGAGAGATAAAGAGAGAGAGAGAGAGTGGGAGAGGAAGAGATAGACCGAGAAAGGTACACATTTTTCTTGTTTACAAGTTTTACTGAATGTAACAATCAAACAAGTTTTAAAACAAAAAGCAAATATCAAACATTTTATTTCATTTTTTTTTTGTTTCCTTAAAATTTTCATTTCCTTTTTTTTTTTTATTTAGGAAAACATTTATGTCGTGCAGAATCGAAACCATCAGCTCGGTCCTTAATAAAACCTTCCTTATGTCTATGCTAAAATGGTGACTTGAAGCCGTTTAACTATTAATATCAGATAAGAATATGTGAAACCATACTACCCTGTCGGTCTGGGCTGTAGAATACCCAGACGGTACTTCTGCAGAGTACCCCACTCTTCTAATGAGATCACCTGTTGGTCGTAAGTGGTGATCCATAACGCTTCAGGACAAGATCCTTGACACAGCAGCCAAAGTCGTCACGTGACTCACCACAATTTACTACGACCCTTACAGGGCTAGATGGGTTGTCAGAGAGGCCCGATCTGATCAATCGGCTGGTCATGTCAACCTCAAGCACCCATATCTCGTTCCTAAAATTGCTATTGTGGCAAAACCAACCTTATTTTATCTTAAAGGTGATAGAAGACGGTGACAGATGATCAGTTGCACTGAGATAGCAATACTTGGAACCATCTAATTGTGTTTAAACGAATGATTAAAATTATAACACTATAATATTATAACGAATGATTAGTATTAGTGTTATTATTATTATTATTAACCATACTTAGAAGCATTTAACGGTGTGAAAACGAATGAGTAAGGTTGATGGTTGGTTGGTCGGTTGGTTGGGTTTTATGGTATATCAACCTTCGTAGGTTATTTAACGCCAAATCCATTTTATGTAAATAATCAGTTCTATTTCAAACAATCCAGCTCAGCATTACTATTCAGCCTAGTAAAACAGTTTTATATTAAGCAATTCAGTTTAGTGTAAGTAGAGTTTCAATGTCAAAAACAGTTTCATTTCAAACAATTCAGTAAAGCATAAACACGCTATTCAAACGTAAGTACACAGTTTATTCGTCCATTTTTTTAAAATTTCAAGCAATTCAATTTAGTCGAACAGTTCTAATTAAAAAAATTCAGTTTAGCATAAGTATGCAGTTTAGTTCTATTTAAACCATAGGTAGGGCCTTGTCAGGTGCTACCACTCCAGGCCAGAGTAGATCTAGGAGCAATGGCAATGAAGGGATGTTCTGCATTCTCCAAAGCTCCAGCATCATGGGAACCTCACTAGAACCTCAATTCAGGACATTCATTGGGGGGTCTTAACCCTCTGAAGAGGTGCAGTCGGTATATTCAACAGCCCCAGCCAACTGGGCAAGAATAAGGGTGAATAGAATCATCAGCGTTAGATGGCAACACTTAAAATCATTATGTGTCCTGGGTATGAAATTAAACTAAAATTTGATGGTGAGGCTCCTGTCTTGGAAGTTGAAGAATGTGGAGTACCTCTTTATTACGATTACTTTCAGGTCAACTCTGACCCGGAGTGATCGTACCTGTTAGGGTCCCATCTACTGGTTAAATAGAACTGCTTAAATTTTAGCTTGGGATTATTATTATTAGTTATTCGAAACCATCCACCAGTGTGCAAGTTGTTCGTATTAGATAGGAGTTCTCGATGAATAAAATTAGTAATGCTAAATAGTAATACTTGAAATCATTCAACTGTGTGCAAACAAATAATTAATATTTAATAGAATTATTATTGTTTGATTGTAATATTTGAAACCATTTAACTGTGTGCCAACAAATGATTAATATTAAATTAGATAGGTATGCTTGATGAAAAAAAAATTAGTTATGTTAAATAGCAATACGTGAAACCATTCAGTTGTGTGCAACAAATAGGCTCTAACTCTAAATGAATTATGAACACTATTCAATGGTTATCAGCATAGGAAATGAACACGGTGAATCGAGTTCAAACCCTGGACGAGACTGTTTGCATTTCCCATAGCATTGATACCCTTGGGAAGTATAGGTGAATTGTTGGGTTGACTAGGCGCTTTAACCATAGTCTGGCAATGAATCTAGGTGAAAGAAAACTCCAAATTCAAACCTGTTAAACTCCGTCGCATCCTACTAATTTGGAAAGGCTGGTCAAATACATATTATATTGACGATGCCCTTAAGTTTCTCGAGAAGATCGATTAGATGATTTCAAAGTTATCAATGATGTCATTTGATTCATCAAATAGATTTTGATATAAAAATTAACAAAATAGCCTTAGAGACTTTGACAGGAATTATTCTGTGAACCCTATCATTCTCGTTAACATAATCAACACTAAAATCATTATTGCAATTCTTACTGGTGCAAATGACCATAAAATTGCCATCAATCTTATCGAAGTTACCACAATCTACATTGTCATTAATAAATTCCCTCATTATTCTTTTCATTACATCTCACTTTCGCTTTTATTAGCCTTGCAGCTAGACGAATCGCGATCCCATTGGGTTCCCGCTGTATCAGAGTTTCAAGATAACTCTGGTCTTTTCGAGAGGAATGTGACATTCTAATAGGAATTTCACTTTTTTAAATTATATCGAGAATTTAGATGATTAAGGAGTTGAGTGTTCGCCAATGGCCCGGAAGACCGGCGTTCAATCTCAGATCGAGTCATACCAAAGACTCAAAAATGGTACTTGATGCCGCCTTGCTTAGCACTCAGCACGATAAGGTAAGGGTCAAGGGTAGTGGAGCAATCCAGGAAAAGGAGTAGCGCCCTCCCCTACACCTCGGTGTCGTAACTATTAAAAAGGGAGCCTTCGTTTCACCCTTAACTAAAGTCAACTAAAAGTAAGGTTAGAAGAAATTTATCTAATTTGGACTTGGTGAGAAGTCGGAAAAATCCCTTGAAAAATTTATCTAAGTTTTCATAAATACAAGAAACTCATTAAGATAGATGGATATTACGTCAAGAAACCCTTACCAAAAGATTCAGCAACGAGAAGAAGTACTTACAATTACGGTTATTGTCGAGTTCAAATCCTGAACAAGGCTGTTTGTGTTTCACTTCGCACTAATTCCATTGGAAAAAGCATGAATCTATCACTTCTTCCTTAGGCATGGGTACATAGTTGGGCAGGTTGGATTCTTTAGCTTTGGTATAGCTATCAGTCTTGGAGAAGGAAAACTCTGAATTCAAACTAGCTGAATCTCACTTAAAAATTGATCTTGTGTCACATTTTTTCCGTGGTGGACGAAGTTGTTTGTGCTTCACTTTGCACAAATTCCCCTGGGGGAAACCATAAATCCATCTGTTCCCTAACCCCTGCTATAGGTAAATAGTCGAGTAGACTGTGTTCTTTAGCCTTTGTTCCTGTTTGAATTAACGGGTGGAATTAAAAATCATGGTTGTGATATTTTGACAAGGAACATTTTTCTTTCCGAGTTTTGATGACTGACATTTTGGTATCCATTATATAAAAAAGAAGACTTTTGTAACCAAAATATATTGTGGTAACAAACACTCCCAATCTTTTCCATTAACCCTCTTTATCAATACAAGAGCCAAACCGAGCTATGCGTGGTGAATTCGCTAGTTACCAATGATAACCCTTACAAGCTATGGCTGCGTTTATACTACTGCATGGATGCACCACCTGGATGCTAACATATCGAATGAACAAAAGACGGGATGAGAACTATACAAGATTGCTACGCGATGTTTAGAAGAAATCCAGGATTCAATACCCAACATAACAGTGGCTGTAGGGCCACTGACCTTCCATCTCACAAACTATCCAAGTAAGATGGATAAGATACGCAGAGCACTGACTGGGAAGTTAGGATGGACTCATTAGTGACGTTCTCTTATGGACTCCTACATATGGACGCCCCTGTGTTCGCCGACCAGCAAGGACTTACATAAATCAGCCTTGTGCGGACACTGAGTGCAGTCTGAATGACCTACCAGAAACGATGGACGATTGGAAAGAACAGAGAGAGAGAGAGAGAGAGAGAGAGAGAGGGAGAGGGAGAGGGAGAGGGGGAGCTGTGCTGTCAACCTAACTTGATGATGGTCTCTAATATCTTTTACACATCACCTTTTATCGTTTACCTTTTTGCTTTTTCATTTATCCATTTACTGTAGATGACAGAACCATTAAGAGAAAAACCTTACAAAATTTCCACCCTCTCGAAACAAGCTGCTTTATATACAGATATACTAATTATGCCATAGAATGTTTAAGGGTTTGGCTATAAAGAACCAAGTGACTTGGCGTTAAGTTTAGAAGCTGCTATGATAGTCTTTAAGCAAGTTTTCCTATAGTCTATACATGCCATTGATTTTCTCCTTGTTTTTACTTCATTTAGAAAGTATTAGTCTATGAAAAATAGTTCATTCATGTTTATAGTCCCTTTTATGACATCAAATTTGTTCTTTCGGAAACAACCCTCGGCTTTCAAAGGAGTAATATATTTCTTCTTTTATTTGTTCTCGTGAATTCATCATGCATTGGGCAACTTTGCACTAAACCCAGCAGTCAGCTGAGTCACTTTACAACAGACTCATTATGCTCACTCTGTATTATATTATTACAGATTCACATCATAAGTTGTTTAATACATATTACCTATTATAACCCTTACCTTGCCTGTGGTGTGTAATGGTTATCATCGTAGGAAATGGGACACAGCAACTCGAGTTCAAATCCCGGGCGAGAATGATTGCATTTCACATAGCACTAATACCCTTGGGAAAGGTATGAATCTAATTATTTTCCCTCCAGCTATGGGTAAATAGTAGGACAGATGGGGTTCTTCAGCTTTGGTGAGGCAACTAGTCTTGGAGAAGGAAAACTCTGAATTCAAACCTGTTAAACTCTGCTTTAAAATTGACCTTGTATCATATCCTGCCTGATCGGAGGGGTTGGGTAAATAGGATTATAACCCTTGCCTATTATTGTTTACCTTTTAAATGGTACCTAACAGCTTTTACACATCACTCTTTAACTTTTCCCTTGTTACTTTTTTATTTATCCATTTATTGCTGATGACAGGGCCATTAAAAGAAAAAAGTTACAAAATACCCATTGACGGAATAAACCGCTATAAACGGGGATAATAACATATTTATATACGAGGTATTTCAATATATATGGGACCCATGGGAATACTAATAGCTCTACTAATAATAATCTTGAGTTCTTTTTGGTTTCAGAATTCAGAATTGAAAATTGTATACTATAACAACTATTAGTCCTTGATCACAATGCCTTAGACAAGAGATGAAAAAATATCTTGCGTCACTACTTATTTGGAAACAAAATCATTCAAAACTATCAAAAATAGATGCAACATATTGATATGATAATTATTTATTACTGAGACAAGAAACTCAAAAAAGATTGCATGTCTTGGGAGCTGATATAATAACAATTAAAAAAAACATTAATGTGATGTCTCTAGCTCAAAGGATGCATTTTTGACAGGAAATGTTCCAAATGACTGCCATTGCGTTTGTCTCAGTAATAAATCATTATCATATTAATGGGCTGCATCTATTTTGAGACACCCTGTATTTACCAACACCAGCAACCTACCTTCTTCAGGGCAAGGCATGACTTAAAAGCCAGGTTCTCCACTCAAAGTATGATATAGCCATTCAAATACATATCTCATTATTTTTTGTTTTAATAAAAACTATGAATATTAACGTTAAGCTTGTCACTTAATTTCTCTAAAGAAGGCGCACTTAGAGTGACATTTATCTTCACACGAAATAGAATCGGCAAGATGAATTAAAATCTGAGACGAAGCTGTTGGCGTTTCCCTTTGCTAACACTTCAGCAAGGCATGAATTCATCTGTTTTCCCCCTAGCTAAGAAGAGCTAGTAAGACAGACCAGATTACGTATCCTTGGTAAGGTAACCAGTCTTGGAGAAGGAAAAATTTTAATTCAAACCAGCTTAAAATGACCCTGTGTCACATCCTGCTTGTAGCGATGGAGTTGGATTATTACATACACTTGGTGCTAAACTGTACGTGCCACAATGTCCTATGCCCGTGGGTGCCAAAATATCCGGTGCCAAATGGTAGATGCCAATCTGTGGTCACCAAAATGTCCAGTGCCAAAACGCCTGTTGCCAAACATAGGGTGCCAAAATCTCTGACAGGAAAGTATGGGCAGCAAAGCATGGGCAGCAAAACTTCTTAAATGGATTACACCAAAGAAGAAAGAACACAAGCAAACCACAAAATTATTATTCGTTTGATATTTGGATTGGAGATTGCTTTATTCTCTAAATTATAGCCGTTTTCAGTTTATAATAAAAAAAATTGCTATGCCATTTTTTATGGGTTTTATACATATACAAATACGATATGGGATCAAAAATCTGAAATTCCTTTTATCACCCATGGATCTGTATTGTAACAATGGTCCATGATGATGTTGACTCTTTCATTTAAGGAGTGATTTTAAGTAGGATTTTATAGTTTACTATAACAAGAAAATAATAGAGCAAATATTCAGTGGCAAATTGAACTGAAAATTGCTTTATTCTCAAAGAATATTTTACGTTTGTCAATTTGATAATTTTTTCTGGGTTATGGTCATACACTCACACTCACCCACCCACGTACACACACAGACACACACACACACACACACACACACACACACATATATATGATGATTAAGATTTAACTCACGACTATGAATTTCTGATCATCAGGTGAGCCAGTATTGACACGTATATATATATATATATATATATACAAACATTTTGAAAATTTATAAGAAAATTTATAATGTGTTGGACTTGAACATTTAAGTAAGTGAGTTCGAATTCCAATTGTTCTTTTATGTTCGCTTTCGCACAAATATATTTTTAAAGGTATTAGCCTCCTTAACTCCCCCGCCAGGGGTTAAATAGTACCACTACTATTCTTCTCTAAGGATAAATTTGACATTAGATAACCCACAAAGGTTGATATTCCATTAAATAAAGAAACTAAAACCCGGAATTTATTGATATATGAAATGACCCGAACACCTGTTGGGTCCCCATTGTGACGGTGGTCCATGATGATATTGATGTTTCTATTTAGAAAGGAGTGAAAGATTCTGTTGAGCATTTCAAAATTATCTCCATTATCTTGAGAGTTTAGATGATTTGGTTTGGTTTCTTTGTTTAATGGCATATTAACTCTTTTGAGGTTATTTAATGCCAAATCCATTCTCCTAGAAGAACAGTAGTGGTACTATTTAAACCATAGCTGGGAGGATAAGGGGGTTCATACCTTTCCCAAGGGTATTTGCCCGAAAGTGAACGTAATAACGCGACTGGAGTACGAACTCGCGTACTACGATTCCGCAGTCCATCGATTTAACCATTACACCACGAGGATACCCCCTTAAGAGTTTAGAAGATTAAAAAATGACGTTGAAAATTGGGCAGGAAATTGCTTTGTTCTATATCTTGGAGGATTTAAAGTCCATTGCTCTAATAAAAATCCGGCAGTTGATGGGTAACTCAACCCCCCCACTGAATTACAGAACTTCGAAACTGGAGTCACATCATTAGGTGCAGTTATATCCCGGAAGAGTAAATAAATACAAAAGAAGTTGGTAGGTTGGTTTGTATGATGGCATATCAACCTTTGTCCATACAGGAAAGTTCAGATGTATAAATATATAAAGTAAGTAAAGTTGACGGCTTTAGTCGGGGACAATGCTACCTCCCCCCCTTTACAACAGCTACTACACAGAGGTGTTGAGGAGCGGGGTACTCCTTTCCCTGGATTGCTCCACTTTGACCTTGATACGTATCTTATAATGCAAGGAGGTAGTAAGTACTACTTTTTGAGTCTTCGGTATGACTCGACCTTGGATTGAATGCTGGTCTCCCGGGCCATTGGCAAACACTGTACCCACTAGGCCAATCGGCCGGTAATTATTTTATTCCATTTTTGTGTGATATATGCAATTGGACTTATATAAGTACAGATACTACATGGAAAAAGACATAAAAATGGATTTGGTGTTAAATAACCAACAAAGTTTGATATGCCATAAAACCAAACCAAACCAAACAAAATTTAAAGTTAAATCGTATGTTTTGGGCAATATTCGCCGTATAAGACTAACTCTTATAATGCTGGAGGTGGGGTCCTCGTGGTGTAATGGTTAAAGCGATGCACTGCGGAATCGTAGTACGCGAGTTCGTACTCCAGTCGCGCTATTACGTTCACTTTCGGGCAAATACCCTTGGGAAAGGTATGAACCCCCTTATTCTCCCTCCAGCTATGGGTAAATAGTAGGACGGACTAGGTTCTTCAGCCTTGGTGAGGCAACTAGTCTAGGAGAAGGAAAACTCTGAATTCAAACCTGTTAAACTCCGCTTAAAAATTGACCTTGGGAAAGGTATGAATCCAATTATTCTCCTTCCAGCTATGGGTAAATAGTAGGGCAGATTAGGTTCTTCAGCCTTGGTGAAGCAACTAGTCTAGGAGAAGGAAAACTCTGAATTCAAATTTGTTAAACTCCGCTTAAAAATTGACCTTGTGTCATATCCTGCCCGAGCGGAGGGGTTGGCAAATAGTACCTCATGTATATGAATGGTATTAAATTATTTGCCAAAAATTAAAAAGAACTAGAAACTCTTATATAAACTATTGTGATATACAGCCAGGACATAGGAATGGAATTTGACATTGAATAATGTGAAAAATTGGAAAAAAGAAACAACTGAATGAATTGAACTACAAAGTTAGGAAAGCATTAGAATACTCGCAGAAAAAGAAAATTACAAGTGTTAAGGAATATTGGAAGTGGACACAATGAAATAGAGATGGAAGAAAAGGTAAGGAAAATGTATCTGGGAAGAACAAGAAAACTTTCGGAAATCAATCTCTGCAGCAGAAATCTTATCGAAGGAATAAACATCTGGTTAGTCCACCTTAAAAGATACTCTGGGCCATTTTTAAAATGGACAAGGGAGGAACACAGGCAGATGGATCAAATGTCAAGAAAATTCGTGACACATATGTACATATATCGACTGCGTTCGTTATGTTTTCAAATCTTTCGCAAGTCACGTGAAATCTCGCTTTTTAATCTCTTTCCTGTTGACTTTTGTTCGTGGAGCTGTCCTCGCAGTATAATGGTTACTGCGCTTGACTGTAGAACCATAGAGAGTGGGTTCGGACTCCAGTCGCACTATGACGTCCACTTTCGGGCAGATAGGGACCCCCTAGTACCACTACTGTTCTTCTTGAATGATGCATTGAACTTTAAATAACCACGAAGGTTGATATGCAATTAAAACAAAGAAACCAATCTTCTGTTTGTACAGTTTTTAAGCTATGTTGTTAGTTCAGGTTTCCAGACCATTACGAATTCTGTTTCGTTGTTTCCTTCGTTCTGTCCTTTTCTTTCTTTCTTTTCTTTTCATAACTTCCACCGTTTTTACGATCGTAAACCCATTTATCATATCAATAAAGATAAATGATCTTGCTAGAATTAATAAACAATTTGCCGTCAAAGTTATTAATAATGAAACTCAATCAATATTATTTCCTTTTAGATATAACAAGAAGAAAAGAAGATTTTTAAACTCCCGTGACGGCCATCCCACTATTGATGAGCGAACATGTCATTTGATGATAGATGCTCAAAAACGTCCACGACTTAATGTCTTCGTTGGCCGTTTATCAAGTGACGTTGCCGATGTAATACCAAATTGCTCCGAGTGGAAAGAGTGGTCATATTATTATTATTGAAAGAACGCTAACAATGTTGTAAAGATAAAAGAAAATCAACAGTAGCACTAATAACTGAGGGTATATCTATAATGACGATTAAATGTTTATTTGGTTGGGTTTTATGGCATATCAACCTTTGTAGGTTATTTAATACCAAATCCATTTTTATACAAATAAACAGTTCGATTTCGAACAAACCAGTTTCGCATAAGTACACAGTTTAATTGTCAAAAATATTTCTATTTTAAACTATTCAATTTAAACAGTCCTAAATCGAAGAATTCAGTTTAATATAAGTATAAATTTTTGTTTACACACAGTTCTATTTCAAACAATTCAGTGTGTCATAAGTACGCAGTCTAAATATCAAAACAGTTCTATTTAAAGGAATTCAGTTTAGCATAAGTATGCATTTTAGCTCTATTTGACCCATAGAGAGGACCCTATTCAGGTGCTACCACTCAGGACCAGAGTGGACCAGGGAGCGATGGAAATGAAAGGGTGCTCTGCATTCCCCAAAGCTCCAGCATTATTTGAACCTCAGAATGTTTAGGGTCATATCCAGGACACTAATTGGAGAGGGGTCTTACCCCTCTGCAGAGATGTAGTTGGTGTTTTCTACAGCCCCAACTGACTGGGAAAATGACGATTAAAGTGATGAATATGATATAAACTAGTTGAAGTACACGTCTACGTTGAGTAAGACGATACGACTTGGATCACAACTGCAAGATGGAAAAAAGAAAATTTAGAAAAAATCTTTTTCATAAACTCTCTCAAAAGACCATTTATTTTACAATTTTTGTTATAAGTTAAAAATTCAAACCGGAAATTACAAACGGTAATCTATACATGAAAAGCGTCAAAGTCTATCTGTTTATCTCGAATCTCGAATCAATATTACCATAGAGTTACATTAAAAATACACGAATACTTACGTATTAAGTTAAGTCAAATAAAAGAAAATGTTTCTAGATAGTTGATACCTGAGATACGTTGAGTACAACTGCCAGTTGTTATAATAAAATATAAGATTTCCTAAAAGAGAAGGGATTAACTAATAATATTTTTATCTTTTCTAAAAGGTTTATTTTCTTGAAAAAAATTATTTTTTTATCCATGTGTTTAATTTCTCTTAATTTTAGTATGCTGACTGTATCAACGCGCAAAAGGAAGACTCGGTGGAAGATAGACAATCTAGAATAGCCTGGCAAACAATAAACGAAGTGAGCAGAAGAAAGAACACAGCCAAAGCAAAACTTAAAGCAGCAAACCAACAAGAAAGAATAAAACTGTGGAAACAGCACTTCGAAAACTTACTTGGAAACCCACCAAAAATAACGCATGAACCAATCACCAGAATAATTAGCAAACAATTAGACATTAAACTAGGACCGTTCACACAAGAAGAACTCGACTCGGTTCTCAGAAAAATTAAAAATAGGAAAGCTGCAAGGCTGGACGAAATTCCCCCGGAAGTATGGAAGACCAGACAATTCGACGACATACTGCCCCGACACTGCAACGCAGTATACAATCAAAATCCGATAGATAGATGGATGAAGGGATGCATACTCCCCTTCCCTAAAAAGGGGGACCTCGGATTAGCCAAAAACTACCGAGGCATAACACTTACATCCATAGCTGCCAAAATCTACAATGCCCTACTACGAAACCGAATAGAACCCAAAATCGACAACATACTTAGAAAAAACCAAAATGGCTTCCGAAGAAATAGATCCACGACCTCACAAATATTAACCATCCGCAGAATCCTTGAAGGTGTACGGGCAAAGAACCTACAAGCGACATTAATATTTGTCGACTTTACCAAGGCTTTCGACTCCATTCACAGAGGAAAGATGGAACAAATCCTACTAGCGTACGGCATACCTAAAGAAACCGTAGCGGCAATACGATTCTCTATAGAAACACTAAAGTAAAAGTACGATCACCGGATGGAGACACAGAATACTTTGACATTGTAGCAGGAGTACTACAAGGGGACACGCTGGCCCCGTACCTCTTTATCATTTGTCTAGACTACGTACTTAGAACATCGATTGACAAAATCAAAGAGAATGGCTTCGAACTGACGAAGAAAAGAAGCAGAAGGTACCCCGCAACAACAATTACCGATGCCGACTACGCCGATGACATAGCGATACTGGCAAATACACCTGACCAAGCCGAAACACTTCTGCATAGTTTGGAACGAGCAGCAGCAAGCATAGGCCTCTATGTTAATGCACACAAAACGGAATATATGTGCTATAACCAAACGGGGGACATCTCCACTCTAGAAGGAACCCCACTTAAACTAGTAGACAAATTCACGTACCTAGGAAGCAGCGTCGAATCAACCGAAAAGGACATCGAAACGAGGTTAACGAAAGCATGGACAGCTATCAATAGGCTATCGATTATATGGAAATCAGACCTAACCGATAAAATGAAACGCAGTTTCTTCCAGGCAGCGGTCACATCGATACTGCTATATGGATGCACTACATGGACGCTAACAAAACGACTGGATAAGAAGCTAGATGGCAATTACACAAGAATGCTGCGTGCAATCCTGAACAAGTCCTGGCAGCAACACCCCACAAGACACCAACTGTACGGCCACCTGCCTCCTATCACGAAAACTATTCAAGTTAGACGAACCAGATATGCAGGACACTGCTGGAGAAGCAGAGATGAACTCATAAGAGATGTACTCTTATGGATCCCCACACATGGCCGCGCAAAAGCAGGACGACCAGCTCGAACGTACATTCAGCAGCTATGTGAGGATACAGGATGTTGTCCTGAAGACCTACCTAGGGCGATGAGGAGTGGCGAGAGAGGGTCAGGGATATCCGCGCTACCAGCGCGATATGATGATGATGATGATAGTAATCAATGAACGAATGAAACACGTATATATAAATATATATCTCTCATTTTACTCTCTAAAGGGGTCCACAGTTTGTTGTTAGTTTGTGAGATAGATGGAGAGGCATATACTCAGAGAGGGGACTTCTTGTTGTGCCATATCTTCTTCCGGGAGTCAGGGGATGCCAACGCTTGCACCCCCTTGCAAGCCGTATCGTCAGACGACCTAACGCCTCTAATCGGCTGCGTGTCCAAGGCTCGACTCCCGATTCTCTGCCTCTGTCTAAATCTGACCACGTAGTTATTACATGGTCTCCTTCCGGTTACGCACCTGTTTGACCTGACTGTCCTGACACACTGTCATCCCTAATCACAACTTGACAGCACACGGGGTCGCTAGGAACGAACCGAAAATCCATGTCATATGTTATATAACACTAGATATGACACTAACTAGCATCTGATGGTGAGGTTCTTGTTCTGGAGCTTTGGAGAGAGTGGAATACCCCTTCATTACTATTACTCTCAGGTCCACTTTGACTCAGAGTGGTTTTACCTGTTAGAGTCCCATCTAAGGATCAAATAGGTCAGTTTAAAAATGATTTGTATTCGATAAGACCATGTGAAAAACAAAACAAAAACAACAAAAAACAAATAAGCTAAAACGAAAACAACTACTCTTAAGAAACAACTACACAAAAATGTAAATATGAACACACAATGAACCCAATTCCCTAACTTTTAGGCATAAAATAACCCTAAACAGGTTGAAAAGCTGTTAAAATCAATCAATCAAACATCTGTATTTTAGATCTTCAGTTTGAATAATGACAGATAAACTTAATTTGCAATGTTTAAACAAGCATGAATAATTATTTCATTAAGATAATTCGTTTTCTTCTTTGATGTTTGAAAATTTAGATTGACTCTATCAATTAAGTTTTTCGGCAACATGGCTTCCCGCTGAAGTTGTGCTGAGCATTCGTGCTTGCTGCACCTGGCTTTTCAGTCAGCCCGTCAGGCATTCGTGCCGGATGAGGCTTCTAAGTCAATGATAGGTTCGAAGCCGAATGGCTCCCGGCTCCGGTCAGGCCACCTTCGGGTGGGCGATGAAATCATTAACAAGCATTGCTTAGCACAAGACCTTCTGGTTTAGGTTAAGCTATGAGCTAGCTTGACTCACGTTACATCTAGTGAATCCAAGTTCAGCCGACTCATCTGGCTCTCATTGGACGAAGTGAGCCTATTACCAGTATAAACCAGCAGGGCATGAGTCTCGGTTCGTGCCTGTTTTCCCCTTCCCTAAAACCCCCAAAATAAAAAAGACCCTGTGTCAAATTCTGTCAAGTGGGGGGCAGAGATAAAGATTAACATAGCTTCTCTCTGCTTATTGTATATTCGTAGATAAGTGCCCACCTTTTCCTGCGAGGAAATATATTTTAACGTTAAAAGTTCATCTTAGTTTTAAAGTGTATGCATACAAAATTTGGTGGCTATACATCAAACTATTTAGTCGTCTATTAAAGACAGGTTTGATTTGGTTTCTTTGTTTAATGGCATATCAACCTTTATGGGTTATTTAATGCCAAAGACATCCTTCTAGACGAACAGTAATGGTACTATTTAACCCATTGCTAGGAGGATAAGGGGGTTCATACCTTTCCCAAGGGTATTTGTCCGAAAGTGAACGTAATAGCGCTTATTACGATTCCACAGTCCAGCGCTTTAACCATTACACTACGAGGTCACCCTCTATTAAAGACAGACAAAATACACCCTTTATATAGATTATAACAACGACATAAAAAATAAGTAATTGTTATGATATTAATAATAAGGCGAAAAGAATAATCTACCAATGTATTGAACGGAATTCTATTTTATTTATACTAGTAGAACTTACCCATAGTACATACGGGTTGTAAGATGATCATTATTTAAAAATGTTGCGTCATTTTTATCATAAAATACGCCTAGCGAAGGCATAGACTGCTATTGATAAGTTATCGATCATATGGAAATCTGATCCATTTAATAAAATAAGACGGGATTTTTTTCTAAGCAATAGCTGTGTCAATACTGCTGTATGGATGCACTTCATGGACGTTAACAAAATGCATGAAGAAGCTAGATGGGAACTACGCAAGAATACTACGTGCTGTTTTGAACAAATACTGGGAACAACACCCCACAAATCAGCATCTGTATGGCCACTTACCTCCCATATCACAAACCATCCAAGTAAGACGAACTAGACATGTAGGAAACTGCTAAAGAAACAAGGACGAATTCAAAAGTAATGTTCTTCTATGGACACTTATACATGGATGCACCAGAATTAAATAGAATTGTTCGTGTTAAATAGGAATACTTGAAACCTTATAACTGTGTGCAAACAATAAATAACAATGATTGAAGTCGTTTGATGGAGCAAAAACAAATGCGCTCTGGTTTGTTTTAAAATAATTTTCTTTAAAACTATTCGCTTATAAATCATATATATATATATATATATATATGATTTCGCAGTAAATAACCATCAAGGCTTGATATGTCATTAAACCAGATAACCCAAATCCTAAATATAATCTTAAAGTTTTACACTTCTTAAATAATATATTTTCTACGTTTTGATTTTAAGATACAGACGGATCACCTAATCTTGGCCAGACGATCAGACCTAGTGATATTCAACAAAAAAAGAGAACCTGCTGATTAGTGACCTTTGCCATTCCGGCTGACCGAAAAAACTATGAGACATAGAGTAACGGTGATACCAGTTTTAATTGGTGCACTCGGTATAGTCACCAAAGGATTGTTAAAGGGACTGGAGGACTTTGAAATAAGAGGAAGAGTGGAGACCATGCGAACTACAACATTATTAAGATCAGTCAGAATACTGAGAGGAGTCCTGGAGACTGGAGGAGACTTGCTGTCACTCAGACTTCAATGAGAAATCGTCGGTTAACACTACTGTAAAAATCTCTCAAAAGAGTAAAATAATAATAATTATTGCCGCTTTAAACGTCTAATAAACAACATCTCACACCAAAAAACCTGGACCTGGCTAAGAAAAGGAAACTTTAAGAGAGAAACAGAATCCCTTCTAATAGCAGCACAGGACAACGCCATAAGAACC
Source organism: Sepioteuthis lessoniana (assembly GCA_963585895.1). Classification (NCBI taxonomy): domain Eukaryota; kingdom Metazoa; phylum Mollusca; class Cephalopoda; order Myopsida; family Loliginidae; genus Sepioteuthis; species Sepioteuthis lessoniana. The sequence goes on along the minus strand of OY757918.1, from coordinate 66,198,940 downwards.
AAACATATCAAAGCGAGAATTGATAAGACGCAACAAAACAATAAATGTAGGCTATGCGGTGACAGAGACGAAACGATCAATCACATAACAAGCGAATGCAGCAAATTACCACAGAAGGAGTATAAGGCGAGACATGACTGGGTCGGCAAGGAGGTCCACTGGGAAATGTGCAGGAAATTTCAATTTGACCATACAAACAAATGGTATATGCACAACCCAGCACCTGTCCTAGAAAATGACACGCATAAACTCCTATGGGACTTTAACATACAAACGGATCACTTGATCCCGGCCAGAAGACCAGACCTCATAATAATCAACAAAAAAAAAAAAAAAGAAAAAAAAAAGAAAATTTGTAAAATTGTCGACTTTGCTGTCCCGGCGGACCACAGAATAATTCTGAAGGAAAGTGAAAAGAAAGACAAGTACCTCGACCTTGCTAGAGAATTGAAAAAGCTGTGGAACATGAAAGTAACGATTGTGCTAATTGTGATTGGTGCTTTAGGCACAATAACTAAAGGATTATTAAAAGGCCTGGAGGACTTGGAAGTTGGCGGACGGGTAGAGACTATCCAAACGACAGCATTGCTGAGAACAGCCAGAATCCTGAGACGAGTCCTGGAGACTTGAGGAGACTTGCTGTCACTCAGACTCCAGTGAAAAACCATCAGCAAACGCTGATGTGAAAAACTCTAATGATGATAATAATAATAATAATAAAGCGAAAATTGATAGTACGCAAGATTAGTGTAGAGGACAAAGGTGTAAATGATTGAAGAAAACACTGATCAATAAATGAAATGAATTTTATTTCTTAGAATTAATTGAAAAGTTTGTCGAAAAACTAAAGTTACGAAGTCTTTTCTTGTAAGAAAAGATCATGTTAGTCAGAGCGTGAATATTTCAAGAGTGAAAGTGAAATTCATAAACTAAATGTAGCAGTTTGTGATTGTTTAACTTTCGTTGTATATTTTGTGTGTGTAAAGATATTTGTGTGTGTGTGTGGGTGTGTGTGTGTCACTAAGTAAAAGAGGAAATGTATTTATGCGCTATAATGAAGGTGGCTCAACAATTTGCCTCATTGTACGAAGACTGTAATAGCAGAACAAATATTTATAGAAACAATAAATTATTCGTTCAATTTAAGATAATTAAGCGATGTTGAAATTGAATATATAAACTTGAAGGAAAAGAATGTTTGATTTTTATTCCAAAGAAACAAACCGAAACATTTTTACAGAATAAATCCGCAAAATCTACTGCTGGTGTATTATTTTTATCCCTATTTATAAGATTGATATTAGCTCGATATTAGATTTATAATGTAGATGGTTTATCTATGATTTTAATTGGTTAAATAATATATTTTAACCATTGTGGTGGGAAAAGATTTCTTGGATTATTTTGGGCTTTGATTCTTCAAATCTTTCGCGGCAAGATAAATATTCTCGTTCGTAAGTCTTAGAGAAGTTTTAAAATTAGCGCGTAAACGCTGATTGGTCAAATAATGCTAAAATAGAGATACAAAAATTACAGTTTCTCGTGCCTATTTTTTTGCTAAAAAACCCCCCTTTTTTGGTATGGAAGTGTAGTTGATTTCCCATGAGTAGGTTTTGTGGAGAAAGAGCTGAAATAGTTATATACATAGCAAGCAAATGCAACAAACTAACACAAAAGAAATCCAAGACTATACAGTCTCTTTAACAATCCTTTGGTGACTGTACCGAGTGCACCAAATACAATTGGTATCACTGTCACTCTCATGTTCCACAGTTTTTTCAGTTTTCTTTCAATATTTACCCTGCGGTCAGCCTGAATGGCAATTGGGAATTGTGCAAAAGGCTAAAATTCAGCCACACAACTAAATAGTATATGCACAAACCAGAATCTGTCCAAGAAAATGAGACACATAAATACTCAGAAATTTTGAGATACAAACGGATCACATATTCCCAGCCAGAAGACCAGATCTAATTGTTAATAACAAAAAGAAAAAAGAAAAAAAAAATGAATAAAAAATAAATAAAGAAGAAAAAGAGAGAACTCACTATCTTGTTGATTGTGTCATTAAGGCCGACCAAAGAGTAAAAATAAAAGAAAGCAACCCCCCCCCAAAAAAAACAGAAAAATACTTTGACTTTGTCGGAGAACTTAAAAAGATGTAAAGCATACAGTTGACGGTAATACCAGTTGTAACTGGTATACTGGGAGCAGTTCCAAAAAGCGTTTTAGAAAGACTGGAGGAATGGGAAACCAGATGAAGAATCGAGATCATCCCGATTAAAAAATGGCTAATATTGGCTTGAATACTGAGAAAAGTCTTGGGAAACTGAGGATACTTGCTATCACTCTGACTCAAATGAAAGACCACCAGTTAATGCTGATGTGAAGAAGTAAAAAAAAAAATGATAATGAAAAGATGATGAAGAAGAAGAAGAAAAAGAAGTAATTATGTCAAAACAAAAAATGATAATACGAAATAGCATGTTTAGCTTATGTGGTTATAGAGCTGAAACAATCACTTAATAAGAGAAAGCAGAACACTGGCACAAAAGACACACAAGAGTAAGCACGACTGGATAGGAAAGTTGATTCGCGGAGAATTGTGCAAGAGATTAAAATTCGACTATGCCAACGGATGATACAGGCACAAACTCGAATCTGTCTTAGGAAATGAGACGCATAAAATTCTTTGGGATACAAACAAATCCCCGAATCTTGACCCGAAGACCAGACCTAGTGTTAAGACAAAAAACAAGAAGAAAAGAACTTGTCATCTAGTGGATTTTGACGTTCAGCAGATCACAGAGTGAAAACAAAAGAAAGCAAAAAATAAATGTTGTTATATCATCCCTATTTTCAATACACAAAGGACTCTTCTAATAAGGATATAATATTTGACTGTAATCCATCTGGGAGTAGGTAGCAAGAGCTACACTGACAATATTGAATTACTTCCTTTATTGAAATATATAATATTTATTCTTCTCTCTTAATACGTGTCTGTCTTACATATTTTATGCCCAATCCCGAGTTTATAACAATAAAAAATACTTGGACCTTGCAAGAGAGTTGAAAAAGCTGTGGGATATGAAAGTGACACTCCTTTCCGGGAGATTTTGGTGGAAAATTCAAAAAATGCATTCGGTGTATTCTAAACCCAAGGTTTGTGTTGAAACAATCTTTCAGGCTTTTTTTTTTCAAAATTAACTTCATTTAACTTTATTTATCCTCGTTTTTTCTCTCTTGATACGGGGGCGCGATCGTGCCATGAATCTCCCGATTGTCGATAAAGAAAAACTGCTGCTGAATTCAGAAACGTCAAGATTTGGTGTTTGTTCTCAAGATGGAGTCTTTCAGGTTTCTTTACTTTCACTTTTTGTAAAAGACTCAAAACTGACTATTCATCTCGACCCATAACTCTCCCTGGACACCGTACGGAAATGTCACTTTAAGAGAAAAATCAAAGATATATTTTTTGTAGTCTTTCATGAAACAATATTCAATAGCGGAGCCATTTGAGAAATAGTCTTTTCAGAGAGAATTGTACTTCTATAAACTTCCTCAGAGAATTAAAAAAGTGATCGCCAGCACCACCACTAACAACTGCAGTAACAACAATAGCTACAATATTAAATATAGCAACAACAAAAGATTATGATGAAGGAGAAAGGAAAGAAAAATTGTCTTTATCATTATTTTACTCATTTGAGAGTTTTTCACACCAACGTTAGCTGATGGTCTTCCACTGGAGGTTGCATGACAGCAGGTTTCCTCAAATATCCAAGACTCTTCTTAATATTCTGCCTTATCTCTACAATGCTGTAGTTTGGATATTCTCCACTCGTCTTCTTATTTCCAAGTCCTTCTGTCCCTGAACGAATCCTTTGGCGACTGTACCGAGCACGTACAATTGGTATCGCCGTCACTTTCATGTTCCATAGTTTTTTCAGTTCTCTTATAAGGTTTCGGTACTTATCTCTTTTTTTTCGCTTTCTGTCAGTTTTACCTGTGGTTAGCAGGAACGGCCAAGTCCACTATTCGGCAGGTTCTCTTTTTTTGTTGACTATCTCAAGGTCTGATCTTCTGGCCGAAATTAGGTGATCCGTTTATTATTATTATTATTATTATTATTATTATTATTATTATTATTATTATTATTATTATTTCACTCCTAGCTAGTTTTTCCCACCGGCTAATACTGGTGGTCTTTTACTGGAGTCTGAGTGACAGCAAGTCTCATTAGGTCAACAGGACTCTTCTGAGTATTCTGGCTGATTTTAACAATGCTCTAATCTGGATTGTTTTGATTCCTTCACTGATTTCCAGTTCTTTCCGTTTTTCTTTTCAAGCCTTTTGGGAACCATTCCAAGTGCACCAACTACTATTGTTATCACTGCCACTCTCATGTTTCCGAGCTTTTCTAGTTCTTATGCAAGGTCCATGTGTTTGTCGATCTTTTCGTTTTCTTTTATTTTCTGTTTGTAATTCACTGGAATAACAAAATCCTCTAGATGGTTACTTCTCTTTTCTTTTGTTAATTAGTAGGTCTGGTCTTCTAGCCGGGATTAGCAGGCACGTTTGTATCTCTCAATCCCACAGAACTTAACTCATCTCATTTTCTAGGACAGATTCTGTTTTGTGCGTAAACCATTTGGTATGTTTTGACCATACTGGTCAAATTTCAATGTCTTGCACAACTCCTTGTGGATCACCTTTCCCACCCAATTTTACCGAGTCTTGTATTTCTTTTGAACTAGTTCGCTGCATTCGCTATATGATTTATCGTTTTATCTCTTTCTCAAAAAATTCTCAAAGATCTTGAGATAAAAACAGACCCCCCTGTCACTGCCAGAAGACCAGATGGAGTAATAATCAGCAAGAAACGGATGTGTCAAGTGGAGTTTGCTTTTCTAGTGGACCACCCAGAGAAAATTAACGCCAGCGAGAAGATAGATGAATACTTGGATCTTATCAGAGAACTGAAAAAGCTGAGGAATATAACGGTGACGGTGACGGTGATACCAATTGTAGATGGAGTCCCCGGAACAGTCCCAAACTCGGAAAAGAGACTATTGAAACTTAAGATCAGAGAAAGAATCAAGACTATCCGGACCACATAATTAGCTAGAATACTTCGAAGAGTCCTAGAGAGCTGAAGAGACTGCTTTCACTGAGTATAGTAAATGATTGATTTGTACTATTCGACTCATAGATGGGACCCTTATAGGGTCTAACACTCCGGGACAGAGATGACCTGGGACTGATAGCAATAAGTTACTCAAATATCTAAGACTGGGGTTTAGTGTCATATCAGGACACTCGTTGGGAGTAGGGTTCTTACTCCTCTGCAGATATGCACTCAGTGCATTCTACTGCCCCAAACGACTAGGTTACTATGTTAAAGTTAAAATAGAAAAAAAAGTAGGAGAATTGCAAGTATATATATATATATATATATTCAGTGTGTGTTAACAATATATATATTTATGCATACATACATACATGCATACATACAGAGAGAAAGAGAGAGAGAGAGAGAGAGAGAGAGAGAGAGAGAGAGAATTCAACCACACAATAAACGAATGTAGCTAACCGGTATAAAATAGGTTCAAGGGCTAGTACGACTTACAGAGGACGATGATCCACAGGGCATTGTACAAACGTCCAAAATTTTAATCATGCATGCACCAACCAGAAACTGTCCAAGAAAATAATATGCATAAGATTCTCTTGAATTTTGAAATAAAATGGGATTACCTAATCTAGGCTAGAAGACCAGGTCAAGTTTTAGTCGTTAAAAAAGGAAAATAACCCAGTTAATAGTCTTCGCAGATCCAAGAAATCCTAGTGTTCAAGTAAAGGAAAGCAAAAAAATAAAAAACAAAACAAGATAGATGTTTAGACCTTACATTAAAGCAAAATGAATGAATAAATAAAAAGTTATTGAACATAAAAGTGATGGTGATACCAATTATAATTAGAACTCTTGAGACAATCCCGAAAAACCAGGAAAAGAGACGAGAAGAACTGGAAAGCAAAGAAAGAATTGAGACTCGCTGACTAAACGGTTGGAGAAGAAGCTCGACGGCAATTATACAAGAATGTTGCAAGCAATATTGAACAGGTCCTGGCAGCAACACCCCACACAACGCCAACTGTACGGCCACCTACCACCTATCACGAAAACTATACAAGCTAGACGAACTAGACATGCCGGACACTGCTGGAGAAGCAAAGACGAGATCGTAAGTGATGTGCTCCTGTAGACCCCCGCATATGGCCAATCAAAAGTAGGACGACCAGCTCGAACATTCATACAGCAGCTATGTGATAATACGGGATGTAACCCCGAAGACTTGCCGAAGGCGATGAATGATAGGGAGACGTGGAGAGAGAGGGCCAGGGATATCCATGCTAGCCGCACGTCATGATGATGATGATGATGAAACCATTCTACTGCGAAAATTGGCTAGAATACTTAGAAGAGTCCTGGAGATTTGTAGCCACGAAGGCTTCAGTGAAATCCACCAGTTACTACAAGTGTAAAAACTTGCAAGGGGTAAAATAATAATGAGAATGTTAAAGATATATACTTAGAATTATTGAAGTAGTAATGTTTGGCGTAGTACTTTCATAAAACTACTGTTGTGAGTTCGATACTCACTAGGTGCTCAAGTGATGTGGCCAGACGCCAGACTAATCTAAAATTTATAAAAACTTTTTAGGTATGTCACATGGTTGAGATAGTTTCTTACATCCCATCAGAGTCAGAGATCGATGTAGGAATTTGGATCAATTGCACGTTTTGAGGGAATCTCCGTGGCGTAATGACTAAAGTGGTGGGCGGTATGCACGAAGTTAGAGAGTTCGAACTTCAGTCGCGCCAGTTCATTCACTTTTGAACAAATATCCTTTGGGAAAGATAAGAACTCGCTTATGGCCTCCAGTTACGGGTTAAAAAGTATCACTGATGTTCTTTTACTAGGGTGGTCAGAGCATCAAATAACTCCCGAAGTTTGACATGCCATTAAACAAAGAAACCAAACCAATCGATATCAAATCACATTCGATTTACACAATTGATATTATAATTAACAGTAAATTAATAAGCAAGCAAAGTTTGATGACTAACTTCCTTGAAAAGTTATAACGATTAGGATGAGCGCAAACAGAGACCTCACACAATTATCATTAATTTGCCTAATGGAATGGAGATAGCTTTATTTCTTTTCATTGTTCTTATCTATTTTATTCTTTTTGCTTCCATCCAATTGTTCTATCAAAAATCTAATCGATACATAAAAATCGAATCGTTATCATAAAGGAACTGAAGACTTGGAAATAACGGGACGAGTGGAGACTGTCCAAACTACAGAATACTGAGAAGAGTCCTAGAGACTTGAGGAGACTTGATGTCGCTCAAACTCCAGTGAAAAACCGTCAGCTAACGCTGATGTGAAAAACTCAATTATCATTATTATAATATTATTATTATTTTACGCCTTATACGTTCTTCGAACCAGCGTTAGATGGTGGTATTTCCCTGGAGTTTGAGTGACAGCAAGTCTCCTCAAGTCTCCAGGATTCTTCTCGGTATTCTGGTCGATCTTAACAATGATGTAGTCTGGATAGTCTTGATTTGTCCTCCGATTTCCAACTCTTCCCGTCCTCTTTCGAAGCCATTGGAAACTGTTTTAAGTGCGCTAATCACTAATAGTATCATCGTCACCTTCATATTCTACAGATTTTTTAGTTCTCTACCAAGGTCTAAATTGTTATCTCTTTTTTCGCTTTGACTTTGACTCTTTGGTCCACCAGTCGTGTCTAGTCTCATATTCCTTTTGTGTTACTAAACAAAATTTACTAATTATTATTATTATTATTGCAATTATTTCTGAATGACAGTAAGATCTCCAGGGCTCTCCTAAATATCTTAGCCAATTTTTATAGTGTTATTGTTTGTATGGTTTCAATTGCTCCTCTAATCTTTAATCCACCAAGTCTCTTTCCAAGGTTCTGGGCAACTGTTCCAACGGCTCCTACTACGACTAGTGTCACTGTCACCTCCATATTTAATAGCTTCTCTCATTTCTCAGACAAGGGCCTCGTAGGTATTTGTCCAGCTTTTCGCATCTGTTCACTTTTACTGTGAGGCTTGATGAAACGGAAAAAGTAGTTTTTCACATCATCATTAACTGGTGGTCTTTCATTGGAGTCTGAATAATAGCAAATCTCCTCACCAATCCAGGACTCATCCCAATATTCTGGCTAATCTCAACAATACTTTTATCTGGATAGTCTTGATTATTTCACTGATTTTCAATAACTCAATTTTTTTCCAAGCCTTTTGGGGACTGTTCCAATCGCACCAACGGCATCTGATTTCACTGTCACCCTCACGTTACCCAGTTCTTTTTGTTCTCTGGCAAGGTCCAAGTATTTGTTTATTTTTTCGCTTTTTGCTATTCTGTTGCATATTGTCGATTTTCGCTTTCATATAATTGGTTTTTATGCCGTTGTTTTGTGCTGCTATTAGAAGAGATCCCGTTTTATTAAAATCATCCATTGATTTCGTTTGCTTTGTGTGACTAGCCGGTCACTCAAAGATTTGGTGACAGCAAACATACAATGCAAATAACGACACCTTGAGTAATATATATATCATTCATATACGAATGAAACTCAAATAATCATAGATATATAATTCCATATGACAAGCTTGAATAAGCGAAATAAATTTATGGGAATGGAATACTATTTCGAAATTTTTTTTTTTTATGCAAAAATATATATTTTGCAAGTATACTTTGTATTGAATAGCCGTGCATTGAGCAATCATTCTTTGGATATTCACTGTCCTTATTTACTATATATACATTTATATATATATATATATATATATATATATATATATATATATATATGCGTGTGTGTGTGTGTGTGTGTGTGTGTGATACACGTATATATATACAAATTTCCTTAGGTCAGTGGTTGGTTTGTGTTTTATGGCATATCAACCCTTATGGGTTATTTTATGCTAAATCTTATATATATATATATATAAATATATATATGTATATATATATATCTGAAGTTAGTAAACAAATCTCATAAATTTTCATAATTCATATATGGCTTGAAAAAATTGTCAAATGTTAAACAATCAATTTGGATGTCAAAACAAATCCTGACTTAAAATTCTAGGAAGTATCAATATGTTTTATTGAAGTTATTTGATTTGATATCAATATTAATAGCTACCGGACGCATTGTTGAAGCTGCCGCTGTTGCTAATAATAATAATAATAATAATAGTTAGAAGAAGAAGAAGAAGAAGAAGAAGAAGAAGAAGAAGAAGAAATACAAAGATAAGTAAGAAACCTTTTCTTTCTCAATAAAGCAATCATAATATTTACATTCGTAGTAAAGATTATCATTAAAAAATATTGTAGATAATGATGAAGATAATGCAGCTGGGAAAACGATGAAAAAAAAAAAAAAAAAACAATATTTAAATCGGGCAAAAATTGTACTTTTATATAAAGTATAGAAGTAGAATCTATGAAGCCAAGAAAAGAATGATAGAAAGAGAATATACAATTGAAAATTACATAAAAAGAGGAATAATCGAAAAAAAAAAAAAAAAAAAAGAAGGGAATCAGAGAAAGAGCATAAGAAGAAGAGGTAGAACTAATATTGGTTTGGTTTAAAGTCATATCAACTCTTTATAGATTATTTAATGCTGAAATTTGATTTATTCATAAATGCTTTATATGAAATCACAACCATTAATATTTCATCGTTCCATTACAATCATTTTTTTAAAAATTTTCTTTATTTGTCTATGATAATCCGTTGTTTGCAACACAGTTTCAAGTATTCCTATTAAATACTAAGAATTTTCACACAGGTTGATTTAACTTATATATAGGTTAGATTTGGTTTCTTTGTTTAATGGCATGTCAACCTTCGTGGGTTATTTAATGCCAAAACCATTCTTCTAGATAGACCAGTAGTGATATTGCCGAGTCGGCTGGGACTATAGAATACACTGACTGCTTCTTTGGAGAGAGGCAAGATGAGTGTCCTGGATATTAAACTAAACAATCTGATGGTGAGATTCCAATAATGCAAGAGCTTTGGGGAATGCTGAGTACCCCTTCATTACCATCGCTCCAAAGGTCCACTCTGGCCAGGAGTGGTAGCACTTATAGGGTTCTATCTATGGGTCAGATAAAACTAAACTGCGTACTTATGCTAAAGCGAAGTGCTTGAAATTGAATTGTTTTGACATTTAAACTACTTACACATGCGAAACTGAATTGTTTGAAATGAAACTGCATTTGATATTGAAACTGTACTTACTCTAAACTGAATTGTTTGAAATAGAACTGTTTTGACATTAGTGTGTAAACAAAAGCTATACTTATACTAAACTGAATTGTTTGAATTAGAACTGTTGTAGTCTAGCATATAAGTCACAACTCCTCCGAGATTCTCCCATAAAAATACAATCCAAATTGGTAGTACCACGCCGGATCAGAGTAGAGTTGGAGTAATGGCAATGAATGAATACTTCACATTCCCCAGAGCTCTAGAGCAGGAGCCTGATCACAGAATTTAATTCAATTCCATTCTCCGGATATAGAAGGAAGTCAAGATGACGTCCATAATGAAGAATGAAAAAGAAAAAGGTAAAGAACAGAGGGAAAAATCAACGAAGGTAAAAAATGTTAGCGATGAAAAATGAGAATTTGAAGAAGAAGAAGAAGAAGAAGAAGAAGAAGAAGAAGAAGAAGAAGAAAAGGTAAGTAGAGAAAAAAGGATGAAAAGAGGAAGAAAAGGATTTAAAGACAAAAAAAAGTAGGAAAAGGGAGAAGCCGATGAAAAACAATTAAGGATATAAAAGAAGAAAAAGAAAAAGGAAAATGAAAAAAGACGTAAATAAAAAAAAGAAAGAATAAACGAAAGAAGAAAGGAAGAAATGAAGGAAAAGAAGAAGAAATAGAATAAAAAAGAAGGAAGAGAAAAAAAGAAACAGAAGAATATGAATTGGAAAAGAAAAGAAAAAGAAAAAAGAAAGAAAAAGTAAAGATGAATTTGAAAGCATAAAGACGATAGAGAATAGAGAGAGAAAGAAAAAATAATGTCTAAAGAACGTTTGAATATGAAAAAGAAACAGCGAATTTAAAAAACAACTCAAGCAAAAAAAAAACCCAACAAAAAACAAAAAAAAAAACAACATTAACGCGGATGTTATATTTACATAGGCGTTCTTTTCTTCGAGATCTATTTTATTTTTAGCTTACTTAATGTTGTTGTTGGGCTTATTTATTTAGTCATATATTTAAGTATTTTTTGCTATTTCTAATCTCATGGGTTGAATCTTTGTCTATCGATTCCCACCGACTACGAGGTGAATCTTTGTCTCATAATTCCCACCGTCTATACTCATGAATAGAAACTGCAGGAAAAATACATTTGTATTGAATTTGAGTTTGAGCCTCATCTTGGGAAATGAAGAAGGTTAAAAAACTGTTTCTTTCGAAAAGTGAAGAGACTAAAAAATAAAATTGAAAAAAAACAAAAAAAAAACAAACCCAAAAAACAAAAAAACCCCCAAACAAAACAAGAAAAAAAACAAGTAAAACACACCCCCTAAAAGCAAAAAAAAAAAAAAAAATAAAAAATAAAAGAAAAAACAAACAAACAAACAAACAAAAATACAAGCAAAGAAAAAACCCAGGCGTTCTAACATATTGCGTTTGATAGCTATCTGATTGTCCATATTGTTTTAAAGACAAGTGCCAAGATGCTAGATATTATCATCTGAGTCATTTGAGATTTTCTTTTCTCTTTAATTTAATTAGCTTTTTTAAAATTCTTTTCAAGCTTTTCTTTTCTTCTTCTTCTTCTTCTTCTTCTTCTTCTTCTTCTTCTTCTTCTTCTTCTTCTTCTTCTTCTTTTTTACTTTTTTCTTTCTTTCTTACTTTTATTTAAAAAAAAAAAATTAATCTCTCTGGATTATACCATTCAGCATGTGAATACAAACGGACAGTTATTTTTAACATTCTTCCTACCTCTGCACAATTCCCATATATATATATATATATATATATATATATATATATGTGTGTGTGTGTGTGCACATGATATATATATGTATGTATGTATGTATGTATGTACGTGAAGAGAAAAAAGAAAAGAAGAGGAAAAAGAAGAAAAGAAGAAAAGGCGTATACGAAAAAAAGAAAAAGAAGATGAAAAGAAAAGACGAAAAGGAGAATGGAAAGAAGGAAAAAAGAAAAGTAAAAGAATAAGAAAAATAAAAAAAAAACGAAAATAAAAAGGGAGAAGAAAAATTAAAAAAAAGTTTCTAAACACTGACTCCAAACGCTTTTACCATCAATGTTTCTTAAAAAAAATCTCCCCCCCCCAAAAAAAACATGTTACCAGTACGACTATGCTTCTTTCCCTCGTGGTTGCCAGAGAGAATGATGTACTTGTCCTAATAGTGTATGAACACAGGTACCGAGGATTTTTATTTCTAAACTAATAAACAGTTATCAACAAATGCTTGTACCATATTTTTCGGACATCCTTCGTCTGAGAATCGGCTGAAAAGTTCATAGACTGACCACGATAATTTCATAGAATGTGATCAAAGGATGTTTATTTTTCAACATTGTCCCCCTAGAGGTCCATACACTTCTTCCACAGCCCAGTCTGCCGAGGCTGTCAAATACACCGACTGCATCTTTGTAGAGGGGTCAGACCTCCCTCCCAAATAGTGTCCTGGATATAACACTAAACACTCTTCTGATGAGGCTTCAGTTATGCTGGAGCTTTGGGGAATGCCAAGTATCTCTTTATTGCCATCGGCCCTAGGTCCACTCTGGCCCGGAGTGGTAGCACCTGATAGGGTTCCTATCAATGGGTTACATAGAATTATTTGACATTTAAACTGTGTGCAAACAAATGACTGATGTTAAATTATTACTTTTACAGAGCAATACTTTAAATCATTAAATTATAGTAAATAGAATTATTCATGTTAGAGAGAAATACTTGCAACCATTTAATTGCATGAAAAATATGAGCTCAGGCTCGTTAAAAATGTTATCGACAAAATGTGTTTACAAATCATATATTTGAAATATATGTATAAAAAGTACTTGATATTAAATAACCTACAATGGTTGATTTGCCATAAAACCCAACACAACCAAACCAAACCAAACCAAACCAAACCGAACACTTCTTCCATCGGTGTTGCAGTGTTTAAGTCCCTCTTGTAAAAAAGTCAACATCAGATATCATCATATAAACTTTTCGGCCTATGAACTTGTCAGCGAACCCTCTTAAGATAATTCTGAAATATGGAATCTGTTTGGCTAAATATTTTGTTCGCCATAAAAAAGTTATATATTGAGGGCATCCTCTGTGATTAAGGTGCTGGACTGTGATGTCATAGTAAGTGAGTTCGAACTTTAGTCGTCGCAAATTGCAATCAGTTTTAGACTAATGCCCTTGGGAAAGGTATGAATCCCCTTATCCCCCAAGCTAAGAGTTAAATAGTACCACTACTGTTCTGCTAAAAGGATGACTTCGGCATTACATGATCCACGAAGGTTGATATGCCATTAAAAAGTGAAACCAAACTGACCCAAAGAATTCTCTATCTCTTCTCCCTACCTAATGTGTAGAGGGAAGATATAGATTCATGCCTTTCACAAGGGTATAAGCCCAAATTGAAACGCAGATAGCTTCGTACTTAACGAGGTTATTTGCGTTTCAATTTCAGCTTATATCCATGAGAAAGGCATGAATCTATCTCTTCCCTCTACACACTAGGTGTTAAATAGCAAAATGTTATATATTGACCGTTAACCGAGCCGTCAATCAAGAGATGCTCCTGTGTAAATAAGCGGAAGAAGAAGCGGAAGCAAGTGGGCGTTATGAAAGAATATAGGCAGGTGCTGGCGGCAGTTGAGTTAGTTGGTGACTGGAATTCCAGAGTGAGAACCAGCTTGCAGACCGAGGGCTGTGGCGCTCAGCGACCCCCGGTTAAGCAACCCAAGCCAAGATACAGAAGAAGTGCTGCTATGGCCAAGAGAAGAACTTGGGTCAATGGAGCAGTCTGTCCCTGTCTCCACTTATCTCTCACACACCACAGAAACATCGAGAATAAAGTGTGAGAGATATATTTTTGTAAAGAACTGTGTTCGTTCGTTCATTGAAGTTCGTCATTATCTTTGTTTATGCTCTTGGCTGGGTCTATGAGACTTTACAACAAAAAGAGACTAGTCTCATTAGAGCAACCGACCAGGGAAAAGGAAAAAAAAAAGTCTGAATTCAAAACCTGAGGAGTTTTGGGAGAATCTGTTTCATACTGACTTCTTTTGTTATCATTAGATTAAGAGATAAAAAAATAATCTCCTTTAGACCCATTTGTTTCAATGAGTTTTCCATTGACCAAAGCCATGCTCTTTGATGAGCTATCAACTGAAGAATAGTGTGTCAATGTGTTGTAGATTCTCGCTAACTATAAACACTAGGTTTTGGAGGTGCCCGTGGTGTAAGTTTTATCGTTGTAGGAAATGAACACGGCGACACGAGTTCAAATCCTGGACGAAACTCATTGGATTTCACATAGCACTAGTACCCTTGGGAAAGGTATGAATCCAATTATTCTATCTCCAGCTATGGGTAAATAGTAGGACAGACTAGGTTCTTCAGCCTTGGTTAGGCAACTAGTCTAGGAGAAGGAAAACTCTGAATTGAAACCTATTAAACTCCGCTTAAAAATTGACCTTGTGTCATATCCTGCCCGAGCGGAGGGGTTGGGTAAATAGGATAAACACTAGGTTTTGAATGAGGAATTTTTCCTGGTTGCCTTACCAAGGCTAGAGAGCCTAGTCTGCTCTTCTATTTCAACCAGATTTGGGGGAGTAGAGTTGGATTCGTGCCTTTCCTGAGCGCTAAGGGAATTGCAAACAGCCTCGTCAAGAATCTGAAATGGACTATATAAATATATGCCAATATATATATATATATATATACCAATATGTTATTGGTCGTCATGTCTTATAAACCTTGGAGAAGAAGGCCTAAGTTCTTCTGTGAACTGAGATAAAGGCTGATGGAATAATATATATAGTAAAGAATATATTGAAAAGGAACCATACAGGCAAGAGAATTGAAAGTTGGCAAAAATGGCGCTCACAGAAATGACACATCAAAAGCCGTTCATAGGCTGTTTGAATGACGATATTGTCGACGTTTCATTCATCGAACCACGTCATACTTTTGTTTTTCCCTTTCTTTCGCTTTCTATTCCGACTGCAGTATTCATTGTAATTGAAAGGCCAAGAAAAATTAGCGACAAAAAATGCATAGAAACGAACGCAACACGCTATCCAATAGACAAACAGGCGATATTCACGTTAGAGCGAGATTTGTAGCAAGAAGAATGCAAGATTTAAACAAATACCAATTCTTTTCGCTCGAGAACATGTAACTTTCTCTTTCAACATCTCTTTGCTACAGAAAAGTATTATGATCACTCTATAATAGATAAAGTAAACATGAACATCCATTGATATCTTGTCGTGTGCAGCGACCTGAATTGAAATATATATATATATATATATATACGTAACAAATGTTATTAAAACTTAAAAAAAATTAAAATAAAGACAATAAAAATGTATTCATGAATGTGCACATATATATTTACGAATCAAGAAAAGAAAATATATCTAGTCAGCATATAGTTATATTTATGCACTCGAGGGTCACTTGGCGTAATAGTAAACAGCTTAAAAATGTTCCCAATGATCCGAGTTCAAATTCAGTACCAGACTGTCTGTGTTTCATTAAAGACCTCGGGAAAACACCCGTTCTTTCCAGCCCTTGATCAGATTGTCGTATCTATTCACTCTGCCGAAGATGAAAGTATTGTTTCCTAGCTTTTCTACTTATAGTATTTCTTGCATTTTACTTGTGACCAAAGTGTCGTTCCTTTATATATATATATATATATATATATATATATATATATATATATATATATATATATATATATATATATATATATATGCAGATGTTTTTCCTCAATGCATGTTGAGATATATAAAAACAGACAGGGAAGTATATAGGACTTAAAAAATGTTTTCTTGTTTGCAAACAAGAGGAAGTAATTTCGAATCGAAGCTTCAACAGACCACACCGAATTCGTTTCAAACAAACACGGAAAAAGCCAATTCACACAATTCTTGGCAAAAATATGTCATGATATAGGATAAAAGTATATGAAAACTATGAAAAGTATTAAGGTATTTTATTTACCATCTCATTTGCCATAAGAAAAAAAGACTTAAAAGAAAAAACACCATAGACTTACATTTCCAGGAAAACTAAAAAAAAAAAATTATTAAAATGGATAAAATATCTAATATATATCGATATATTCAAATCTCCAAAATAAAAAACAGAACCCTCCAAAAAAATTTTCTTCGTGCATGAACGAGAAATTCTAAATGTATTAGATAATTAGAATGCTTACCTTTCGAACGCTGCCTTCTGATTGGTTGGTTTCTTTGTTTAATAGCATACCAACTTAGATTTTTTTAAAATCTCAAAACCATCTTTGTAAAATGAAAGTAGCTTGGAGAATAAGGGGGTTCATAACTTTCCCAAAATTAACATAAAAGCATGACAGAAGTTCGAACTCGCTTACTTTGAAACCACAGTCTAACCATTACGCCACATGGACTCACCAGTGAGGGCTTACGATATCTGCTGATTAATTAGAATAAATCCTTCAATTTTTGCTTTGATAATTTTGTTTTTTGGATAATAGAAAAGTGAAAAACATTGCAGAGTCATAGAAAAATAAAGTTTCTCAAGAATCACCAATAAGAGAACATATTCTTAGTATTGCTAAACTTCTTGTTAGAGTTCTTTTTTTATTCTTCTTGCAAGTTTTTCTTAAAAAAACCCAAAACGACTTCTTCGTTTAAATAGTACTAAAACAAATAGGACAAAGTCAATTCCCACTATTGATTAAACTGACTTGGGATATTTTACCTTAATTCTATAAAAACAGTCAGTGCAGTTTTTGAAAAAATGGCTGCTGACAAAGCTGAAAGCGCTTGAAACCTTGCTGCTGTTATATATATATATCACTACCGCTCTGTTTCTATATTATTATTATTATTATTATTATTTACTCATCGAGAGTTTTAGCTGATGGCTTTTCACAGGAGTTTGAGTGACAGCCAGTCTCCTCGAGTCTCCAGGACACTTCTCAGTATTCTGGCTGTTCTCAATAATACTGTAGTTTGAATGGTCTCCTCTCGTCCTCCAACTCCCAAGTCCTCTAATCTCGTTAATAATCCTTTAGTTACTGTATCAAAAGCACCAATCACGATTGGTATAATTGTCACTTATTATTATTTTAATTATTATTGTCTTTGCGGTTGTTATTATAATGTATTATTATTATTGTTGTTGTTGTTGCTTTTGTTTTATATATATATATATAATGCTACCGCTCTGTATATATCTAGTTACATTCAGGAAACACGCAATTTGTATTAAATCATTTATCATTAATCTTAAATAATATATTAATAAACATGTATCATATTTTCCCATGAATCTTTAATTGAAGCGCGAAACGAAATCAAGAGTCGTTGGCTGAATGAAGAAAACATTGTTGGTGTCATGTTATCATTTGACGTTCAAGTCTGGAATAAAAATAAAGTGTTGGCTCGATAATCTAATCGGGAGATTAATTTTCAAATTTGAAAAAAAAAAAAAAAAAAGGATGAAATGAAAGAAACGAGTTAATGAGACAAATAGTTTTTTTTATTGGTTCATTAATTAAAGATGTCAGTGAAGAGGTTGCAAGTTAATTATATTAATTTAATCGAAAACTTAAAAAAATGGACCTCAAAATCAGGAGAAAGTGCAGCAGCAGTAGCAGCAGCGCCACCACTGATACCACCACCACCACCACCAATGATAATAATAACAATAATAATGATAACAAATCTGGTACAAAATACGAGAGTATACAGCTTGGATATTGTAATGGAATTTGGCATCGAAAAATGCGTTAAACTGATAATAAAAAGCGGTAAAAGAGAAAAAAAACACAAAGAATAAAACTACCAAATCAGAAAAGTATTAGAAGACTTGAAGAAAAAGAAAATAAGAAATATTTAGGAATATTGGAAGTGGACACTGTCAAACAGGGATCAAAGAAAAAATAAGAAAAGAATACCTCAGTAGAACAAGAAAACTTTTCGAACCCAAACTCTGCAGCAGAAATCTCATCAAAAGAATAAATACCTAGATAGTTCCCCTTGTAAGATACTCTGGGCCATTCTTAAAAGGAACAAAATAGGAACTCAGAAAAATAAACCGAAACACAAGGAAACTATTGACTATACTGAAGGCTCAACGACCGAGAGATAACGTTTCAAGAAAAGAAGGAGGGCGATAACTCGCAAGCACTGAGGATTGCAAAGGTTTATCAATTCCAGAACTCGAGAAATATACCTCTCCCGCAAAAAACAAAAACAAAGAAAGACTAATTACTGTAGTCAGTAACGGAAATGGCAACATAAGCCCAAACAGAAAAACAAGACAACAGAAATAAGAAGAAAAACAAATGTATGGATAGTTTAAGCAACAAATTTGGAAAGATTACATACAAGAAGACCTGGACATGGCTAAGAAAGGGAAACCTCAGGGAAGAAATTGAAGCTCTTTTAATAGCAGCACAAAATAATGCCTAATAAAGCAATTATGTTAAAGCGAAAATTGAAAATAGCCAACAGATTAGCCAGTGTAGATTATATGAAGATTGAGATGAAACGGTTAATCACATAGTAAGCAAATGCAGCAAACTAGCGCAAAAGGAGTACAAGAGGAGGTATGAATTGGTGGAGAAGGTTATTAACTGGGAATTGTGCAAAATTTAACCTGACTATCAAGTGGCATATGCACAAACCAGAATTTGGACGAGAAAATAAGAAGCATAAAATTCTTTGGAACTTTAACTACAATTGGATCACTTGGGCCAGAAGATTGACTTTGTGTCAATTAACACACAAAGAAAAATAAATTGTTATCAAGTAGATTTTACAGTTCGAGTGGAATACAGAGTGAAAATGAATAAGAACGAAAAGATGAACAAGCACATGAACCTTGCCAGAGAGCTGAAAAAAAAAACAAAACAAAAAAACAAAAACAAAACAAAACAAAAAACAAAAAATAAAAACTGTTAAACATGAGAGTGGCGGTGATACCAATAGTAACTGATGCGTTTGGAACGGTTCCAAAAGGTTAGGAAGAAAGAGAGGAGGAAATCAAAATTAGAGGAAGAATTGAAACTCTTCAGATTACTTGCTGAGGTCGGTCAAAATACTCAGAAGTGTCCTGGAGACCAGAGGAGACTCTAGTGAAAGCTCATCAGCTAACGCTGGTGTGAAAAACTCGCAAAGAGTGGAATAATAATAATAATAATAATAATAATAATAATAATAATAATAAAAAACCAAAATTGATAATGAGCAACCGAATAGCAAGTATAGATTTTGTGGTGAGTAAAATTAAAAAAATAATTGCTTAGCAAATTAGCTCAAGAGGTGTATACGAGTAGACACAACTCGGTGGGAAAGTTGATCCACTGGGAATTGTGCAAGAAATTGAAATTTGACCATATGAACGAATATTAAATGCAGAAATGACAATGTCTCATTGGGTGCTCCATTCAGTCGGTGCCACAACTAAGCAAAAAGCTTTGTAAATTACTATGTACAAACTAGAATCCGTCCTAGAGAATGAGACGCATAAAATTCTCTGGGATTTCGAGATACAAACAGATCACCTAATCCCCGCCAGAACATCAGACTTAGTTATAATTAGTAAAAAAAGAAAGAAAAAGAGAACGTCAAAGTAGATTCTTTGTTTAATGGCACATCAACCTTCATGGGTTATTTAATACCAAACACTGTCAAAGAACAGTAAAGGAACTATTTTATTCATTTCCCAAGAGTATTAGTCCGAAGGTAAACGTAATAGCACGGCTGGGATCCCAACTCGCTTACTGCCATATTGCAGTCCAGCTCGTTAACCAGTCGGCCACGACAAGACAATGTACCACATAAAATGAATGAATAAATAAGAATCTGATCTACAAATTAAAAAAAAAAATTATTTCTTTAAATTGATTGAAAAGTTTGCTGAAAAACAAAATTACAAGATTTTTTCTGGTAAGCATAGGTAATAATAGTCAGAGCGTAGATGTTTTCAAAATAAGGATTGCGTGATTGATTGACAGATTTTAACAACATGTCAATCAGTTTCGGCTTATTTTACAATTAAAGGTTAGGGAATTGCGCTGATTGTATAAAAATATTTAAATCTTTCATGTAATTGTCTCTTTTGAGTTTTATCAAATATTCCAATAAAATACAAATAATTTGCACACAGTCTTATGGTTTCAAGTATTTATATCTAATACTAATACTTGTATGGTTTAAAGTAATTATTTCTATTTAATAATAATCATTTGTATGCACACAGTTATATGGTTTAAAGTAACTAATTATAATCCTTAGTAAACAATTATAGATTCAAGTCATCATCATCATCATGTCACACTGACAGTGCGGATCTCCCTGACCCTCTCCCACCACTCTTCTCTATCGTCCATCGTTCCCGGTAGGTTTTCAAAGTTATATCCTGTATTGGTACAGAGCTGTTGTATATAGGTTCTAGTTGGTCGTCCTGCCTTTGCTCGTCCTGCCTTTGCTCGTCCATGTGAAGGGGTCCTCAGGAGTATGTCACATATGAGTTCGTCCCTACTTCTCCAGTAGTGTCCCACATGTCTTATTCGTCAAACTTGGATAGTTTTCGTGATTGGTGGTAAGTGGCCGTACAACTGCTGCTTTGTGGGATGCTGCCAACAGGACTTGTTTAGTATTGCTCGCAGAATTTTTGTGTAATTGCCGTCAAGCTTTTTCTGCATACGTTTAGTTAGCGTCCATGTAGTGCACCTATACAGCAGTATCGACACGAACGCTCCTTAGAAAAAACTACGTTTTATTTTATCGGTCTGGTCTGACTTCCATATGAGCGATGGTCTATCGATAGCAGTCCATGCCTTTGCTAGTCATGTGTTGATGTCTGTCTCGGTTGATGAGACACTACTTTCAAGGTAGGTGAAATTGTCTACTAGTTTCAGAGAACTACTGTTTAGTGTGGAGATGTCACTTCTTTGATTAAAGCACATGTATTCCGTCATGTCTGCGTTGACATGGAGGCCTATGCCAGCTGCTGCTCGTTCCAGAATATATAGCAGGGTTTCGGCTTGGGTGGGTGTATTTGCCAGAAGTGCTATGTCATCGGTGTAGTCTGCGTCCGTAATTATATGTGCGGGGTATCTTCTGCTTCTTTCATTTGTCAGCTTAAAACCATTCTTTCATTTTATCAATAGACGTTCTAAGCACGTAATCTAGACAGATGATAAAGAGGTATGGGGCTAATGTGTCTCCTTGCAGCACACCTGCTACAATGTCCGGGGAGCGGACTTTTTCTTCATGTTTCTATATAGCATCATTATAGCTGCGATGGTTTCTTTGGGTACGTCGGAGGTGAGTAGTATTTGCTCTATCTTCTCTCTGTGTATAGAGTCAAAGGCGTTGGCAACCTCGACAAATAATATTGCTGTCTCTAGATGTTTTGCTCGTACACCTTCAAGAATTCGACGGATAGTTAAAATTTGTGATGTCGTGGATCGATTTCTCCGAAAGCCATTTTGGTTCTTTCTAAGTATCTTCTCAATTTTGGGTTCTATGCGGTTGCGTAGTAGAGAATTGTATATCTTGACCGCTATGGATGTAAGGGTTATACCATGGTAGTTCTGGGCTAATGCAAGGTCGGCCTTATTAGGGTAGGGGAAGATGCATCCCTTTGTCCATCTGTCTATATGGTTTTGATTATATACGGCATTACAGTGTCGAAGGAGTATGTCGTCGAATTCCCTGGTCTTCCATACTTCTAGGAGTATTTCATCAAACCCTGCTGATTTTCTATTTTTGATTTTTCTTTGTACTGAGTCGAGTTCTAGTTTGATGTCTAATTGTTTACTAATAATTCTCGTCATTGGTTCATGTGTAACTTTCTGAGGGTTTCCGAATATTTACAATTTCACCAAGTGTTTTTTATCAAATACAGATGATTTTTAAACAGATCTATTCCACTCATAAATGGGAATCGAGGTCAGAGTGGACCTGGGAGTAATGGAAATGAAGTTATACTCCACACTTCCAGGGTCTCCAGTAGTGAAGCCTTATTATGAGATAAAGTTTAAAGTCATAACCTGGACACCTCTTTTTCTGTAGGAGATACCATCTGCAGATTTTGAGCCACGGCGACAGAGCGAATAGAAAAGTAAACAGTGTCAAAGGATTTATGGGAGAATTTCAGGTTCAAAATCTTGCAGGAAAAATGGCGTGTGACAAAAGAGATGTTTAGAAAATCACCTAACGGAGGAAGTGTAGGCTTTCGTTTGAAAATCATTTGAAGATGGACGTACATCGAAGAGAACAAGATTGTACACTAAGAGGAACGTTGATGAAAAAGAAGAAAATACAAATACTTGTTCTCAAAAAATCATACAAGCAAAAATATTTCTTGTTATATACATGAAATAAAGAAAGACCTTTAACTGTCGGTTTAGATAGGAAGGGGAAAAATAGACCAAAAGAAGTCAAATAATCTGTTGTGGCACTTTTCACTGAGTCCAAAACTTTTTTGGTCTCTTGATGTATTAAAAAAAAGACACCACATAACAACAACAACAACAACGAAAAAATAAATAAAAACAATTAAAAAGCAAGCCAGGGATTTTTCTGACAGTCGTCAACTATTCTGAAAAAAAATGACAATACACACATACACACACTAAGACACACACACACATTGACGCAGAGAGAGAGATAGATAGATAGATAGATAGAGAGAGAGAGAGAGAGAGAGAGAGAGAGAGAGAGAGAGAGAGAGAGAGAGAGACACACACACACACACACACACACACACACACATATATATATATATATATATATATATTCTTCTGAGCACAGTTTATGATTAAAAAAATTATTGCATTTTGACAGCTGCCAAATGCTTAGCATCAGAGACATTTACAGAAACATTCAAAATATCTTATATATATATATATATATATATATATATATAAACACACATATACACACAGTCTCCCATATATATGTATAAACCCCTCCATCACTAACTAGATGTGCAACAAGGTCAATTTTTAACCGGAAATTAACAGAAAGGGATTCAGTGTTTTCCTTCTCCTAGACTGGTTGCCTTATCAAGTCATAACCAAAACGGAGGTTGGGAAAATACATATAAACAGTTCTATTTCAAACAATTTTGCTTAGCATAAGTAAAGTTTTTTGTTTACTCATAGTTAAATTTAAAAAAAACTTCTATTTCAAAAGATTCACTTTAGTTCTATTTAATCCATAAATAGGACCCAATCAGGTGCTATCACTCTGGGCCAGAGTTGACCTGAGAACGATGGCACTAATGGGATACTCCACTTTCCCCCAAACTCCACTGTTACTGGAGCCTTACCATTAGATTGTTCAGTGTCATATTGAGAACACTAGTTGGGGGAGATGCAAAGATGCAGTCGGTGTATTCTACAACTCCAGCCGAGTGGGTAAAGTAGAGGGTGGAGGAAAAGAAAAAAGATATAGTAAAAACGTATTTGAAGGGTTGAGCGTATGTATGAAAGTATGTATTGAGATGCCTCTCATAGGCAATCAGATGTATTGGGTTCGGCACTTAACCAGGATTGAAGAAATTAGGCTACTCATGCAACTGTTTTATGGAGAGTTGCAACTCAGTAGACGTCCAAGACAAACCTAAGAACCGTTTCAAGCATATCGTAAAAAAACCCCAGGGCGCTAAGTATAGATAATGGAGACTGGGAGCAGATGATGGTAAATTGAGCAACATGGAAGAAAGTGATTTATGAAAGCCTTAAAATATTTGAAGCACGAAGAAACGAAAATTTTGGAAGGAGGATTTGTTCCAAGTTTCAGACGTTTTATAGCCAGAATATATTTGCAACATCTGTACTTGGGCGTGTTTCTCCAAAGCCGGAATTGCAAGTCATATGAGATCTTATGACAGCAAACTCTCGAAGACTCGCTTTTCAAATGTCCATCTGCAGCAGCCTACTGGTAACTCGTATTAAGTCTGTGACAAAGTATCTGAGTCTGCTGTAGGTTTGAGAAGACATATAAGGGTGCACGGAGACAATGGCAGTAGAAAAGACAGCTAATTCTTTTGTCTCACATGCAATATTGTACAATGTAATATCAGTAGCCCTATAACTTCTGCTCAAAGTTATATACGGTAAATTAGGTTGGCCAACCGTAGTCGATGGCTACCCGAAGGCTTCCTTTTCAATAGCTACTAAACCTGGGTTGCTCCACTTTATTCTTGATACGTACCTTATAATGCTGAGTTTTAAGGACGGAGATAGCAAGTACCATTTTTTGAATCTGGTATTACTCGACTTGGGATTAAACCCCAATCTCCTGGGCCATTTGGGAACACGCCACCCAATATGAGGTGTAATAAATCTAGTGAGACTGAAATTGTACATTTTTAACATTGAAATTTAAAATTAATATAAACACGTGTGCACAGGGTGGGTGGAGACTCCGTGGTTTAATAACTGAAGTGTTAATCTGCGAGATCGTAGTTTGCGAGTTTGAACTCCAGTCTCGCTATTTACATTCACTTGTCGCGTCATACCAAAGACTTTAAAAATGGAACTTGATATTACCTTGCTTAACACTCAGCAATATAAGGTACGTATCAAGGGTAAAGTGAAGCAATCCAAGGAAAGGAGTAGCGCCCTCCCCAACGCCACGGTGTAGTAGCTATTGAAAAGAGAGCCTTCGGGTAACCCTTGACTACGGTTGCCAACAACTTATATATATATATATATATATATATATATATATATATATATATATATATATATCAACGAAAAAATGAACACATAAATAGCGATATATAAATTTGTTAATCCTGACTGCTTTCTGCGTTAGGTTCACTCTCAGGAAATCTTTATTTCAAGACTATAAGTCTTACAAACGCTCAAGAATAAGCGTTTGTGAGAATAAGCGTTTGTGAATGTAGGAAAATCGAATATTTTAAGGATACTTCATTTGATTCGTTTTTGTTTAATAATATTCTTGAATTATTTGGAAATGATTTTAAGTGATTTTTTTCTTTCTCAAAGATGTCGTTAAGTAGGAAAATCGTTTTATAAAAGTTAATGGATTTTTGAATCATTATTTTTAAAAACATTAACATTCTTAATATCAATGTTCCTATTGGAAACAAATATGGATGTCTGTTTGAACCATTTGTGAGTAGAGATTGGTACTTATTACTATTTAGTAGTAGTGATTAGTGATTATTACTTTTTGCTTGTGGCGATTGGTATTCATTACTTTTTACTAGTAGCGATTGGTATTTTTCCTAGTAGGGATTGGTATTTATTACCTTTAGCTTGTAGTAATTTGTATTTATTATTTTTTACAAATAGGGATTGGCACTTATAACTTTTTACAAGAAGGGATTCGTATTTATTACTTTTTATTAGTAGGGATTAGTATTTATTACTTTTTACTAGCGGAGATTGGTATTTATTACTTTTTGCTTGTAGCGATTGGTATGTATTACTTTTTACTAGTAGGGATT
This sequence comes from Sepioteuthis lessoniana, assembly GCA_963585895.1. Classification (NCBI taxonomy): domain Eukaryota; kingdom Metazoa; phylum Mollusca; class Cephalopoda; order Myopsida; family Loliginidae; genus Sepioteuthis; species Sepioteuthis lessoniana. Next base: position 66,173,104 of record OY757918.1, on the reverse strand, counting down.
GGTACTTACAAATTTTTGCTTGTAGACTTTGGTATTTATTACTTTTTGAATTTCTACTAGTAAGCACATAGAGGTGGCTTATGTGACCGCTAATTTAACTTGTCTCTTGAAATGGCTCAAAGACTTTAAGATTTAAGAATACAGTATTCGGAAATAGAGGTAATTGTAAAAATAAATTCAAAGTCTATCACGAAAAAGCAATAAACTGTCAGCATTGGAAGCGGGATATCGGAGGCAGGGTAACGGAGATGGGGTATCAGAACAAGAAAACTGCGGAAATAGAAAAACATTTTGACTTAAAGAAAATCATAATAAATGAGACCCTTTTTAGACTCAATAATTAAGATTTTAAAAGATCATATTATTTTTTTCATTTGGTTTGATTGATTGATTTTAACGGCATGTCAACCCTTCTGAGGTTATTTTATACCAAGAAGTTTAGGTATAGCCTCCATTGAACGTTTATACTTACATTTTTTCTGTATTTTTTTCTATGAGAGTTTTTTTTGTACCTAGTTATATGATCGCAAGTATCCCTATCTAATACAAATGATTTTCAAACAGATCTATTTGACTTATAGATAGGAGTCTAACAGGTATAATGGCAAATAAGATTAAATGCAATTAAATGGCTCTTCACACACACAGATCTCCAGAACAGGAGCCTCACTATCAGATGCAGCAAGGTGTTATATCCAAGACACACCTTTATTTTCTTTTGATGCGAGATATTCTAAGACTAGCCAAGCGCGCGATTTTTTTATTTAGAGTATAAGAAATAGAATCGAAATAACATGGAACGGGAAACGTTAACATCTTGATGACATTCATTATCTCATAAGTCCTCATAAAACATAGACGTTATACCTATTTTTTGCTGCAAGAAAAAGGTGAAACGAGTGCATTAATGGATAATTTACGTAACTTAAAATACCCCAGTAGATTGGGTATTCAGCTAGTATTTTTGATTTCAAATTTTTGACATTGGAGAAGTTTATTTTTTATTATGTAATGACAGAGTTACCCACCTCTAAAACGCTCAAAAATTGACATTTAATTAAATAGAATAAAATAAATGAATGAATAAATAAATAAATAAATAAATAAAATAATCTACTAATCTTTTAGTTTAAATCTGAAAGACTTTATTTAACTTTAAAAATGAATAAAAAATGCAACCTACCGTCTTAAGATCAACCACGTGACCGGCAGCTGTGACGTCATCGGTTGATGACCAATAAGAAAGATTTCGCTGTTGATGCAGTTGTTGGTGGTGATGGTGATGAAGGTAGTGATGATAGTGATGATGACCGCGATGATGACGACGACGACGACGACGACGATGACGGCGACGACATCTTCGACGTTCCATCGGCTGGTAAAACAAACAAATCACTAAGACAAAAGTGGAGATTCAAAAAAAAAAAAAAAAAAAAGAAAAAAGAAAAAGAAAAGACTGAGGAGTGAAAAAATGTCGAAGTTTTACTCCATTAAATGTCTAGATCCTTCAACATGACCAATGTCATTTGAGGATAATAATTTTTGTTGTTGGTCTTTTTTTTATATCAAGAAGAAAGTGTCCAAAAAGGAAGGTACAGGGGGAAAAAACAACAACAAAAAAAAAACCCAACAAAAAACAAACGAACAAAAAAAAACAAAAAACAACCCCTCTTAAAAAACAAGAAAAATGTTTTACAATTTTATTTTGAGACTATAGGTGAAACAGGCGAAACTAGACGAATTGAACAGAGTATACTCGTGTATAGGTCGAATTAAAACAAATATAAAAATTCATTCAGGTTAAAATTCAAACAAAAGACGATGAACTCTTGAAGAATAATTTCGTGACTGTAAATCAAATTTCGACCTATACACGAGATCGACTTATGCACGAGTATATTTGGTGTATTTTGCAAGACAGTATAAAGTACAATCTATGATGTGCGCACACACACACACACACACACACACACGCATGCACATATCTTAACGAACTGGCCAGATGTGACTGGTCTAAAGCAAATTGTTGTTGAATCACTGGTTGATTGATTTGATCGACTAGTTAACCCGTCCGGGGAAATTTTATACTAAGAGGGCAGAGATTTGTGTAGGGATGGAGACGGATAGGGGTTCAGGTGTATCCCGTTTCATCCAAGACAGATATACGCCAGAACCCCTGCCTCTCCATCCCTCCCCTTAATTTCCTTTTTCTTTTTCTCAAAAACCTCTCCCCCTCATATTTCTTTCTTTCTCACTGAAATGAATCCACTTCTGTCTGCTCAAATCTCTGATGAAACCTGATACACTTGATGATACCTATCTTTGACCATCTACCTAGATGGTCACAGTTTTCCCTATTCATTCCGCGTCTGTCTCTTGTCTCTGGGCCCTTTCCCTCCCTTTATACATTTTTACATTTCCCATTATTTTATCTCTTTCCTCAATTGCTAAAATGTTGAAAAACTCTAAAAATGTTTGGTCTGAAGAAGTTCTTCCGTGAATAAAGAATGAAATATTATTACTAAACCCGTTGTAAGTGTTTGATTTATCCTCTTTTCCATTTATTTTATCATATATATATATATATATATATATATATATATATATATATATATATATATATATGTCATCATACGCATAGCGAAGGCGTGGACTGCTATTGATTGGTTATCGATCACATGGAATTCTGATTTATCTTATAAAATAAAACAAGGTTTCTTCTAAGCTGTGGCTGTATCAATATTATCATAGAGATGCACTACATAGACGCTAACGAAACGCAAAGATAATTTGGATGTGATCAACAAAAGAATGCTATTTGCTGTCTTCAACAAATCCTGGAAGCAACAGCCCACAAAAAAGTAGTTTTACGCCCACCTACCGTCCATCTCACAAAACATCCGTGTAAAAATAACAGGTCATGCTTGCCACTGCTAGTGAAGTAAGGAATGATTCAAGTGCGACGTTGTTTTATAGACTCCTACACGCTGACGCGACAATATTGGCCGACTAGCAAGGGTTCACAATTTTGTGCGATAGATGGAGTCTAGAAGACTTATCTACCTGCAGCGATGGATGATAGGGACAGATGATGAAAGTCGGGGAAATCTATGCTGTCAGCGTGATTTGATGATTATATATATATATATATATGTGTGTGTGTGTGTGTGTGTGGAAAAAGTAAACGGACGAAAGATATATATTTGGTGTTGTTGATGATATATTTTTATTATTTATATATCTATTTTTTGTCAACGCCTTTCTATTTCAAAATTTGTCTGCATGTAAAAGCATTGTATCAAAAAATTATTTGAAGTATGAGAATAAAAATACAATAATCTTAATAGAAAAACTTTTCATACAAGTCCAGATTCATCATCAGGGCTAAATGTTTTATGAAAACGAGTAACACAGGGAAAATATATTCGAAATTGATTACGTCATGAAATGGAATCTTTTTAGAAAAAAGGCAACATCGTTTTACGGTTTGAGAAGAAATTTTTGACGATTTACAATTCTAAATAACTAGAAAAAGTGGATGTTGAAATCTTTTAGTCTCATTTTTGCTTGAGAAAGTGATATTTTATTAAAAAAAAAACAAACCTTTGTATAATTGTGTGTCAAAATGTGTTATGGAACAGGCTTCGATTTTTCTGCCTTCTGTGCTACCCATTTTTATAAAACATTTAGCCCTGATGATAAATCTGGATTTGCTAGAAAAAATGTTCTATTATGATTACTTTATTTTTATTCTCATACTTAAATAATTTTCTAAAAGAATGCAGGCAAATTTTGAAGTCGAAAAACGTTGTCAGAACCCCCCCCCCAAAAAAAAAACAACGAATAAAATAAGAAATAAATTATCAACTACACTAGATAAATATCTTTCGTTCGTTTACTTTTTTCCATATATATTCTGATTCATTTCACTCACCCACCCTCAATATATATATATATATATATATATATATATATATATATATATATATATATATATATATATATATATATATATAAGGGTCGTTTAAAAAGCTCTCGGCCTCACCCAAAAAGAAGAGCCATAACTGATTACATTTAACTGAAATTATGGGGATGAGCAAGCTATCTGAAAAATGGGTCTCAAGAAAGCTGATGCCAGAGCATAAGCTGAGAAAAGTTGACATTTCCGGGACATTTTTGACTTTCCGACGAGCTTTTAAAAATGGTTTTAAAAGAGCTGATATGAAAACAGCAGAGATATTATAATGGTCATTTAAAGACACTTAGATGCCAAATACATGGCACTAAGCTCTCCATTTGAGAGATATATGTTACGCATGGGAAGGATATGTTTCAAATTAGCCGAGACTGTTTTCGACAGGCATTTGTGTATTTAGGTGTTTATTGGTCAACCTTGATTTGTCCATCCTATTTCAAAACGGTGTTTTGGAGATAGTTTAGTTTGATCTGGATATATTTTATCCATTCATTTTGTATGTTTCTATCCTTATCGTGATATTGCTTATTGCATTTTTTCGATTTTTCTATATTTTTTAATCTATTTTCTAACTTTGCATGACTGGAAAAATTATGACTGTTTGAGAGGTAATATTCTTCAAGAACCCTAACTTTCTAGTTCTTTAATCTAAAGAACCCTAACCTTCTAGTTCTTTAATCTAAAGAACCCTAACCTTCTAGTTCTTTAATCTAAAGAACCCTAACCTTCTAGTTCTTTAATCTAAAGTAAAATAGCCATTTTTCTTTCTAATGTACTATTTTTGGTAGCTTAAGCAATCCAGTAAATAAATAAGATATCTGCTTCTGCAATATATATATATATATATATATATATATATATATATATATATATATATATATATATATATATATATATATTGAATAGACTCATCGCTGTTTAGGGCCCAGTCGATGGGGTTGTAGAATATACCGACTGCATCTCTGCAAAGGGGTAAGACTCACTTAACGACTGTCCTGGATGTGACACTAAACAATCTAATGGTGAGACTTCAGTAAAGCAAGCGCTTTAGGGAATGCGGAATACTTCTTCATTGCCATCGCTACCAGGTCCACTTTGGCCCGGTGTGTTTGCACCTGATAGGGTCTTATGTATGGGTCAAATAGAATTAAACAGGGTACTGATGCAAAACTGAATTGTTTGAAATAGAACTGTTTTGACATTTAAATTGTGTACTTTTGTTGAACTTGATTGTTTGAAATAGAACTGTTTTTTGTATAAAATGGATTTGGCGTTAAATAACCTACAATGGTTGATATGCCATAAAACCAAATCGAACCCAAACAAATCATATATGTACAAAGAGAATTTGGCATTAAATAACCTTCAATGGTTGATATGCCATAAAAATAAATCAAACCAATCATCGTTGTTTAACTGATGCTTTCAGTCTGATATGACCGTAATCATCTTTATATCTACTAAGCTTTGCTTAGTCTTATGTAAAGGCCACTTATATTACCTGCTGTTATTAAGTTGTCACCCATTTAAATACAACCTTATCGCCACTTAACTTCGGTGATCGTATGGAAACCAGCGCTTGACGAAGTCAATTTGGAGAGAAAATTTGAATTCGACCATATTCGTCTTTATTTTTCTGAAAGATTGCCTTAAAATGTTCTCAGTAGATTTCAAAGACGTTTTGTGAAAGTGTTAGTGAAGGGCCTTGTAAAAGTTGATAACATTTTTGCTGGTAGATCGAGCAATTTTCATGATTGAAGGATATTGCATATTTTGAATATTCACTACTTTACGAAATTTTACGAACTCATAATTGAAATTCTCAGGGCCCAAAACCTTTGCAGCTTTCATTTGTTTCATTGTTGTCTTCTTTCTATATATTTTACCTGTCACCCGGCAGGACCCCTTGAAATTCGTACCTGGTAGGTAATTGAAAGTTCATCGCCTGGTCTCAGGGTGCCTTCCCCCAGGCTATACCTACTTTGCAGTGCTGGCTTTATTGCTTGGCGCCTGAGGCGTCCCAAGAGGAGAATGACGATGGGACCAGTATTTGTTTAGTATAGTCACGCATGAGTCTCGATTTGTGTGTAGCCCCCACTAAAAAACAAACTTGTGTCATATATTGACTAAGTGGGAAGTCGGTTAAATCCTTTCCTTTTAAGTATTATTTCTTCGTGAAGATCAGCATGTCTGTGGAAATTTATGAAGGGGTTTTGCTTCATCAATTTTTAAAAGATTAAATTTATAAATACAACCACTGAGAATGGATCCTTTAAAAAAACATGTTTATTTTTTTGTAAATAAAAAAGTCGTCAGTTGCATTTTCTCCATTTTTATAGAATAATTTCACTTATGCTAGACTGGATGGCTGAATAGTTGTTTGGGTTTAATGCCAAACATATTTTTATACAAAGAATCAGTTCTATTTCAAATAATTCACTTTAGCTTAAGTACGCAGTTTACATATCAAAACAGTTCTATTTCAAACAGTTCAGTTTACCATAAGTACGTAGTTTCAATATCAAAACAGTTCTATTTTAAGTAATTCAGTTTAGCATAAGTATGCAGTTTAGTTCTATTTGACCCATAGATAGGACCCAATCAGGTGCTACCACCCCGGGTCAGACTGGACCTGGGAGCGATGGCAATGAAGGGGTACTCCGTATTCCTCAAAGCTCCAGCATTACTGGAACCTCATCTTCAGATTGTTTAGTGTCATATCCAAGACACTCGTTGGCGGAGGGGGGTCTTACATTTCTGCAGAGATACAGTCGGTGTATTCTACAGCCCTAGCTGACCGGGCAATACCAGACTGGAGTCTAAATCTACGCTGAAATAGTTATTTAGTAAACTTACTTTAGATGTGGCATAAGAGCAGAAGTGTGGAGAATCTAGTGAGAAACGAACTCATTTGTG
>OY757918.1:66078712-66161212 GCA_963585895.1 Sepioteuthis lessoniana | reverse complement strand
TAAACTACAACATTATTAAGAATAACGAGAAGAGTCCTGGAGACTTGAGGAGACTTGTTGTCACTCAAACTCCAGTGAAAGACTATCAGCTAAAACTGACGTGAAAAACTTTCAAGAAGTAAATAATAATAATAATAATAATAATAATAATAATAATAATTATTATTATTATTATTATTATTATTATTATTATTATTATCGAATGCAGCAGTCTGGCATAGACGTAATACAAGAGTAGGCATGTCTGAGTGAAAAAGGTACTATTTACCAACCCCTCCGCTCGGGCAGGATATGACACAAGGTCAATTTTTAAGCGGAGTTTAACAGGTTTTAATTCAGAGTTTTCCTTCTCCTAGACTAGTTGCCTCACCAAGGCTGAAGAACCTAGTCCGTCTACTATTTACCCATAGCTGGAGGGAGAATAAGGGGGTTCATACCTTTCCCAAGGGTATTTGCCCGAAAGTGAACGTAATAGCGCGATTGGAGTACGAACTCGCGTACTACGATTCCGCAGTTCATCGCTTTTACCATTACACCACGAGTGAAAAAAGTGACCCCCCCCAGAATTGTGCAAGAAAATGAGATGCATAAAAATTTTGAGATACAAACGGGTCACCAAATCCCGGTCAAATTAGCCAGATAGAAAAACTTGTCATCTAGTGGATTTTGTCGTTTCAAAAAGTGAAAATAAAATAAAACGAAAGCTGGAAAAATATTTGAATCACGTTAGAGAGCTGAAAAACCTGTAGAATATGAGGGTGACGGTGAAACCATATGTAGTCAGAGGCCTTGAACGGTCTCCAACAGCCTCGAAAAGAGACTGATGGGAGTGGAGATCAGAGGCAGAATCGAGACGACAGCACTATCAAGATCAGCTAGAATACTTAAAAGAGTTCTGGAGACGTGAGGAGATTTGTTGTCCTTCAAATTTCAGTGAGAAACCTCCAGTTAAAACTGGTGTGAAAAAACTAGAAAAGAATAAAGAATGTGAAAAGAAGGATAAGTACCTTGCTAGGAAACTGAAGAAACTATGGAACATGCAGGTGATAATTATACCAACTGTGGTTGGTGCGTTTGGAACAGTTACTAAAGGATTACTAAAGGGACTGGAGGACTTGGAAGTTGGCGGACGAGTGGAGACTATCCAAACTACTACATTATTGAGAACGGCCAGAACACTGAGAAGAGTCCTGGAGACTTGAGGAGACTTGCTGCCACTCAAACTCCAGTGAAAGATTATCAGCTAACGCTGATGCGAAAAACTCTAATGAGTAAATAATAATAGAAACAGTCAACCATATTATAAGCGAATGCAGGAAAGTAATCCAGGAAAAAGTAAAAGAGCAAACCTGATAGGGTTGGAACGTGATCCTTTGGGAATAGTGCCGGCTACTGAAGACTAGCAAATGTTATATGCACAAGTCAGAATCTGTGACAAAATTAACTTGGGATTATGAGATTATAAAGGATAATTCTAATTGGGCCAGAAGATAAAAGGATTTGTCAGCCAGTGGACTCCATCGTTTAAGCGGATCACAGAGTAAAAATGCAGGAAAGCAAAAAGCTGGATAAATACATAGACTTTGCTCGAGAGCTGAAAAAATATGTAGAATCCGATGGTGACAGTGACACGGCTCATATTTGAAGCACTAGAAACAATTTCAAAGTATATAGAAAAGCGAGTAAGGAAATTCATGACCGTGAAGAAGAATTTAGACCGGGCAGAGCTTGGCTCAGCTGAGATCGGCTAGAATACGAAGAAGAGTCCTGGAGAGTTACGAAGACTTGCTGTCACCTGGTCTACAGTGAAGGCCACTAGCCAATACAAAAATATTATTTCCCAAAATTTCATTAAATGCAAAAATCAAAAACCAAAAAAATAACCCAAAACTGAAGAAAACAACCCCCTCCCAAAAAACCCCAACAAAAAAAAAAACAAAACAAAAAAAAAACAAAAAAAAAAACGAAGCAAAAACTAAAACCAAAACAAAACAAACCAAACCAAAACAAAACAAAGCAAACAACATATGTCAAAAAAAGCCCTCTCTGCCGTTCTCACACCTACACCTCGACATTCTCTCCGTCTCTCCTTTAAGTATGTGAATGGCGCTGATGTAATATATATATATATATATATATATATATATATATATACAGACACTAAAAAATATTTATGTATAAGTCACAAAAGAATGAACCGTAATAAAAAGACGCCTCATTGTTGGAAATCTGTCTTCGTCTATTCTTTCCCGGACCACCCGACTATATAACACAACAGTTAAATGTTAGCAAAATAACTTAGCTCAAATTTTGAGTCAGGTTTTTGTCGAGTTTTGAGAGGAATGTCATTATACCCAGCAGCTGATAGTATCAAATGTCTGAAAGATAAATGAATCAGTTTGATCATGCCGGTGATTCGATCTACTTGATTTAGTCAAATAACACCACTACAAAAATCAGCGAAAGAATAAAGATTCCCCGCAAAACAATGAATAAATAAATGAATACAATAAAACAAAACAAAAACAAATCCATTGACAAAACCAATAATATCTAGAAGATTTGAGCTTTTGTGCTGAAAACGAACGGAATGTGTGCAGGATTTACTTTAGTATGAACAGATAAAGATGAGGATCTGTGAAGATGTCCGGATGAGTTTGTGAGTTAAATTAAAAAAAAACAAAGAACTCTGTAACCAAGATTAGAAAGATAGAAACTACTGACACTAAAAGTTTACAATTCAATTTTTTTTGTTATTCACACGACATATCGACCGTTTCGTTCTGCAGTCTTCTTCAGATAAAATCAAGAATGCAGCACACATTAAGTTGTCGCAGACATGGATAAGGCATGCCAGCATGGAAGTTAGTTCATTCTGTTTTCCTTTAGTCGTCTAAAACAAGGGACGCGAAATGCAGTTCTGTAAAAAGATCTGTAAATAATTCCGTTTAAAAACACAACCCCCAGTCAAAAAACAAAAAAAAAAAAAAAAAAAAAAAAAAAAAAAAAACAGCAACGAAAAACAAGAAAACTAAAAATTAAAACAAAAACAAACAAAAAAAATCAAAATACCCCCCCAAACAAAACAAAACTGTTTGATAGCGTTTTTTTTCTTTCTTTGTGCTCACGTGAAAGAGACCATAACAAGTCTTTTTCTTTGCGGAGCTGCACAATGCACCTGAACAAAGCTGAGGAATATCACTGCTGAAATATCGTGCGAACTATAAAAGCAAGGAGAAATAATTCTTCTCAAAACTATAAAGAGTACATTGATTATGATTGTTTGATTAGGCTAAAAAATATTTGTAATAATAATAATCCCATAATAAGTGAATGCAGCAAACTTGCGCAAAAGGAGTATAAGACTAGACACGATTGGGTGGGGAAGGTGATCCACAGGGAATTGTGCAAGAAATTGAAATTTAACCATACACAAACCGGGATCCGTCTTGGATAATGTGATGCACAAAATTCTCTGGGATTTTGAGATACAAATGGACTACCTATTCCCAGATAAAAGACAAGACCTCGTCATAATTAACAAAAAATAAAATAAAAGAAAATGAAAATAAAAAAAGAAAAAGAAAAACAGAAAAGAGAACCTGTCGAATAGTGGACTTTGCCGAGACTAATTGCCTTTCACATAGCACTAATACCCTTGGGAAAGGTATGAATCCAATTATTTTCCCTCCAGCTATGGGTAAATAGTAGGACAGACTGGATTCTTCAGCCTTGGTGAAGCAACTAGTCTAGGAGAAGGAAAACTCTGAATTCAAACCTGTTAAACTTCGCTTAAAAATTGACCTTGTGTCACATCCTACCCGAGCGGAGGGGTTGGTAAATAGGATTAAGATCGGCTAGAACATTCAGAAAAGTCACGAAAAATCGGGGAGACTCGCTGTCACTTAGACTCTAGTAAAAGACAACCAGCCAACGATGGTGGTAAAACTCACAAATTAATAATAATAGTAATAATAATCTTCTGGAAAAAATATAGCAAGGGAAGAAGAGGAACTTATATGTAGATTATCACATTCTATAGGCGGGAAAAATGTCACCATGGTCTCGATCGACTGCAAAAAGGCATACGATATAATCCTGCAAACGTGAACAATAGAATGTTTAAAAATATTCAAGATATCTGAAGAAGTTAAAAACTTTATCACTAGAACTATGAAAATCTGGAAAGTGGAACTAGAAGCAGGAGAAGAAATCCTTGGAGAAGTTAAAATCCAAAGAGAAATTTTCCAGGGAGACTAACTCTTGATTTTACGATTTGTTATAGTAATAATACCACTAAATATAATCTAAGAAAATGCAAACAGATTTACAAAGTCACAGGAAAGTAGAACCGCCCAATGTGAATGGATTTTAAGATATTTGCGAAAAATGAAAAAGAACTTGAAACCCCTCAGTAAACTATTTGTATCAACAGCCAAAATATCAGAATGACATCTGGGATTGAAAAATATGCCATGCTTATAATGAAAAAAAGATAAGAGAGAAAAAAATGGAAGCAATAGAACGGTCCAATCAGGAAAGCATCGGAACACTTATAGGAAAAGACCATAAATACTTGCAGACACCAGCAAAAAAACGGAGATGAAAGAAAAAGTAAGAAAGGTGTTCTTCTGAAGAACAAGAAAGCTTCTCGAATCCAAACTCGACAGCAGAAACCTCATTAAAGGAATAAATGATTTGGCAACCTCTCTTGTAAGATATTCTGGACTCTTCTTAAACTAGATTATGGTAGAACACAGACAGATGGACCAAAGGATAAGGAAATGTATAACTATGGACACGGCTTTATACTCGAAGGATGACATCTACAAACTCTGTGTCGAGAAAAGGAAGAAGGGATTCACCAGCATTGAAGATTGCGTAAATTCAAAGACTAGAAGATTATACAAAGGAAAAAAAAAAAACAACAAGAAGAAGAGAAAGCAAAGAAAGACCGATTACATCATTCAATAACAATAATATCAACAGACATAATTTAATGACAAACAAAAAAACTAAAAAAAAAAAACAATAAAAAATCTAGAAAAGAAAAATGGGAAGCAAAAAATAAAAACAAAACAAAAACGGTGTGAATACTTCAAACGATAAACTAAGGAAGCTGCACAGGATATGACCAGAATGTGGTTACGCAGAGGACATCTGAAGTGAGAAACTGATTCTTTTTTATGGTTGCATTGAATAACCCCATAAGAACTATGTAAAAGCTGAAATAGATAAGACGCAGGTGAATAATCAGTGTGGAGATAGATGTAGCCGTCATGCAAATAATAAGCGAATGCAGCAAATTAGCACTGAAAGAATATAAGTGTAACCACAAATGGTTGTGGAAGGTGATCTACTGGGAATTGGGTGAACAATTAAAACTTGACAAACGAAAAAAATGTTCTAGAAAATGAGAAACAAAACTCTTTGGAACTTTTAGATACGTACGGATCACCCAATCTCGGGCAGATGACCAAATCTAGTTTCAGTTGATAGAAGTAAGAAATGTTAATTTAAAAACTTTGCTATTCCAGCAGATCACAGAGTCAGAGTATTGGTAAGTGAACAAATTAAATAAATACCTGGACTTTGCCAGAGAGCTACAAAAATGTTGGAATATGAAGGTGACAGTAATACCAGTTATAATTGGAGCCCTTGGAACAATCCCAGGTTCAGCAAATATAGATTATGTAGAGAAAGAGATGAAACCGCTAAAAAACGTACAAGACTAGGCCCGACTGGGTAGGAAAGGGAATCTTGCAAAAGACTGAGTTTTGACCATACTACTAAATTGTGAAAACAGAAACCGAATTCGTTCTAGAAAATAAGATGCATAAAATTCTCTGGGATTTTGTGATACAAACGGATCACCTAAAAAAGCAAAAAAGAACTTATCGTCTTGTGGATCTTGTCGTTTTGTGGAACATGATACCGATTGTAGTTTGTTGTGCTTTGAACGATGCTCAATGGTTAAGAAAAGAGATTGAAACAATTGGAAATCAGAGGAAGAATCGTGATAGTCCAGACTACAGCCTTGTTGGGATCGACCAAGATACTGAGAAGAATCCTGGAGACCTGAGGAGACTTGATGTCACTCAGACTCCAGTGAACAACCACACTGGTGTGATAAAACTCGCAAGGAGTAAAATAAAAACAACAATAATTTGGGGCTTTGGAATTTCAGACAAAAACAGATAAATATACCCAGACCAGAAAATCAGATTTCGTTATATTCAATAACAACAAAAAAAAAAAAGCTAAAACAAAACCCCAACCACCCCCTATAAAAAACAAAAAAAAACAAAACAAAACAATCAAACAAAAACGTAGCAAAACAGAAATGTCAGACAGTTGATTCACTTTTCCAGCTGACCACAGAGTGAAATTAAAGAAGAGCGAATAAAAAAGTAAAGTTGGTGACCGTTGTCAAGGGTGACTGAAGGCTCCCCTTTCGATAGCTACTACACCAAGGTATAGGAGAGGGCGCTACTCCTTTCCCTGGATTGATCTACTTTACCCTTGATCCTTACCTTATAATGCTGAGTGTTAAGCAACGTAGCATTAAGTACCATTTTTTGAGTCTTTGGTATGACTCGACCTGGGATTGAACCCAGGTCTCCTGGGCCATTGGTGAAAGGGCGAATAACTAGATAAAAAAATGAACATTATAAGAGATCTGAAAACAACAGGGACAACAGCAACAACAACAACGTGTGAATCATTAGGATGGGAATGATAGACTTTGAATAATCTTAAAGAACTTGGAAGAGAAACTGGGTGGATTGAAAATCCGGGGAAGGATTGACATCGTCCAAAACTCAGCACAGTTGAGATTAGATAGAATACTGAAGAGAGTCCCGAAGAGCTAAGGAGACTTGCTATATCTGGGATTCTAGTGAAGGCCACTAGTCAGTAGTATCGTGAAACTAGTAGAGATAATAATCATAAAAATAATAATAGATAGATCACCTGATCTCGGCCAGGCGACCAGACCTAGTGAGAGTCAACAAGAAAAAGAGAACCTACTGACTAGTGGGCTTCACCATCTCGACAGACCACGGAGTAAAACTAAAAGAAAGCGAAAAGAGTGATAAATACCTAAATTTTGTCAAAGGACTAAAATAGATTATGAAACATGAACGTGACGGTAATACCAATTGTAATTGGTGTGCTCGGAACAATCCCTAAAAGTTTTGTTAAAGAGAATGGTTGACTTAGGAATCAGAGGACAAGTGGAGACCATCTAGAATACTGTATTATTAAGATCGGCCAGAATACTGAGAAAAGTCCCGGAGACTTAAGGAGACTTACTGTCACTCAAACTCTAGTTAAAAACTACCAGCTAACGCCAGTGTGAAAAAACTCTAAAAGGAAAATAATAATAATGATAATAATAATAATAGAACGGTCTCCAAAGGTTTGGGAAAAAACTGGGGGAATTGGAAATAAGAAGAAGAATCGAGACCATCCAGACTGCAGCATTGATAGTAAGAATACTAAGAAGAATCCTGGAAACTTGAAGAGACCTGTTTTCACTCAGACTCCAATGAAAGATCAAAAGCTAACGCTGGCGTGAAAAGCCAGTATGGAATAAAATAATTATAGTAAAGGTGATCCATTGGGAAATGACGGTATATTCATAACCTAGAAACTGTCGTAGATAAGAGATACGTATGGAACTTTGAAGTCAAGCGGATCACAAAGTCCAGGTCATGAATCCATATCAAGTCATTGAAAATAAGGAGAAGAAAACGTATCAGGTAGGATTAGTATCGAGAGATAACAGAGTGAAATAGTAAAGAAAGACATGAATCCATCTTTTCTTTTCCGCCACCAGTTAACGATAAATAGTAGGTTAGACTGGGTCAAGCCTCAATAAGGGTAACCGTTCTAGAAAAAAAATAAACCTCTGAATTCATACTTAAAACCAGTGTGGTGGCCTAGTAGTAAAAGCAGATGGGGTCTCTAAAGTAATACGCTGTGTTCAGTATCGTTCTGGCAACTCTTACGACAACACTAATGCCAAATTGTATAGTACCTTGCCCTTCATTTAGATAAACTTTGGAGTCATGAAGAGGGGAGACCTGCTGCAAGGGCCATTGCTAGTTTTTTTTTAGTTTTTTTTAAATTTAACCTTGTCATGGTCTGTACCGAAATCCAGGCAGAGATTCATTGTCTCTTGAGTCTAACAGCTCTACTCATCATCATTGGTGTACTTGGAACAGTCTCCAGAAATTTTGAAAACAAGTTGAATAAGTTGAAAAAGTAAGAAGAATGAAAAGCATCATAAAGGTCTATAATGATCATGCTTACGCAATGAAATATTAAACTCCATTCAAGAAGATAATTCTTATAACCTAACTTGATTCAGGCAATTTCTACAGCAATATTGATGTCTTTTAGAAAAACAATGTTGATGTGAGGACGAGAGACCTGCAGCATGGGCAACTGCTAGTCTCTTATACAACCTTACCATGGCCTGTGCCATGTTCCAGATGCAGATCCATACTCTTGTGAGTCTCACCGATTCCATAAAATTATTGACTAACTGATTTGGTAATCTGAAATTGAGTTCTGTCTTTAATTTGGACTAAGTTTCAAGAAGTATAATCTCTAACATTTAAAAAAAAATCTTATAGTTCACTAAAAAAATTTATTCAAATTTTAATAGCTTTTAATTTAATACATTCTCACTTGTATTAATTAACTGACTAATTCACAAGTTCTCTGAATTGATTATTTATTGAATTATAGGTACCTATAATACTTAACCAGCTGTTGTCTAACAAAATCAATATTCTGTCATCTAATGGGTTTTAACAATTCGAGTAACGATAATTAACTGTTCATACTACATGTTAAGAAAGTGTTTATATAGTTAGTTTCCTCCTTTTTTTCCTTGTTCTGGTCTGCAAGTTATTATTTACTAATTGTGGAAATCTTAAACAAGAAAGAATATAACTATAAAGGAGTTAAAAAAGATTCAATGTGAGATTTCTTACTGATGTCTTTATGTAACAAATGTGCCCATGTAATTCCACACATGATTACTAAAAGTACATCCCTACAAAGAAATTCCCTTTATTGAATAATCTGGTACCATCGACTATATGTATCGCAGTAGTAGCAAACAAATTATCGTCTTGTGGATTTTGTCGTTTTGTGCATGACAGTCTATGATAAAACAAAAAACAAACAACTTATAACCTCTCTCTTCAGATTCTTAATCGCTCAGTCGAGTATGACGCAAAAATACATCTGATGGTGAAGTTTAAGTCCTGGAGCTTTGAGGAATATGGAGTTCCACTTCCTTGCTGTTACTCTAAGGTTCACTCAGTTCCTGAGTGAAGGCAAGAAATATCAAGTTGAATCCTTTTTTACTCCTTCATTGCTATATTCTTTTTGTTATCAATGATAATACCTATAAAACCTGGTTGCCTTTTGATATTTGGTAAGCTGGTGATGTTAATGAAGAAATATTATATTGTAACTAGTGAATATCAATAAATATTGCCTTGTTGTAGCCATGCAAGTGCTACTTGAAAGGGTTAAAGGGATGCAATTAGTTGGAATATGATAACAATTAGTGATAATAGTAAGAGCATTCCATCATTGTTTTACCCATGACTGGTCTGGGAGAGTTTTAGTGAGATGTTAAAATTATATTACAGATTTTAATTCACCTACCCCCTCCGTGTGAGTAGGACAGTAGGACAGACAAGGTTCTTCAGCCTTGGTGAGGCAACTAGTCTAGGAGAAGGAAAACTCTGAATTCAAACCTGTTAAACTCCGCTTAAAAATTGACCTTCTGTCATATCCTGCCCGAGCGGAGGGGTTGGGTAAATAGTACCCCCTCCGTGTGAGCAGGATGTGACTCATAGTCAGTTTTTAAGTGGAGTTTTACAGGTTCGACGAGAGTTTTCCTTCTCCTAGACCGGTTGCCAATGTCAAGGTTAAAGAGCCCAACATGCTCTTCTATTTACTCTTAGATGTGTTGGGAGTAAGAATAGTTGGATGCATACCTTTCCGAAGGGTATTAGCTCTTTATGAAATGCAGTCAGCCTCATCCAGGATTTGAACCTGTTGCTGTGTCCTTTTTCTATGACAATAACGATTACACCACGAGCGTCTTCTTTAAATTACTTTTAACTTATAATACAACGACAATTAGATATTAAGTTTCGTTCAGGGAGAAATCCTAAAATAATACTAAAATAATATTACTTTGTAGATTCAATCATTCACACATTTATCCCCTATATATCTATCTCGTCTCCGAATAATTCACCCCACAGAAAAAGGAAAATAATCCAACAGCATCCTGACGACTGATTAATGAAAATCAGTGCGAATACCAAGAAAAGTTTTTGAATATAGAGGAGACTTGTTGCCACTTAATCCCTAGCTGCTACTCTTCTTCAACGTCATCTTCAGATCTCATAAAATTTCAGGTCATCGGTATTCCGTGCAGATTATTTCCTTTTCTCAGAGTAACGGGACGGTTACTTGGTGGAGTCCATCACTTATCTAAGTAACACTTTGCCGGTTGTATTGGTTTACATGGTGCCAGTAACAAGAGCCTGGCTCATTCAGTTGTTTTCTGAATTCAGAGTTTTTCGTTCTTCTGTATTGGTTGCTCTACTATATTTGCTCGTAACTTGAGAAGAGAGAAGAGATAGATTTGTGCCTTTTCCAAGGGTTTTAATACGAATAAAAATATAAATAGCCTCGTGTAAAACTCGCATTTGGTTCGTCGTGTCCATTTTTCATGACGATACCAATTACGTCAGGCCTACGATTTTTGCTACTGCTACATTGTCAAAACTCAAAACAACAACTATTATTATTAATATTACAAATAATAACTTTGATATTTCGATGTGTACACTAGTAAGGAGGTAGAAGCGAAAGATAAGACTGATAAGAGTGAAACGCCTGTTAGATTATTGACATGTATTTGTTATCAAATCACAAAGTAGGCGTGACTAATACAAATAAAGGAATAAACAGTGAGAGATTCGAAAGTATATTTATAATTATTTTAATACTAAGAAAATGACGTGATATCTTATAAATAGATTGGTAATAAGTTCATTTCGAATGAAGGCTGAAACAGCATAAAATACGGAAGTGAATGAAGATGCTGGAAAAAAAAAGAGAAAAAAACATGGATAACAAAAATAAAAATTTATAAAGGCAAATGACAAAAATGAATAAAAAAAGAAAAATTAAAAAGAAATGAAACACACAAAAAAGGAAAAGAAATCCAAAAAGAAAAAAAAAATTAATATGAAAAAAAAGAAGAACTAGAAAATATTAGATGAATAGAAAAAGAAGAGATAGAAAAATAAAATGAAAGAAAAAGAACAAAAAGAAAAGAAAGAAAAAGAATAAAAAACCAAACAAAAAAGAAATAAAAACGGAAAAAAAGGTATGAAAGAAAGAAACAAAGAAAAGAAAAGAAAATATCAGAAGAAAAGAAAAAGAAAATATCAGAAGAAAAGAAAAAGAAAGGAAGATAAAAAAGAAAAAGAAAGAAAAAAGAAAGAGAAAGAAAGAGTAAAAAGAAAAAAACAGAGAGAAAAAAGAAAGAAACAAGAAAAAGAAAATGAAAAATAAATAAAAACGGGAGAGAAAACTAAAGAAAGATAAAAAGAAACAGAAAGAAAAAGAAAAAGAAAAATAAAGAAAGAGGAAAAGAAAAATAAAGATTAGAAGAATAAAGAAAGAAGGAGAAAATGAAAAAGAAATAAAAAAGTAAAAAAAGAAAGAAGAGAAAATGAAAAAGTAACGTAAAAGGAAAAGAAAAAGAAATATAAAAAGAAAAAGAAAGATAGAAAAAGACGAAAAAAAGAAAGAGAAAATGAAAAAGAAAAATGAATGAAAAAATATAAATGAAAAAGAACGAAAAAAAAATGAAAACAACAAAAAAAAAAGAAAAGCAAAAATAAAAACAAAAATAAAAAGAAAGAAAAAAGAATAAATTTAAAAAAAGATTTGGTTCCTTTGGCATTCGACAAAACAATCCCAAATTTCTTGCAAAAAGATATAATAATAATAACAAGAATTTTATCTTTGAATGTGAGTTACATTTGTAAGAAAAGGAAGAAAAATATCTATTTAACTCTTTGGAACTATAATAGTTCAGATTGGCGAGAAATTTTAAATATAAAAACAGAAACATTTATATTGTGAAATACCATAAAATATAAAACTAGTCAAATCTTTAAAAATGAAAAGCAACACTTTGCAAGAAACAGTGCTTAAGAAAACTCAGCTCATTTCTCGCTTTTTATCGTCTGTGAACAAAGAGAATAGTTCTTTAATTGTAACCAATCAAAAAGAACAATGCAAAAAAAAAAAAAAGCAAAAACAAAAAAAAAAAAAAGGAAACAAAAATCCATTTTAGCAAACAATTTGTTATCTTTACAAATTCATGCAGAGTTGTTGAAAAAAATAACTTCAACAAACCAACAAAGAAAAAAGTTTCAAGAAAACAGACATGCATGATTGGTTTGTAAACTCGTTGATACCAAACGATATCTGTTTTGTTTCAGATATTTTCAGCATGTCCAAAAATGGTCAACAGTTATTTTTAAAAACAATTCAACCAACAAATATGGTACATTTACCAAATTTTATCCGCATTATACAAGCAAAATGCATGCCTACATGCGTGTGCATATTTATTTCAACAGACTTTTAACCCTCCTCTTACCTACCGGGTGCATAGGTGTCCACTGCACCCCTACAAACAGGCATGCAGGCTGAAAACTATAACCAGTATCCTTTGCATGCCATGTACTTCAATTTGCAAACAATACAATGCTAGTTTAATTGAAGACAGATAGAACAGGCTTCTTTGCCATAGATTTCCTTCTTTTTTTTCAAAATAGGTATTTTATACTGAAAAAATTTACTTACCCTAAAGCCTTCTTCAAAGTAGCTCCCTTAAACATTAGAGTACTGGTCACAAAGTCCGTACTTTTTGAATGCTCTGTTTAAATTTTTCAAACATTTGAATACTACCTTGTATGTTAATCCATATACAGTAAGTCCAACCATATCCACATATTCTGTGGTACATAGAGATATATTAGGTCGGAAAGAAACACCTGACACTTATTTGGTTATAATAACTTCAGAGAGGTTGCTTGATTATATAAAATATTGTTACGCTAAAAGTAAGTATTTTCACATTTCTTTGACAATTCAATGTCAAATTAGTTAATTTTTGAATTGATGGGATCCATGAAAATAACCGTAAAATTAACTTATCTCAGACTCAGGTTGATCAACTTCAGAAGCACCATGGAATTTTAACACTGTATAGTGACCGGGAATTTTAGCATCAGTTTACATAGTTTTAATCGGCGAATCTTACCCTCGAAGTTTCCCATTGTTCTGGGTGATTGACTTCCATCGACAATCAAACTCTCCGAACCAAAGAAAGCTCTTCTCGTCGAAGGAAATCCAAAGCCCGAGCAATGGCACACCAGTTTAATACAACCCATACAGCAATCATAACACACATCAATAAAAACGCAAGATCAAACATATGAAAAAAGTTGGCTCTTATTCTAAAAGTTCAACCTCATCTACCCTTCCTCCTCTACCTTTTTCCGTAGAATCATCACCTTTTGCCTCCTCTATGGATTCTCATCAACAATGAAGGAAAGTATTAGTTTCATTGAAATGGTAATTGATCATTAAATATAGATTAATTATATGCCTTAACAAAAAAGAAAAAATGCAAGATGACCTTTCCAACCTAATTTCTTTATGTGTACAATCCTTATATATGTTTCCTGACATACATTAGGCAATATCATATTTACATTGGTACAGAGTAGATGTAGAAATAGATTTTATGAGAATAATTTTAATGTTTTTATATGATATGATATAAAACTAACATTCAAACAAATTACATGGCCACAATCGATTTTCTACTTAAAATTTGCTAGATTTTATGAAAATTTCAAAATTTCGTCGCTTTAAATTTACACCAAACACATAATCCATTATGTTAGCCAATACCATTATTTGATAGATTTCAAAATCATAAGAAAAGTAACATTCGTAAATAATAAAAAAAAAACCATATATAAGTAAGTCAAAAAATCATCTTCAGAAAAACTGGAGCTCAGTTAAAAAAAATAATTAAAATTCAAAATGTGTTTTTTAAAAACTTTTATTCTTATTTTTGCTCAATAGAAAAAATGTTCGTATTAACCGTATCAAACATGTTAGCAGTAATTATGATAATAACTGGAAAATTTTCAAAAATAATAATAACTAGAATAATTTCTATAATGATTATTAGGTATGGTTTCTTCTCCGTTAATATCGTATCAACTTTCGTGGGTTATCTAATGCTAAAGCCATCCATGTTGAAGAACAATTGCAGTACTATTTAGCCGAGATAAGGGTATTAGTCCGAAAGTGAACGCAGTTACATTACTAGAATTAGAATTTGCTTTCTATGATTTCGCAGTCCAGTGCGTTTGCCACTACACCACGAGGACACCTCTTCTTATAAAGGGCAGCAGCAGAAAAAAACTATCTTCCACCGACAATAACACAATATTACCAAACTTTGTTGGTAGTGTTTGCACACACACACACACACACACACACACACTTATATATTTATGAACAAAAGTGATTAGACAAATGGGCAGGCTTCTTTGTATGTATTCACCAACTCTCTTGTACAGGCAGGATATGACACAAGGCCAATTTTTAAACGGAGTTTAACATGTTTGGATTCAGAGTTTTCCTTCTCCTCGACTGGCTGCCTAATCAAGGCTGAAGAGTCAGTCTGTCCTACTATTTACCCATAGCTAGAGGGAGAATAAGAGGATTCATACCTTTCCAATGGGGTATTAGTGCTTTGTGAAATGCAATCAGCTTTGTCTAGGATTCGAACTCGTGTCGCCGTGTCCATTTGCTACGACAATAATCACTACACCACCGACGCCTTCAGATTTTTTTGTAATTATTTATTTTTGCAATTGTTCTCAACTAGCTCCGACCTTAAGAGAAAGGTTATTACAAACTATTCTTTAAATAGTTTTAAAAATAGATTTAAGATAATTAACATGCCACAAAAGAAACAATGAAAAATGGTCTATTAACATAGTATATACATTCGTTGAATGAAAATCATTTTTTTCGTATCCAAGTCTCTTGAACTGATCATCTTGTGATCTCTGTAATCGTAAACGCCTGACAGTTAGCTCTACATTTCGAATATATTTGTTAAGCATGGGTGGGATGTGTTTCACATTAGCCGTGATTGTTATAATCTTAGTTATTTTTTTTATTTAGGTGTTAATGTAACAATTGTCCATCATATTTTAAAGTGGTGTGTTGGGGGTGTCTTAGATTGATGCTAAAGCCTTTTGGGTGCAGTGTTGGAAGACGATTTCTTCATTTATCTTTGTGTGTTACTATCATATTGTCTAATGTGTTTTTCAAATTCTTTCTAAGATTCTTTCTAAGATGGTGAATCCTGTATCTCTGTTTGAGTGAACATGGTTTCCTACCAGTATTCGTTTATTGTAATTCATAGACTTGGTTCGGTATATATATATATATATATATATATATATAAGTGTGTATGTATATGTGTGCGTGTGGTGATTTGACCATGACAAAGAGTGCTCAGCAGATCAGTTAATTATGGGAACTGCTCCAGTGTTAATACAGGTAGTGATGTTAAGATTGCTGAAATCTTGTGTGGAATCAGCAAAACATTTTGAAAGAGTTGATAACAGAAGAATGGTGTGATTCAATTCATACTTATGCTCTTGGTATTTTCTCCAAGCTATGGATAAATAGTAGGGTTGACTGAACACTTAACCCTAGTTATAGAGAAGGAAAAACTCTACATTATATATATATATATATATATATATATATATATATAGATAGATAGATAGATAGATAGATAGATAAATGATAGGTGTTTCCAAAGTGATGTCTTATATATATATATATATATATATATATGTTTTTTCAAGTATTCCTTTTTAATATTCATGATTCTCAAATCTGTTTAACCCACTGATAGAACATTACAGGTAATACCATTCTGAGTCCGAGTAGACACCAAAACTGGAGTCTCACGACAGGATACAGTTTAGTATGTGTGTGTTCTCTTTTAATAGGTATTACCACTCTGCTGAGGATGCGTATTCTCAACCCTGTTGACAAATCACATTTGAATAAAGTAATATATATATATATATATATATATATATATATATATATATATATATGTGTGTGTGTGTGTGTGTGTGTGTGTGTTTTAATGAAAGCTAATGGTATGTATTTCACTGTACCTGTGTGTTTCAGAGTGAGTATTTATTTTGGAAATATGTGTACCCATTTATTAAACTTTGTAAGAAACCATGGATAATAGAACGAGAACAACAACCTCGTGTATTGGATAATGGCTTTGGTGTAAATTTCTGTGACCGTTATCAAACAATTGAAGAAAGCCAGAGAGTAGAGAATCGAAACATCGAGACTATATCGATCAAAATGCTGATAATAATCCGAGTACATCAGTGCAATATAATAGTAATTTCTAATCTCAGAAATTCAGTTTAAAAAGATACAAACTGTGGTAATAATCTGACCGTTATGTCGCTATCATTACTTCTAACAATGTAGAAAAAGAAACTTCTCTAAAAAAATCAAAAAAAAAATCAGTTTTTTTCAGCAAAGGTGAGACAAAAATGGATGGAAGAAACAGTTCCGGAGTACCGATTGTATAGTGCCAGTTTCATTAGAAAAGATTGAATTTTTATTTTCATCACGTCTTTTCATTTGTTACAATTCCAAAATAGATAATGCCATCGTCGTCAGACAAGCTGAAGATCGTAAACTGGCTCGGTACCAGTCGCTTTCGAACAGAATTCATTCTGTACCTATTGCATTTGAAATATCCAGTGTCCTATGTCCTTAAAAAGCCTCCCTACTCTGTCAGATAGGTTTAAAGACAGCTGGCCACAAGAACGAGCCCCTTGAGGTTGAACGGCAGATTTAGAAAATTTCCTTTCCATTCTTTGGAGCAATATATTTTTCTATTCTTTCGGCCGGGTTTGTGAATCAGAAATAACTGCCTTTCTTTAAGGATAAACAGTTTCAATTTAGATGTAATGTTTAATAATCTATTTGGTTTTAGATTTTAGTGGGAGTGAGTAGAATCTAATGTCAACTGATTTAATATATAATACAATGAACAATGCTAAAAAATATTTTTAAAAATTGTGCCTGAACAAACTGTGACAATGGAGCCATTTGCCTCATTACTGGGAAATTTCAGAATTCAATTTGAATTCAGTATTTCTTTAATTCTCCTCTGAATTGCTCGAGTAAACGTTAAAAAGGTCGAATATCACTTTCTTTTAATAAGTGACCCCTCTCTCTTTGAAAAAAAATTCAAAAAATAATGAACATGTGCTGTACATACGTGTGTAAAAGTCGAGACGTTCAATTTCAGAAATATATGAGGAATTTCCTCGAAAATTGATGGTTGCAACCACTCGTTTTGGTTATGAAATGACCACAATCACAACACCCCGGGCAACCCAAAGAAAGGGTGGAGGCGTGATGGACAGGTGACACATCGAAGTTCAATTCTACTCAAGCAAGCCTGGAAAAGTCGGAGTTTTGAGTTTTTGTCAGTTACAGCTCTTAAAAACCACAGAGAAGACGTCTTTTTGAGGTTTTAATGTTTTTTGGGACTCCTTTGAGGGTCCCCAATAGAAAATTTAAAAGATACAGAGTTTTCTCCTCTTATGAAAGACGATTTGTAAACCCATTGATATGGCCGGTCTGATTTATCAAAACATCAGTAAACAATTAATAGTTCATAATTGCGAGTTTATTCATTTCTTTCGTCACCTGAGATTAATTGAAAACCTTTCGAGATTTCCATAAAGTAACGTTTTTTGTCAGGTTTTTTGTCCAGTGTTGCATATGAAGTCATAGATGCTTCTCCTGGTGAGAAATATTTTACAACCAACGTTCCCGGCCTTAATGCCGGGATTGGGCTATAATATCTATTCATCTTCGGTCGTATTCTTTTTTTCTGGTTTGGACGAGACAAAAAAAAAAAAAAGAAGAAAAGACAGAAGGCGAGCCTGCTTTTAGAAATTCAAAAGCATTCATATCGTAACTACGTTTTGCTATCCGGTAAAGGGAGGTCACTTGAAATCGAGATGTAATTTTCAATAATAGCAAATCTGAATAATTCATCGACAGGATAACTCAGCCAGGTAGCTGATGCATTTTTGGAATCGGTTGATGAGGAAAAGTTCGTGACGAGATAATCTGGAGATCTTTTGTTGACAGTAGACGTTGCCTCCCAATCTTAGAATCGAACTCAGTCACAATGGTCTGTTAATCTAGCTCGTTAACCATTTTACTCCGTGGAGTAAACTTTTATTTTGTGAGCTCAGTCTAGTTTCGCTCAAGCCTAGATATCAAGCGTGATCAGTGAGAATCAAAGTCATTAGTATTGGACAGTTGACCTATTTCGTGAAGCATTACGTTAAGGGAAACGTGCCCGACTTCTGATGGCCGAGAAAGGTGTTAAAATTAATTTCAATATTCTGTAGTTGGTTTCAATGTAATGGTCAACATCCTAACTTTCACATTATATATATATATATGTGTGTGTGTGTGTGTTGACAGAAATTAGTAAGTCCAGTTTCAGAAAATTGATAGTTCAAGACGATCTTGCCTCTTTGCCCAAAAGTCAAACAACGATGGTTACTAGAATATTTTGCTACTGTTTGCCCGAGTTAAACCGAGTTAAATCGACTTTGTATTTCACCTCACCACCGTGATCGAGTTTAGTAAGTCCAACTTTATGGTTAACAGAATCGACTTTTAAACGCGTATATATGGCACATTTCTGTAGAGAAAAAAAAGGATGCGTCTACGACGTTTCGTGTGGTTTAAGGAAGACGCGAGATTTATTACTGAAAACCATCCGGTTTGTAGAAAATTGAAAAAAAACCCCTCTTTTTTTTCAGACAAAAAGATCTGTTCAGAGAGTGACATGTTTTTGAAGCTGCAAAGGTGATTAAGGTAACAATCAGAGTTGTGATTGCAATGTGTCATTATTGATAATGACGTCCACCATGATAAAAACAACGACGACGACGATGACGATAATACAACACGACCGATGATAGAAATAACAGTTGCAAAGGTTTCGTTTAGATAAATAGAAATCTTATACAGCATTACACTTGGCTCACACACGTTGATGGTGACGAGGAAGAAACTCTCTTTTGTATGAGGTCACCAATTTGAGAACATTTTTTTAATATGGACTTTACCGAAGTGGTACATTTGCTATAGATGTTGAAGAGATTGTAACATAAAGATTCAAAACGAAGAGGAATAATATCAGGTAATCAAAAAAAGTTCGCGCTGTTTTTTCTGTTTATTTTATTCAATAAATTCTCTGAGTACCCGTTTTTTATGAGTATCTTTTCTCACTTATATATATATATATATATATATATTTGAGTTTTGTTTCTCAAATGCAGTGAAAATATCTTCGATAATTTTCTTTGCTTTTTCTATTCTCCAATAGATTTTATATTGAAAAAAAAGCCTTTTCTGAAAGTGTTTACTCAAAGCTGACAGATAAACGTAACGAGAAAAAAAATGTCTTCTATTTCCTCGATTTTGAAATACCTTATAAACTCGTGTATAAGTCGATCTAGTAAATAAGTCGATTTAGCGTATTAGTCGATCTTGTGTATAAGTCGATATCATGTATAGGGCGACCTTAAATTTATGGTCGCGAATTTGATTTATTGAATAACTTTTTAAAACCAAGGGTTGCTCTTAGTCTTTCAGATTTGTATTTGAATTTCAACCTTATAAAATTATAATGAATAGATCAATTCTATTTTTTTTGTTTAGAAATCAGCTTTTTAGATTTTTGCCTATACAGGAATATATATGAGATTTAAAAGAATAATCTTTAAGTTTACTGGAGTATTGGAAATATGCTAAAACGTGACGACTCTTTCGTTCAACAGAGAATATTCAAGTGATACTTGATGAGGCTGAATATTGGCTAATCGAAGGATTTTTATTCCATCACTTTTATTGAAATATTAATGCAAGCATCTAGCATGTTTGATGTGGGTTAAATTCAGCATAGGTTCTTAGTCGGTCATAATTAATATTCATTAGCCGTCCTTTATGAAGCCAATATTC
Organism: Sepioteuthis lessoniana; assembly: GCA_963585895.1. Taxonomy (NCBI): domain Eukaryota; kingdom Metazoa; phylum Mollusca; class Cephalopoda; order Myopsida; family Loliginidae; genus Sepioteuthis; species Sepioteuthis lessoniana. The sequence goes on along the minus strand of OY757918.1, from coordinate 66,140,950 downwards.
AAATGATGACGTTTGGTTTGGCTTGGCTTCTTTGTCTAATAAGCCACGAAGGTTGATAAACTTTGTGGCTTATTTAATGCGAAAGTCATACTTGTTGAAGATCAGCAGTGATACTATTTAACTCATAGTTGGGAGATAAGAGGGTTCATGCCTTTCCTAAGAGTATAACTCAGAAAATGAACGTGATTGCACGACTGGATTTCGAACTCGCTTACCACAATGTCGCAGTCCAGCGAGCTTGATATTACGCCACGGGGACTCCCTCTTGAATATCTTTTGAACAGTACTGTTTTTAACTTTACCTTCACTAAAATCACCTGGTTACCTTGACTGCTTTTCTTTGTACAAACAGAAGATAAGATCTAACAATAAACTTTTACTAACCGTGATGGTTCCACTCGCTACTGTTATAGGTATACACATTTGAAAGTTATTTGGTATTGAGCGTTACTTTTTTGAAAAGTTGATAAAACATTGTCAATGACTTTGAGAAGAATTTTTAATATTCCAGACATTTTTCGAACAATTGAAATTCTTTGTATTCTCAGAATTTACTAAGCTTTTCTGAGTCTGTAATAAAGGCTCCAACTTGTTTAGAGTACTTGCTGTTCCTAAATAGACACCCATCTAAACAGGTGCTTAACTTGGCTAATCTGGAGGGAACCGGTACTTTCGGGGTGACTTCACAGCAAGCCCGCTTCTTTTGTAATTTTGTAATAATGATAATAATAATAATAATAATAATACTGTGGGAGTAAAAAGAAACTTTTATGGAATAGGAAGTTCCATTTTCTTACGTTTTTGCTTTTTTGTTGGATTTTATACTCCTGATGATCTTTGAAGGATGGATCCGCCGAAACATTGCGATAATATTGTCAAGAATACGATGAAGAATTTCAGTTCTCCGAAAAATAAACATCAAAAACCGCACGAAAATGTTTTGATTACCAAGTAAAATACAAAATCTTTTAGTGTAAATACTACAAACATTATTATCAATTAAGATAAAAAGATACTAGTAAAAATTGATAATGATAATAATGATAGTAATAATAAAAAGTGACAATGCTTCATCTAATAAAACATTCCGACTACAAAAGTGCAGAAATATGCTAACAAAACTGTATTTCCCAACCCTTAAACTGCATGTTTAAAAGGGCCAGTGTAACTCATGCCTTTGGTATTAGGTTTCCATTCCATAATACCAGTTAATATCAATTGCTTTTTTTTTTATTTATTAGTCTTCATAACATTGTATATTGGAAAAAGACCTTTTTCAAAACTGTTACATAATCGATGTTAGTCACCTCCGATTTTGAAATAACCCACATATCTGCGTATACGTTGGTCACATGTTAAGATTTTGGGGCACAAATTTTGGGGCCTAAAAACTAGGACTTTAAAATTCAACGTATACTCAAGTACGTAAGGTGCGTTAAAATGATTAAAAAATTGCCATACGATCTGGAATCTGGGGAATGTGGTAAAAATAATCGACTTTTATTTCAGTAGGGAATATCCAGGTAAGAAAATTAGCTTCCTGTAAAAAAGTTAAAACGTATCAATCGAAGAAAAAGAATTTTTTTTTGATTGGCAAAGATATTTGCCAAGTCATATTGTTGGGAAAAATTGAATCCTGTATGCTTAAAAATACAGTAATCTTTTGTTGCATAAAAGCCTTTAAAAGCTATCATTTTTTCGAAAACTTAAGTAAAAAACTAACCGTTTTTGTATCTATCTAGAAGAGAGAATATTTATCTATGCAGGGTCTGGCAGAATTTTCTATTGGGTATGGTAAGTAAATAAAAAAACAAAAAACAACATGGATCTTATTTAAAATTTAATTTTTCTATCAGAAAGATCAATATTTGCCATTTTGTTTTATTACTCTCATCAATCTGTTTTAAAGATTATTTCATCTAAATATTTGCTCTCACCAGCTATACAATCCTCAAGGCTCACCTTGAAGTTCTGCAGCACTATCATAGCAGCTATTATAACAGGTTAGACCAATAAAAAAGGCAACATAGATCCTATCCAAATTTTATTTTATATTAAGAAAGAACAATATTCGTTATTTTGTTCTGTTATCATATTTACCAACCCCTCCGCTCGGGCAGGATATGACACTAGGTCAATTTTTAAACGGAGTTTAACAGGTTTGAATTCAGAGTTTTCCTTCTCCTAGACTAGTTGCCTCACCAAGGCTAAAGAACCCAGTCTGCCCTACTATTTACCCATAGCTGGAGGGAGAATAATCGGATTCATACCTTTCCCAAGGGTATTACTGCTATGTGAAATGCAATCAGTCACGTCCAGGATTTGAACTCGTGTCGCCGTGTCTATTTCATACGACGATAACCATTACACCACGCAATTTTGTTTTGTCATTGTCATCAGTTTGTTTAAAAGATTACATCGTCTAAATGCTTGCATTTAATAGTTATATAGTCCTGAAGACTCACCCTGAAGAGCTGCCATAGTGGTCACGGTCTTTCTCACTGCTGCAATATTTTTCTGGTTTCCGAATGCTGTGAGGTCTATCGTGCAGCTTCCTTTTTAAAGCTGTCTCTCTAAAACTTCCAACCCCCAGAATATAGTTTTTCTGTTGGAAACCCTACCATGTCGAATTACTTCGAAACGCTTACGAAATAACTTATGTTTTGCAATGATAGAATTATTGAATTTTTCAAATTAGTTCACCATTTTACGACGTGACGGCAACTAAAATTGCTTGATGGTGGCTACTCAAAGATAGACCTCGTCGCAGTTTGCATCTGCACTGAGGCAATTTTATATCCTGAAGATCCTTCTGCCAAACCCTGTTTATAAAATACAAAAAGACTTCACACACATACACATACACACACACACACACACACATGTATATATATATATATATAGTCCGTCCAAAAATGTATACACACTTCAGGAGAGGAAAATTCTGTTTAAATATTTTAATACTGAACATGTTAGATATTTATTTTATACAGATTTTTCCTTTCTTGAAATGTGTGTATATTATTTGGAGCGAATTCTGTCTGTCTCTCTCTCTTTCTATATATATATATATATATATTGTATGTGTTCTATTTTATGTATTAGACATTTATTACTGTATGATATAAAGTTTTCTTTCTTCTCCCTTTCCCCTTCTTTTTTCTTCTCATCTTTCTCCCCTTTCTTTTCTTTTATCTTCATCTCCCACTGTTCTTTTCTTTTTTCTCCCTCCTTCTCTTCTTTATTCTTCTCCTCTTCCTCTCCTTCTTTTATTTTTTCTCATCCTCTTCCTCGCCTTTCCTTTTTTTCTCCTCTTCCTCTCCTTCTTTTCTTTGTTCTTCTCCTCTCCCTCCCCTTCTCTTCTTCTTTCCCTCCCAATTTTTTCTCTCCCTCCTCTGCTCTCTTTTTCTTCTCCTCTCCCTTCCCTTCTCTTCTTTTTTCTTCTTTCTCTATTTTTGTGAGGTGGATTGCTTTAATATTATTCTATTTAAGAAAATTTTTATTTTCAAACTGGATTTTTTACTCTCATAAATGTTTGATAACAAGGCAGTTGAAATAAAAGTTGGTAGGTTCCATATATATATATATATATATATATATATATATATATATATATATATATATATATATTGAAAATTTTACCACTAATAGATTCAGGGCGGTGCTATTTAAATAACCATTACCATATATTTGAGAGTGTTTGAATAAATGTTTCTGCTTTTGTTATTCTTTTGTTGTTCTGGATATTTTTCATTCGCTTGACCACCGGAAGTAGTTTAGTTAAAACTAGGATACTGAGAGATAATACAAAAAAGTCTTCGCCATCTGATTTACTCTGGATTATCGGTCAACTTAACTCCTTAATTATCCCTCGCTTAATTTTCATTATATTGAGGTATGGAGTTTGATGCTAAAAATTTTTCGATTACGAAATTGCACCTGAAGAACTCTGTCCTCACGCTGAGGGGGCGGGGTTCGAAAGTGATAATTATTGATATCTCGCGGTATTGCTGGCGTTTCTTACTGCAACGATCCAAGTGAGATGTCGTTTGTATTAAGAAGTTGTCCCAACATTTTGAAGAAAGAAAATTGTTGCTTGTATATAAATGTATGTCAGAAAAAATAACACCACGGCTGTTTGTGTGTGTGTACATATGTGTATATGTGTATGTTTAAGTGTGTACACGTGTGTATGTGTAAAGAAGGAGGATAGAAAAAAGATTGATATAACATGAAGATAGATAGATAGATAGATAGATATACAGATAGAGTGAGTGAGAGAGAGAAAAATAGAAGGAGTGTAAGGAAAGCTGAAGGAGAGGAGAGAGATAAAGCTGGAGAGAAACAGAGGGGAAAGGTGTGTGTGAGACAAAGGAGATTTAAGTAAAAAAAGAGAGAGAAAGAGAGACAATGAGAGAGAGAGAGAGAGAGAGAGAGAGAGAGAGAGAAAGCGAGTGAGAAAGCTGGAGAGAAGCAGAATATGTGAGAGAAGACTGAACATGAAAGCGATACAGAGATAGATAAGAGAGAGAAGGGGAGTGTGACGAAAGACATTTGAAAGGAAAAGAGAGTGGACTAAAACCTTATTCATACGCCGAAGTTTATCAATTTGGAACTTTTGACTCGCAAGAAATGATAACATTTACGAAAAAGGCCTCTTCGCAATAAGACATAGTATGAAGAATTACTTCTTTTTCATCAAATAGAACAGTTTTTTAAAAACTATTTTATACTGCAAATACCGCTTATCTTAAAGCTTTTGTGCGCATTCATTGTCAAAATTGTAAAGCCATATAAAATCACAAGAAACAGTCTTTATGTTTAGGTGTTGAAAGCTCTAAGCCGGTCCTGTAGAACAGTGGTTCCCAAACTGCGCACCGTGGCACACTGTTGCACTGCTAGATGCAACTATGCGAGCTGTAAAACCAGCATAACTTTTCATAAAAATCTCATTACTTTGTATTTACTCAATTTCTCCACCACAAGCAGGATGCGACACAAGGTCATATTTTTGGCGGAGTGGTTTGAAGAACTTTCCTTTTCCTAGACTGGTTGCTTAACCAAGGCTAAAGGACCCAATCTTCCCATCTATTTACCCATACCTGTTGAAGAGATGGGTTTTTTGCCTTTGCCAAGGACATTAGCATTAAGTGAACGCAAACAGCTTTGCCCAGGATTTGAACTCGGGTATCTGAATCCATTTCCAACGACGATAACCGTTACGCTAAGCAGGAAAAAATCTCATTCTTTTTAATCATCAGATAAAGAAGAACAGTCTTCTGTATCGGAAGATGGAAACCCAAAAGAGTTACTTATTAGTACGTACTGGATTTCTGTTAAAAGAAAGAGAATCTTTCGGTATCTAAAAACAGTATATTTGAAACGGTTTTCCTAATCAGATTTATGAAAATTTCTTCTCTTTCAAACATAGATTTAAAAAAAAGTTGAAGGGGAAGTTAAAAAATTAAAGAAAAATGACCTTGTGTCACATATTTCTCGTCGGGTGGGAGTTGGACCACACTATATATATATATATATATATATATATATATATATATGAGAAAATAATTTACTAATAATGTTCTCCCCTTTGAATTATTATTATAAGCTAAAATACATAAGTAATTTTTTCCGTGTAATGGCATATCAACCTTCGATGATTATTAAGTGTCTCAGTCATTCTTGTAAAAGGATAGTTGTGGGACAACTTAATCCAGAGCAGGGAAGTTTTTAAAAAAAATATATTTTTGAATTTACGTATAAAGTATGTCAAATATTTTAATTACTTTAAAGTGCATCCTGGGCAACAAAAGTTTGAGAACTACTGCCATAGAAGATTCAACACTTGGGGGGTTAAAGGAGTGACCCCGCTTCTCTGATTCCAGTCGGATTAATTTAAATTTCGTACAAATATGAGAGAACTGATCACAGAAGTAAAAATTCTTCAATTTGCTATTATGAATTCAACAAGGTCGTTTATGCTATCAAAAGTTGTTTTTTTTTAAATAAGTAGTATTTGCAATATGACATATCGTTAGCAGCATAAGATCTCGTTAAAAGATTTCTTTTTCTTATTTCTTTTTTCTTTTTTTAATTTCTTTAATTTCTGCAGCTGCTGTTGTCGTCTTTGTCTGTGGTGGAGACACTGGTGATGGTAGCAGTAATGACATCATCGTTGAGTGTGTCAGTTGTTTGAAGAAGCAATATGACCGGAAGTTGGAAGACGTTCATAACATCACTTCATCCGGAAGTAGAGGTCGACGTTGAAGAATTCGAAGATGGTGATAATGATGATGAAGAAGAAGATGATGATGATGATTTTGATGATGGCTGCAGGGGTGGTGGTTGCAGAGGCTTGGGGAGAGAAAAAATAGAGAAACAAAACGAAAAAATAGGAGCGAAAAGAGAGAGAGAGAAAAAAATTAAGTTTTTCAACAAATGAAAATAAAAGTGCTTTATCGTTAAAAATATAGATAAAATAAACGAAAGCAAGAACAAATGAACAAAAATAAACAACAGCAACTACAAAAAAAAAAAAAAAGACAAGAAAGAGTGTGGTTAACTTGCTTATAGTGTGCAGTCGTGCGAAGTTCAAGTCTTGGTGAAAGATAGCAGGGGAGTGTTAATTAGAGTTGGGTCTTGTTCGTGCAAAAACTATAGAAGTAAAACTGGAAGATTGGCTGGGCTCATTTTTTGTTTCATTTTTTAAATTATCTACCGAATCACATCCTATTTTTGTTTTTTCCTTTACTTGTATTTTTCTTTTCCTCTGTTTTTATTTCTCTTCAATTTCCTTCCTTTTCATTCTTGATATTTTAATTTTATGATGTTTCTTTTTTCTGTTTTTCTCTTTATTTATTTATTTGAATATTTCTCTCATACAATTCTTTCTTTGTTTTTCTTGTTTTATTCATGCCTCCTTTTTATTTGAACAGCTCTCTTGTTTATACATTTCTTTCTTTCTTTCTTTCTTTCTTTCTTTCTTTCTTTCTTATTTGACCATTGCTCATGCAATTTTTTTCATTCATTTTTTGATATCGACTAAATGCAAGCATTCTTTCTTTCTTTCTTTCTTTCTTTCTTTCTTTCTTTCTTTCTTTCTTTCTTTCTTTCCACACCTTTTAATTACTTCTTAGTATTTCAGTTTAGACCCTTCAATGTTGGCTTTTATTCTTCGTTTCCTTATATATTCTTTATGTAAGACTGTATTTATATTTATGATGATTTTTACATTATTCAAAGCAAAATGTTCTAATTATTGTTTCTCTTTCCTACTCCTTACTACATGTTCTCTCCAGGTTTCATTCTTTTATTTTCCTAGACAACTGGGGTCCCTAAATTTTTTAATAGATTTACTTTTATGTACACGACTACACACTTCATCACAGTCTTGTGAGAGCAACTGCCTGATAGATATGGTTAACAAACGATCTTGAATTAAATGAAAAGAATTCGAGTACATGAAACTTAAATTTTCGAATATCGAAACTGTCTACAATTTATATGTAAATAGCAAAAGTTATCTATCTATCTATCTATCTATCTATCTATCTATCTATCAAACAAAAGTAGTTAAAAGTTCTTGGCCAAGCCCAGAAAGAAGTGAACTTATTAAAAGTATTTTGTAATTTACTTGAAGCATTGGACAAATTATTTTATTCTATAGTATTGAATTAATTTAGAGAGCTATTGCCATGCAAAATAATAATAATTATTTTGCATTGCAATAGCCTTCTAAATTAATTCAATACTATACAACTTTTGATTAATTTTTTTGTGGAAATGTTAAAGGAACTTAAATTGAAAAAAAAAAAAAGAAAGAAAAAAGATACACCGAATTTATTAAACTGTAGGATAAATATGTAGGTTAACATGTATGTATTTACCCAACCTCTCCGTCACGGGCAGGATGTGACACAAGGTCAATTTTTAGGCGGAGCAAAGCTGGTGTGAATTGGGAGTGGTTGCCTTACCAAGGCTGGAGAACCCCAGTCTGTCCAACTAATAACCCATAGCTTGAGAGCAGATGGATTCCGACCTTTCCCATGAGCATTAACACGAAGGGAAATGCTAACAGCTATGTCCTAGATTTGAACTCGGCTCGCTAATTGCATTTCCTACGACAATAGCCGTTACGCTAAGCGCATGAGGTGTAACATGTATGCTTCATGCTTCTAGGTCATGACCTTATTATTCGTGACGAGAACTTTTCAGTACCCGATTTATATATATGTATATATTGATCTCCATATAAACTAATTCACGCCTAAGCACATGCATACATAAGCCTTGTCCTCCGTTTAAAAAGCAATCACAAATGTTTATCACATAAAGAAGTGCACACAAATAAAATAGAAGTATCTCAGCAGACGTTGACAATCCCATCAATACGTGTTCATTCTTTACAATGACGCATGCTTACTAGCAACTAATAAACTAAGAAATACACAACGCAAGCAAGGCAACCGTTATACGCATGCGTGAACAGAATTATGAACGGTACAACAAAGTGGGAGTGACTCGTGTTATTTTTGGTGCATGTTCCCTTAAAAATATGCGTTTTAACTTCAAGCAATAAAGAAAAAATTAGGTGAAAATTTTAAATTCAGGCATACGAGAAACGAGATAAAAAGGATTTAAATAAGAAAATATACAAAAATCGAAAAGTGGTTTATTAGGTTTGACTTCTTTCATTAATGGCATATCAACCGTCGTAGGTAATTTAATGCCACAGTCATTTTTGTAGAAAAACAGTAGTAGTACTGTCTAGCCTAAAACCTAAAGAGGAAGTCAGGGAGTCAATACCTTTCTCAAAGGGATTAGTCCGGACGTAAACGCAATAGCGCGACTGGAGTTCGAACTTGTTTACGACAATGTTGCAGTCCAGCACATTAGCTACTACATCATGTGAACAATCCCTCAAAGTCTTGTTAACTGACTTACCAACAAGAACTAAAGCATATGGGAAGTGATGGTAGACCCAAACCTCATGATACTGGTCGGTGTTCAAATCCAAGCGTATCTTTGTAACTGATTATATATACTTGCAAAAACCCCGACCGTCGGACAGAATTTTTAGCTATGTTCTACGAGAGGTTTAAATGAACCCCTATATATATATATATATATATATATATATATATATATATATATATATATATATATATATATATATATATATATATATATCTGAACAATTAAAAGCACGTATAATTTATTAAGTGGAATTATTAATTATCAATAAATTATAATTACTTTTAATAGTTTCGATGTGGTTTCTTATCCAAATATTTTCTAAACTCGATTTTTGCAACACACACACATACACTACACACACTGCATGTCTATTATTACTCTTTCTTTCTTTCTTTCTTTCTTTCTTTCTTTCTTTCTTTCTATACCACTGACAAACGTCGAAGCGAACTTTGGGGAAAGAAGCATCTCTCTCTCTCTCTGTATATATATATATATATATATATATACGAGGTGCATACGATAAGTTTCCTGACTTTTTTTCATATGGGCATTTAAAATTGTCGTAGACACTTGAAAATTCAGTAGGTTATTGCTATACATCTTATGAGATGACAGACCAATTTTTATGCTTTCAGATTCAAAGGAACAGCTACAGGAACAGCAGGAATTGGAATACACCCTACTAAAGCCTGATTGTCACTGCTGGTGAATTTCAAAAATGCAATCTGACACTTTAGAAGAACGATATGCAATAAAATTCTGTTTTAAACTTGGAAAAAATGCCACAGAAACGTCGGGAATGCTTCAGACTGCTTTTGGAGCATCTTGCATGAATCGAGCATCAATTTTTGAGTGGCATAAGAGATTCAAGGAAGCCAGGGACTCTGTAAGGGATGATGAGAGGTGTGGGAGGAGTAAGAAAGTCAATAGACCAGAGTTGATTAGCCAAAGGGTTAGGGTTAGGGTTACTATGTCGAGGTTTCAAAGGAGTTCAGGAAGAGATTCCGTCGGAAGAGGCCAGCACTCTTCAAATTGGGTCAGTGGCATTTCCACCTGGACAATACACCAGTCCACAACTCCATCCTTGTCACAGACTATTTGACCAAGATGGGCATCAAGACAGTGCCTCACTCTCCCTATAGTCCAGACCTTGCTCTCTGTAACTTTAGGTTATTCCCTAAGCTCAGAGGCTGTCGTTATGAGACAACTGAGGAGATGAAAGAGGCTATGACGAAGGTCATTGATACGCTCACACAAGAGGACTTCCATGGGGCCTTCCAGAAGTTGTTGGAACGGTACAACATGTGCATTGCAGCCAGGGGAGATTACTTCGAAGAGGACTAGAGTTTCATGCGTGTACTATCAATAAAAGTGCCCATACGAAAAAAGTCTGGAAAGTTATCGTATGCACCTCGTATATATATATATATATATATCTTGTTCTCTATTTCTAAAAAAAAGAAGATCGAAACAAACAAATACAAACAAAAAACAAACACACAAAACAACACAAAACAAAACAAAAAACCCGACCAAGAATTTCCATGAGGCCCATATGTAAAAAATCGCGTTTTGCTGCCATACATTTGTGGTGCTCTTATTTAAAACATGTTTAGTGAAAAAATAAAAATCGTTGATTTTCTTTATTATTAATAACATATCAGTCTTCATGGGTTATTTAATGCCAAAGCCATCCTTGTAGAAGATCAGTAGTGGTACAACTCAATCCATAGCGAGGGTAATAAGGAGGTTCTATACCTTTTCCAATTCCATTGGTCCGAAAGTGAAAGCAAGAGGCGCGACCTGTGTTCGAACTTACTTTGAGGCTGCACTCCACCGATTACGCCACAGGAACTCCTCAAAAAACGTATGTTGTGGGCGTTGCCAGTAGTTTCAGGTCAATTTATTCATATTCTATTTTGTCTTTATATCAATTTGGCTTAATCATAAGAAATCGTCCTTCAGCCTCTTTTTCCATGACAACAAATTACGTTATCTGAAAAATATCGCAGATGAAGCTGAAAAAAATGTTAATTTCAATAACTCACTTTTGATTGGTTGGGTTTTATGACATATCAACCCTTGTAGGCTATTTGATTCTAAATCCTCTTTATACAGATATTAGATATCTCTGATTTATTAACGAATAGTTTGTAGTTAATATCTTAAACAAGCGAGAGATCATTTCTTTGTAAGCAGTTAAATGGTTTCAAGAATTGCTATTTAACTCTAATGATTCTATTCAACATTTCTCATTTTTTTTGCAAACAGTTAAATGGTTTCAACTATTGCTACATAACACTAACGATTCAATTAAACATCAATCATTTGTTTGAACACAGTTTAAATGTCAAAAAATTGTATTTGACGTAGAGATGGGACCCTAACAGACACTACTACTCCGGGTAGGAGTGGATTTGGGAGTAATGGCTATGAAGGGGTAATCTACATTTCTAAGAGCTCCAGGACTGAAGACTCGCCATCAGATGGTTTAGTGTCATATCTAGGGCACTTGTTGAGTCGTGGATGGGATCTTACCCATGGGATGCTGTCAGCGTATTTTATAGCCCTAGCCGACTGGGCTACAACTCACTTTTCCTTTTCCAGTGATAATATTTAATCACATTATCAGATCTCATAATTCAAATTGTTTGTTATGACTTTCTCTATGTTTTGAACTATGTCATAACCAAACCCCTCCACCATGACCATGATATGATAAAAGGTCAATTTTTTGGCGGATTGCAGCTGATTTGAGTTCATAATTTTTCCTTCTCTCAGACTGGTTGCCTTACTAAACACAATATTCCCCATTGCTGGAGTGAAAACAGAAATCATGCCTTTATCAAAAGTATAAGTGAAATATAAACAGCTTCTACCGGGGTTTGAAAGTGAGTTGCCGATTCTATTTCCAACGACATTAAACATTTTGCCTTGTAAATAAAGTTTTTTTTTAAATACAAATTTTTATCTTGGTGAATTGTTTCATCTTACTGAATCCGTTTACATTTCTAGTAAAAAGTAAAGTAGGCAACCTTAGTTGAGGGTGACCCGAAGGCTCCCTTTTCAATAGCTACCACAACGAGGTGTAGAGGAGGGAACTACTCCATTCCCTGAATTGCTCCACTTTACCCTTGATCCTTACCTTATAATGCTGAGTGTTAAGCAAGGCGGCATCAAGTACCATTTTTTGAGTCTTTGGAATGACTCTACTCGGGATTGAACCTCGGTCTCCCAGACCATTGGCGAAGACGTCTGTATTATTCTGAATTTATGACTACATAGTCTGTCACCATATTCTAAATTGTCTGACTGTCACCTTCTGTCACATTGTCTAAATGCCACTTTCAGCTGCAGAGTCTAACTCTCCAATTTCTGTTACCCAGTGAAATACACCACTTTCTTTAACATTCTAAATGTAACCTTCTTTTACAAAGTCTAACTGTCTATCTACTTCATTGTCTAATTCTCCGTCTTCTGCTACATTAGTCAAACTGCCACCTTCTGCTATTCAATCTAAATGCCACCTCCTGCATTATAATCTAACTCTCAGTTATCAGTTACATAGTCTAATTCTTTACCTTCGGTCACATAGTCTAAATATCCCACTTCTGTTACATAGTCTAACTCTGTCTTCTATATAATCTAACTCTCTACCCTCAGCTTCATTGTCTAACTCTCTACCTTAGGCTACATAGTTGAACTCTCCATCATCAGTTACACAGTCTAATTCTTTACTTTCGGCTACATAGTCTAAATCTCTCCCTTCTGTTACATTGTCTAACTTTACCTTCTATATAATATAACTCTCTACCTTTGATTACATAGTCTAATTCGCCATCACCTGTAACATAGTCTAACTCTCCACATCCTGCTTCATTGTCTAATTCTCTACTTTCGGCTATATAGTCTAGCCCTTGGAGGTGCCCGTGGTGTAATCGTTATCGTCGCAGGAAATGGACACGGCGACACGAGTTCAAATCATGGACGAGATTGATTGCATTTCACATAGCACTAATACCCTTGGGAAAGGTATGAATTCAATTATTCACCCTCCAGCTATGGGTAAATAGTAGGGCAGACTGGGTTCTTTAGCCTTGGTGAGGCAACTAGTCTAGGAGAAGGAAAACTCTGAATTCAAACCTGTTAAACTTCGCTTAAAAAAATTGACCTTGTGTCATATCCTTCCTGAGCGGAGGGGTTGGGTAAATATGATATAGTTTAGCCCTCCCCACTTCTGTTACATAAATTAAGTCTCCCTCTTCTACTACCATAATCTACCAACATCTTATTTTGCCGTGGAAAGCAGAGCATCTTTTCACAGAAGATGAACCCAGCTACCCCGAAGGTATAAAATAAACAAGGCTAGAAAAGTTCGTGGATAATTAGGTAAAGAAGAAATTAACCCATAATATTCGGAGAATATATAAATATGAATAAAGAGAGGTTTATTACAGTAGCGTGTAACCGTAATAACAACAGAAAAATAACAATCATAAAACCTAGAAAAGAAAAATGAAAAGAAAAACAACTATATGAATACTTCAATCGAGAAACTTAGGAAATTGCAAATGAGATTACTTAGACATGGCTATGCTCGGTAAATTTAACAAGAGAAACTCTATTCGTAGCAGCACAAAATAATAAGGATTAATTACCGGACCGATAAAATAAAACGCAGTTTCTTCCAAACTGCGGCCGTGTCGATACTGCTATATGGACGCTTGTAAACGAACGAAAAAAAGCTTGACGGCAACTACAGAAGAATGCTGCGAGCAATATTGAACAAATAATGGAGGCAGCCGCCCCCCACAAGCAGCAACTGTAAGGCCACTTACCACCCATCACGAAAACTATCCAAGTTAGACGATCCAGACATGCGGGACACTGCTGGAGAAGTAGGAACGAGCTCATATGTGATGTTCTCCTGTGGAACCCTTCACATGGTCGGGAAAAGTCAGGACGACCAGCTCGAACCTACATACAGCAGCTCTGTGCCAATACAGGATGTAACCCTGAAGACCTGCCGGAGTCAATAGACGATAGGAAGGGGTGGTGAGAGAGGGTCAGGGATATTCGAGCTGAGGGCGCGACGTGATGATGAAAAATTGATAATACACAAAATAATATCAAATGAAGCCTATGTGGTGATACAGATGAAACAGTTAATCATATAATAAGCGAATGTAGCAAACTTGCATAGAAGGACTACAAGAGTAGGCATGATTGGGAGGGAAAATTGGGTGTGTTAAATTTACAAGAAACTGGAAGCTTACTATTCCGATAAAGGGTAAATGAAAACAGAATCTGTCCCGGGAAATGGGACTTTGAGAGTCAAACGGATTTCCCAATGTAGACCGGAAGACTAAACCAAGTGTTAACTAGTAACTTATGAATTTTACTGTTTCTGCAAACTGAAAAATAAACATAGCGAAAACTGGACAAGTACATGCATTTTGACTGAGAGCTGAAAACAATTGCATATAAATTCTGTATCTCGTCCTGGAGTAATGGTTAACAAGCTATTTTTACGGAACATTTGTAACTGTGTAGTGAGCTCGATCCTCATACATTCGTTTTTGAGTCAATCGTAAACGCCGCTTAGTTTTAATTGTCACCTTCCATGGTGTAACAGTTTGTGAGCTAGACTAGTGGACTGATGTCATCAAATTCGATTCTCACTCGATGCGCCATACTTCTGGTTTGGCGCCAAACTTAAAAATAAAAGAAAAAAAAAAAAGAAAGTAATGAAGAGTGATTCGTGTCGTAGCGGGATATCATCTTCATGACGTGCGGCTAGCACGGATATCCCTGAACCTCTCTCTCCACGTCTCCCTATCATTCATCGCCTTCGGCCGGTCTTCAGGATTACATCCCGTATCATCACATAGCTGCTGTAGGAAATGTTCGAGCTGGTCGTCCTGCTTTTGCTCGGCCATATGCGGGGGTCCACAGGAGCACATCACTTACGATCTCGTCCTTGCTTCTCCAGCAGTGTCTGGCATGTCTGGTTCGTCTAGCTTGTATAGTTTTCGTGATAGGTGGTCGGTGGCCGTACAGTTGGCGTTGTGTGGGGTGTTGCTGCCAGGACCTGTTCAATATTGCTCGCAACATTCTTGTATAATTGCCGTCGAGCTTCTTCTCCAACTGTTTAGTCAGCGTCCAAGTAGTGCATCCATACTGCAGTATCGACATGGAAGAAACTGCGTTTCATTTTATCGGTCAGGTTTGATTTCCATATGATCGAAAGCCTATCGATAGCTGTCCATGCCTTTTTTAGCCGTGTGTCGATGTCTTTTTCGGTTGATGAAACGCTGCTTCCTAGGTAGGTGAATTTGTCAACCAGTTTCAGGGAGGTTCCGTCTAGTGTGGAGATGTCGCCTTTCTGATTAAAGCACATAAATTCAGTTTTGTGTGCATTGACATGGAGTCCAATGCCTGCAGCGGCTCGTTCCAAACTATGCAGTAGTGTTTCGGCTTGGTTGGGTGTATTGGCCAGTAGCGCTATGTCGTCGGCGTAGTCGGCGTCGGTAATTGTTTTTGCGGGGTACCTTCTCTTTCTTTTTTTTGTCAGCTCAAAGCCGTTTTCCCTAATGTTATCGATCGATGTCCTAAGTACATAGTCTAGACAGATGATAAAGAGGTATGGGGCAAGCGTGTCCCCTTGTAGTACTCCTGCTAAGTGTACTCAATTTTCACTGGGAACTCCTTCTAGACTTGTGCCAAACTTAGCAAATGAAGAGTGCTTCAACTAATGGCATAACAGATAATAATGAGTTCGATTCTTACTGGTTGTCCCTGTGCCAAATTAGAAAAAAAAATGAAAGTTGGTTCGTGTTGTATGATGATGAGCGAACTAGGCTAGTAGACCATTGTGAGTGTGTTCATTTTTTGCTTAGCGCTCTATTTGGCCTTGTGCCAAACTTAATAAATAATGTTTGCCTTCGTGTAGTGCGATGTTAGCAAACTAAGCTAGCAGACCATTGTGAGTTCAATTTTCACAAGGGCTTTTTTTTTTTTTTTAGCTTTGAGCCAAACTTAAAAAATAAAATGCACTTCGTGTTATGCAATGGTTAGCCCAACTAGGAGCTCAGACAATTGTTAGTGAATTTCTTACTAGGTGCCCTATACCCCAAACCTTATGCCCACCTCAGCAAAGATTGGGAAATTATTTCTCCCTAATCAGCTCATGCAGAGACGTGTCGAGTTACGAAAAACACAACATTGTATTCTAAAGGTGAATTGTTTAATGAAGCAAAACTATAAAAATTAGCGGCTACTTAAACAAAGAATAAAAAAAATTAGTCCAATTACATTTTTGGGAGTGGTGTAGGACGGGGTTTTATATTTGTTTCCTTGGACACTTCTTAATTAGATGATATCTATTTGATTCAATATTAAGTTTGAATTTTCCTATATTTATATGAATCTTTGAAAATAACTTGTTTATCTGTGTTTTAGGTTTTATTCTTAAATTGAACGAACTATTAAATGACAACGCAGGCGTTACTTTGTCGGATCAGTGAAGTTATTCATTTTTAGGCAGAATAATTATAGGAGAGGAGGGAAATGTCGGTCGAGACATGAGAAATGGAACAAATGAATATATTTGTT
Organism: Sepioteuthis lessoniana; assembly: GCA_963585895.1. NCBI lineage: Eukaryota > Metazoa > Mollusca > Cephalopoda > Myopsida > Loliginidae > Sepioteuthis > Sepioteuthis lessoniana. The sequence goes on along the minus strand of OY757918.1, from coordinate 66,124,360 downwards.
TCAGCATCTTGTCTGATTTTCACGTGGAATTCAAGGGGATTTCTGAAGGTATTTTTTTTTAATGCAAAAAGCCAGTTTTGTCAGAAAAGTGTGCAAAAGCTAGCTAATTGACAGGTAACACTGTAAACAGGAATGTTCATATTCAGACGAAGTTAAAGCCGAAATATAATAAAAAATGTTCAGGAAAAAGTTCGTAAATGAAATTAAATTCCTCTATTTACCAAAAAAAAAATCAGTTTAATGAATATATCGGTATCGACATAGTGTTGACTCATGAATAATTTTCATTTTAGTAAGATATAATCTATGCATGAATAATTAAAAAAAAAATCAATTTCAATCAATAGCATATTTGCCAAAATTCTGAATTACATTTTGCCATTCATCAGATAGTTTGTCGATTTCTCCCTACTAAAATTCAGCTGGTTTCGAGCTCAAAAAGTTTTACATAAAAGTTTTCACTTGATCAGCTTGAGAATATTTTTTTGCCATTCAGAGTATATTGTAATGAACGAAAAAGATAAAAATCATTTGGAGCAAGGTCTGCTGAATGTGGTGGATGGGGTAGAACAGACCAACTTAAATCCATTATTTTTTCTGCATGATTCTTGCTGAATGTGCTTATGCGTTATTTAGGAGAAGCACAATGTTTCTCATATTAACGGGTGCAGAGCATTTTCCGAGAAGATTTCCGTGCACACATTGCAGCTGATGAGAGTATAAGTCTGCTTGGAGTGTCTAATTGACGTTTAACTTCTCAAAAGGAACAATACCGAGGGGATCCCGCCGTACACACCACACCTTTTCTTCCATGAAGCTCTGATTTTGAGGTCGGCTGCAAAGATTCATCCTTGTCAATCCATTGCTTTGGGCGTTGAATTGAGAAATGGCTCCTTTCTCTGCTTTGAAGGACTTATTTTACTTACTAAGAGCATGAGGAAGCCAAACGGTCACCTTACTCATTTTTCTTAATAATTTTGTTTGTGGATTGGAATATGTTGAGTTCAAGTACTAATTGTTGAGTGCTTTTACGCGGATAGCATTCTACTAATTCTCTCATCTACTCTTGATCGAGATCCCACAACATTACATGTCTAATATATATTTTCAGTTTTTCTATTCCAGGAATATGTGATCGTAGATTAAACTGTGATGTGCACTCTTTCACCACGGAAGTAAGAATGACTGATTAATCCACAAATTTTCGGTTGTGTTTGAAATATCGGAAGTTCAAAATACATAGTTACAACATGCTTTTAAAAACGGAAACTATTTATGACTCAACCCAATATATATATATATATATATATATATATATATATATATATATATATGTATATATATATATATATATATATATATATATATATAATTCAGATATACCAAAAGACACTAATCAAAATTTATCTATCAAAATATACGTAATCAAATAAAGAAGTGCAAAAACCAACCTCAAGGGGTGTCCTCGTGGTGTAATGGTTAAAGACTTGGACTGCGGAATCGTAGTCAGCAAGTTCGAACTCCAGTCGTGCTATTACGTTCACTTTCGGACAAATACCCTTGGGAATGATATGAACCCCCTCATCCTCACAGCTATGGATTAAATAGCAACACTGCTGTTCTAGAAGGATGGCTTTGGCATTAAATAACCCATGAAGGTTGATATACTATTAAACGAAGACTGACCACAAATTACAACTATAGGAGCATATAACTCAGCAACATGTGATATATATGTCCAGGGTATGACGCTAAACAATCTGATGATGAGGCTTCAGTAAATCTGGAGCTTTGGGGAATGCAGAGTGCCCCTTCATTACCATTGCTCTCTGGTCCACTCTAGCCTGGAGTGGTAGCACCTGATCGAGTCCTATCTATGGCTCAGATAGAACTGTTTGACATTTAAACTGAGTACTTATGCTAAACTGAGTTGGTTGAGATAGAACTGTTTTTACATTTAACCTTGTGTACACAAAAATCTGTGTACTTATGCAAAACTGAATTGTTTGAATAGAACTGTTTGATCATTTAACTGATGTTTAATTGAATTGTTAGTGATATATAGCAATACTTGGAACCATTTAGCTTTGTTGACATACTAAAATGAATTGTTTGAAATATAATATTTTTTTTTACATTTAACTGTGCGTAAACAAAAAAAAAACTTTATCTAAACAAATGACAATGTGTAAACACAAAACTGTGGATTTATGCTAAACTGAATTACTTGAAATAGAGCTGTTTTACATTTAAGTGTGTTTAATAAAAAAATGTGTACTGAAGCTGGACTGAATTGTTTGAAATAGAACCGTTTGATCATGTAACTGTATGACTAATATTTGATTGAATTGTTAGCAATAAACACTAATACTTGGAACTACTTAATTTTGTTGACTTACACTAAACTGTTTGATCATTTAACTGTGTAAACAAATGACTGATGTAATACTTGAAAGCATTAAACTGTGACTGATCCAATAATTGAAAACATTAAACTGTGTGCAAACAAAGGATTACTAGTAAATCGAAATATCCGTATTAAATAGAAATAAGTGAAACCATTCAATTGTGCGCCAAAAATGAGCCCAGGCTCGTTTAAAAATGTTATTTCTAAAATGCGTTTAGAAATTATATATTTAATATGTATGGATAGAAAGGATTTAACATTAAATAACCCACAATGTTTGATATAACATAAAACCAAAGCAAAACAAACCAAAGTCGATTTTTATCCAAACATATGTTAACATAACATCATCCAAGGTTTTAACACCTGCTGTGTTAGATTGTTTCAAATAATCTAAATTAACATTATACTAAGTTGTAAATACAGAACAGCTTGATAATAAACTTCATAAATTCCCCCTCTCCATATTCCTCGCTTCCTCTCTCTCTCAGTATATATATATATATATATATATACGTGTACGCGCGCGTGTTTGTCTAGCTAGTGGTCTATGATGATATTGACGATATTTGTGAAGAAGTGAGATATTCTAATTTGAAGTTATTTGTCATCTGCGTCATTGAAGATTTTTAATGATTAGTAAATGGTGTTCAGTATTAACAGAGATCCCTATATTCAGTGGGTGTCTTCGTAGTGTAATGTTTAAAGAGCTGGACTGCATAATCGTAGTACGCAAGTCGCGCTATTACGTTCACTTTCGGACAAATATCCTTGGGAAAAGTTTGAACCCACTTATATTTCCAGCTATGGGTTAAATAGTACCTCTAAAGGCCTTCTAGAAGGATGGATTTAGCATTAAATAACCCAAGAGGGTTGAAATGTCATTAAAACAAAGAGAAACCAAAGAAAAAAGAAACCCAAGATTCAATTGCAAATTGGACTGGAAATTTATTCTTCGAATTCAGAATAATCTTCAGTGTATCGTTCTAATAAAAATATCACAATGATGCACTGTTTTGCGAGGCGACTCTTGCACACACACACACACACACACACACACACACACACACACACACACACACACACACACACACATATATATATATATATATATATATATATATAATAATATAATGTACTAGCATGTATGTATTTAATAACCCCTCTGCAAGAACAGGATATAAAACAAGGTCGCTTTTTAAGCGGAGTTTAGCAGGTTTTAATTCAACGTGTTTTTTTTTCCTAGGCCGGTTACAATACTAAGGTTAAAGAGCCCAAATATTTACCCATAGGGAAAATAATATATGCATTATTTTTTAAAATCATTGAACTGAACTTTGAAAATAATAAAAAGGTCAGATTGATTGATCCAACAAATCCGAACTAGGATTAATATAAGAAAATATAATACAAAATATTGTTACAAAATTCTGTGATAATTCTAGATATATTCTGTGGAAGAACTCATAAGACATTATTAAATGGTTTAGAAATATCAAACAATTAAAATACTACTTTCAAACAATTTGATATCATAGATTTTTACCCATCAATAACTAAGGATTTGCTGTTGCAAAGTATTAATTTAACTAAGTACTATACGGATATAACGCAGGAAGAAGTTGACATTTTATTGGCATGTAGGAAATCTGTGCTGATTAATAACGACACTATTTGGGTAAAAACGGTGACTGATAATTTTGACGTCACTATGGGATCATTAGACAATGTCCAAATTGCTGACCTAGTAGGTATATATATATTTTTTTAGATACACTAGGTAGAATCATAAACTTATGTAATATCGGCATATATAGAGATAGTGGTTGAATTTCCACCCCAAATAGTAACGGACTCCTAACATCTAAAATGCAAAAGAAAATTATAAGACCTTTGAATATATGGGGTTAAAAAAAGAAATTAGTTTAAACTTAAAAATAGTCAATTTTTTTAGACGTAACTCTTAATTAAAATGATAATTCTTATAAGACATTTAATAAGATTAATACCATGTCAATATACATCAATGTTAGTTCTAACCACTCTGCATCCATTATTAAACAAATTCCTAATGTGATTAATATAAGAATAAATAGATTATAATCTTCAAAAGCAGATATCTAATAGTCACAAAGATTTTATTATGAAGCCACATATAACAGCGGCTATAAAAATGAACCTAAGTATTTAGAAATCAAAAGAACTTACAATAATAGGGATAATATTTTAGGAAATCATAGAACTAAAAATAATATCAATAGGAATAATATAATAAACAAAAATATCATTAAAAATAGGCGTAAAAATAGTATTTGGTTTAATTCCCTTTTTGCAAACTCTCGAATAATAAAATTGGGAAATCTTTTTAGGTTTAATAAACAAAAAATTTAAAAATGACAACCTGCTTAGCAATATTAATTAATATGAAGAATGTAAAAATTAGTTATTCTTGTAGTAATAATAACTCTAAAATAATTGACAACCACCACCAAAAATTAGTAGACAAGCTATACTGGAATAACAATGACAACTTAAAACAGTCTTGTACTTGTAAAATAAAAAATGAATGCACCGTAAGGAATAAATGTTACCTAAATAATACTATATATCAAGCTAATATTCCAACAAGAGAAAATGATACTAATAAAAAGCAAACATACGTATTACAGGTTGAAACTGGAAATTTAGAAATTACAACCACCTCCAATTATTCAAAAATCCAACATTAAAAAATAAAACTGCCCAATCTAAATATTACTGGTATTTTAAAAAACTAAGACTAACACCGATTATAAATAGGAAAATGATTAAAAGATCTTCATCTAAAAACAGTTTACATGGTAGGTGTAATTTATGCTTTAAAGAGAAAGTATGTTTATTGAAATATAACGATAGGAAATTACTAAATACTAGGAAGGAATTGATAATTAAATGTAGGCATAGCAAAAATTCTTTGTGTAATTTAACTCAATATATTAATTACAGTAGATATATTCAACGTTACCATTAATAAGGTGATTAACAATTTAATTCTAAATATCGAAATATTGATGTATAAACAAAAAAAAAAAGATTGAATAATGAAATAATTTAAATTTATGTTTTTTCAATAAATATTTTCAAAATAAATATATTTATTTTTTCAATAAATATTTTCAAAATAAATATATTTATTTATTTTTTAAAAGATAGAATATAAATAAACTTCATTTTAAAAAAGGATCATAATGTACTATATATTTGATCAAATAATTCAAACTTTATGCTACAGTCCTAAATGCTTGAAGGAACTATTCCATATATAACGCCGTTTTACAATATGTAAATAAATATTAAACAAGTCAATTAAATAAATTTATATTTGAAACTTATATTCAATTAAATGATTATATTAAAAGTTAGGAATTATTCGATACATTAATGCAATATCTGTTACAATATCTTTTACTTATTACGGTTAACATAACAATTGATATGATAATTCTTCCTAATATAAATGACAACAAATTTTTTACGATGTTTCATTATTAGAAATAGACTTTTAGTAAGTTATTATTAGCACTGATTTATTATTTTTTAGACTACATAGATTATATTATTTCATTTTTATCCTACATAATAATTTCAACGGAATTAGGGATTTGTGTTTTATTTATAATTTTAATTGAGTCTCAAGCCACTCTTGATTTTTTCAGTATGTACCGTTTTTTTTAAATTCAGTAATATTTCAAATTAGGAGCAACTGTTTTTTTTAAGAGGAATGAATAAGCATTATGTTTGATAATATATTTTAAATGCAGTAATATTTTAAATTAAGGGTAACTGTTTTTTAAGAGGAATGAATAAACATTATATTTGATAATATATTTCAGTAATATTTTAAATTAGGGGCAACTGTTTTTTTTAAGAGGAATGAATAAACATTATATTTGATAATATATTTTAAATTCAGTAATATTTTAAATTAGGGGCAACTGTTTTTTTTAAGAGGAATGAATAAACATTATATTTGATAATATATTTTAAATTCAGTAATATTTTAAATTAGGGGCAACTGATTTTTTTAGAGGAATGAATAAACATTATATTTGATAATATATTTTAAATGCAGTAATATTTTAAATTAGGGGCAACTGTTTTTTTAGAGGAATGAATCAACATCATATTTGATAATATATTTTAAATTCAGTAATATTTTAAATTAGGGGCAACTGATTTTTTAAGAGAAATGAATAAACATTATATTTGATAATATATTTTAAATTCAGTAATGTTTTAAATTTGGGGCAACTGTTTTTTTTAAGGGAATGAATAAACATTATGTTTGATAATATATTTTAAATTCAGTAATATATTGAATTAAGGGCAACTGTTTTTTTTAAAGGAATGAATAAACATTATGTTTGATAATATATTTTAAATTCAGTAATATTTTAAATTAAGGGTAACTGTTGTTTTTAAAGAGGAATGTATAAACATTATATTTCAAAATACATAATGTTATTTCCATCGTTAAAAGTTTTTTAAACAAAGAATTGAAAGGGTGAAGTTTTTAAATAATCTCTTCTCGCCGGAAGCAATGTAAACCTGCCTAAATTATATTCAAATACACAACTGTATTCCTTTCTCTACCTGAAGAAGGTGACCATAGACCCGAAATAAATTTATAATAATACTACAAAATTGAATTTTTGATCTTTCAATTCTATAAAGAATGTTTTCGCCCTGCACATGAGTTTCGATGTATTTTCAATTTGAAATTAATTATACAGTCGATAGCCACTGGCATTGAGCACTCAACTGCATATTCCTACTCCTTGGATTATCACTTAATAGTGTAATCCTAAGACAATTTAACTCAGATTAAACGTATATATATATATATGGTTATTAATAGCTATACATATATATATATATATATTTATATATATGTGTGTGTGTGTGTGTGTGTGTGTGTGTATATATATATATATAAATGCTTGAAATCCTAATATCGCTAAGGTACCCCCCAGATGTATTAAAATTTTTTTAATATCTATATATATGAACGATTATTAAGAAAATGCTGAAAGGACTAGGGAGTACTTTTACGCAATTATGATTTCAAGCGTATATATATATATATATATATAGTCTCGTTGAAGGAAAAGGAAAAATCTCAATTCAGACCTATTAAAGTCCGCTTAAAAATTGACCTTGTGTCGTATCCTTCTCGTGCGGAAGTGTTAGTATATATATATATATATATATATATATATATGCATGTATGTATGTACGTGTGTGTGTCTGTGTGTGTGCGCGCGCCAGTAATAGTGGCGTCTTTTTGTTTACAATTATTTTTGTACACATATAAATATATTCTGATGTAGTTCATGTTATCATGCGACCTTCAAATACACAAATATCAAAGATAAACTCTGTGTTTTCAGTTCGTTCGTTTTCTAACGCAATTAGGAAAGAAGAATTAAACACGGAATTTTACCAAAAAATCAATTGATTGCAGCATAAAGTTGGCAAGGAATTAACAAAGAATACAATTCCTGCAATAATAAAAAAGAAAACACCTTACAAACCCGTTAATTAGCTTGGAGCCCAACCAGAAGCAGTTCCATTGTTGCCAGAAAGGGCGCCAAATAGCGGATCATAGCGAGGAATCGGAATGAATGCGGCTGTCGCAATTTTAAAAGGTATTGCCTGGTCTTCATAGAAAAGAAGTCAAGCACCTCATGTGGGGTAATGATTAGCAAGCTAGATTAGCATACCACAAGTAATTAGTTCAATTTTCACAAGGCACCCTATAATTATGACCTTGTGCCAGAAATAAGCTTAGCTTAGAAAATAACCATATAATGGTTTTAGCAAGTTTGATGGGCATATCACTAGTAGTGAGTTTAATTTTTATAGGGCGCCCCATACTCTGGCTTTGTGTCAGAAATAAGCTAATCTTAGTGAATAATGATTAAAACGAAGAAACGCATTTGGTTACATCTATATCAACAATTAGAAAGAATTTATTTGTCAGTCCTCTCATGACGGACAAACGTTTTGATGCAGAGCCCTCAAATTTGGTATGTATATTTATTTTTACGTGGTGTAATGGTTTTCAAGCTAAAATAGCAGCGGGTGCCTCATATTTATGTCTTTATTACGTATCTAAGTTAAGCTAAGAAATCGTACTTGAACTCGGAGTCATTATTTGATGAAGGCTTTGGTAGAAGAAACACTGTTGCTAACACAGTAGACATTATATATATATATATATATATATATATATATATATATATATATATATAAACAGATTTAGTTGAATACCGCAGATTGTTTCTTTTATTATAAAATCTTCAAATGAAGGCGTTCAAGTCTTCTCACTTATCTTCTTATGTCTAGGTCAAGTTGGTAAAGAATCATCATCATCATCATGTCGCGCCGCCAGCGCGGATATCCCTGACCCCCTCTCGCCATTTCTCCCTATCATTCATCGCCTCCGGCAGGTCTTCAGGGTTACATCCTGTGTCCTCACATAGTTGCTGTATGTAAGTTCGTGCTGGTCGTCCCACTCTTGCACATCCATATGTGGGGGTCCACAGGAGTACATCGCTTATGAGCTCGTCCTTGCTTCTCCAGCAGTGTCCTGCGTGTCCGGTTCGTCGAACTTGTATAGTTTTCGTGATGGGGGGATATAAACCACTCCAAAGAAATATAAATAAAATTCACAACAATAAAAACGATCTAATATGATGCGCAAAGATGACCAGCGAAATGGTCGAGAGCGCTTGGGCTAATATAGGGTTCCTTCTTCAACAACTTGATAACGATTTGCTGCCTAAGTACACACACACACACAAACACACACACATATATATATATATGTGTGTGTGTGTGTGTGTAAAAGATGAATGAACGGATAATTTTATAAACTTTTTTCTAAAATAGAGGAAAGGCTCAAAAACCGGTCAATAGAAAAGGATAGAACTTAAAATAGATTATTTCACTTTCTCGTGTGGGCTTCATTACTAAAAGATTCATGTATATAAATTAAGGTGTCACCAAATTTTAAAATCCCATAATGTTTTTCTCTTAGATTATTGCTCGTCTTTGTAAGAATAATGTGTAATTGAAAATCATTGATTGATAAATTGGTTTATTCTAACAGCGCGAGGCCTAAAATAACCCTTGGCATGTAGACCACACGCCGACGGTTATTTTAGACCAAGGGGTTAGCTAATTGAGTTCATTGTACGATCCTATTTACATTTTTTGTGTAGTTGTTTCCTTTACAAACGGTCATCGAATACGAATAATTCTTAAGCATATCTGTTTGACCTATCGATGGTACCCTGACTGGTACTACCACTCCAGATGAGGGTGGACCTGGGAGTAATGACAATGAAAGAGTACTCAACACTTTCCAGATCCCCTGAACTGGAGTTTTATGATCGGATACACTTTAGATTCATACAGAGGACACCAATGGCCCGAGAGACCGGGGTTCAATCCTAGGTCGAGTCATACCAAAAATACAAAAAATGGTACCCGATATCTCCTTGCTTAACACTTAGCATTATAAGGTACGGATCAAGAGTAAGTGGAGCAATCTAGGGGAAGAAGTAACGCTCCCCTTACACATTGTGTTGCTATTGAAAAGGGAGCCTTCGGGTCGTCCTCGACTATGGTCGGCTAACACACACACACACACGCACCTATCTATCTATCTATCTATCTATCTGTTGTAGGTCCAAAGAGAGAATAAAGATATTTTAAAATAGGTAGGTCTATGAAGAGTTTTGTATTTTTAAGACTGGGGTTCAATTCCAGGTCGAGTCATTCCAAAGACTCATAAACTGGTACTTGATGCCGCCTTGCTTAACACTCAGCGTTATAAGGTAAGGATCAAGTGTAAAGTGGAGCAATCCAGGGAAAGGAGTAGCGCCCTCCCTACACTTCGGTGGAGTAGCTATTGAAAAGGGAGCCTTCGAGTTACCCTTGACTAAGGTCGCCAACTTTACGTACTCTTACTTTATTTATTTTGTTCTTACAAGCGTGTATGTTTCCAGCTTGTTGCTTTCGTCAGAGAACATATATGGCACAAGGCCTTGTTAATGGGGTACTCAATCAGACTTATTCGTATTTGCTGTTTGAATTATTTTCAGTTGGTTATGAGTATATATGGAGGTCATCCTCTCTTTTTCTAAGAATGTGTTTACATTAGTCTGCTTTACCCCTCTTTGATATTTGATATGTTTTTGATGTTGTGTGTGTGTGTGTGTGTGCATTGGAGTGGTTTTGGATTTCACTAACAGTTATTTTTCCTCTGTGTGTGTGTGTGTGTGTGTGTTTGTGCATGTATATATATATATATATATATATATATATATATGTCTAGCATCTTAAGTTATATAGATAGTGACACAAAGATGTATTCATAGTTTAACTTCGAGTAACGAGACAGAGCAGTGTGACCTGTCGTTCTGTCTGGATTCGAACACTGGGTTATATATATATATATATATATATATATATATAATCCCTCGAAAGTAGACCTTACATAATATTATATCATGTACTATTATGAACAAATTCTGGAAGCAACACCACACAAAACACCAGCTGTATGGCAATGTACATCCCGTCGAACAAACCATACAAGAAAGACGAACAAGACATGCTGGACATTGCTGGAGAAGCAAAGACGAAATTAAAAACAACGTTCCCTTGCGGTCTCCGACACTTGCACGTAATAGTGTTGGCCGACCAGCAAGGACTTACATAAATCAGCCTTGTACAGACACTGGATACGGTCTGGGTGACCTACCTGGAGTGATGGACGATAGGGATGGATGGCGAGAGAGAGAGAGAGAGAGATAGAGAGAGAGAGAGAGAGAGAGAGAGAGAAAGTCTGGAAACTGTGCAATCAACACGATCTGATGATAATGATTATGATATGTATATGCTAAAATGATCACTCACTTTCATATTTCGGTAACAAAAAGTTTCAGTTGTCGAATCGCTAGACAATTGGTAACTTGGCACATGAAACTTTTAGTAACGTGAATAAAAATGTGAGTAATCCTTTTTTAGCTTTTGTATTGTTCTACTCGTTAGGATCTGAGCACTTTGTTTTTATTCCTTCTTATTGCAATAATTAGATCAGTCTTTCTCTAAAACATTTACTTACATAGACGTATATTAATTTATATCGAGAGACTGCTTTGAGTGCACACACACACACACACACACACACACACACACACACACACACACACACACACACAAATATGTATGGGTACGTATGTCTGTGCAAGTAAGGCATTGTGTACATATTAAAAACTACACAAGCATGTGTGAGCAATGCTTATTTACTTTTCTCTTTCTCTTCATATATATATATATATATATATATATATATATATATATATATATATATATATATATATATTATTGAACTGTTGTGCCCTCATAAGTTAAGATAGTTCATCATATATATAAAGCCATACATATTTACCACACGAAGAAATACACCACGAACGTGAATGCAGATTTATGCTTTCATATTTCTTTTAATATATTAACACTTGCATCACTCTTTTACACTTTGCACGCTTTCTCTTTTTTCTCTCTTTACGCCCGCCCGCGCGCGCACACACATACGAGGATCATTAAATAAGTTTGCAGACTTTTTTCGCATGGGCACTTTTATTGATAGTATACACATGAAACTCTAGTCCCCTTCAAAGTAATCTCCTCCGGATGCAATGCACTTGTTGTACCGTTCCAACAACTTCTGCAAAGCCCCGTGGAAGTCCTCTTGTGTGAGAGTGTCAATGACCTTCGTCGCAGCTTCTTTCATCTCCTCAATTCTCTCATAACGACAGCCTCTGAGCTTAGGGAATAAGCAAAAGTCACAGGGAGCAAGGTCTGGACTATAGGGAGGGTGAGGAACTATCTTGATGTCCATCTTTGTCAAATAGTTTGTGACAAGGATGGAGTTGTGGACTTATGCCACTCAAAAACTGATGCTCGATTCATGCAAGATGGTCGAAAAGCAGTCTGAAGCATTCCCGACGTTTCTGTGGCATTTTTTCCAAGTTTAAAATAGAATTTTATGCATATCGTTCTTCTAAAGTGTCTTTACATCCAGATTGCATTTTTGAAATTCACCAGCTGTGACAATCCGGCGTTAGTGGGGTGTATTCCAATTGCTGCTGTAGCTGTTCATTTGAATCTTAAATCATAAAAATTGGTCAGTCATCTCATAAGATGTATAGCAATAACATTCTGAATTTTCAAGCGTCTATGATAATTTTAAATGCCTGTACAAGAAAAGTCTGAAAACTTATTGAATACACCATATATATATATATATATATATATATATATATATATATATATATATATATATAGTAAAGAACAATTTCACTTACACGCAACTACACTTGTATTCATGCAGACATCTCAAACACACACACATAAGGATATATATATATATATATATATATATATATATATATAGTCCATGAGGTTATTGAGTATTCTATAAGTAGTAGGAGTTGTGTTCTGATATAAAAAAAACCAGTTGTTTCTAATTTTTGCGAAAAATCTTTAACGTTTGTGCAAGAGAGGGGTGCGTTTTTATCGTGAGTTCATATCTTAACCCACCCCTGTTAGCCTGGACGGGGGTCTAAAATAGGTTCATAAATATCGGAGAATTACTTTCTTTAAACTTCAAGTATGTTTTTAAAATTTTTCAGCAAGACGAAGAACACATACATCGATGACGAAGTACGCATACACCAATGACGAAGCACACATACACTGAAGACGAAGAACACATACGCCAAAGAAGACCGAACAAGATACCTACCTTTTGAGCCGGTGATATATGATTGGAGACAGATGTCAAATCTGAAAAATACAAGTAAATTTTCAGAATTATTTATATTAAAGATATCAAAAAGAAAATCATAGAATAATTCGATTCCTTTCTCTAAAATAATCAGACAAAGGAACACGCCACGAAAACAAAATTAGGCTGACAAAAACTATTGAATTGGCACACGTAGGAGATGTTCCACCTTGTTTTTTCTAAAATATAGTAGCAAATAAACTCATAACAGATAAGGCACAACGCATATTTTCTTTTATAGCTGAAAATTCTGACGAATATTAATGGTATAACTTTTTTTCCAAGCCCTCCAAGTAAAAATAAGTAAAGATGGCGACGGTAGTCGAGGGTGATCCGAAGGCTTTCTTTTCAATAGCTACTTCACCGAGGTGTGAGGGAGAGCACGACTCATTTCCCTGGATTCCTCCACTTTACCCTTGATCCATACCTTATAACGCCGAGTTTTAAGCAAGGAGATATCAAGTACGATATTTTGAGTCTTTGATATGAATCGACCGGGGATTGAACCCTGGTCTCCCGGGCCATTGGCAAACACTCTACTCACTATAATGATCTAATTTGGATTCCTAAAACAATTAGCATATATGCAAATCGGTCGATTGATAAAAGACAGTATCGCAGACCTCAACAAGCGATACACCTAATTGAAAGGATGCATGGCTTCAACGAAAGAACCGTTTACTAAAACAATGGAAAAGATCGTAAATCACATCCAAGAAAGTAATCCACAGCGAAGCGTGGCGAAAGACGTTGGTTGCTCCCTGTCAGTTGTGACTAAAATATAGTGCAAATAAGAAAAATATGCAAATATGGAGTTGTTAATAAAGGAAGACATATTGGTTGACCATGAAAGATATTACAATGTTTGGAAAGTAATTTTAAAGTTATATACCTTAAAAATAGAAAATATAAGACAAAAGAAATGAAAAACAAATGGGTCAAAACAGGAGTCAATTTTTGCGACTCATCTGTAAGAAATTGATTGAATGAAACGGAATTTACATAGAGAAAAGACAACCAAAAACCAACATTAATACACAAACAGAAGATGAGGTTAAAGTGAACTAAAAAGATACCGTCATGGTGTGTGGGCAATTGGATGAAAGTGATATTAAGTGATGAATCAAGTATTTGCTGTGGCCAAGGCTAGAACTTTTGTCTGGTGCTTTTAAAAGGAAACGTAAAGATTACTGTTTGATGAAAACAAGTAAATTTCCCAAGTCATTCGTGATATGGGGTTGCATGTCATTTAAAAGACATGGGGAGATGGCAATTATTATCTCAACAATCAATGCATATGTTTACATTGAAATCCTGGATACTTTTCTCATTCCATCGATAGAAAATTGGTTTGGTTATTTTGAATAATTTTTCAGGACGATAATGCATTTTGTCACAGAGCAAAGGGAATTAAAACTTTTTCTGGAAAGGAGTATAAAATTAATGATATGGCTAGCGAACCGTCTGAATCTTAACCTAATTAAAAATTTATGGTAGAAATTTAAAAAATGGCCTAAGAGAAGACTCTGTCAACCAAAAAAAAAAAAAATCTATTAACTAACATTCGGGAAAGTTGGAACCATATTGATGAAGAATATTTAAATTTGTGAAAGCCAAAACTTGAAAGAATTGCGGTTGTCATAAAAGCTAGAGGAACGGCAATTAAAAATCAATCGTCATTTTTTTCCTAATGAATGCCATGATTGTTTCCTTAATATTGGGTTACTCCATAATACTTTCCTCTTCTCAGCTTGTGAAAAAGGTATACCATTCATTTAAATACAGATGGGGGCTGCATCTCAACGAGTGTCCTGAATATGACACTAAACCATCAGATGCTGAGGCTCCAGTCCTGAAGATCTTTGGAATGTGAAGTACTCCTTCATTGCCATTACTCCCAGGTCCACTCTGATCCGAAGTGGTCGTACCTGTCGTGGTCCCATCTATGTAATTATTTTCTATACTTGAAACCATTTGACTGTATGCAAACAAATGACCGATGTTCAATTAAATTATTGATATTACATAGCAATACTGGGAACCACCTGTTTGCAAACGAATAAATAATATTGAAAAAGATTACTTGTGTTAAATAGCTATACTTGAAACCATCTAACCGTGTGCAAATAAAACTATTTATGTTGGATAGCGATACTTGAAACTATTTAACTGTACACTAACAAATAATCTATGACTTGGTATGGCTTAGTTTTATGGCATATAAATCATTGTAGGTTGCTCAATGCCAAATCCTATTTATACATATATGTTAAATATATGATTTGTAAACACATTTTGTTGATAATATTCCTAAACAAGCCTGAGCTCTTTTTGTACACATTTAAATTGTTTCAAGTATTGCTATATAACAGTCATTTGTTTGCACATATAGTTTGTTCTATTTGACTCATAGATAGGACCCTTTCAAGTGCTATCACTCCGAGTCAGAGTGGACCTGGGAGTAATGGCAATGAAGGGGTACTCCACATTCCTCAAAGCTCTGAGACTGGAGCCTCGTCATCAGATGATTTAATGTCATATCCAGGACACTTGTTGTGGGAGTGTCTTACCCCTAGGCAGAGATGTAGTCGGTAAATTCTACAGTCCCAGCTGGCTCTGACACGTTTAAGAATTTAGTTCATTTAGAAATCATATATATTTGATATATTTGTACAAACAATATTTGGCATTCAATAACCTACAAGGGTTGATATGCAATAGAAAACCAACCAACCAACCAACCAACTTTAAATGATTTAATGTAGTCTGTTTATATAGTCCCTGTAATGATTCACGTTATTATAGATATTCAGCTGTTTACACATCTTCACTTAGTTCTTAAATTTTAAGATAAAAAAATGAGATCTATTTAAGATATTTTTTGATCACATCTTGTATATATTGCATGTGCATATATGCATGTATTTGAACTATTCTAAAATGGATTAGGGCAAGCGTTAACAAGGGTTACTGAAATATGACCAGTTTTATATGCTTAATCATATAATGTTGAAAATATTTCTATAATGTCAATGACGATGAGATAACTCTTCCTTGACATTATTTTGCTCGATAATCGACACAATTTGTATTTCAGTACTTAATTTTTTTTCTGGCTCATGTTTTAGTTTTTTATAATGTATCGAAATAACTTCAAGGGGAGGTAACTGCAGCAAGAATGATTCACAACCTATTACGAAAGGTTTAAAAATGGTTTAAAAAAGAAAAAAAAAAAGAAATATCTAGAAATAGAAAAGACAATAACAGCATTCGATCTACGAATCCGTGTGAATACGTGGGTATTAATACGAAGATATATGCGAATACATAATCACTAATCTATGTCGAGAAAGCAATAAAAAACAAACTGCAACATTCTTCAGCAGGAAAAAATACAGTCAACTCTTTATTTCAAATGTATAATTTGACAGCAATATAACCTAATATTAGCATACTAAATAAATATCAAGATTATAAATGCTTTTGGCCAGGAATCTGTTGAGTATAGTACATACAAACAAGCACACACACACACACACACACACACACACACACACACACACACACACACACACACACACACACACACACACACTATCTACAAATATATCTCCACAACTCTCTCTCTAAGCATTACGTTTCGCTGCACGCAGTTATGTAGTTAAATGAATGTCGATATTTATACTATGTGGCGCTGCAATGGTTGGAAGTTATAGAGAGAAATGCATTTGCCAAATTGTATGTTTCGCCAAAAAAGGTTTGTTGAAAGGGTTGAGACTGAAAATCAAAAAGTACCGAGACTGCTAATCAGAATGTATCGAGACAGCTAATAAAAAAAGTATTGTAACTACTTAAGCAAAATGCACTGAGACTGCTGATCAAAAAGTATCGAGACTGCTGATCAAAGGGTATGTAGGGAACATGTTGTTTTGTTGTTTAGTTCCCACCCCACCATTTATTGTTGGTTTATATTTGAAAAGGCAAATGAAGTAAAAGAAGTGAAACGACGTGGAGAAAAGAACATTAAAAACAAATCAGTACAAACAAAATTAAATTCATATATCAAGAAATACATAAAAAAAGAAACATTACAAATATTCTGATATAGTCTGTTGAATATTCCTCTTTGTGTGTGCGTGTATGTACGTAACTAACACGAGTCTGTTGAATATTCCTGTGGGTGTGTATGTAACTAACACGAGTCTATTGTGGAAAATGACTAAATATTGAAAGAGTCTTGTCGACTATAAAATGTATGTGGACTAAGTATTTCATATCGATATATAAAAATATAGCAACGCGTCCTAGGAGGAACGTGCCTTCTCCCACGTTGGTTGTTTGTCTCTTTTGGGGTTTGTCGAAATTTCTGAGGTTGTGTTTGAGGCTAGAAGAAGTCTAACCGAAAAGGTAGAACAAGAAAGGAAAAGGTTGTAGAATGTATACATTTTCGTGGGGTTGAGTGCTGGAAGTCAAAATGTAAGAGAGAGAGAGAGAGAGAGAGAGAGAGAGAGAGAGAGAGAGAGAGAGAGAGAGAGAGAGAGAGAGAGGGTTGTCTCTGTAAGTCGCCATGGAGAGAGAGAGATTGTGTTGTCTCTGTAAGTCCAAATGGAAAGATAGTGAGTGCTTGGAAGACGAGAGTATATATATATAATCCTTGTCATGCAGTCGGCTTCAAATGCGCGGGACAAAATCAAGGTTGCGGGCGTAGTTGTGAGCACTAACCACGTGACTTTCCCGAGACTGATTAGTTTACCGACGTCCGCCATCTTTGTTTCGGGAACAAGTGGCATCGCGGCCATTTTAAACTGTAAATCCTATAGGTATCGAAAGTTTTAGTTCACTGCTAATAAAAAAAAATTTCATTAAAAAATTATTTTTCGGATTAAACATTAAACGTCATTTATATTTTCTTAAAGATGGTCGAAAAGATTAAAACGTTGGCTAATTTCATACAATGAGTACATCTGATGAATGTTTTGTTTATATTTTATATTTATACATGCACACATACACACATACATACAAACGTATGTGCATACATGTAGATTCTTCTTGGATAATCCAGTTGGTGAAACCTAAGTATATTGGTCTGACTCTATAGGCTTTACTATATATATATATATATATATATATATATATGTATATATATCATCCGTGTTAAGCAAATGACAATGTTATGATCTGAGACGAAATTTTGATCCATTTGACAATCTAATAAATACAAATGCAGAGAAGAAGTCTCCGTTATGTAATGGCTAAGGAGTCGGATTGCGACATCATAGTAAGCGAGTTCGAACCTTGGGAAAGATATAGATCTCGAGTATTCACTGTTCTTGTACAAGGATGGCCTTGATCTTAAATAATCCACACAGGTTATTAAATAACTAAAGAAAGCAAACCAAACTAAATCTTGTAGAATTTAATCAATATAAATCTTCTAGCATTATACATGGTAAAAATGACGGCATTATCAATGGATGAAACACACATTTCCCTAATATACGAGAAGACCCGATAAACAGTTTGTTTTCCATTATAACGGCATCTCGCGATAATATCAAATGCGTCTGTTAAGAAAGGAGCGAAATATTTTCATTAATATTTCATAGATATTTCAATGGAGTTTGAGTGACAAGTCTCTTCAAGCCTCCGGAACTCTTTATTATTATTATTTACTCCTCTAGAGTTTTTTACATCAGTATTAGCTGATGTTTTTTCACTGGAGTTTGAGTGACAGCAAGTCTCCTCAAGTTTCCAGGACTCGTCTCAGTATTCTGGCCGTCCTCGGCAATGCTGTCGTTTGGATAGTCTCTACCCGTCCGCCAACTTCCAAGTCCTCCAGGCCTTTTAATAATCCTTTAGTTACTGTGCCTAACGCACCAATCACAATTGGCACAATCGTTACTTTCATGTTCCACAGTTTTTTCAATTCTCTAGCAAGGTCGAGGTACTTATCCTTCTTTTCACTTTCCTTCAGATTTATTCTGTGGTCCGCCGGGACAACAAAGTCAACAATTTTGCAGATTCTCTTTCTTTTGTTGATTATTATGAGGTCTGGTCTTCTGGCCGGGATTAGGTGATCCGTTATTATTATTATTATTATTATTATTATTATTATTATTATTATTATTCAATTTTCAGTTTTTTATATCTTATAATTCTATACTTGGTATATTTGGTCAAGGATGATAATGGTAGAGATTATTTGATTATATACAATCATGTAGATTATATAACACGATAATGATTCAATTGGTAATTCTATGTATTTAGTTATTGCTACCGTTTTTGGTTGATATTTTTCATCTATATTGATAGTATTCTCCTGAGGAAATGAACAGTTCTGTAAAGAGGAATTTTTGGTATTTCATGTAGGTTGGGATTACCATGTACCTTGTTAATGTGTTTATCTGTTCCTTTCTTGATCATATCCAAGGATCCTAATATTACTGGCACGGTGGTAAAGATACACAGAATGCTAGGAAAGTATCAAAAACTTCTCCCTTGTTGCGCTTGGTGCTAACCCAAGTCCGTGTTTGTTTGTTCTCTTTTCTTCCACCCTCTCGGTTGTGTATGTTGTGTTTTGTATGTCTGTAGAGAATTGTGAAATACCCAAGGTCGGAGATGAGAGAAACCACTAGGCGATGGCTATGAGTGGTTTTGGAAGTTGAGATCGTGAGGGCCATGAGTGGTTTAGGAAGTTGAGATCGTGTCACACAGTCCTTCACAACAATTTCTGCTCTATTGCTATTTAATCTATTATTATTATTTAATCCTTGAGAGTTTTTCACATCAGCGTTAGCTGATGGTCTTTCACTGGAGTTTGAGTGACAGCAAGTCTCTTCAAGTCTCTAGGACTCTTCTCAGTATTCTGGCTGTTCTCAATAATGTAGTTTTGATGGTCTCCAATCGTCTGCCAACTTCCAAGTCCTTCAGTCCCTTTAATAATCCTTTAGTTACTGTAACAAAAGCACCAATCACTATTGGTATAATTGTCACCTTCATGTTCCATAGTTTTTTTTCAATTTCCTGGCAAGGTTCAGGTACTTATCCTTCTTTTTACATTCTTTCAATTTTATTCTGTGGTCAGCAGGGACAGCAAAGTCGACAGTTTTGCAAATTCTCTTTTTTTGTTGGTTTGGTCTTGTAGCCAAGATTGTATATCAAAGTCCCACAGGAGTTTATGTGTGTTATTCTCTAAGACAGATGCTGGGTTGTACATATACTATTTGTTATTATGGTCAAATTTAAATTTCTTGCACATCTCCCAGTGAATCACCTTGCTGACCCAATCGTGTCTAGTCTTGAACTCCTTCTCTGCTAATTTGCTGCATTTGCTTATGTGATTGATGGTTTCTTCTCTATCACTATTATTAATATCATTATTATTATTTACTCCTTTAGAGTTTTTCACATCAGTGTTAACTGAAGGTTTTTCGCTGGAGTTTCAGTGACAGCAAGTCTCCTCAATTCTCCAGGACTCGTCTCAGGATTCTGGCCGTTCTTAGCAATGCTGTCGTTTGGATAGTCTCTACCCGTCTGCCAATTTCCAAGTCTTCCAGGCCTTTTAATAATCCTTTAGTTATTGTGCCCAACGCACCAATCACAATTGGCCAGCGTTAGCAAATGATCTTTCACTTGTGTCAACAAATCTCCTCAAGTCTCCAGGACTCTTCTCAGTATTCTGGCCGATCTTAACAATGCTTTTGTTTGGATTGTCTCGATTCGTCCTCCTCTTTTCAAGTCTTCTATCCTCTTGGGTATTATTTCAAGTGCACCAGCTCTAAATAATGAATTTTCCAGTGTAGTATGATTGACAGGAACTTTCCTTAGGTCTCGAAAATCATAATTTATCGATAATGATAACTACTTAATCCTCCTAATTTATCTATTTCCAATAATGATATAAAGCATGCGGAAGCAAAATATGGAATAATTTTTAAAACGATTTTTTAGTCTGATAAGTCCAATTAAAAAAAGCGCGATAAATCTAGATTTTCATGATTATTCAATTATTCAAGCACTTTTTTCATTAAATTGCCCAGTCGGCTGGAGAGGGGGGGTGCTGTAGAATACACCGACTGCTTCTCTGCAGAGGGGTACCTGCCCAACGAGTATCTTGGATATGACACTAAACAATCTGATGGTGAGGTGCCAGAGATGCTGGGGCTTTCCATTGCTCCCAGATCCACTCTGGCTCGGAATGGTAGCACCTGATAGGGCCTTTTCAATGGGCTAAATAGAACTAAACTGCATACTGATGCTAAACTGGATCGTTTGAATTAGAATTGTTTGACTAAACTGAATGGCTTGAAAAAGAAATTTTTTTGACGATTAAACTGCGTACTTATGCTAAACTGAATTGTTTAATATAGAACTGTTTTGATATCTAACTGTGTATAAACAAAATCTATACTTTTATTAAACTGAATTGGCTGAATTAGAACTGTTTGAATAAACTGAATAGCTTGAAATAGAAATGTTTTCGACAATTTACCTGTGTACTCATGCTCAGCTGAATTGTTTGAAATTGAACTGACAATTTGCATAAAAATAGATTTGGCGTTAAATAACCTACAAAGGTTGATATGTCATAAAACCCCAATAACCAACCAACTTTTTCATTAAAATTCAACCAAATATGAGTAGGCAAGAAAAGAAACGCCAAAGAATCAATGATTTGCTTAACGCCGACCCCCTCCCCTACAAAAATTTCCGAAATGATTGGAGTTTCTTAATGGGCTCTAACAAATCCAGACGTTAACTCCCTTGATTATGCTAGATGGGGCGTTTTAGAAAACAAAACAAATGCAACTTCCTATCCAAATATTGGTTAGATTAAGACTGCTATTGAGAAGGAATGGAATAGAATCTATGAAGAATTTATTTTGAAGGTGTGTTGATGCAATAATTGAAAAAAATACGGCCATATTGAGTAAATTTACTGCTTTGTGTCTATCTTCTTATTTTGTTGTTTATTTTTTAAAATTAAAATTACTCTCGTTTTATAACAGAGTCGTTTATTATTATACTAGAATATTCTTAATTTTGCTTCCGCACCCCGAAAGTTTTATAAATAGGCCGTGTCTTGAGAATTATGCATTAAATGGTGGGGCTCTCGTTCTGTTACCTATTTATTGCCATTACACCTGAGTCCATTCTGAACTAAAGTGGTTGTATGTATTTACCTGACCCCTATAACACTGCGGCACAAGGTCAATTTTTAATCAGAGTACTGATGACTTAGATATAAATATTTCCTTCTCCTAGACTGGTTTCCTTACAAAAATTAGCGAACTCTGTCTTCCCTAAGAGGTGAATTCATAACTTTCGCAAGGGCATTAGTACAAAGTCAAACGAAAATTGCTTCATCCAGGATTAGAACTCGGGTTGCCGATTCTATTTCCAACTACAATAACCGTTACGTTAGGAACGTATTTAGAGTGGTAGTACCTGTTGGGATCCAATTGTAATGTTACGGCACTCTTTAAGGGGCTATAATGATAACCCTTCAAAACTACTGGCCCAGCCGTGGTAACCTGACCCTATGGTAAAAAGAAGTCAAACACAAAAGGCTTCCATTGGTTTTGCAGATACAAAAGCAGTCAGCCAAAAACAGAGATAGAGAAGAAGAAGTGTATCAGCAAAAAGATGGACAGGTAGTGAACAAGAGAGACGAAAGACTGAAGGACAGTCGACATTTGTTGTTCTTCCACTCATTGGCTGTTTGTGCATGCATGCTTCGTCGTCTACTTCGGGTCTCCTGTGTCTCCTCTCTTCTTCGCCGAGTCCCCCTACATCGTCCCCACTCGTCTTTTAGAGTCCGACCTTATATATATATATATCCGTAAAATTATCAATTACGTCAACCTATAGTGACACGTCACTGCTAAGTCTCAAATATCAGCTGATTCGTCACAATTGAGTAGAGTGTTCGCCAATGGTCCGGGAGATCGGGGTTCAATCCCAAGTTGAGTCATACCAGAGACTCAAAAATGGTACTTGATGCCGCCTTGCTTAACACTCAGCATTATAAGGTAAGGGTCAGGGGTAAAGTGGAGTAATCCAGGGAATGGAGTAGCGCCCTCCCTACACCTCGGTGTAGTAGTTATTGAAAAGGGAACCTTCGGGTCACCCTCGACTAACGTCGCCAACTTAACTTACTTAACAAATATTGAATATCAGCTGATTCTAACCTACTGTTCAGCTTCGAATTCGCAAACAAACGCTTATTATTGCATGCTTGACATTTCCGAGTATTAACCAATAGACAAATGCCCACTCCAGCCTTGACCTATATCCCAAATGATATCCCGCAACTCGGCTTTAAATCCCAAGTTTAATTTTAAGAAATTAACTACTAAAATAATTAATTGAAATCCTTAATTGTTTCACACGATATATCTGAGATGATGTTTAAAATGATATTGCAATTAATACATTGGTTCTTAAAACATCGATATTGCAAGTAACTATGAAGTGTTTACCTGATTAAAAAGATTGTGAAATTAAACTTAATTCTTCTTCATGGCATCTCTGAGGTCAATTAGGATTATTTGGTGGTGCCCATCTCCTCCCCAAGTAACAGGTAACAGGTAAATCTGGGTTTACATAGCAACAGCAGCAAGGTAAAATCAGTAATCTGATCAATTATCGAACGCTAAAGATCGATTACCTTCCCCAGGTTAAAGAACTCCAATTGCCCTGTTATTTACACACAACAGTGTGGGACGGAAGTTGAGCTATGTATTTCGTAAGCAATCTTAAGCAATAAAAACAGCTGTTGTTCTCGTTCAAATACTTATTATCACTACTTTCTAAAGCTTTTATGAGGCTTTCCATAGAGAAAGCAGTGCTCATGAATATTTGAACAAGCAGAAAATCTCATTTTTATTATCTAACATTGCATGAGCTATTAAGAAGTTTGGAGAGGGGTGTGGAAGTTAAACTAATATACTCGTTTGGCAACAATTTAAAATGGGCAATACGAATTCAGCGTTTCAATCTGTTTGATCGATTCTAAACAAGATTTTGGAAGTACCGAAAAGAGAAACGATTTGTTTTCATATGCCAATTTAATTCTATTAGATAGAATATTGATTTAATTCTATCAAAAATACACATTAAATTTAGCATTCAGATTGACAGTGGCATTATGAGATCACAGATTTTAGAAGTTAACGAAAGGTTAGCAAATATGTAGCATAGGACCAAAAAGATTATTTAAACTTTGTGTCTAAAAGAAATGAATTCGCCGAAAAGAAACACTCAAAACTTGAATCTCAAGGAAGAAAACAGTAGTCGCTTTTATTCTTGGGGATTACAGCGGACTGAAGTTAAAATAGTTCGTTCAATAGTGTTCTTCCTAGGCTTCTCTTTTTTTTTGTCGCTATCAAACATTTTCTTTCTGTATCACTCTTTCCCACCGCGCACTTCAGCTAGCGTACGTAGAAAAGGCTCACCTTCCACTTCTTGGCGATGACGGCGGCGCTGTTATCGTCGGCCTGTTGATACTCATCATATCAGTCGGATTGATATGACAGGCTGTGTTGTGACAGGGTCGTGCGCCCCTGTTGAAACCTGGTTGAAAACCTGTCCTGAGCTGCTAAATTCTCGCTTCTTGATTTTCTTATATAGCGATTTGATGGATCAATTCGAAGGTTCCCGAAGGTTCGATGATCATCAGTGGAACAGTAGTGCAACATGTGAAAGTTCACGCGTGATTATATTAAAATCACGCTTGAACTCTACAGGTCACTCTGCCTGCACGAGCAAGGTTCGTGACATTTTTGATCGTCAAACCTTTGTACCCAATGACTGATGACAGCTGATGTGCTGGAATGTTCTTTAACCTTGAGACCGCTGCAATTTAATGATGGTGCCCGTCCGTAATATTACAAATACAGGTGAATTGTTATATTAACCTAACTAGTGTGACGTCGTATCCGCTCCCATTAAAGACCACAGCGCTTGGCTATGTCGGACATGATCGACTGGGTGAGGTTAAAAGGTCAATCGTGTGAATTCTCGTTTACGGATTAAAAGTATTCAAGCGAAAGTTGAGTAGATTTGAAAAACACTTGTTACCGGGAAAAAAACAATCGAGTCATACATTTAGGGACCTTGGCGAAACCGTCACCCACTTCGGGGTTGAAGGTGTTGATTTATAGAGGAACAACTCTTTCCTCTATCGATAAAGAAAACAGCATATTTTAAAATCCTTCTAACTAGGTTAAAGAAGGTAACATCTGAAATAAAAGGTGAGTTTTTCTAAAACATTCATTTGTGTCTCCTTTCTGATATGGAGACCACGTGACAACTGTTTGCCGTCTGAGTGGAAGCTTGATAATTTTTATCACTGAGACTATTTTTTCATTTTTTTTATATTCCCAACGTTTCCACCAACACATCCTCCGGCTACCTTCAGGTGTTTCATGTCGAACTCGAGAGTCTACACGAACCTCGAACTGAACCTTTTATTTAATCTACTGGGGTAGATTGTTTTAATTCCGTTAACCATAATCGGGTACAATAATTCCGTTAACCATAATCGGGTACGGTAAGTATTACTTGTTATTTTCCTGCTGTTAGGATTGAACCCGCAAACTCCAGATGATTTCTCTAAGAAGCACTTTAACAGAATGCATATATCCACTGCGCCGTGTGTCCTGCTAGACAAATCAGCATTTTTGGGATTTATAAACCGAATGTCTCTATAAACCCTATGAGATACCACTTATTAATATTATGTACGAATTTTACCTTACCTCATATTGCAGTTTTTTTTTTATCTAGCGTTTTTGATTATTGATTCCCATATTGTATTCATCTCTATACTTGGTCTTCTCAATAGGTCACAGTAAACCAACATATGTGCTACTTCTTTAAGACGTCTAATTCTTTAAAGTTATTCCCTAACTAGTATTTTAACTTCATCTCAAAAGAGCAATTATCGAACGCCAAAGATCAATTACCTTCCCAAGGTTAAAGAGCTCCAACTGCCTTGTTATTTACACATAGCAGTGTAGGACGGAAGTTGAGCCATGTATTTCGTAAGCAATCTAAAGCAATAAAAACAGCTGTTGTTCTCGATCAAATACTTATCACTACTTTTCCCTTTCTTTCCATATTTCGTCTCAAGGAAGCGACTCAATGGATAACATGCTGAACCTCTCTTGCTGACATTGGGTCTTAATGGAATACCATCCTTATGAATCATAGAACAAACAACCTATGTAGATTAAATAAAGGTTTCGGTTCGAGCTTACGTGTTGGACATGAAATACTTGAAGAAGGCTGAAGGACACATAGTCTAAAATGTTGTAAATGTAACAATGAAGATGAAGACAATAGTTCGAATTTCCTCAATGATGAAAATAACAACTGTTCTTCTACCTCCTCATCTTCTTAACTTTATTAAATAACTCTTCGAGAAGCCACAGAACGGCACCAGATTTTAATCTGTTACTTAAAAATACTGAGTTTGAATGTAAAAAGAAGTTGAAGAAATCATTAAATACATTAAAAGTTAATTAACCCTAACCTGTTGAGGAGCAGAGGAATTTGCGCTACCAGAACTCTCAGTGAGCAGTGGCCGGAAAGCCATGGTTCATTACAAAACAAGACCAAATACCCTGCTATATTGATCGCAAAAAGACTTGGCTTTTCTTGTGTAATGTTCCTATCTTTAACTCTCAAAACCTTGCGGTTCCAAGCAATGATTGATTGATTGATGGATGGATTTTACCGGCATGTCAAAAAACCCCGTTTAGGGTTATTTTATGCCTTGACGTTAGAAAGTCGCGTTCATTATACATTCATATTTATATTTTTGTGTAGTTTTTTAAGAGCATTTTTTTTGCACACGGTACTATCGAATAAGAATTATTCTTAAAGAGATCCATTTGATCCATAGAAAAGACCCTATCAGATACTACTACTCCTGATCAGTTGATCTAGGATTAATAGCAATGAAGATCCCCAGATCTAAAACCCCACCATCAGATTCAGTTTTGGGTCATACCCAGGAAACTGGAACTTTTGATGGAGAAGGAGTCTTGGCCCTGTGCAGAGAATAGTCAGTATATTCTAAGTCCTACAGACAAGGCGTAGTTCCAAGTAGATTGTCTGTTTCTTCAAACACTTATGAGAAGTAATCTTTCCTATATATATATATATATATATATAGTTTGATTTCTTTTTAATGGCATATCAAACTTCGAGGGTTATTCAAAGCCAAATACATCCTTGTAGAATAACAGGTGTGGTATTAGTGAACGTAATAGCATGATTGGAGTTCGAACTCGCATACGAGGATGCCTCAGTCCAATATGTTAACCACTACACACCATGGACATCCCCGATACAAATTGTGTTTCTTTGAATAATATTGATATAATTTTATGTCTGTAAGCAAACACATATGCGTGAGGTAAATCCAGTATAAAAAAGCACTGTGAGAAGAGTACTTTTGTTCATTTCCTGATATACGGAATACGATTTCATTGAGTATGTCGGTACAATTAAGATGGTTATCAATATTTGTCGAATAATAGTCAGGCAAGCAGAAAAGAGCATGTCTCTTTTCTTGGAGCCTTGTTGACGTCTCTTAAAAAAGAACGCGTCAACCTGTTTAACGCGTGTCGATCTCGAAGGACAGGGCAGAAAATGAAGGGTAAAAATTTTGCTACGATTTTTTTTCTTTTTTCTGTTTTTCTTTTCTTTTTTCTTTTTTTTTTTTAAATTACCGATTTATTTATTCATGTTTATCTGATGTTCTAACTCTTTCATATTTTGCGTTTCCCCCGTTCATGGACAATAACAACGCTGAGGTCTTGTACCGTGCTGATAAGTTGACAAACAAGTCTATCTGGCATTTTCTGTTAAGACCGAGAGATTTTCCATTCATAATACTCATTCAAATATTTAGTCCTGAAATCTTAGTTCTGTATAATGCTAAACATATCTCCTACATGTATGTTTGTGTGCGTGTGTGTGTGTGTGAGTATATGAGTGAGAATCTCTCTCTCTCTCTCTCTCTATATATATATATATATAATTCTCAACTTTGTATATACATGTAAGTAAAGTTGGCAAGCTTATTCGAGGGTGACCCGAAGGCTCCCTTTTCAATAGCTACAACACCGAAGTGTAGGGGAGGGCGCTACTCCATTCCCAGGATTGCTCCACTTTATCTTTGATCCTTACCTTATAAGGCTGAGTGTTCTACAAGGCAACATCGAGTACCATTTTTTGAGTTTTTAGTATGACTTGACCTGGGATTGAACCCCGATCTCCTAGACCGTTTGCGAAGACTCTACCCAATATATATCTATATCTATATAAATGTGTGTGTGTATGTGTGTATAGAGAGTGTGGTTTTGCCATTTTGAATAATTGATTTCGCACATGCACTTCATTTGTTTCAGTTTTTGTCTAATGTGCTGCCAACTTCAGTCAGTTGGCCACTATGAGAAAAGCAGCCCGACAACACAATTAAATTTTTCAGAAATTTGGAAATGGTATACAGTACTGCTTGGCATTCCCGCCGGTTACATCAATACAAACATTTGGGTAACAATCAAAGAACATATTCATATTCTTATTGATGAAAACTAAATATCAGGTGTAGAGGAAAAATTTGATTATGATTGAATGAAAAACGCAATCTGGAAATTCAATAAATTTTATTTCTTTGACATGGTTAAAAAGTTGGTTGAAAAACCAATGTCACAAAGTCTTTTCTTAAGAGAAAAGGTAATGTTATAGAGTAAACATTCCTCAATATTTACATTATGATAAAGAAAAGTTCATGCATTAAATATAGCAGTTTGCTTTGTCTAGATTTTGTTGATATATTTTAGCGTCTAAATACTATGTCTTAATCATACCAATTCTGAATATAACGAAACTAACAATGAAATGTTGATTAGACTCTTCCACGACATGTTTATGCGTCATCTCTGTCAGTCTGACTCTCTGTCTCTCTCTATCCATCAACAAACCACTATTCTTTTAATAACTAAAGCATCAGTTTTAGCAGTTACAGAGTAAACCCAAATTGTTTACGGGTAAGTCCCCGTGTTGTGATAGCTGACATACTGAACTACGGTCTTGAATTAAGCGAGTTCGAACTCCAGTCGCGCCATTACGTTCACTTTTGGATCAATACCCTTGGGAAAGATGTAAAACCCCTTATCCTCCTAGGTATGTGTTAAGTAGTATAACTTTTTCTCTTTTTCAGGGATGGTTTTAAGATTAAATAACCTACAAATGTTGATATGTCATTAAAACAAAGAAATCGAAACTGAACAAACTTGTAAACGACTGGTCTGTCTGTCTAGCTGTCTATCTCAGTTTGTCTGCCTATCTGTCTGTCCCTCTCTCTCTCTCTCGCTCTCTCAATATATATATATATATATATATATATATATATATATATATGACATTGGCCCAGCGGTTAGAGTGTTCGCCAATGGCCCGGGAGACCTGGGTTCAATCCCAGGTCGAGTCATACCAAAGACTTTAAAAATGGAACTTGATACCACCTTGCTTAACACTCAGCATTATCAGGTACGGTTCAAGGGTAAAGTGGAGCAATCCTGGGAATGGAGTAGCGCCCTCCCCTACACCTTGGTGTAGTAGCTATCGAAAAGGGAGCCTTCAGGTCACCCTCGACTATGGTCGCTAACTAATATACAAAAATGTCAGTTTTTTCTGTTATTATGGGAACTTAACTTGTTTATGAGTCCTCTCTTCCACACTTACTCTACGTCTTTATGTCTGTCTCTGTCTCACTGTATCTGTCTGTTTGCCTTTCAGTCTCTATCTCATCCTCTTCCTCTCTCTCTCTCTCTCTCTCTCTGGAAATCCTTATGCCTGTCTCTGTCTCTGTCTCGGTGTACTTATCTGTTTGTCTTTCAGCCTCTACCTCTTCCTCTCCTTCTCCCTCTCTCTCCCTCTCTCTACATCCTTGGGTCTGTCTCTGTCTCGGTGTATCTGTCTGTCTGTCTTTCAGTCTCTACCTCTTCCTCTCTCTCTCTCTCTGTACATCCTTATGCCTATCTCTGTCTCGGTGTATTTGTCTGTCTGTCTTTCAGTCTTTACCTCTCCCCCTTCCTCCCTCTCTCTCTCTTTATATATAAATTACTTAAAATGGTATGACCAAAGTTGACTTAAAAGCTAAAGCGTCAGTTATATATATATATATATATATATATATATATATATATATATATATATATATATACAACGCTATTTTCAGTTATTTGTTTTATATTTGGTATAAATTATTTTCCATATTTTTATTTTTTACTATTTACTGCTGTATTTGTTCTTAAAATGTCTCGTTAGTTTTTTGTGCTTTCGTTTCAAAATTAACGCCATCTCCGGATAGAAGAGCTTATGGTCTTACTCTCATTTCATTGTCTTTCCAGACACTTTTCCTAATGCCTTTTCACTTATATTTAAAATCTCTCTTCTCTCGTTAGACTTTAATTTTTGAAGCTTATGAAGATTGTTCCGAAACATTACATCGAATAAAAATACTAAAATAAATGAATATTTATGCAAAATAAAACTCAGTAATGAACACACGTTTGTCCTTGGAAAACTAACTGGCTGACAACGTATAAATGGATCTTCAAATGAGACCAGCGTATGACACAAGCATTGCAACTAACACATAATTAAAAAAATCTAAGTGTACTATTACTTTATGACTAAAGTTATTGCATAACACTTTCCTGTGTGGATCGCTTAAAGATTCGAGACAAATCTGTTAATTGAATAATGATGAAGCTACACCATGTTATCCATGGTCCATTTCTTTATGCTTCCACGGCTTACCCCACCAAAAACCCCCCAACAAAAACAAAAAAACAAAAACAAAAACAAACAAACAAACAAACAAAAAACAAAAAACAAAAACCCAAACAAAACAAAGTGAGAATAAACTAAAGAAATGTCCAAACGCTAAAAGTCGAGTTGTGTTTTTGTGTGTTGCTGTTTTTTGCTAATAAATTGCCTCACCGACATAGCAGTCCTTTACTGATAATGCTACAAGCATTCATTTGAAGCCACTGACTATGCTATAGAAATAAGAAAAAAAGGATATCATATGTCTGAATTTTTGAGATGAGGCTTGATGTGTATTATTTTGGTTATGACTTTTCGGACTGATTCCTCATCTTTATTGTTGTAAGTTGTAACAAAACGTTTCGGCAGCTGTATCCGCCGGCCTTTCTCGGGTGTCCCGTGTTTATAGGGACATAGAAATGATTCCCCAATGACATCTTATTTGAATAAGATCATCATAGTTCTTGAACGCCTAGTTTGTTCAACAGTCAAACTTTAAAAATGGTTTCCCAGGTTGAATCATTTCTTTGCTCAGATAAACAAGGGACATCTGAGAAAGACCGGAGGATATAACGGCCGAAACAATAGGTTTCAACTAACAACAATAAAGATGAAGACAATAGTCCGAAAAATCACTACCAAAATAAAAAAGGAAATGTTTTAAAATCTCGAGTAAAATAACCTTCATTAATCAGATAACCTTCCTTAATAGATAGATAGATAGATAGATAGATATACGAATGAAGAGAAAGAGATAGTCGCGAACAGAGATAGATTGATAGATAGATATGGACATGCATATATACATACATACAAGCTGATAGATTGATAGAACAGATTGAAAAAGTTATGAAAAGGCTGAGAATTATGTTTAAAACATAGATAGACAAATAGGTTGATATAGATATGAACAGAGGTATTTATGGAAATAGATAGATAGAGAAATAGATCGATAGATTGATCGATGGATTGAATAGATTCAGATAGATATGAAAAGACTGAGATGAATAGTTGTGAGCAGACATAGATAAATATACGGAACAGATTGAGATATATATGACAGACTGAGACATAGTTATGAGTAGTGATCGGAGTATATATATATATATATATATCATCATCATCATCATCATGTCGTTGTTATATACTCATCTACAGTATCATAACGACACAATAAATAAACAGACGCAGGAAGACTTCTTTAATAAAATATTTACCTCTCACTTTATTGCAAGGGTTGGAAAAGGTTATTCAAGGTTTGC
Organism: Sepioteuthis lessoniana; assembly: GCA_963585895.1. NCBI lineage: Eukaryota > Metazoa > Mollusca > Cephalopoda > Myopsida > Loliginidae > Sepioteuthis > Sepioteuthis lessoniana. The sequence continues at coordinate 66,091,932 of OY757918.1, read as the reverse complement.
GTGTGAGAGGGAGCTGGAGACCGAACATAAACTGTAATATTTTGACCTCCACTCTTATGGCCGTCAACGTTGTGTCTTTCTCGTTCTCCTGATGCTCAACCGGAGGTCCTGAGGTTCACTCTGCTGGGTGCTGGCTTTCTTTACTGCATTTTATCAGCAACTTCTCTGGTCCCCAAACTCCATCGGGGTTCCCGAGGGCCCCTTCGGCCGGGTGTGGCTTTCCTTACCACATCTCGTCTATAACTGTCACTGGAACTGGGACTCAACTGTCTTAACTTCTGAGTTATATAACAGTTCAACGCCCACTCGATCTTTGAAATCGCATGTTTAATCGTCATCAAGCGGGAATAACTGTCATGCAGTTCAGAGGTCACTCTCTTCCGGTGCGTCAGTCTATGAGAGTATCATGGGATTTTTTAGCTTGTCCCATTTTGTTAGCCAATTTCCGCCCACGCGATTTCCTCTCCTAACTGCCATAGGAGTGTGTCACTTCCTTCCGTTGCATCACCTTGAATGGCATTTTGGACCAGGTCGAAGGTCAAAATATAACATCGTGCCGCTAGCATGGATATCCCTGACCCTCTCTTGCCACTTCTCCCTCTCATTCATCGCTTTTTGCAGGTCTTCAGGGCTACATCCCGTATCCTCACATAGCTGCTGTATGTATATATGTTCGAGCTGGTCGTCCGGCTTTTGCTTGGCCATATGCGGGGGTCCATAGGAGTACATCACTGATGAGTTCGTCCTTGCTTCTCTAGCAGTGTCCTGCGTGTCTGGCTCGTCTAACTTGTATAGTTTTCGTGATGGGAGGCAAGTGGCCGTACAGCTGGTGTCTTGTGGGATGGAAACAGATGTCGACTGAGATAGTTATGAACACACACACATATATATATGTGTGTTTGAGTGTGTGTGTGTGTGTGTGTGGATAGTTATATAGATAGATAATGACAGATTCAAATTACTGACTGAATTTAGATCGATATATACAGAGTTAGGAGGGCATAGGTAGATGATTAAATAGATATCTTAATTTTTTTAATATATGAAAACAAATACAAAGTATACAAATTAAAAAGGATATTTAAAAGTGAAGCTTGTTGATAAATAAAAAGTTTGGTACATCTCCGAACATTAATAGACAAATATCTTATTCCTAATCAATTGTATTAATATAATTTTGTTTGTATAGTAAGGTTTATATATATATATATATATATATATATATATATATATGCATGTGTGTGTGTGTATGTGTGTGTGTGTTTGTGTGTGTGTGTATTATTAAAAACAAGAAAACTGCTTAATATACTCCACCATAAGTTTTTCCCCTGCCTATTGCCTGGCTCATCAGATGGATTTGAACAGAAATTTGTTTCTTTCCAACCATTATCTGCGAGTAATACATTTCTGAATTATTCTTTTTAAGTCTATTTTCAGACTTAAATCATATTATATATATATATATATATATATATATATATATATATATATACTGATTTATAATTACCTGAGTGTCTAACTTCAAGTAAAAGGCATTCTCGGGGTAGCGGTGATACGACGTCAAACCTTGTATTCCATCTGAAGAAACCATCCTTTTAAAAAATTGTTGAAATAAATGTATAATGGATCTTATTTATTAAGTTTTACCTGATGTCATCTATATATATATATATATATATATCAGTGATGACAACAGGAGCAGGACTTTTCAAGCTCTGCTCGAGAAGCTATTTTCTTCTCTATCTATTTTGAATTATTAAAAATGTTCTCAGAACGAGAGTCATTTTTTCTCCATTTTGGTTGGACTCAACGTCTTGACTCGAGCCATCATGAATAATCATATTAACTCATAAACTTTAAGAGCTTTAGTTTATTTCTATGCCCGAAAATGTACATTTTGTATAGAGAGTTCAAAATAATGTTACGAGAGAGAGAGAGAGAGAGAGAGTTATTTCGAGCTCATAAAACCAACAGTTAAAACAAGCGTAATTCTTTTAATAACACGCCTCTGAAGAATAGATTTCTAATTGAAATGATAGAATTAATCTTTGGAAATCTCAAATGTGTTTTACTTAACAGCTAAATTTTGCTCAAAAATATTTTTTCTGTTTATGATGGAAATTTAATCCTACCATACCAGGCTCAGAAGATTCGTGCTCCATCTAAGTTCAGTAAGTGCTTCTGTGTGGATCTTTGAAGTTATTTGGGTCGTATTCTATTCTGTTGACCCGGTTTAACAGCAAAGGTTCTTGTGACAATCTGAGATAGGAGTTTAAACTGGCTTAAAGGGTGTATCATTATACATGGGACCCATTTCACAGCTAATAACTTTACTAATAATAATGCTGTGTTCTTTTTTGTTTCAGATTCGAAAATACAATACTCTAACAACTATTAATATTTGATCACAATGCCTTGGACAAGAAAGGAAAAATACTTTTGCGTCACTATTCATTTGGAGACAAAATCATTCCAAACGGTCTCAGAATAGAAGCAACCCATTAATATGGTAATGATTTATTACTGAGCTAAAAAGATTACATGTTCTGGAAGATGATATAATAACAATTAAAAAAACAACAACAATTATTTGACGTCTCTAGCTCAAAGAATACTTTTTTTGCTAGACGTCTTCTAAATGACCACCACTGCACTTGTCACAGTCATAAATCATTATCATATTAATGGTTTGCATTTATTTTGAGACCCCCTACACAACGGATAAAAAGAAAATAATGATTTGTTTTTGTAGAATGGTGAGTTGTCAAGTATTACGTGTGCAAATTTACACGGTCACAAATGTTTGATGAATTAAATTTAGAAAAAATATAGTTGGATCCTGAAATTGCCCTTATATTCTAAATTATACACATAGTAAACAGTGTTAGAATATGAGCCAGTGTAACATTGATAAACTAGTGTCACCACACACACACACACACACACACACATATATATATATATATATATATATATTGTATATTTGTGTGTCTGTATTTAAAATCTATTACCAAAAATATCAATTTGTAGCGTTCTAAAATAAGGTACTTTCATTAGATTATTAATGCAATATTACTTTTGGTTAAAGAGTTTCAATACTGTATATTTGAGAAATAAATTAATACAATAAATGATAATTTGCTTTGATACGGTTTAAAAACCCCGATACTTGTCTCTGCGTCCCATCAGATCGGACTTGACACAAGGTCAATGACCTAAAGGTCGATTATAGTAGGGGGTTAGGGGAGGAGAAGGTCGGAGAAGCTCGAGCCCTGCTTGACTATGCTGGTCATCGACCCACTTAGTGCAATGTGGGCCTGATGAGCTTAGTTGAACATGGACCCAAATTTACGTCCAGGCACGTATGCCTGATTAGAGCTTAAACTGGACCACGGGTTTAAATGACTCTGGCTATAGCGGAGCTGCTCAACCGGGGGCCCCGAGGGCCCAGCTCTGTGCTGGGTCTGGTTCTTACTGCTTCGAACTGCAACAACTGACTCCAAACTCTGATCTCCAACTAACTCAAACTTCCTGTAGCACCGGGTTATATAATTGTTTGACGTTCACCTGCTTCAGTGAGCGTCGCATCTGCACTCAATTCACCCCGTCCACAGTCAAGGTTATCCCCTGATACCTTCGACCAGATGCACCTGTTATTTACACTGGTGCATTTCTTATTTGACATCTCGGTGGGGTCAGAGGTCAATATGTTACACAAACACTATCTGGATGATGATGAGGAAAATATCCAGAAAAAGCCAACCAACTACTCTTAAACACCTCACTAAAAACAAAACGGAACCAACTACTAAGAAAGTCTGAGCAGAAACATTAGCAGAGACATTTTCAGAAAATTCTTTCCTCAACAACAATTTTAGTTTGGTTTGGTTTGGTTTGGTTTTATGGCATATCAACCTTTGTAGGTTATTTAACGCCAAATCCATTTTTATGCAAATAATCAGTTCTATTTATTCTATTCAGTTTAGCATAAGTACACAGTTTAATTGTCAAAAACATTTCCATTTCAAACTATTCAGTTATGTATAACAATTCAGTTTAGTGTAAGTACAGTTTCAGTGTCAAAAATGGTTGGTTTGTTTGGTTTTATGGCATATCAACCCTTGCAGGTTATTCAACGCCAAATCCATTTTTATGTAAATAATCTGTTTTATTGAAAACAGTTCAGTTTAGCATAAGTACATAGTTTAATTGTCAAAAACATTTCCATTTCAAACTATTCAAGGAGTTATATGTAATTATTCAATTATGTGTAAATACAGTTTTAATGTCGAAAAACAGTTCTATTTCAAATTATTCATTTAAGCATAAGCACGCAGTTTAAGTGTAAGTACGGTTTAATTGTCAAAAACATTTCCATTTCAAGCTATTCAGTTTTTACTCAATTAATTTTAGCATAAGTATGCTGTTAGTTCTATTTAACCCATAGATAGGGCCCTATCAGGTGCTACCACTCCGGGCCAGAGTGGACCTGGGAGCGATGGCAATGAAGGGGTACTCCGCATTCCCGAAAGCTCCAGCACTGCTGGAACCTCACCATCAGATTGTTTAGTGTCATATCTCGGACACTCGTTTGGAGGGGTCTTACCCCTCTGCAGAGGTGCAGTCAGTGTATTCTACTGCCCCAGCTGACTGGGCAAAACAACAATTTTAATTTTAATTCTAGGACTAAGGAAGTTGTTTGTATTCGGTATCAACTTCTCTTGATAAATAACTTTTAGTCAAGACAGTTAGCTGACATTGAAGTTTTAGTAATAATTAATAAGAGTGGTGGATGACCGAATCCTTTTACCTCAAAATTCAGACTGTATAAGGCAAACTGAAATTTTTTCATTCTGACAGAAAGAAAACTAGAAATAAAGAAGAAAATCACTCAACAAAACGAAAATTATTGTATGGAGCAGAGTGCGAGAAACAATGGGAAGTGAAATAAGGACGGGAAAAGTGTGTGGATAGTTGTGTGCATAGATATGGCGAAGTGTATGTGGTTTTGCGTGTAGTGTTTTGTGTTTGTATATGCGTGTGTAAGTGAACGTATGCTTTTTGTATGAGAGAAGAAGATGAATAACAAAATAATAGCCGATCTGGGATTGAATCTCAGTCTACGGAGTTATGATCGAACACTCTAACCACTAGACCAATGAGCCGGTATATAAAGTGACTTAAAAGGGAGTATATTTGGACAGTAGAGTTTCACACAAGCAAGTATCATTAAATATGACGGATAAGAAACGTCTTGAATATTTTTTGTGTAGCTTTTCTTGTTTCCTTTCTAAGAAAGCTATACAATTATCAAGGCAGTGTAAGAACTCCCTCTAGCATTTCCTCAGGATTTAAACGCTTCTGAACCTTCTCTAGCCATTTTCAGGAACAAAAATCAGACATGGAGGTTGTCTCTGCCAATATGAACGTTGATCAACCAACATATAAAAATATACAGGCTATTTCAAACAATCTGATATCATCTGAGATGTACAGGGTATTTTAAAAACAAGCTAAGCTAATAACTTGAGCAATTATCGTTCAAATGATGTCAAATTTTATCAGCAACTGTAGAAACAACTGAAAAAATTCATGTTTAATGATGTATGTTTTTGCTTTTCATGCCAAGAAATGTCATTCACTGGAAAAAAAAAAGATGTTTCAACATTACAAATAAAATTGCTCCTTCGAACGAGAATTGCCCAAGGAAATCATATAGATTTTTCTTAAACAACCTGTACATCTCAAATGATATGAATTCTTTTAAAACACCCTGCTAATGTTTAATTATCAATGAATACACCGAATCTAAGGAGGATTTTTGAAAACAAGTTCAAAATTAAAACGTTTGTGGTGTAAACAGTTAAAGTGATCTCTGATTTAACGATGTAATTCAAATCTGAGCGTCCAAAAAAGGCGGTGCCAAAGACAGTTCAACATGACAAGTGACAGCACTTCTGTTCTACATGAAGGTCAGAGAATGGCTGAAAGTCATTCTACTTAGAGCAAAAAGCCATGGAGAGTTTTTGCACGCCATTAACCATGAATTCAAACCTGTTATACTGTTTGTATTTCACATAGCACTAATACCTTTGGGAAAGGTATGGATGTGATGATTCTCCCTCCAGCTATGGTTAAATAGTAGGACATATTAGGCTCTTTAACCTTGGTTAGGCAACCAGTCTAGAAGAAAAACTCTGAATTCAAACCTGTTAAAAACTGACTTTATAACGCATCCTATCCGTGCGTAGGGGTTGTTAAATACATTCACCTGGTTTTCCTTCTGCTAAACCGGTTGCTGCACCAAGACTAAAGAGCCTCTTTTATCCTATTATTTACCCATATCTAGGTGTATAACAGATGGTTTCATACTTTTCCAAAGAGCTTTAGAACGATTTAAAGTTAGCTCATGGATTTCATTTCCAATGATGATAACCGTTACACCACAAGCGCCTCCAGACTTCTCAGACTTAAATACATAATGTGACTTGTTTAGGACGAAATTAATGATATTTTTAGTCTAAAACATTATTAAAGGAGTACTTAATTGTAGCAAATTTAATTTTTAGTTACATTGGTTTTACTGTATCTAATATTTTTTTTTTGTTTTAGAGTTTCAATGCTGTAGAGCTTGGTATTTAATGATGTGTAATAATACCCGTTTTATAAAAAAACTAGAATACGCCTGTCAATAATGTCGGTTTAATTTTATATTATCTTAAAAAAGGATACTCTCTCGCTTTCTCTCCTTTCCTTGTTACTCTCAATGTAGATTCAAAAGATACATAGCCAAGCAGACGAACTCCAAAACTGAAGAAACCATTCCGTTGTGACGTCAGCCTGCTTTTCCGATAACTTGTCCACTTTCTTTTTCTTTCTCATTCGATCACATGATTCTTTCTTTCTTTCTTTCTTTCTTTCTTTCTTTAAAGATCATAACAAAAAAAAACAAAAAACGTCAGAGATCTCCCCTTCCGTTCTTTCTTTCTTTCTTTCTTTCTTTCTTTCTTTAAAGATCATAACAAAAAAACGTCAGAGATCTCCCCTTCCGTTCTTTCTTTCTTTCTTTCTTTAAAGATCATAACAAAAAAAAAAAACGTCAGAGATCTCCCCTTCCGTTCTTTCTTTCTTTCTTTCTTTCTTTCTTTAAAGATCATAACAAAAAAACGTCAGAGATCTCCCCTTCCGTTCTTTCTTTCTTTCTTTCTTTCTTTAAAGATCATAACAAAAAAACGTCAGAGATCTCCCCTTCCGTTCTTTCTTTCTTTCGTTCTAAAACATTATGTATATAGACACACAGATGAACGCACAGAACGTTACACTTCTGTTTTTTTTTTTATCTTGGAATGTATGTAAATATGGAAATCTTACCACAAATTTATGACAATGAAAGATCTAGATATACCTAAAACTATACTGTGTGATTTTAAAAAATTGGTTTCTTTCTGTACACACCTCTTATACACTCATATATACACACATATCAATAAGACATACTGATCGCATGGATTTCCTTGACTCTCATTTGCCACCCGTCCCTATCAGCCATAGATCTTGGTGGGTCCTCCAGTGTCCTCACCGAAGTGATGAATTTAAGTCAGTCTACACTGGTTTGACCATGTGTAGTAATCCAAAGGAGAACGTCTCTTGTGAAATTGCGTCTACTCCTCCAGCAGTTTCCAGTAAGTTTTCTCTGTCTTGGATAGTTTGTGAGGTGGGAATTAGGTGTCCGTACAGTTGCTGATTTCCAGAATTTGCTCAAAAACAGCACGGAGCATATTTGTGTAGTTCACATAGAGTTTTTTCCAAGCACTTCGTTAAAGTCCAGGTGGTGCAGCCATACAATAGTCCTGACATAGCAACAGCTTGGAGGAATTTCTGTTTTATTCTGTCTGAGAGATTGAATTTTCATATAAGAAATAACCTGTCAATAGTAGTCCATGCTTTTTATGAGTGTATGCTGATATCGCTTTTAGTAGATGGGATATTGCTACCAAGGTACACGAAATGGTCAACTAATTTCGAAGGCTTGTCATTGAATGTGAAGATGCAACAATCTTGTTTAAAAGACATGAACTTTTTTATCTGAGTTTACATAGAGAGCGATGCCTATTGCTGTCTGTTCCAAACTATGCATTAGACATTCGACTTGTGCTGTTATATTTTCAAGAAGCCCAAGATCATCTGCGTCGTTTGAATCAGTAATTGTTTCTACTTGATATGGTCTGCCTCTTGCCTTCTTTTTTTTTGTGATACCATTTTCTTTCTGACGTTCGAAGTACGTAATCGAGGCAGATTATAAATAGATATGGTACAAATGAATGTCTTTGCAAGAGTCCAGGCACAGTGTAAAAGGAATGAGTGTCACTATCAGGTGAACAAACCCTTGCTTTCGTGTTTTGTAGAACATCGTTATTGAAAGAACAGTTTTTTGAGAAGACCATGTGCTAGAAATATTTGCTCCATCTTTTCTCTGTGTATCAAGACATTGCCTCAAGATATTTTTTGCGCGTATTCCTTCAATGGTTCGACGAATAGTTTGAATCTAAAAAGTTGAGTATTGATTTCTCTGAAAATCGTTCTGATTTTTCCCACGAATTTTCTCAACTTCAGGTTGGTAAAGACTGATAAGCCGGGAGTTATAAACTATAGCAACTATAGCATGCAAGTTCTTAGTGATTCCGAAATCACCTTTCTTCAGGAAACTCCACAATGATGCATAATCAAAGAAGCATGTCATCAAATTTCCTTGTTTTCCACGCATCAGGAAAATTTCGTCGAAGCCCGCAGCTTTTCTGCTTTAAATTTTGATAACTGCGTCAAATCTTTCCTCTGTAAACTGTTCAGGTTTGATGTGAAGATGGCCATTAAGTATTTCTTCAGTCGAGTTATATGATATTTCAGGAGGGTTTCCAAGAAGATTCTTGGGATGTTCTCTTCAATCCTGAAGTTTTCCTTCTTGGTTGCATAACCAAGTTGCCGTGATGGTTGATTGTATCATTTTATTTTCTGGTTTGGCAGAGACGCGAGTTGTTCAGTTAGCTGTTAAGTTAGCTAAAGTCTTTGAGCAGAAATGTAAGTCAAATTGGAAAGTTCAAGCGGGTACACCAGCGACAAACACAGGAAGACCAAATGTAAACAAAATGGATTCAGGTCTTGTCACAGTTTTGATTGGAGAAATGAAAACACAGTGATTGGGTACACGCAATAACTAAGTGAGATGACACCACACAACCGATATCCTGATTTTAGATATATAAAAATTAGTGAATTTTGAAAAAGTCTTCAGTTGTCAGTTGGGAGCAATTAAGGTTAGACATCGGTCGGGGCGGGGTGTCTCTTTATGTCTCTTTTCATAGAACCTTACAGATTTTTTCTCTCGTGCTACTGTATGCAGCCTGGACATCGAGCATTATATCTGGATAATAAAGCGACAATTTTCTATTAAACTATTAGACATAATACGGTTACGCTAATACGTTCCAATAAATGATTGTTAATTGTTGACAGAGTGTTCTTCTTTTCTTTGAGCTGCCAACACCGAGGCAACTTTGTTTCAATGAATCCATGGAAGATGTTCCGGATGAATTGTCATTCCCTATCGGTGGCTCTTTTAAGCCCAACGTGGGCACAGAGAGGATAGATAAGCAAACCACATGGAAACGCATCTGGCGCCGTTACCGGGATAAGACCAAAGTAAATGTACCGAGACAACTATAGTACCTCATTTGGTGCCGTTATCAGGATAAAACCAATCATTACTATTACATTTGGTACCACAAATATTGTACACAACGGTATTACATTTGGCGCTGGTATCGGAGTTGGTAGTCGTGACCGCGACAGAGTTACAGTGGTGCCGTACCAAGAAATTTTTACATTTAGTACCACACCCAAGCATAGTGTTACATTTCGTGCCGGACCAAGTAATGTGTTATAGCTGGCAGATTTAAGTTTTGTTTTTTTCTGTACTTTTTTTCACAAGCTTCATTTACTGCCCACTGCTAATTGTAATTGTTCATCTACCTAATTTCTGATTTAATTCATTTGACCTTGGAGGTACTCTTGTAACTCTTTTATGTATGTTTTAGTTCTGTCTTGGTCTTTAGGTTTTTTACAGATTTTTGTTTATTGGGTTTCTTTTAATAAGTAAAGCTGCTTTTTTAAAAAATTAATTTTTCCCTCACTGTTTTTCGTCTCTTATATAACTCTACATGTGGCTCTTTATTTGGTTAGTATGCATTCATTTGCTGCTGTTGGTATATGGGCGCTAACAAAGTTTTCATGTTCATCATTTGGAGTATGTTTTTCAGATGTTTCCTGAAGAGTATCAATCTTGTTTGTTATAGAATAAACAAGATTGATACTCTTCAGGAGACATCTGACATCAAGAGACATCTGACTTCAGGAGACATCAGTGATCGCCTATATCAGTATTGGAAAGTGAGGGTCATTAATATCGAAAAGATTCATCTGTTTGCTTGTTTCTTTCTTATTTCTGCATAGATGTAAGCAAATCTTTGCATATATATATATATATATATATATATATATATATATATATATATATATATACACCAGCCCATTGTCCTAGTCAATAGAATGCTCGCTAATGGCCCGGGAGACCAGGTTCAATTCCAGGTCGAGTCATACCAAGGGCTCAAAAATTGATACTTGATACCTCTTTGCTTAACACTCAGCATAATAAGGTACGTATCAAGGGTAAAGTGAAGCAATCCAGGGAAAGGAGTAGCGCTCTCCCGTACACCTCGGTGTAGTAGCTATTGAAAAGAGAGATTTCGGATCGCCTTCGACTACGACCGCCAACTACATATATATATATATATATATATATATATATATATATGTGTGTGTGTGTGTGTGTGTGTGTGTGTGAGGATCTACACTATTCTTTATATCTTCATCATCTTAATTCATCATACACATATATATCTTTTTAATGAAAAGATACTGATAAGTGTTGTACATATTTTTATGTAAGTTTTCTTGTATATACGGATGCAACTTATTTACAATTTACAATTACTGTTAAATAACAAAACTGATTCCTTTTTCATAGCCTTTTTTTAAAAAGAAGAAAAATTATAGTAGAAGACATGGCATCGACATCTCATCTAGGTCACGTGTCCCTCGAGACACGACGAGATTTGGCGCCCGAGACAAAAGTGTAAAAAATATTCCAAACTATGAGAACTAAATGAATAAATGATAAAAATATAACGCCAGTGACAAGAAAGAAATTCTTCAATTTCAATGTGAATTGAAAGAAATGAAAGACTGCTGAAAAGTCGTAAAGAATTGAGGATAAAAAGTGATTTCGATCAGAAGGATTTTTTTTTTTACTTCATTCAATTCGAATTTGAAAAGACAGTGTTACCATCTTGTTTCTATTTTGTAAGTTTTGTTGATTTTATTTATTGTTAACTAACATATTTTTTTTTTTTTTAGTTCTGAAAAAAGTTGTTTCTGTATGGCGGTGTTTACGTGTCTTTCAAGGTTTTATGAGTTGCACACAATACAATGATATACTAGGCATTTGGCAGGCTGAAATAGAATAAGTTTCTGTAGGTTAGGCGAGAAAAGTAAATTAATACGTTGTGGAATTTGCAGGCACACATTTCTTTTTCTTTTTTGTTTCTTTTTACTGCTTCTTTCTTATTTTCTCTTATTTTTCTTATACCCCCATACTTCATTCTTGTTTCCCTCTTCTTTTTTTCTTTTGCTTATCTATCTCAGTCACGTGGTTGAAGAATACGCCGATTGCATCTCGGTAGAGGAGAAAGACCACCTCTCTTCAACGAGTGTACTGGAAAATGACACTAAACAGCATCTGATGGTGAGGCTCCAGTTCTGGAGCTTTAAGGAATGGAGAGTACTCTTTTATTGCCATTACTCCCAGGTCCACTCTGACCCGGAGTGGCAATACATGTTAGAAATATTTAATCATTTACTATCCTTGAAACTATTTAACTGAGTGCAAACAAATGAGCTTTGATTCATTTAAAAATATTACCAACAAAATATTCCTTTGCTTGTTTGTTTGAGATTTATGGCATATCAACCTTTATAGGTTATTTAATGCCAAATTCATTTTTATACAGATGGACAGTTCTATTTCAAACAAAGCAGTTCATCTTGAGTACACAGTTTAATTGTTAAAAACATTTCTATTTCAAGATATTCAGTTTAGTCAAACAGTTCTAACTCAAATAATTCACTTTAGTATAAGTATAGTTCTTGTTTACACACAGTTAAATGTCAAAACAGTTCTATTTCAAACAATTCAGTTTAGCGTAAGTAGAGTTTCACTGTCAAAAACAGTTCTATTTCAAACAATTGAGTTTAGAAAACAAAATAGTTTCATTTCAAACAATTGAGTTTAGCATAAATACTTAGTTTAAATGTCAAAACAGTTCTATTTTAAGCAATTCAGTTTATCATAAGTAGCCAATTAAGTTTTGCTTGACTCATAGATAGGACCCTATCAGGTGCTACTATCCCGGGCCGGAGTGGACCTGGGAGCGAGGGCAATGAAGGGGTACTCGGTATTCCCCAAAGCTCCAGCATTACTGAAACCTCATCATCAGATTGTTTAGCGTCATATCCAAGACACTTGTTGAGGTGGGGGTCTTATCTCTTTACAGAGATGAAGTCGGTGTATTCTACAGTCCCAGACAACTGGGCAAACAAACTATTTGTTTACAAATAATATATATCTAATAAATGTATAAACAGAATCCCTTCTTCTTCTTCTTCTTCTTCTTCTTCTTCTTCTTCTTCTTCTTCTTCTTCTTCTTCTTCTTCTTCTTCTTCTTCTCATCTCAATCCTTTTCTCATAATTCTTTGCTCTTTTTCACTTACAACTTTTTTTCCTCCTTTTTTCTTCCTTTTTGTCCTTTTATTCATTCTCTTTCCTCTCTCTTTTCTCACTTTCTTTTTTCTTCTTCCTTTTGCTCGGCTTTCCTTTTCTCCTTTTTTATTTTTTATTCGTTCTAATCCTTTATTTATTGTTTCATTTTCTTTTTAATATCCTAATTCTCTTTCTCCTTTCTTTTCTCCACTTTTCTTTCTACCCCTTCTCTTTCTTCTTTCTTTCTTCTCCACTTTTTCTCTTTCTTACTTTTCTTATATATTTTTTCCTACATATTTTTCAATGTTTTGTAGTAGTTGTTATTGTTGGGGTTGTTCTTGTCCTCTTC
>OY757918.1:66011212-66071212 GCA_963585895.1 Sepioteuthis lessoniana | reverse complement strand
TAAAAACAATGAATAAATAAAAATTTAATTTTCTTTTTGACTAAATATATGTAAAGGTAAAGTTGGTGACCTTAGTCGAGGGTGACCCAAGGGCTCCCTTTTCAATAGCTACTAAACCGAGGTGTAGGTGAGGGCGCTTCTCCTTTACCTGGATTGCTCCACTTTACCCTTGATCCATACCTTATATTGCTGAGTGTTAAGCAAGGAGTTATCAAGTACCATTTTTAAAGTCTTTGGTATGACTCGACCTGGGATTGAACCCCAGTCTCTCGGACCATTGGCGAACACTCTACTCATTAGACCAATGGTCCGAACGTGAAACATTATACAATCAAAACGGATATTATTACGCGTTATTCATTACCAAACTCAACAGCAGGACTTTTAAAATGTCTTACTTGATTCCCCCTTGTAACCAAGTTTAATTTTCATTCACCCTGAAATAAATCAATTGAATATTGCCGGCATTTTTTTCTTTGTCATTGGATGCCATGATAAGAGGGATTGATTTTCTAAATGTTTTGATTTCAAAATTCAAATTCCAACAAAATAAAGAAAAGTTATAGTAAATGGTATATTAAATCATAAAACAGCATTCACATCAACAAATACCTGACAATACTGAAACTGGTTTAACAAGTGAGGATCTGGATCTCTTCGGTCAGTGTAACTTTTTATCAATAATTATTTCATTTTAATTTTAGTCATTAAAAATCTTTTAACACGGGTAAGAATTAAAATTTCAGGCATTGCGTTTTAATTTAACTCCTCATTATTTTTTTTTCTTTTTAAAATCTTTATTTCCATTTCTATTATTGAAGTTTTCTAATAACCCATTATAAAAAGGGATATTTTAGAATTCAATATTCCTATACAATCCTTTTTTTTGTTTAGATATAATTGTTTTTAAATATTTTCTTTCGTGAAAATACAATTATAAGCATCGTTACCAACGCCAAAAAAAATCTTTTTGGTCTGAGCCAGATCGTTCGTTTATTCGTAAATTTCGGACGGGTTATATGTGAACGATATATCACTTGTCGCCATCACAACTAATCGGGCTTTCTAAGTTTACGATATCTAGCAACTAGTCTACAGGATCTAGGGGTGTTTGTTCTCCCGTTTTAAAGGGATTCATAACACAAACTAATAAATTCAACCCCTCTTAACTCCTGTGCTTTTTTTTTTCTAAATGCCAAAGTTTTCTTCACTCCATGGGGTCTATATGGACCATTTTGAGAAGTCCGGTTCTATAGCATTGAGATTGTAACCAAAAATGAAATTGTTAGACTTATACAACAACAAAAAAGAATATATATATATATGTCTGTATTTATTTTTGAAATGCTGAATGTTCATATTTTTTATTTAGATAGTTTGAAATCAATTATAAATAATACCTAATAATAGCAGTTTTGTTTGCTTCGTATTTCACTTGAAAAAATCCTGGTGTCTTTGATTAATAAGAAAATTGTTTCTAAAAAGTTGATAATTTTCTTATTATTCATGGTTTTAACTACCAAATAATATTTGTTTTGATTGTACAATATTCTACTAGAAATAATAAAGCCTGGTATCTTTGATTTAGAAAAAAATGAAATGTTTAAAAAAATTAGTAAATTTTTTCTTAGTTGTCAAAATTTCTGAAACGAAGCTTGATGATTTTTATCATTAAGGGTTTTCAGACTATTGTCTTCATCTTTATTGTTATTTCCACAACATTTTGGCCGATATGTCCTCCGGCCTTCTTCAGGTGCTTGTCGAACTCGGGAACCTACACGGAACTTCGAACTACGTCCTTTATTGAATCCACGGAAGTCGCCTGTTCTGAGTTCATTAGCCATAACTGGGTACAAGTGTTAAGTATTGCTGTATTGTTACTCGCCTGCAGTCAGGATCGAACCTGTAACCTCCAGATGATTGTCTCTTAAGAAGCTTAGGGAACCAACGTCTGTAACCGTTACGTTATGTGTCTTACTGAAGAATAAAGATGAAGACAATAGTCCGAAAACCCTTAATGAAAATTTTTTCTTATTTATAGGTAAAACTGTGCCTAGAATATCGGTTTAAATTGTATAATATTCCCTTAGAAAAAATAAAAAGCCGGTACCTTTGATTAAGAAGAAAATGAACTGTTTCTAAAAATTAGTAGTTTTCTTCTGATTTATTGATGATAATGTACTTATTTCATAAGCATTTAACCGTGTCCCTTGCTGGGTTTTTCTGTCTCCAGCATGAAGCCACTATCTTCTAATATCTCTGCAGCCGACTGCCATTAGCTGCTTCTTCATTTATTGCATAATGGATTTTCACGACCTCAGTGTCTTTTCGATTAATGCAATGAAGAAGAAAAACGTCCGGTTGCTGAGAAGTTAAGTATTTTGATTTCTGATCAGCAACGGGTGTCTTCACTACAACACATCGATTCTAACTTGAGAAATTAACTATAGTTTCCCACGAATCCCTCCTCCCACCAAAAAAAGCCCCGAAGAAGTCCGCTGGAATATCCGAAACAAAACAACGAATGTAAAATAATATTTTGATTCAAAATTATGGGTTAACTAAGTTATCTTTTTATGCTCCTTCAGCAACGCTTAGAATACGCTGATTGTATCCTCTGCATAAGGGTAAGACATCCTAAAAGGAACATCTCGGAAATGACATTAAACTGCATCTGCTGGTTAGTCTCTCATCATCATAATCTCTAATCATGGAAATGTGAAGAGAGTTGAGTATATATTTATCCAACCCCTCCGCTAAGAGTAGGATGTGACCCAAGGTCAATTTTTAAGCGCTGTACAACTGGTTTGAATTCACAGTTTTCCTTCTCCTAGATTGATCGCTCTACCAAGGTTAAAGAACCATTTCTGTCCTATTATTTATCTAGAGTTGGAGGGAGAATAGTTGGATTCATACCTTTCCCAAGGGTATTAACACTATGTGTAAATACAAATTGCCTAATCAAGGATTTGAACCCGGGTCTTTGTATCCATTTATAACGAGGATAACTATTACGCATGAAGAGCCTCCATTGTGGAGAGTGGAGCAGTCCTTAACTGTCGTTGCTTTTAAGTTCACTCGAACTCGAAATGGTTGTATCAGTTTGGGTACCATCTAAGGGGTCAATATTTCTGTTTAAACATTGTTTATATTCGACCGTGTAAAAAAAAAACCTCTTAAGAAATAACTTCTCTCAAAATGTAAATATGAACGCGATTCCGTGAACAGTTGACATGCCGTTAAAATCAATTAATAAATCACTCAATCATAAAACATCCTTTAGGCTTTTTGAATCTTTATGTTTGAACATCCAAATTAAATTTATTGAATACCTATTGTTCTTATTTGGAGTAAGAATCGGTAGTCACATGACTAATGTCGCTTGTTCACAAGCAGAACTCAACTTGTTGGTAATAACAGTCGAATTTACACTATAAAAGAAAGAAATTGGCAAAAATGACTGATAATCATTACCCTATTTTATTTAATTCTTCTGATCATCTCAGGTAGAGTAGATTTTCGTTACCTTCATTTATTAGTTGACTTTCCAGTCGTCATTTCTGAAGGAAGAAATAAAAATTTGTTTTCCATCTAGATTTTCTCTGTTTGCCTGTGTCGAGGCTGGAACTGAGTTTTCTCTCTGTTGTGTCCCCCTCTCTTTGATTGTCTCTTTTTCATATCATGTGACATTCATTAACAATCATATAGTCATCTCGGTTTTTCCTGTCATGTGACATTGCTCCTATTAGTTGATTTTTCCACGATGAGAACCCAAAGGATTACACACACAAGTGAATCAAAAATAGTCACTTGAAACCATAATTATTTACTGGGAGTTACTATCGTTAGTTACTTGAAGACATACGTATAACTACTTGTAAATTATCAGTGTTGGATTGGAATACTTAAAGCTATGTGAATGTTTGCAAACCAATGAGGATTATTAAATAGAAACATTTAATTTAAGATACAATTGTGCATAAATTAGTATCATTAGGTTATTCGTTTTGGTTTGGTTTTATGGCACATCAACCATTGTAGGTTATTAAAGTCAAATCCATTTTTATACATAAAAACAGTTCTATTTCAAACAATCCAGTTTAGCAGAAATATGCAATTCAAATGTCAAAACACTTCCATTTCAAACAATTCAGTTTAGCATGAGTACACAGTTTCAATGTCAAAAACAGTTCTATTTCGAACTATTCAGTTTAGCACATGTACACAGTTTCAATGTCAAAAATAGTTCTATTTCAAACAATTCAGTTTAGCACTAGTATACTAGTTCAATGTCAAAAATAGTTCTATTTCAAGCAATTCAGTTTAGTATAAGCATAGTTTTTTTTACACGCAGTTAAATGTCAAAACACTTCTATTTCAAACAATTCAGTTTAGCATACAATAACTGTTCTATTTTGAACAATTCAGTTTAGCATAAGTACACAGTTTCAATGTCAAAAACCGTTCTATTTAAAACTATTCAGTTTAGCATTAGTATACAGTTTAGTTTTATTTGACCCATAGATAGGACCCTATCAGGTTCTACCACTCCGGGCCAGAGTGAACCTGGGAGCGATAGCAATGAAAGGGTACTCTGCATTCCCCAAATCTCCAGCGTTACTGAAAATTCACCATCTGATTATTTAGTGTCATATACAGGAAACTCAATGGGGGAGTCTTACCCCTCTGCAGAGAATCTGTCAGTGTATTCTACTGTCCCAGCCGACTGTGCAATGGGTTGTTCAGAAAATACTTTCCAATTTTAGAATAAACTTTTATTTTTGAATAAATGAAATTAAACCTTGTTTTGCTCAGTCAAAATATGATCCCTGAACATCTATGCATTTTTGTCATCGATAAAAAAGTTAATTTATGTCTGTGTGATAAAAATCTAGACTCGTAGGCCAGTTGTAGAGTTTCAGCTCTGCGGTCACTGGTTCGATCTTCAGTGGTGGAGATCGCGGTATACACTGCTGATGAGACCTAATAAGGTCGAAACAGCTGTCCAGTGTTTCCGTACGTCGTGCGTAAATGTTCGCCGGATTTTCAGGTAATTCAATGCATAATATATTTCCTTTACTTAAAAATGTTAAAAAATCTAAAGGTTTTGATGCTGATAAATCTTTAAATGCAGTTTCTAGTTCTCCTTTAGAAGGGACTATTTTGGGCGAGAAAAAGTGTCCCGATGCTTGTAAAAGTGGTTGTCGATGGGTGAGAGATTAGAAGAAGATGAGGGTGGGACAAAGTCTCATATATCCCCAGTCAGTGAGATTCTGCAGTGCCATCTTGACATGAATCAAAATTATGACCAGGTTTGAAAAGTAACCGTATTACTTTTTTTTCTCATGTTCTTCATTAGAGGCAAATGATTTAAGGTTCAAAATCAAATTCTGAATGAAGTGATAGAAAATTAACAAAGAGGACATAAATAATTAGGAATGTAGATCTTTTATACAACTACAATTAAAATAATATGTTAGAACAGAATTGTAATAGTTTATACAGAAATCGGACTGTATTAACTGAATAAACTAATTGATAATGGAGGTGCCCGTGGTGTAATGGTTATCGTCGCAGGAATTGGACACGGCCACACGAGTTCAAATCCTGGACTGATTGCATTTCACATAGCACTAATGCCCTTGGGAAAGGTATGAATCCAATTATTCTCCCTCCAGCTATGGGCAAATAGTAGGGCAAACTAGGTTCTTCAGCCTTGGTGAGGCAACTAGTTTAGGAAAAGGAAAACTCTGAATTCAAACCTGTTAAACTCCGCTTAAAAAAATTGACCTGTGTCATATCCTGCCCGAGCGGAGGGGTTGGGTAAATATGATAAACTAATTGATAGGAATACTTGAAACCATACGAATGTGTGCAAACAAATGATAACAACCAAATAAAAACTACATTTAAAAGAAACTACAATGAAATATTGAAAATATTGTTATTACAACTAAATATTTGGGGGTGTCCTTGTGGTGTAATGGTTAAAGCGAAATCGCGCTATTACATTCACTTTCAGGCAAATATCCTTGGGAAAGGTATGAACCCCCTTATCCTTATGGGTTAAATAGTACTACTATTGTTCTTCTCGAAAGATGGCTTTGGCATTAAATAACCTAAAAGGGTTGATATGCCATTAAACAAAGAAACCAAACCAAACTAAATATTTATAACAGAAACTAAATCAAACTAAATATTTATAATTTTAGAATATGACGACTGCATATCTGCAGAGGGATAAGACCCTCAACGTCAGTCCTCGAAATGACCCTAAACTGCATCTTATGGTGAGGGTACAGTTCTGGAGCTTTCGAGTACCCCTCTATTTCCATTATTCTCACATACTCTTTGACTCGGGGTGGTAGTACCTGTTAGGGTACCATCTGCGATTCAAATAGGAGGATTTAATCATTTACTATACTTAAAACCATTTAAATGTGTACAAACAAATGAAAGATGTTAAATTGAATTATTTGTATTTGGTAGCAATACTTTGAACAATTTAATTGTGTGCAAACGAATGAATAATGTTGAATAGAATATTATGTATTAAATTGCAAAATTTGAAAACAAATGAACGTTTAAACATAATGTTACCGACAAACTATTTGCTTACAAGTCATATATACTTGATATATAAATATATATTAAATGACCTTGGCATTAGATGACCTACAAGTGTTGATATGCCATAAGGCTTGTTTAAACATAATGTTTCCGACAAACTATTCGTTTGCAAATCATATATATTTAATATACATATGTATAAACTGGATTTGGCATTAAATAACCAACAAGGGTTGAGATGCCATAAAACACAACCAACCAACGTAAACATTTACAAATAAAATTTTGACCCATGAAAGGTTATACACAACAACCAAACAAAATTGTTTGTTGGTTAGTTGTCGGTGTTTTTTTCACATTTTGGTTGATAATTCTTCGAACTTTTTAAAGTACTCATTAAATATGTTGTTTAGGAATTGCTTCGTCCTTATTTCTATTTCAATTTCATCCTTCAATTTAGCGTTAACGCTCCATGTTGTTTGTAAATCGTCAACTGAATATGGGATTTTTAAACTGCAAAGAAATTCTGCTCTAGAAGAATTAATTTTACCACTTATGGTCTACCATTTAAAAATCATGAGCGATTAGACTTTGGACACGGAGAACTGATAAACTTTAAAAAGATTCATATCAACAAGCATCTAAACGATAGATTCCAATTTCGCCTGTCGCTTCAGTGATGTTAAAACAATAATTAATCCCGTGATTGATTGCATTCGAACAATGAACAAAAGAAGTATGACGTAGAATATGATACGCTTGTCATAAAAAGAAAAATTCGGAAGAAACAACCGGAAACACTTTAGATACGAACCCAGAACCCCAGAAGCCTAAGATCCCTATAGTTTAGAGAAAAGTGACAGCATTATAAAACTCGTTTTTACTCGGTGACTTCAAGTGACCAAATATTGAAACTTTATATATATATATATATACACCGATGACATAGCTTTACTAGCAAATACACCCAACCAAGCTGAAAAACTACTGTATAGTTTGGAACGAGCCGCTGCAGGCATTGACCTCCATGTCAATGCACACAAAACCTAATATATGTGCTTTAATCAAGCAGGCGACATTTCCACACTAGATGGAACCTCTCTGAAACTGGTTGACAAATTCCCCTATCTAGGAAGCAGTGTCTCATCAACTGAAAAAGACATCGACACACGGCTAACCAAGGCATGGACAGCTATCGATAAGCAATCGGTCATATGGAAATCAGACCTGACCGATAAAATGAAACGCACTTTCTTCCAAGCAGCGGTCGTGTCGATACTGCTGTATGGATGCACCACCTAGACGCTAACAAAACGGCTCGAAAAGAAGCTAGACGGCAACTACACAAGGATGTTGCGAGCAATATTAAACAAGTCCTGGTAGAAACACCCCACAAAGCACCAACTATACGGCCACCTGTCTCCCATCACGAAAATTATCCAAGTTAGACGAACCAGGCACGCAGGACACTGCTGGAGGAGCAGAGACGAGCTCATAAGCGATGTACTCCTATGGACCCCCACTTATGGCCGATCAAAAGCAGGACGACCAGCTCGAACATACATACAGCAGCTATGTGAAGATACGGGATGTAGTCCAGAAGACCTGCCGGAGGCGATGAACGATAGGAAAAAGTGGCGAGAGAGGGTCAGGGATATCCCTGCGGGCGGCACGACATAATGATGATGATGATATATATATATATAGGGTGTCTCAAAATTGATGCAATCCATTAATATGATAATGATTTATTACTGAGACAAGCACAATGGCTGTCATTTGGAATTCGTGCTGTAGAAATGCATCTTTTGAGCCAGAAACGTCAAATCAATGTTTTTTAATTGTTATTGTATCAGCTTCCAGGACATAAAATCTTTTTCAAGTTTTTCTCAATCATAAATCATTATCATATTTATGGGTTGCATCTGTTTTGAGACAGTTTTGAACGATTTTTCTCTCCAAATAAGTAGTGAGGCAAAATATTTTCCCTCTATTATTCAAGGTTTCGTGATCGAGGATTAATAGTTGTTATACTATACTATTTTCAAATCTGAAACAAAAAAGAACCGCAAAGGTTGATATGCCATAAACCCCAAACCACCAACCAAAAAAGAACATATTATCGTTAGTAGAGTTATTAGCAGTAACTGGATCCCATGTATATGGAGACGTCCTGTATATATATATATATATATATAGAGAGAGAGAGAGCAGTAGACATACCCCCTACATTTTAAACTGTTTCCTCTGTGATGCAAGTGGCAATGGTAGCTCCATCTTGCGAATATCTAATCATTTTTTCCAGATACGATTGGACTGGGGCACATTATACATTTGCTGTTGAACTGTTTTAAATTCTAATGAATCTGTAATTGCTACACTGCGAGTTTTTTGCGCTGTCCCAGATAAATTTTCTGCTCAAAGCAAAATCGATTTTCTATCCCGAACAGCATCATTCCGACATAAACATGAAATGAACACGAAAAGCTCTGTGTAGCAATTACAGATTCGCCAGTCACCCCCCCCCCGCCTAAAAAAAACCCCGCCTTATCCACTGCGCCGAGTCCGGAAAGGGCACCAGCTTACAGGTGATAAGTCGTTTCGTTAAAAGTGCTTTTGAGTGAAAATATCTGGAGGTTGCAGGTTCAGTTTCAACTACTGGTAAAAATAACAAGAATACTTACTCACACTTGTACCCGATCATGGTTAACCGAATTGAAACAGTCTATACTGGGGATTAAATAAAGGGTTCAGTTCGAGGTCCTATGTAGGCTCCAAAGTTCGACATTAATCAGCTGAAGAAGGCTGAAGGACACATCGACCAAGATGCTGTGTGTATAGCAATGAAGATGAGCTCAATAGTCCAAATATTTTAAGAGACATAAATTATCAAGCTTCATGTCAGAAAATCAGGCAAATAGTTACTGATCGTATCTGAAGAAAAAATGGTCATAGATTAGATAGATAGAGCTACCTTTGCCACTTGCCTAGCACACAGGTGACTATTTAAAATTTGGGTGGTATTTCTGTCGTACTCTGTTTATACCCGAGTCAGCGTATTTTAGTGAAAGAAATTAGCATTTTTATCTATAAGGCTGTGTCATTGTTTTTACACTGGAGATAATTTGATCACCTGTTGGTGAGTCCAATGACCAGCTTGCAAGTATTTAAAACACCATTTACTTGGACCAGGTCACCTGCAGATGGAGGTTCTATCCCTTTTTTACCATCTCTACCACTAGGACCCAGTCAGAGATACTACTGCGACCCCTGTGTTACAGATTACGTTTTGTTGACGTACCCTCATTATGTTACAGTTACCTTGGCATTTAAAAATTAAATGCCATTTCTGTTTTTCGTACTATCGGTTTTGTGTGGTTCGAGGACTGAAAGAAAGTCCCTCTTAATGTAGCGAAAAAAGAAAGTCCCTCTTAATGTAGCAAAAAAAGAAAGTCCCTCTTAATGTAGCGGAAAAAGAAATTCCCTCTTAATGTAGCGAAAAAAGAAAGTCCCTCTTAATGTAGCGAAAAAAGAAAGTCCCTCTTAATGTAGCGAAAAAAGAAAGTCCCTCTTAATGTAGCGGAAAAAGAAATTCCCTCTTAATGTAGCGAAAAAAGAAAGTCCCTCTTAATGTAGCGAAAAAAGAAAGTCCCTCTTAATGTAGCGAAAAAAGAAAGTCCCTGTTAATGTAGCGGAAAAAGAAATTCCCTCTTAATGTAGCGGAAAAAGAAAGTCCCTCTTAATGTAGCGAAAAAAGAAAGTCCCTCTTAATGTAGCAAAAAAAGAAAGTCCCTGTTAATGTAGCGGAAAAAGAAATTCCCTCTTAATGTAGCGAAAAAAGAAATTCCCTCTTAATGTAGCGAAAAAAGAAATTCCCTCTTAATGTAGCGAAAAAAGAAAGTCCCTGTTAATGTAGCGGAAAAAGAAATTCCCTCTTAATGTAGCGAAAAAAGAAATTCCCTCTTAATGTAGCGGAAAAAGAAATTCCCTCTTAATGTAGCGAAAAAAGAAAGTCCCTCTTAATGTAGCGAAAAAAGAAAGTCCCTCTTAATGTAGCAAAAAAAGAAAGTCCCTGTTAATGTAGCGGAAAAAGAAAGTCCCTCTTAATGTAGCGAAAAAAGAAATTCCTTCTTAATGTAGCGAAAAAAGAAAGTCCCTCTTAATGTAGCAAAAAAAGAAAGTCCCTCTTAATGTAGCGGAAAAAGAAATTCCCTCTTAATGTAGCGGAAAAAGAAAGTCCCTCTTAATGTAGCGAAAAAAGAAAGTCCCTGTTAATGTAGCGGAAAAAGAAAGTCCCTCTTAATGTAGCAAAAAAAGAAAGTCCCTCTTAATGTAGCGGAAAAAGAAATTCCCTCTTAATCTAGCGAAAAAAGAAAGTCCCTCTTAATGTAGCGAAAAAAGAAAGTCCCTCTTAATGTAGCAAAAAAAGAAAGTCCCTGTTAATGTAGCGGAAAAAGAAAGTCCCTCTTAATGTAGCGAAAAAAGAAAGTCCCTCTTAATGTAGAAGAAAAAGAAATTCCCTCTTAATGTAGCGAAAAAAGAAAGTCCCTGTTAATGTAGCGGAAAAAGAAAGTCCCTCTTAATGTAGCGGAAAAAGAAAGTCCCTCTTAATGTAGCGAAAAAAGAAAGTCCCTGTTAATGTAGCGGAAAAAGAAAGTCCCTCTTAATGTAGCGAAAAAAGAAAGTCCCTCTTAATGTAGCGGAAAAAGAAATTCCCTCTTAATGTAGCGGAAAAAGAAAGTCCCTCTTAATGTAGCGAAAAAAGAAAGTCCCTCTTAATGTAGCGAAAAAAGAAAGTCCCTCTTAATGTAGCAAAAAAAGAAAGTCCCTCTTAATGTAGCGGAAAAAGAAATTCCCTCTTAATGTAGCGGAAAAAGAAATTCCCTCTTAATGTAGCGAAAAAAGAAAGTCCCTCTTAATGTAGCGAAAAAAGAAATTCCCTCTTAATGTAGCGAAAAAAGAAATTCCCTCTTAATGTAGCGAAAAAAGAAATTCCCTCTTAATGTAGCGAAAAAAGAAAGTCCCTCTTAATGTAGCAAAAAAAGAAAGTCCCTCTTAATGTAGCGAAAAAAGAAAGTCCCTCTTAATGTAGCAAAAAAAGAAATTCCCTCTTAATGTAGCGAAAAAAGAAATTCCCTCTTAATGTAGCGAAAAAAGAAATTCCCTCTTAATGTAGCGAAAAAAGAAAGTCCCTCTTAATGTAGCAAAAAAAGAAATTCCCTCTTAATGTAGCGAAAAAAGAAAGTCCCTCTTAATGTAGCGAAAAAAGAAAGTCCCTCTTAATGTAGCAAAAAAAGAAAGTCCCTCTTAATGTAGCGAAAAAAGAAAGTCCCTGTTAATGTAGCGGAAAAAGAAAGTCCCTCTTAATGTAGCGAAAAAAGAAAGTCCCTCTTAATGTAGCAAAAAAAGAAAGTCCCTCTTAATGTAGCGAAAAAAGAAAGTCCCTCTTAATGTAGCGGAAAAAGAAATTCCCTCTTAATGTAGCGAAAAAAGAAAGTCCCTCTTAATGTAGCGAAAAAAGAAATTCCCTCTTAATGTAGCGAAAAAAGAAATTCCCTCTTAATGTAGCGAAAAAAGAAATTCCCTCTTAATGTAGCGAAAAAAGAAAGTCCCTCTTAATGTAGCAAAAAAAGAAAGTCCCTCTTAATGTAGCGAAAAAAGAAAGTCCCTCTTAATGTAGCAAAAAAAGAAAGTCCCTCTTAATGTAGCGAAAAAAGAAATTCCCTCTTAATGTAGCGAAAAAAGAAATTCCCTCTTAATGTAGCGAAAAAAGAAATTCCCTCTTAATGTAGCGAAAAAAGAAAGTCCCTCTTAATGTAGCAAAAAAAGAAAGTCCCTCTTAATGTAGCGAAAAAAAAAGTCCCTCTTAATGTAGCGGAAAAAGAAATTCCCTCTTAATGTAGCGGAAAAAGAAATTCCCTCTTAATGTAGCGAAAAAAGAAAGTCCCTCTTAATGTAGCGAAAAAAGAAAGTCCCTCTTAATGTAGCGGAAAAAGAAATTCCCTCTTAATGTAGCGGAAAAAGAAATTCCCTCTTAATGTAGCGAAAAAAGAAATTCCCTCTTAATGTAGCGAAAAAAGAAAGTCCCTCTTAATGTAGCAAAAAAAGAAAGTCCCTCTTAATGTAGCGAAAAAAGAAAGTCCCTCTTAATGTAGCGGAAAAAGAAAGTCCCTCTTAATGTAGCGAAAAAAGAAAGTCCCTCTTAATGTAGCGGAAAAAGAAATTCCCTCTTAATGTAGCGAAAAAAGAAATTCCCTCTTAATGTAGCGAAAAAAGAAAGTCCCTCTTAATGTAGCAAAAAAAGAAAGTCCCTCTTAATGTAGCGAAAAAAGAAAGTCCCTCTTAATGTAGCGGAAAAAGAAAGTCCCTCTTAATGTAGCGGAAAAAGAAATTCCCTCTTAATGTAGCGGAAAAAGAAATTCCCTCTTAATGTAGCGGAAAAAGAAATTCCCTCTTAATGTAGCGAAAAAAGAAAGTCCCTCTTAATGTAGCGAAAAAAGAAAGTCCCTCTTAATGTAGCAAAAAAAGAAAGTCCCTCTTAATGTAGCGGAAAAAGAAAGTCCCTCTTAATGTAGCGGAAAAAGAAAGTCCCTCTTAATGTAGCGAAATCCTATCCTTGGTTAAATTTATTTACTGAAAAGAATCCTATCAAATTAAGTATTTTTTTCAGTCGTAAATTTTAATATATTATGAACAATAATCTTTATTAATTAGATAAATAAAGAACAAAAAAGTTGGAACAAGAAAGTTGGAACAAGACTTGTTTTGTGCTATTAAATAAATAGCTATTTAATGAAATTTTAATTTGAAAACGAAAATGGCGTCACGTCTAAGCTTTGAATAAAATTCAACTTTTATTTTTGTTGATCAAAAAAAAAAAAAAAAATTAAAGTAATTTAAAAGTTAATAAAAAATCTAATTGAATTTTTTTCTTAATTTTAGGAAAGCAAAACTGATTGAAATTTTATGTCGGTTTATTTTCTCTGTAAAAAAAATCAATAAAATAATTTAAGAAAAATTTTTTTTAGATAGGTTTATTGTAAAGACAAAGCAATTTGACGGAATTTTTATCAAGATTCGCATCAATGTTATACGGGACTTTATTTCAAAAGGGACATTCTTTGATTTTGTTCGAACAGGCCAAAGCTGATAACCCTGTTGTCAAGGCTTAGAATATCCCGATTGCATCCTCTGCAGCAGAGAAAGAACCCTCATTGCTCTTAAGGGTATGACACTAAACTCCATCTTGTGGTGAGGGTCCAGTCTTGTTGCTGCATGGAATACCCCTTCCATTGTCATTACTCCCAGGTTCACTTTGATCCGAAGTAATAGTATCTTAGTGTTTTATCTGAGGATAGTATAGATTTGTTTGTAAATTATTAGTATAAAATAGTAATACTTGAAACCATATAACTGTGTGCTAACAAATATTTATTACCAAATAGAAATAGTTATTTTAAACCATTCAATTGTATATACATTATTCATATCAGATAGGAATGCTTGATATGGAATCGGTGATCAGAGTTCAAATCTTGGACGGAGCTGTTTGTATTTTACTTCACGCTAATGCCCTTGGGAAAGGCGTGAATCAATTTGTTCTTGCACCGGCTTTGGGTAAATATTAAGGCAGACTGGATTCTTTAGCCTTGTTTATGCAACTAGCCTGGGAGAAGGAAAACTCTGAATTCAAACCAATTATGATCTGCGTAAAAATTGATCTTATGTCATATCCTGTTCGTAGCGGAGGGGTCGGGTAAATACGTAATTGATATCATTGATATCACGTGCAAACAAATTAGACAAAAAATGTGAAATTAAAAGATGCTATTAAATATATAGTTGTGATTACAATCAAGCATTCATATGTTAATTTAATTTCAGCATTAAGTAACCCATAAGGAGTTGATATGCCATTAAAGAAATACACCAAAACAGAACCGATAGTGTGCTGTTTATCAATAGTTTGGGATAATTTTTACACTGAAAGTAAATTAGCAGAAGTTGTGATCAATTTGTTTTAATTATGAAAAATTTAGCTGCTGAAGTCTTCTCCATTTCCGGTATGGTAGGGATTTGATTTCTAACATCCCGGTTGACTTTTCTGGACACACTGTTTCGGCAATTCTTTGAAGCAGTTTTAATAGATTTATGTATTTAACGGCATATCACCTTCTTGTGGGTTATGTAATGCAGAAATTTTATTCACTTTGTAAACATTTGATTGTAATCATAACTATTCAGAGGTTTGGTTTGCCTTATTTGTTTAACGGCATATCAACACCTTATGGGTTATTTAATGCCGAAATTTGATTAATTTGTAAGTGTTTGATTGGAAATAGAACTATTTTCTATAGATAAATGCATGTTTTTATTTCATTTTTTGTCAAGGCTTATTTGTACGGAGTTACATGATATCAAGTATTTCGATCAGATACTACACATTTAAATGAATTATTACTATTTAATGATAATCATTTGTTTGCACACATTTATATGGCTTTAAGTAATCAAACTAACGGCAATAATATTCAAGCTTTATATGGTTTTAAGCCATTAATGATAATAATCCTCTGTAAATAAGTATAGCTTTAAGTAAATATTCTTAATATCTGCCCTGCCGGCTGAGGCTGTAAAATATGTTGACCGCACCTCTGAAAGACAACCCCAAACGGGTGTCCTAGATGTGACATTAAACTACATCTAATTCTATTCGTGGGAATTTGGGGTTCCAGAAGCGTAGGATCACTGTAGCTTAGAGACCAGTGTCGGTATTTGTGGCGTGCCGCACCAAACGGGCGAGCACGGCACAAGGTCTTTTTAAGGTGGGTCCGGCCGCAGGGCCATAACCCAGATACGCCCAACATTCTCAAAAATGCCTCTGGTCCAGTCGGCATTTCTCTAAAAAGGTTCTACCTCAGGCGCCAGGCAATAAACATAGCCCATCCGGGGAGGTTTAGAGCTTGGAGAGACGGCCTCCTGATGCTCGAGGCTGCGTGACGTGAATGCTGGGTCTTACCGGCTCCCACGTCAAGCAGCTTCGACCGAGTAACCGCCACCAGAGATAGGTCACTCCCGACCAGATCCGCACCGACGTGCCACACCCGGCCAAAGTGCGCTGTATCTGCTAGACAAGCCAATTACGTCTTAGAGACCAGAGTCTGTATGTAAAGATAGATTTATTCCATGACTTGCAATGACGAAATATTGAAGGTTCCTCATTGCCATAACTGAGGTCCGCTCAGGTCCGGATTGGTAGTACTTATTAGGGTCCCGTCAAAGAATTAAATTGAACTGTTCATTCATTTACTGAGGACTACTATGATTAGTCATTTGAATCCATACAGCAATGGATAAATTTAACATCAGTATACTTGACAAATAGAATTACTAATGTGAAATAGCAATACTTGAAACGATTTAACTGTGCGCTAACAACTGATTAATATAGAATCATTAGTGTTAGATAGGAATACTTGAAACCATTTAACTGTGTGCAAATAAATTTACTCCAAAATTTCGTTAAGTTGGCTGAGCGTTGTCGCGAGTGACCCAAAGGCTCCCTTTTCTATAGCTACTACACCGAGGTGAAGGGGAAGGCGCAACTCCTTTCCTTGAATTGTTCCACTTACCCCTGATCCGGACCTTACAATGCTGAATCTTCAGCAAGGAGACATCAAATATCATTTTTTGAGTCTTTGATATGACTCGACCTGAACCCCAGACTCCCGGACCAATGGCGAACACTCTACCCACTATGCCAATGGACCAGTCGCTTACAAATTGTATATACATAATTTGGCATTAAATAACACACAAAGGTTGATATGCCGTAAAAACCAACCAACCAACCAACCAACCTGTTTTAAATACAAATAATTTCCTCACTGTTATATTTGAACATATCTATTTCAACCATTGATGTGTTTCGAGAAGGTACGACCACTCAGGGTCAGAGTGGACCTGGGAGTAATTGGAAGAGATACTTCTCACTTCCTCATCACCTGATGCCCTTTAGTGTCATACCCAAGGAAGGGGTTCTTACTCCTATACAGAAGATGTCGTCCGTGCATTTTAAGTCCTGCTGATAGAGCTGTTACCAAACTTATTTCGAGAGAAACTCCGTCGCATAATAGCTAAAGTGCTGGACTGCAGCCTCAAAGTTAGCGAGTTCAAACTCCAGTCCTGCTGTTCCGTTTACTTTAGGTCTTTAGATTTTTTCCCTTGGGAAAAGCATGAACCCTTTTTCCCCTTCCTACTATAGGTTCAATAATATCACTGCTATTCTTCTTCAAGGATAGCTTTAGTATCAACGAAGGTTGATATGCCATTAAAGAAAGAAACCAAGAAACCAGATTTATTTCTTCGTGATAACTTTACACAATCTTTGAAAAATCGGGGAGCTTATACCGATGTTTTTCCAAATAAACTCTTTTAATAAGATGTTAGACAATCAGTGAACCTGTTGGTTTTCGGCTGTAACAGCTGTCCATGATGATACTGATGCTTATATTCCGTAAATCTTTATGTCAAAACCTTAGGATTAATTTTCAGTTGAAGAAAGTAGAAAAGAAAGTCACATAGAGCTAAATCTGGGTAGTATGGAGGGTGCTGCACTTGAACAATTCTGTGTTTTACCAAAAGTTACTGATCAGAATGTATCAAGAATGCTGATAAAATATCTATCGAGAATTTGCAGTAACTCGCTTAGACGTCGAGGCATCATCCCTTTATTTTATAAGTTGCTCTTCTGCGTACTTTTCTTACATTTAAAATTTTAAAATGATTAAAATCTAAAGATCCATTCGCGATACTATTTTTTTTTATTATACCACACACACACATATATATATGTCACACACACACACACACACACACACACACACACACACACACACACACATATATATATATATATATATATATATATCACACACATATGTATATAACACACACGCGCACACACATACACACATACATGTAATAAAAAGTTTAGTGACAGATCGATAAATATGTATTTACACAACTTCTCCCTCATGGGTGAGATCCTATTTACCAACCCCTCCGCTCGGGTAGGATATGACACAAGGTCAATTTTTTAAGCGGAGTTTAACAGGTTTGAATTCAGTTTTTTCCCTCTCCTAGACTAGTTGCCTCACCAAGGCTGAAGAACCTAATCTGCCCTACTATTTATCCATAGCTGGAGGGAGAATAATTGGATTCATACCTTTCCCAAAGGTATGAATCTATGTGAAATACAATCAGTCTCGTCCAGGATTTGAACTCGTGTCACCGTGTCCATTTCCTACGACGATAACCATCACACCACGGGCACCTCCAATGGGTGAGATGCGACAAAAGGCCAATTTTTCAGTTGATTACAACTGTTATTTAGATTTTTAATGAGATACTTGATAACCAGTGAACCTGTTAGTTTCCGGCTGTAACCGCTGTCCATGATGATATTGATGCTTTTATTTTCCAAATCTTTATATCAAACCTTTTCAGTTGAAGAAAGATAAAAGTCGTACGGAGCTTAATCTGGAAAGTGTAGAAGGAGCTGAACAAGCGCAAATGTCTTTCGCACAGATACGTTTTTCTTCTCTTGGACTAATTGTGTAAACAAGATAAAAAATCCCTAGTCTGCCTTAATATTTACTCAAATATATTTCGAGAACAGACGGATTCTTGCCTTTATCAAAGGGCGTCA
The DNA here is from genome assembly GCA_963585895.1 of Sepioteuthis lessoniana. Classification (NCBI taxonomy): domain Eukaryota; kingdom Metazoa; phylum Mollusca; class Cephalopoda; order Myopsida; family Loliginidae; genus Sepioteuthis; species Sepioteuthis lessoniana. Next base: position 66,052,932 of record OY757918.1, on the reverse strand, counting down.
ATGTGAAATGAAACGTAAACGGTCTCGTCCAAGATTTGAACTCGGGTCACCGATTCCATTTTGTGTGACACTAACCGTTATGCAAAGTACACCTCTCTATGTATGTATCTATGTATATATGCATGTTGGCAGATTGTCGTCTGATGTAGTTTAAGAGAATTAAAAGGAGTCTCACTAACTCGGCACTTGTAATGGTAATATTTATTTATTAACTTTTCACTTTTTTACTACTGAGCAACTTGAGATGACCCACAGAGTTCCGGGTTGAAAGAAAGACATTATGACTGCTGCTACGTTTTCTAAAGTCAGTCAGACTCGATGGAAACAGCTGAGGAGGCATCGATCGGCCACTGGGAAATCCACTTGATAATAATGGCTACGGCGAGGACATGGAAAAATCCAATCTGTATGTGTACGGAGGCAGGCGGTAACACAATGTGCTTTAATGAATATCTTGGTGAGAATCTGGACGGTCGGGATTAGCGAGACAGAAAAGAAGGCGAAAAAAGAAAGAGGAAAGTTAAGTGAGTCAGATTAGAGAGAGAGAGAGAGAGAGAGAGAGAGAGAGAGAGAGAGAGAGAGCTAATAGAATTAGAGTGAAAGAGAAGAAAGGGTGTCACGAGGGAGAAAGAACGGAGAGAGGAAACAAAAGAAGCGAAGAGTTTTATAGGCAGAACGTAAAAGGGGTGGGGATATATATATATATATATATATATATATATATATATATAGATAGATAGATAGAGAGAGAGAGAGGTGGGGGCGACCTCGAAAGAAAATGAAATGTTATAAGGCGAAAAAAACCATTGAAAGAAAAAGAAAACGTAAATAAATATGTATGTATATTGCTGCTGGGTTTGTATATATATATATATATATATATATATATATATATATATATACACGAGGATCATTCAATAAATATGTTGAATGTTTTGGAAAACGCAAAATGATTTTCTTTTTTAGAATTTTTTCGTATTGCATTGTTTGGAATTAGTTTAAAACAAAAATTATTTTAATCTTCCCAAAATATTTGTTTTCAGATTATTCAAAATGGCGGTAAATCAAACAGAGCTTTAGGCTTGAAGTGAGGTCTGCCATCAAATTTTGGGTGGCTGGGAAATGCAAACAATGTGAAATTTACAGAAGAATAAGTGATTCGTATGGAGAAGTATGTTTTAATCAAAATATATTTATAAATGGTCTAAAAGAAGGTTGAAATAGTATTCAAGATGAAGAAAGACCCACAAAGGCTTGCACATCTGAAATGTTGGATTCAATAAATGAGGTAATTTTGACGGACAGATAAGTTACAATAGAGGACATTTCTGAACATGTGAAAGTTTCTATAGGTGCAGCACACAAAACTGCATGATGACTTTACCTTTTCTTAAGCCTATTGTTGTTGGGTTTCACCAAGATAATGCAAGGTGTTATACTTCAGCAAGAACAGGCGAAACCATCAAATAGTTTGGTTGGGAACAACTGCCACATCCTCCTTACTGTGCTGATTTGACTCTCTTTAATTTTCCCTTGTTTGGCCCTCTTAAAGAATTTCTGCGTCGAACAGAATTTTCAAGCGATGATAAAAATAAAGAACACTGTGAGCAAATGCTTAAAAACTCAGTTCAAAGATTTCTATGCTGAAGGAATACAAAAGTTTGTTTTTCAATGAGAAAAATACGTTTTAAAGAATGGAGATTATACTGAAAAAAATTCCCGGGTAAAATAAGTAGTTATATTGCAAAATTCCCCTCATTCACTGAATGACTTATATATATATATATATATATATATATATATATATATATATATATATATATATATATAAGCATGTTCGATTAAATAATAAAGACACATCTTGTCTATATAATTCTATTAAGATCCTTTCAAGTTTCCTGATAAGTGTCTTGGTTTCAGTTTGGATTTGGTGGATGAATTTACCAAAATTGTCCCGAGCGCTTTCGGATATTTCATAGGCTATGATCAGGAGTTGCATACATGTATAAAGAGTGTTTTTTAAAGAGTTTTTAAAAGAGTTTTTTAAAGAGTTTTTTAAAGGTTTTTTTATAACATTACAAAATTATATAAACGCAGAATTGGATAAAACGGAGAATCTGATGAATTTAAAAAAATCCAAATTTCAGAAAACTCTAGATGAAAACACCACTATAACAGCACACGAAATTAAAATGCTGCGACTACAAATCCTTGAAGCCCTTCCTATATATATATATATATATATATATATATATATATATAAACAAACTAAATCAATTGAATTAATTTTGAAAATAGCGACAATATTTTAAAATGTCTTTATTTTTTTTTAATATTCCATATTTCTTGATTATATTTTATTTCCGTTGATAGCGTTCTGTTTTTTAAATTCATCAGCATTTGTAAAAATAGAAATAAATTTGACGGTAAGTAAATGTAAATATGAAAAAAGAAGATATATTTCTTTATTAGATATGATCAAATTATATTTAAAAAAAAATAGGAGAATGTGATGGATATCAAATGTTTCATTTGAAAAATAATTGCTAAGTGAAATAATGAAACGAAAAAATGAAAAAAAATAATCTTAGCATTCGTCAACGTTTATAGCGTTCCATTTTAAACTAGACTAACGTCACTCTTGTATTCGAAAAAAATTCAATAGGTTAAAATCTATGTTTGTAGATTTAAAATTTAAATTTTCTTTAGAAGTTTAAATTTCAGAACTATCTAAAATAATATCTATGTTAGTAGCAGAACATTTTTTATTTGATAAGATAAAGTTTTTTATTGAAATTTAAGATCAAAAATTTACTTTAGAAATGATAAGAAAATTTGAAATCATAACAAAATATCTAATGCAGATTAGTAATGAATACTAAACACACACACACACACACACACACACACACACACACACACACACACACACACACACACACACACAGAGAATACATGATTATATATATACACACATATATATGATACATGCTTTTATACATATAAAAACCATCAGCAGAAACCAGAGGTGTTCGCGAACAATAAACTACAATAAGATATTCACAGACACTAAAGGATTACATCCCTATCAAAACAATCTTCATTATAAAGGTAGCAACCGATGACTACCCAAACCTACCTAAAGAAGGCATAAAGTCTGAAAAACGTGTAGAGTTCCCGTATATGAAATGATAAAAACTTAATATCCAATTCAAAATAATTTGCAGACCTAATCATTTTAATATATTCACTTTCCCTCGTGGGACAAACATCTATCTATCTATCTATCTATCTATCTATCTATCTATCTATCTCATCATTAAATTCAAAATAAGTAAAAAGAACATATAATCGTTCGTTACTTTAATTTGCAACTTAATTTGAGAAAATTTTGGTGACTTCCATCACTAGGACTGATCGATCCGTGGAACGAGTGTTCACTATCTCTTTCTCAACTCTACAGACAAAACCCACTCTATAACATACGTAAGATAGAGTCTATCGAGTTTGTTTAACCTTAAAAATCAATAAAGATTATAAAAAGGCTCATTTATTTCTTAGTTCAACCAAGACATTCTCAGCAGCTCATCCAACCTATCTATCAATCAAAGTCTATTCATATCTATCTATCTATCTCTATCTTTTATGTCGCATAGTTTTGAAACTGAACACTACTAACAGCAGTAAAATGTTAAGTGTTTTCTCATTTTTTCGTTTCATTTCAAAATTAGTATTGTTTTAGAAAATACACACACACATATTAACATTGCCCCGATGTTAGTTTAATATACAAACCGAAACGTTGAATGTTGGCAAATAAATCAACTATAATTAAAATAATTTTCTGAATACCTTATTTTTTTATATTTGTATATTTACACACACACACACACATTCACACACCCACAAATATATATATATATATATATATATATATATATATATATATATATATGTGCATATGTGTGTGTGTGTGTGTGTGTGTGTGTGTGTGTGTGAGAGTCTGTTTCTATCTATCTATCACGAAAGGTGGATCTGTAACCTATTATTCAGACCACTGACGACTTTGGTGATTGGCTATATTGGACGTGACCGGCAAAGAGAAATCAAAAGGTCCATAACAAGAACACATTTTTAATTCACAAAACAGGGATTTTTGAAAAGAGTCAATTAGTAACGAGGACGGCTACAAGTCAAGACCAAGTTTTCGTGGTTAAATAAAATTGCCTTTCTTGTTGGATGTAGACAACAATTTATAAAAGACTTTAAATTCTCCAGCAAAACCATTCTACGAATAATAATATATATCTATCCACTTACTAAATTTAAATGTCCGAAATAAGCCTGAGTGGGATTTTTTGTGACTGCGTGTCTAAATTTTATCTCCTGATTGGGACAACTGCGTTACCTCCTCTTCTTTTCTACACCGTCAAGAACATTCGAGATGGCCATGACATAAAATCTCTCGTATTTAGAACTTACTGCATAAAACTTGAGCATTTTGAAAAATTGAAGCAAAATAGATTTTTAGATCCGCGCTGATTTCATAACACAGAAAAAAAAATGCCCATCGAACCACAGTTGTTTTATTTGTAAAATTGGAAGCTAATTATATAGAAATGTGAATTCTAATATCTTCCGATCAGAAAACCCTTTGTTGAAATTAGATAAGCAAAGATGATTCATGTGAATTCAAAAACACACAAAAACAAATGTAATTCTGAAAAACACACCAGGGACGGAGTGAAATTAATGAATCCAATTTATTTTCACAAAATTACTGGAGATATAGGAACCACAGTAACAAGATGCCATGCTCGTTCAAGAAGTATTTCGATAATAATCCTTTCGATTCTGTATTTTTCAACAGCGCCAGCGATCGAAGTTGGTAATATAGCTGAAGAGTTTGAATCTTCTATTAATATATATATATATATATATGTATATGTGTGTGTGTGTGTGTGTGTGTTTGTGCGTGTGTAAGTGTGTGTGCATGGATGTGTGTGTAGATGTATATACGTATGTATCTCAAACTTACTTTTAATTTTTCGCAAGCCACTCTAATCAAATCAATATATAGTAAAAAATCCTGCAGATTGTTAGTATCTGCAATCATTTCCAAAATGAATCCCATAAAGCAACGCCCCAGGTTCTATCAGATTTTACCCTATTTGGTAGACATTATGTTACATGAAAATAATATCAGAATAGAGAATGGATTAAAAAAGTTTTTTTTCGCAAAAATAATGAAAACTTTTCACTCAATACTACCATACTATAGATGATTTTTTCTAGAATTTTTTTCTTTTGTCTCTTTTTCTTTCTTTTTTCCTTTCCATTTAGGTACTCCATTGTAGACAATGTCGTTGATGAAACCGAATACGCCTGAACCCCTGCCTCTTCATTTCCTTTTTTTCTCTAAAAACCCCTTTCCCCTTCCTCATATTTCCCTCTTTCTTACAAAAATGAATCCACCTCTATCTGGTCGAATCTCTAATGAAGCCTGATACATTTGATGCCACCTAGCTTCCGTCATCTTTCCAGACGGCTACAGTCAAAACCAAATAACCCCTACCACTATCACTCAAACCTTTATCTATTACCCTCCCTGTTCTTCCCTCACCTCTCTATTGTCTTTAGACCCTTTCACCCTCTTTATACCTTTGTACATTTACTCTATTGCTAAAGGGTAGAAAAACGCAAAATCTTTAGTCTGAAGAAGTTCTGCTGTGAAAAAAGAACGAAATATTACCTCTAAACCCGTTGTAAGTGTGATTTATCAACTTTTCAATTTATTTTCACCATCTTATCAGATTCCCTAAAATCTACCGTTTCTCCATATATATATATATATGTGTGTGTGTGTGTATATATGTAAAAACGTATATATATATATATATATATATACATATATAGATATATATATGCACACACACACTCACACACGCACACACACACACACACACACACACACATATATATATATATATATTGTTATTAGCTTAGGATATAGACATAGTACACCGAGTTGACATCCTGGACGAGGCTGTTTGCATTTCACCTAACGCAAATACCATTGAAAAAGTTAGGAATCCCTTTATTCTCTCACCATCAATGATTTGGTTTGGTTTGCTTGGTTGTTTGAGTTTCACGGCACATCAACCACCATGAGTTATTCAATGCCAAATCTGGTTTACATATATGAATTATATATGATTTGTAACCATTTTTTTTATATGAACTCACATTTTCTTCATAAACTCACTTTTCTTTTAAATTCATGTTTTGATCCATTCGACCCACAAGTAGGTTTGGTTTGATTTGGTTTCTTCGCATATCAACCATCCTAGGTTATTAATACCAAATCCATTTTCATATATATAAATAGTTCTATTTCAAACAATTCAGTTAAGCATAAGTACAGTTTAAATGTAAAAAACATTTCTATTCCAAGCTATTCAGTTTAGTCAAGAAAGTTAATTTGTTCCAAGTATTGCTATATATCACTAACAATTCAATTAAACAATTTTTACACTGTTAAATGTAAAAGCAGTCTTATTTCACACAGCTCAGTTTAGTATAAGTACACAGTTTAGTTCTATTTGACCCATAGATAGGACCCTGTCAGATGCTACCACTCCGGGCCAGAATGAACCTGGGAGCGATGGCAATGAAGGGGTGTTCCGTATTCCCTAAAGTTCGAGCATTACTGGAACCTCACCATCAGATTGTTTAGTGTCATATACAGGACACTCGTTGGGGGAGTCTTTCCCCTCTGCAGAGAATCAGTTGGGGTATTCTGCTGTCCCGATAGACTGGTCCATTCCATCAATGAGTAAATAGTATTATAGACATGGCTTTTAACTTTGATACAGTACCCAATTTAGAAGGAAAGCTTTTAAACTCAGCTTTAAAAAAATGACCTTATATCACATCTTACTCAAGCAGAGGGTTGGTATATATATATATATATATATATATATATATATATATATATAGAGAGAGAGAGAGAGAGACAGAGAGAGAGAGAGAGACAGAGAGAGAGAGAGAGGTTAAAAACATCGGAGAAAATTAAAATATATTTTGCTACTTTGGTTATGCTCATTCTAATTTACATGAAAAAAAAATGTCGGCTGATTTTTAAGAAAGTCGGGTAATATTTACTGGGTCTGCTATTTGCATACTCTTGAAATTATACAAATTAATATTAAGTACTATAATATGATATTAACTAAGAAAAAGTGGTTTTGCATTTTCCATTTATTTTTCAATAGAATCAGCAAAACTAAACATTAAACAAATAACATTAATATTAACTACTGCATATCCTTCAATTTGAAAACAAGTATTTCTACATTTAATATTAATTATACTGTGTATAGATTGTGCAATCCATTAATCTGATCAAGAATAGTTTCATTTCAAATTCTTAAAAAAATAAACGTTTAATATAGATTAATCTAAGGAATATTTAAACTTGAAATTTCAAGTAAATTTTCTAATAAAAATCATAGTGACTATCTTAATGAAAATAATTTGAAAGTATTTATTTAGTTTCTTGTAATTATCCGAGGGGGTGTCTTCGTGGTGTAATGGTTAAAGCGATGGACTGCGGAATCGTAGTACGCGAGTTCGTACTCCAGTTGCGCTATTACGTTCACTTTCAGGGAAATACCCTTGGGAAAGGTATGAACCCTTCTTATCCTCCCAGCTATGGGTTAAATAGCACCACTACTGTTCTAGGAGAATAGATTTGGCATTAAATAACCTACAAATGTTGATATGCTATTAAACAAAGAAACCAAACCGAACCTTGTAATTATTCCTGTTTAATAGTTTATTTTGATTTCTGTAAGGGACAGGGCCTCTTTCGTTTGGAAGGGTGTTGCGTGCTGGGCAGAGGAAGGTCAGTCATGAGTCCACAGAAGCTACGAGATACTCTGGACAAATCATCACGCAACCAGAAGCTACAGTTAATATCCGTCCTATTCGCAATGGCCCGGGACACTGGGGTTCAATCCCAGGTCGAGTGATACCAAAGATTCAAATAATGGTACTTGATGCCGCCTTGCTTAACACTCAGCACTATAAGGTAAGGATCAAGGGTAAAGTGAAGCAATCCAGAGAATGGAGTAGTGTCCTCCCCTACACTTCGGTGTAGTAGCTATTGAAAAGGGAGCCTTGGGGTCACCCTCGATTAAGGTCACCAACTCTACTTACTTTTTACCTCTGTAAATAAGATATTTTTAACCGTCCATCTTTTTTTTTTATCATCTTATTTTCTCCCTAACAAAACCACACCTTCACCCGGGAACATAACAGTTTCTTTATTCATTGACTTATGTGCTATTTAATAGTTTATTTATTGCTAAAGCCATCCCTATAGATGAAAAGTAATTGTATTATTCAACCCGTAGCTGAGGGGAGATAAAGAGGGTCGATATCTTTCCCAAAGGTTCTGAGTGGAACGCTGTTGCGCGACTGAGGTTCGAACTCGCTTACTACGATGTCGTAGTTTAGAGCTTTAGCCACTATGCCTCGCGGACTTCTCTTGATTAACAGTGATCATTTGTTATATGGTTTCAAGTATTGCTATCTAATACTAATAACTTATAAACAAAAGTAGTTTCAAGTAACTACTTCTGTTTAATAATAATAATCATAATAATAATAAACTGTGGAACATGAGGGTGACGGTGATACCAATTGTGGTTGGTGCACTTGGAAGGTTTCCCAAAGGCTTGGAAAAAAGACTGTAGGAATTGGAAATCTCAGGAAGCATCGAGATTATCCAGACCACAGCTCTCACCGCGGCGGCCAGGGTTCGATTCCCCGCTTGGGAAGTTAATTTTTCTTTCCAGGAAAAGGAGTAGCGCCCTCTCCTACACGTAGGTGTAGTAAGCTATCGAAAAGGGAGCCTTCGGGTCACCCTCGACTATGGTCGCCAACTTTACTTACTTTTACAGCAGTGTTGAGATCAACTAGGATACTGAGAAGAGTCCTGGAAACTTGAGGAAACTTGCTGTCACTCAAATTCCAGTATAAGACCACCAGATAACGCTGATGTGAAAAACTCATAAAGAGTAAGATAATATTAATCATTTCTTCATTTTCAAATATTCATAACTAATTGTATTTTCAAACAGATCTATTTGACCTTAAGATGGAACCTTAACAAGTACTACCATTCTGGGTGAGAGTGGACCTGGAAGTAATGGCGATGAAGATAGCTTCATATTTCCTGAAGCTCCATAAATTATGATACAGTTTAGTATCATACCAAAGACACGTTTTAATTGTGCTATGCTATATGCAAAACTGCTAGACATGCGTAAAATCGTAAAGAATAAATAGATAGCTCAGTTTGGTAACCAACTTAGAAGAAGGATAACTTTTTTTTTTCTTAGAAAAATCTGTGCCCCTGAGTTGCATGGAGTATTTTAAGTGTTAGTATTTCAGCTCTTTGTGAGATAATCAGAGTTGATAGCAAAGCAGTTGACTTTCGCTTGTGTTCTGGATTCCTTTTTTTGAACCAAACTTTAAGCAACTGGCTGTTGCGAATCAATCTCCAGAAGTTAAGCTGAAATAGGTAGAGTTACCGACCTCTTTACTCTGGTGACTGGATGTGATAAAAAAGTCAATTTAACATTAGGGGGAATTTCCTTGAATGTAATCCTTTCAGTTAGGCTATTGTAAAAATTGTCCAGCTTCATAGTTATTCCTGTCTTTAGAAAGGGCACCTGTGGCATCTGGCAAAAATCTTACCCTCTTTGATAAGGGGAAGGTGATGTTCGGGGATGGTTTCCAGAGTTTGATTCCTACTAAATATATTTTTTTGGTTAATATCATTTTATTGGTTCAGGGACAGGTTAGATTTTCTTGAATGGTAGGTAGCCTGTCAAGGAGAAAGATAACTCTGAGTTTGAAACCTAGTGCTAGAATCTCTAAGGCAGACTAATGTTATCTTCAGTCTTTTTCTGGAAATTCTGACAATGACAATGACACTGGTACCAAGTCATCTCATTGGACAACACTAGAAGCGGGCTTAGTGTAATGGTTATGATTGTAGGAAATGTATTCAATGAGTGGTCTCCCTCTCCTAGCTAAGGGAAAATAGTAGGGCAACCAGTGTAATTGAAGGAAAAATGAATTTAAACCAGTCGTACTCCATTGAGAAATTGTCCTTGTGTCGCATCTTATCAGTCACCTGGGTAAGTTTGGCTTTTTTGCTTAATGACAACTCAACCTACGTGGGTTATTTAATGCAAAAGGCATCCTTATAGAACAGCAGTAATTCTATTTAAGAGGGATAAGGGGGTTCAATATCCTTTCTAAGGGTATAAGACCAAAAGTGAACGTAATGGCGTGACCGTAGTTCGAACTCCTTTTGTTTAAGGCCACAGTGTAGCTTTTTAGCTATCAAGCCTGGAGAGAGAAGATTTGTCAACTGATGGTCTTTCATACTACTTTGTCCAAGCTCACGTTTAGATCCTCAGTAACGTTTAGACTAACGGACGTCTCTATATATTTCTAGCGGAAGTCCCTATGGTATCATGGCTAAAATGCAGGATTGCGAAATCGTAGTAAGCGAGTTCGAACTCCAGTCGCGCAATTAAGTTAACTTTCTGACTAATACTCTTTGGGAAAGGTATGAACCTACTTAGTCTCCCAGCTATGGGTTAAATAGTACCACTACCGTTCTTATAAAAGGATATCTTTAGCCCGAAAATAAATCCACAAAGGTTGATATGCCATTAAACAAAGAAACGGAACCAAAGCAAATCTTATATTTCCATCTCTTCTAATAACGACGTCACGGTGTAGGAGATTTTGCTTATCAATCAATCTTCACAAAAATTCGTTTTGAAGGAATTGTGAAACTCTATTTGCATTATAAATGTTCATTTTATTTTTAATGTTATTTGAGTGTTGTTTCAAAATATTTTTAATGAATATTTTTATTGCTTTCGGAGGCAGTTTTCAAGATGAGAGAGAAAAGAGAAGCATACTTCAAGATCTAATCGTCATCTTGTTAACGCGTGATATCAGTGTAAAATCAGGAATGTTCTCCGCTTTTCGTTTTTTTCAAGTGTTCGTTTTTGTTACGTTCCGACTACTTGACTGTCGTTGACACTGGAGGATCAAGACTTTTAATTTTTTCAAAAATCATCTCAAACAAGAAAACAGAAGAGAAATTGAATGGGAAGAATCTTTTGTATGTCCTGCTGGCGAGCAAATATCTCTTCCGAAACGTGACGCGTAAAAAACAGAAATGTCTTACACGTGAATAAATACAACAACAACAACAACAACCACAACAGAAGGTGAATTTAATTAAAGTAATAATTACTAGCTGAAATTAGTTTGTCAATTAAGATTTTTTTAATGAATTCCGATATTGACTTTGCGTTAAAAGTATCTATTTGCAAAAGGATTTTAATGAGAAATTAACCTGCCCTATTCCTTGACGAATCAAAAGTGATGATAAATGTTCTGATTTGGGAAAGAACCTGAATAGGATTAAACATAAACAATATGAATTTCGAGTAACTATTCTTAATACAATAATCTGTACACAATTATATGGTTTCAAGAAACTATTCCTATTTAATAATAATAATAATAATACAGTAACTAAAGGATTATTAAAGGGCCTGGAGGACTTGGAAGTTAGCGGACGGGTAGAGACTATCCAAACGACAGCATTGCTGAGGACGGCCAGAATACTGAGACGAGTCCTGGAGACTTGAGGAGACTTGCTGTCACTCAAACTCAAGTGAAAAATCATCAGCTAATACTGATGAGAAAAACTCTAGAGGAGTAAATAATAATAATAATAATAACCTTATGGACGTTTTAAGCGACTAATAAGTAACATCTCTCACAAGAAAAGATGGACATGGTTAAGAAAGGGAAACTTTAAGAGAGAAACGGAATCTCTCCTGATAGCAGGACAAAACAACGCAATAATAACCAATCATATTAAAGCAAGAATAGACAAGAACAGATAAGACGGAACAAACCAGCAAATGTAGGTTACGTAGTGATTGAGACGAAACCATCAATCATATAATAAGCGAATGCAGCAAATTAGCACAGAAAGAGTATAAGACGAGACATGACTAGGTGGGTAAAGTGATCAACTGAGAATTGTGCAAAAAAATTGAAATTAGACCATTAGATCTTATATGCACAAACCAACATCAGTCCTAGAGAATGACACACACAAACTCCTCTGAGATTTTGACATTCAAACGGATCACTTAATCTCGGCTAGACGACTAGACCTAATAATAATAATAAATAGAATAAGAGAACTTGCAAAATTGTGGACTTTACTGTCCCAGCTGACCATAGAGTAAAATTAAAAGAAAGTGAAAAGAAGGATAAATATTTCGACCTTACAAAGGAACTGAAAAAACTGTGGTACATGAAAGTGACGATTATAGCAATTATAACTGGTGCACTTGGTACAGTCACCGAAAGATTATTAAAGTGACTAAAGGTCTTGAAAATAAGAAGACGATTGAAGACCATCCAAACTACTGCATTATTAAGATCGGCCAGAATACTGAGTCCAGGAGACTTGAGGAGACTTGCTGTCACTCAGACTCCAGTGAAAGACCATCAGCTGTCTTGGAAAATTAGATACACAAACTCTTCTGGGATTTTGAAATACGAACGGATCACCTAATCTCGGTCAGATGGCCAAACCCGATAATAATAATCATCGTCATCAACAACAATAACAAAAAGAGAACTTGCAGAATTGTGAACTTTGCTGTCCCGGCTGATCACAGAGTAAAATTGAAAGAAAGTGAAAAGAATGATAAGTACCTGGACCTTGCTAGGGAAATGGAAAAACTGTGGGACATGAAAGTGACGATTATACCAATTGTAACTGGTGCTCTTGGTACAGTCACCGAAGAATTGGTACAGGGTCTGGAGGACTTGGAAATAAGAGAACGAGTGGAGACCATCCAAACTATAGCATTATTGAGATCGGTCAAAATACTCAGAAGAGTCCTGTAAACATGAGGAGACTTGCTGTCACTCAAACTTCAGCGAAAGACCACCAGCTAACGTTGATGTGAAAAATTCTCAAGGAGTAACTATAATAATTATGGATTTTGAGATACAAACAGATGACTTAATCTCGGCCTGACGACCAGACCTTGTGATAGTCAAAAAAAAAAAAAAAAAAAAAAAACTAAAGGAAAAAAGAATAAAATCTGCCGAATAGTGGACTATCCGGTACTGGTGGACCAGATAGTAAAACTAAAAGAAGCGAAAAAGGAGAAAAATACTTAGACCTTGCCAGAGAACTAAAAGATATAAAATGTCAAAGTGACGGTATTACTAATAGTAATTAGTGCGCTCGGAACAATCCCAAAAGGTTTGAAAAAGGGACTGGAAGACTTGGAAATCAGAGGACAAGTGGATATTGTTATTAAGATCGGCCAGAATCTTGAGAAGATTCCGGGAGAATTGAGAAGATTTGCTGTCATTCAAACTCCAGTGAAAGACCATCAAGTAAAGTTGGTGTGAAAAACTTTCAAGGAATAAAATAATAGCAATATTCAGCTTGCACACAGTGATACTGGTTAAAGTATTCCTATCAAATATCAATAATCTAAACACAGTTATATAGTTGAAAATATTTTAGGCAAATGCATGGTTTCAAGTAACTAATTATAATCCTTTGTGAAAAAAAATTATTGCTCGAAGTAACTATTCTTAATCAAAATAATTATAGGGTTTAAGTATTCCTATCAAATACAAATAATTTGTACACAGCGATATACTTTCGGGCAAATACCCTTGGAAAAGGTATGAACCCCCTTATCCCCCCACTTATGGGTTAAATAGTACCACTACTGTTCTTCTAGGAGAATGGCTTTGGCATTAAATAACCTACAAAAGGTTGATATGCCATTAAACAAAGAAACCAAACCAAACGAAACAGCTATATAGTTTCAAGTAACAATTCCTATTTAATAAATATAATCTTTTCTAAACAATAACAGCTTCAAGTAACTATTTTAATACAACAATTGGCAAAGAGTTATACGGTTTCAAGTATTCTTATCAAAAACTAATAATTTTCAAATAGACCCATCGATGAGACTTAAACAGGTATTACCACTCTGTGCTGGAGTGGACCTGGAAGTAATAATAACAAAGGAGTGACCCCACAAATCCAGATTTCCAGTTTACTATCATATATTATCTTTTTTTGCGAAGAGGCTTACTCCTCTGAGAGGGATGCTAATCAAAAGTACAAATCACATATTTCATAGTCAATCAATCGGCTATGTATGACAGCCTCTCCCATATGACAAGTACCAATCAATAAAACCTTGATGTCACAAAACTACTATGTGAGAACCACCTTCCATCGACAAAAGCTCCATAAGACAAGATCACCACAGACAAAACCCCTACATAACAAAATACCCTATTCATTTGTCTCACCATAAGACCAAAATATGACAAGTCGGTTTAGTGTGACATGAATCGAAACTCTCATTGATCGGGGGAAAAATGTTTGGTTCCATCGGCATTATCCTTCAAGGACACCTCAGGTCTCGAGCAATAAACTTAGCTTTTACTCCCAGTACTAATATGTAATCAGTTCTCACTCTCGCTAATAAGAAGTCAGACAAAAGTAATATTCAATTATGACGTCCCGAAAAGTAAAATAAAATTGAAGATACAATTCTTGAAGTATTTAAAGAATTTAACAATTTGAAATTGGAGAATTGTCAGGACCCCCCCCCTCACAAAAAAAAACAACAAAGAAAAATGCCCTATGTAGCGGATAAAGGAGAAAATGGATGAATAAAAATCCGATGATGCTGTTTGTATTTCACAAAGCACTTGGGAAATGTATGAATACAACTATTCTTTCCAGTTATGGATAAATAGTCGAGCAACAGGTCTAGGCGAAGAAAAACTCTAAATTCAAACCGGTTAAACTCCGCTTAAAAATGGACATTTTGTAACATCCTGCTTGTGCGGAGAGGTTGGGTAAATGCATTCTAATTTGCATTTATAAATCTCTTAATAACAAGCGAACAACAATCGCTGGCTCATATAGACTGGTTATCAGATATTGTACACTTAGCAGAATGCCTGATTGGGTGTCATGGTCACCAGTAATTTGTCTTCAATAAGCTGATATTTTTAATATAATAATCAAGATGAGGACAAAAATCCAAATCGTGTAAAAATGTAAATAATAAATATTTTTTTAACTAATTTTGACAAGTATTTATTTCATCTTTGCTTTCTAGTTGCTTTTGTTTTTGTTTTTATCACAAATCACCCGGGTCGTCAATCTACGTCAACGAGGAAACTATGAATTAGTTTGGCTTGGTTTTTTATTTGATGGCATTCGTGACTTATTTAATGCCAAAGGAACAGTTGTGGTACAATTTAACTCATTGCTGGAGCGGGTAAGGTAAGGAAGCTCATACCTTTCCAAAGGGTATAAATTCGAAAGCATGGCTGGAGTTCGAACGTTTAATATGATCTCATAGTCCAGTATTTTAGCCACAACGGTACGAGAACTCCCCTTGCAGGAAATATTTTTCTACAATGGGGGAGATCACGGTATACACTGCTGATGAGACCTAATGAAGTCGAAGCAGCTGACCAGTGGTTCCGTTTGTCGCGCGCAAGTGTTTGCCGGATTTTCTGGTCATGGTAATTCAATTTTCAATTTACAGGAAATATTTTGTTTTATAAAAAGTTAATTTTTTTCTAAACTAAAGATAACTGGGTTTTATCTTTTGTGGAATTCTATACAATCTTACAGATATTATTGGGCATTATTTATTGCCAAACTCTTCAGCACTGAAACTCTGTGATCTAAAACATGCATTGGAAACAGTCCAAGCACACGTACACATAAGTACATATTTTATATGTATCAAAGAGCAACAAAAAAGTAGACTTTAATAATAAATAATTCCGATTTTAATTAATTTTTATTAATTAATAATTCCGATATCCGATTTTATTGTCCAGTGACTAGAAATAAGAAAATCCAACTGAATTTGGTTTAAAAGAAAATTGATGTCTTATCAAAAAATTGAAAGAGAGTACTTATTGATCTTCGATACTTCCAATCGTTTTATTTTATATCTTAAAATTGTAATTTTAACCTTGTTAGTAGGGGTAGTCTTTACTTACTGTTATTGTGAGATCAAGCACTCTTTCTTTTTTTTCTCCCTCTCTTTCGAACACACCCGCACATGCGCTTGTGTAACGGTTATCGCGGTAAAAAATGGAATCGGCGACCCGATTTCAAATCTTTGACGAAGCTGTTAGCGTTTTACTTCGCGCCAATGCTGTTAAGAAAGACATGAATGCATCTATTTTCACTACTATGGGTAAATAGTTGGAAAGACTCGGTTCTCTTGCCTTGGTAAAGCAACCAGTCAAGTAGAAGAAAAACTCTTAACTCAAACCATTGCACTCCGCTTCAGTCATATCCTTCCTTTGGCAGAGGGGTTAGATAAACACCCATCCACCCACACACACATAATTAGTGAATACATTTTTTGTATGTTAATATAATAGCAAAAATGTCACTTTGTAGCGAGGCCTTTGTTGGTTAGTTGGTTGTTTGGGTTTTATGGCATATCAACCTTTGTAGGTTATTTAATGCCAAATCCATTTTTATACGAATAATCTGATCTATTTCAAACAATTCAGTTTAGCATGAGTACCCAGTTTAATTGTCAAAAACATTTCTATTTCAAGCTATTCAGTTTAGTCAAACAGTTCTAATCCAAACAATTCAGTTTAGCATAAATATGCAGTTGAACCCAGAGATAGGACACAATCAGGTACTACCATTCCGGTGCAGAGTGGACCTGGGAGTGATGGCAATAAAGGGGTACTCCGCATTCCCCAAAGTTCCTGCATTACTGGAACCTCACTATCAGATTGTTTAGTGTCATATGCAGGACATTCGTTGGGGGGTCTTACCCCTCTGCAGAGAGGCAGTCGGTGTATTCTATAGCCCCAGCCGACTGGGCAAGAGGCCTTTGTTACCTACTCTGCTATATATATATATATATATATATATATATATATATATATATATATGTAACCACTAACGAAATGCTATTCAAAGATTTTGTGATCTTTATAGGAGTGATTTATCTGTAAATGTGACAAGTTTCCCGGCATTCGTTGGGCGAATATTTCATTGGTCTGTCGCAATCACTATAGAGGAAACAGAGATTATCATTTTGCACTAACTAACCCATAGATAGAACTCACACCTTATATGTAAACAGGTACACTTTAACTAACGTTTCTATCTACTAGACAATTGTTCCGTCAATTTCTAATGTGTTCTCTCACGTTGCTAATGTGTTGATTCCTTTTCCATTTAAGATTCACCTCAGCTGTTTTGATTTTGTGTGGGACGATTTTTACTATTATTAATACAGTTTCTTTCTGTTAAAGTTGAATCAATGAAAAGCTATCGATTGGTACCTGCATGTCTGTATGTACAAACAGTTTGTCCCGTCCTTCCGTATGTAAATATCCAGTAGCGCCAGTCGGTCACTCAACTGAAGGAATGGATCCGAATGGGCAGGTCGATAGTCGCGCATCAAAAGACAAAAGAATAAAGCATGTAAGAACAGCATCTGATTAACATAATTATACAAATCTAGCAAAACTGTCACATCCATGCGGATTCTGAGCTAACAATTAGAATATTAATATTAATATCAAAATATGAACCCTTTCATATTTGTGTACGCCTGTGTGGAAACGAAATCTTGCAGAACATTCGTGGATGAAAATCGTTATCATTATGTACACGACTACCTCGTTTTGACAGATGATAGAAGTCTTTACCACCAAAATTATAATCCAAACATCCCGGTTAATAATTAACTCAACTAGTGAAAAATAGACAAGATGCGTAAGATGATAAAGTAGTAAGATATCTGTTTGGTTTGGTTTCCTTGTTTAATGGCATATCAACTCTTTTTAGGTTATTTAATGCCAAAGCCATTCTCCTAAAAGAACAGTAGTGATACTATTTAACCCATAGCTGGGAGGATAAGGGGGTTCATACCTTTCCCAAGGGTATTTGTCCGAAAGTGAACGTAATAGCGCGACTGGAGTCCGAACTCGCGTACTACGATTCCGCAGTCCATCGCTTTAACCATTACACCACGAGGACACCCCCAAGATAACTGTACATCGGATTAAAGTGATATATAAATGTATGATACCTATGCTACACTCTGATTGTACATCGCTACAGCCCAGTGACAAGCATAGTAAGATAACAATTCAAATTGCAGCTTTTATCTCAGAATACCGTCTCTTAGACTTTTTCTGGTCAAAGGATACCCAGAAGTCTTTTTCTACAGTCACGCTATTACGTTCGCTTTCGGGCTAATGTCCTTAGGAAAGGTATTGAATCTCTTTATCGTCCCTGCTATGTGTTGAATCGTAAGGCTAATCTTTTTCTACAATGATGGCTTTGGCATTAAATAACCTACGAAGGTTGATATACCATTAAGCAAAGAACTCGACTAAAAGGACTTTACATCAAACTAACCCCCCCCAACACATTACATTATAATTCTCAAAAAACTTATCAAAATGTTTAAAAATGCATTATTTGAAAATTTCTTTGACTGATCTTCATGTTTAACGTCTTCAAGAAAAACAAAAAAACAAAACAAAACACTGAAACCTATTTATATACACGTGAAAAGTAGAATATTTAAATCATTAAGTCACCCTGTTATGTGGGATAAGAGGATACGCCAATTGCACCTTTGCAGAGGGGTAAGATCCCTCTCACATCGAGTCAACAGTCCCCTTAATGATTGAGGACGAGGTGACTGAACAGTCCATGACCTGGTGACCTAATTATTCACGTAACTTGCAACACTCCACTTAATCTCTTACGGACGATCGAGGAAGCCTGATCCCATCAATCGGCTGGTCATGTCAAACTCTAGCGTCTATGTAATTGTTATGACTATATTCTTTAAATTGCTCGCTAGCATGCTAGTCATCATCATCATCATCATCATGATATCGTGCCGCTAGCACAGATATCCCTGACCCTCTCTCGCCACTTTTCCCTATCGTTCATCGCCTTTGGCAGGTCTTCAGGGCTACATCCCGTATCCTCACATAGCTGCTGTATGTATGTTCTAGCTAGTCATCCTGCTTTATGCAAGTACTCAACCCTATTTTACCATAAAGCTGCCAGGAGGCGAGGGTTGAGGGTTAAGTGCGCTGAGATAGCAATACTTGAAACCGTTTAACTGTGTGCAAACAAATGATTGATATCAAATAGAATTATTAGTTTTGAATAGCAAACAAATGGGTCCTAAATCGTTTAAAAATAAAGTTACCTAACCTACTCACTTAAGAATCATATATAAATGTGTGTGTGTGTGTGTGTGTAAACAGGATTTGGCATTAAATAACCATCAAGAGATGATATGCCATTAAATCAAATAACCTTACCTAAACTAAATCCTTAAGCTCAAAATTTAAAGTTTGATTCACACGCTGAAACGGCATTCATACACCTTTCGTCTTCACATGTAAAAAGCCATATCATTTATGACCAATTGTATATATGTATATATTGGCGAACACTCTACTCATTAGACCATTTGTCTTAAGAGTAGAGTGTTCGCCAATGGTCCGGGAGACCAGTGTTCAATCCTAGGTCGAGTCATACCAAAGACTCAAAAAATGGTACTTGATGCCGCTTTGCTTAACACTCAGCATTCTAAGGTAAGGATCAAAGGTGAAGTGTAGCAATCCAGGGAAAGGGGTAGAGCCCTCACCTATTCCTTGGTGTAGTAGCAATTGAAAAGGGAGCCATCGGGTTACCCTTGACTATGGTCGCAAAGTTTACTTATATATAATAATTTGTTATAAAAATTTGGGTTTCTTTAGTTTCATTGTTTAATGACATACCAACCTTCATAGGTATTCTAATGCCTATACCATCCTTGCAGAAAACGGTAGTGGTACAATTTAACTCATACCAGGGGGTGGAGTGGATAAGGGAGTTCATAACTTTCTCAAGGGTATTAGTCCAAATGTCAACGTTAGAGCACGACTGGAGTTTGAACTCGCTTATAACCATGTTGTAGTCCAGTACGTTAACCAAAACGCCACAGGGACTCCTTCGCCTGTAAATAAGTGTATTCCTATCGATTCGTTTTTAAAAAGTTAATCTCTTAAACTAAAGATACAGGAAAATGTATTATTTCTAAGAAACCATTATACCATCAAAAGGGTTATTATCAAGTATTATCTATTTTCATTGAAACTCTATATGTAAAAATAGAATTGTACGAATATCTATATAAAGCATATACTTAATTTTGGACTGGATCATATTTCTATTTTTGGTTGTAGAATTTCAATATTGTAGAGTTTGATAATAGATAATACCAAATAATATCAGTTTTGAATGCATAATGTTTCCCTAGAAATAATAAACCCCTGATACATCTGACTTAGAAAAAAATTAGGTTTCTATCAAAAGTTCTAGGCTTGTACTTATTTATGCATGATGCTATATATATATATATATATATATATATATTGCAAACTAAGATATATATATATATATATATATATATATATATATATATATAAATATACATATATATATATATACGAGGTACATACGATAAATTTCAAGACATTTTTCGTAGAGGATTTTAAAATTATCATAGACTCTTGAATATTCAGTATGTTATTGCTATACATCTTATGAGATGATTGATCAATTTTTATGATTTCAGGTTCAAATGAACAGCTACAGCAGCAATTGGAATACACCCTACTAAAGCGTGATTGTCACAGTTGGTGAATTTCAAAAATGCAATCTGACACTTTAGAAGAACGATATGCAATAAAAGTTCAGTTTTAAACTTGAAAAAAATGCCACAGAAACGTATGGAATGCTTCAGACTGCTTTTGGACCATCTTGCATGAATCGAGCATTAGTTTTTGAGTGGCATAAGAAATTCAAGGAAGCCAGGGACTCTGTAAGGGATGATTAGAGGTGTGGGAGGAGTAAGGAAGTCAATAGACCAGAGTTGATTAGCCAAAGGGTTAGGGTTAGGGTTACTATGTCGAGGTTTCAAAGGAGTTCAGGAAGCGATTCTGTCGGAAGAGGCCAGCACTCTTCAAATCGGGTCAGTGGCATTTCCACCTGGACAATACACCAGTCCACAACTCCATCCTTGTCACAGACTATTTGACCAATATGGGCATCAAGACAGTTCCTCACCCTCCCTATAGTCCAGACCTTGCTCCCTGTGACTTTAGGTTATTCCCTAAGCTCAGAGGCTGTCGTTATGAGACAACTGAGGAGATGAAAGAGGCTGTGACAAAGGTCATTGATACGCTCACACAAGAGGACTTCCATGGCGCCTTCCAGTTGTTGTTGGAACGGTACAACAAGTGCACTGCAGCCGGAGGAGATTACTTCAAAGGGGACTAGAGTTTCATGTGTGTACTATCAATAAAAGTGCCCATACGAAAAAAGTCTGGAAAGTTATCGTATGCACCTCGTATCTTAGTTTGCAAGATTAAGTAATTACACTGATTATGTATAAAAATCATGAGTTTCGTATCCTTCAAACTATTTATTTGGGAAACAACTCGCTAACGAATTTGTTTTTACTACAAAAAAAAGATACTGGAAGTCTTTAACTGACACTACTTTATATTCGATTTTCATGGTCTGTTGCATGTTATTAACAGATTTTATATGCCGA
Organism: Sepioteuthis lessoniana; assembly: GCA_963585895.1. NCBI lineage: Eukaryota > Metazoa > Mollusca > Cephalopoda > Myopsida > Loliginidae > Sepioteuthis > Sepioteuthis lessoniana. The sequence goes on along the minus strand of OY757918.1, from coordinate 66,031,126 downwards.
GCATGGTGCTGGATTTTGATTTTATTTATCAGAAACAAGTCACAAGAGATTAGATCAGGCGAGTAAGATGGGTTGTGATGTCATAGGAATAGATCTCTTTAGGCTAAAAACTAATTCACAGAGAGTGACTATAGTTTGATTTTTTTGAGGTTGGCAACCTTGACTGAAAATCTGCTGATCAAAGAGGGTTTATCACCAATCACTAACATTGATCCAATGTGAATAAAGTCCTCACTTTCGTCAAATTTTTCGCAGTGAAATGACCGGGTGAACCTTATTAGATTTCATTTTCCAGAGTCACTCAGATATTGAAAACGCTTTGGACTGCCAACCCGTGTCCAGAATAGAGCCTGCGTTAATTTGTGAAATGTTTTTATTCCTATATATATATATATATATATATATATATATATACGTGATTTGTATAAACTTTAGTCAGTTACTTTCTTTAATCCTCTTTTTGTCTTCCCCACACACATACATTCACCCTCTTCGTATATATCAACGTATTCTACATGAATCTTTATGCCTTTTTTAGTATGTTCTTATCTATCTATCTATCTATCAGGGAAAAATAAAACTTGACAGAGCCTATTTATTTTCTTATGATAAATTCTATCGAAAGCTTTGATGCTATGCCATATTTTACTGGGGCTTTTTCAAAAAAAAAAAAAAAAGAAAAGAAAAAAAAAAGCACCAGGAAAACGAAAATCGGAAAAAATGAAAAAAAAATCTTGAATATTTCTGTAGCGTAATTTAGGCATTCGAGCAGAATCCATTGTGAGTTATTGAACCTAAAAACCCGATTTTTACGAAACAGGAACACCAAATTGCTTTATAGTGTACTTTTTCCTCTTTACAGACTTTGAATATAACTGTCAACATTTTCTTAAACAGATATGTGCATATCATTGACACAACAAAAGCAATGGCTGGTTGGTTGGTTGGCTGGGTTTTATGGTAGATCAACCATTGTAGGTTATTTAATGCCAAATCCTCTTTAGACATAAATAAGAAAAAGTAAAGTTGGCGACCGTAGTCGAGGACGACCCGAAGGCTTCTTTTTCAATAGCTACTACACCTCGGTGTTGGGGAGGGCACTACTCCATTCCCTAGATTCCTCCACTACCCTTGATACGTACCTTCAAATGCTGAGTGTTAAGCAAGGCGGCATCAAGTACCATTTTTTGATATGACTCGACCTGGGAATGAACCCTGGTCTTCCGCACTATAACCGTTATACCAATAATATTAAATATATATGGTTTGGAAACACATTTTGTTGATCACATTTTTAAAAGAGCTCGAGTTCATTCTCTTTGCACACAGTTAAATGGGTTCAAGTATTTCTAACACGAATTATTCTATTTACTATTAATTATTTGTTTAAACACAGTTAAATGGTTTCAGGTTTTATTATATATTAGTAACAGTTTAATATAACATCAGTCGTTTGTTTGCAAACAGTTAAATGGTTATGGTTATGCAAATGCCATTCGTAGTGAATACTTTGTAGGTAATTCATTTTTGGATGAGTTATAACTAATTCGTTTACACGCTAGTATTACTACTCTGCATTGTTAAATGGTTTCAGCTATTTCTATCGAACACTTAATTCAATTCAATATTAATCATTTGTTTGCAAAGTGGTTTTAAGTATTGCTATTTAACACTAATCATTCAATTCAGTTCTATTTATTCATTTGCACACAGTCAAATGATTCCAAGTATTGCTGTGTTGTACGAATAATTCTATTTTGTATACAGGTAAACAGTTTAACGTATTTCACACTAATAGTTTTATTTGTACACAGTTAAATCGTTCCAAGTATTGCTATGTATCACTAACAATTCCATTAATCATCAGTAATTTGTTTTCACACTGTTAAATCGACAAATAGTTCTATATGACCCATTATTAGACCCTATCAGGTGCTACCTTTTAGAATCAGAGGGGACCAAGGAGCAATAGCAATGAAGGTGTACTCCTTATTCCCCCAAGTTCCAGGGTTTGAGCTTTACAATTTGATGGTTTAGTATCATCTTCAGGATATGTGTTTTGTTTTTATCCATCTGCACAGTGGTAGTCGGGGTATTATATATATATATATATATATATATATATATATATATATATATATATATATATATATATATATATATATATATATATATATATATATATATAATGAAGGCTTTGTTAGAGGCAATGCTGTTGTACAAACATCAGTTATTGTATGATACCTACTATATAGTGTAAGTCTAGAAAGTAATGAAAGTGACTCTATAAAAAATTATGATCAACTTAATTACAAAACACATTTATATCCTTTAACTTTATCTCCCAGAAGAAAACGTTGGTTATTTGTTTTTCCAATCTAACAACCTATTATGGATTGCTTAATGCCGAAATTTAATTCCTCCTAAATGATTTATATGATAATAATATAATTATATTATAATGATATAATATAATTATATATTATAATAATTATAACTATATTTTCAATATTACATTGCGCTTATTCGTATATAATCATTTGTTTGCAAAGAGTTGTATAATATAAAGCATTTGTATATAATACAAATAATTTGCACACAGTTCTCTAGTTTCAAGTGTTCCTAATTGATAATTTATACAAAATTAGTATCAATTTCAATTTAATAATAATCCTTTGTTTAAACTCTGTTATATAGTTTCAAGTAACTAATAATAATCCTAGGCAAACAATTATTGCTTCAAGTAAATATTCTTAATTAAAATTTACGCACAGAAATATATCAAGTATCTATTGGGTTGAGTAATAGACAATTTCTGTTTTCGAAATGCAAGTTGTCACTACACATTTCACACTTTTAGTGTTTCCAACGCAATAAGAAACTGTTTGATTAATCAGTGCCTATATCGCTCATTCTTATTTCAGTTGTGAAAGAGTGCACATCATAATGTATTTTATGATCTTAAACCAGTAAAATAGAGGAACTGAAAGCGCATATTCAACATATAATGTTTTGGAAGTTTAAGAATCCTCAAAACACGATAGAAACAGCTAAGGAAATTTCTCGTGTTTATCATATTTGCCAACCCTCTCCGCTCGGGCAGGATACGACACAAGGTCAATTTTTTAAGCGGAGTTTAACAGGATTGAATTCAGAGTTTTCTTCTCCTAGACTAGTTGCCTAACCAAGGCTGAAGAACCTAGTCTGCCCTACTATTTACCCATAGCTGGAGGGAGAATAATTGGATTCATACCTTTCCCAAGGGTATTAGAGCTATGTGAAATGCAATCAGTCTCGTCCAGGATTTGAACTCGTGTTGCCGTGTCCATTTCCTGCGACGATAACCATTACACCACGGGCACCTTCTCGTGTTTATAGCCAAGGTGTCATTACTGACTGCCAAGTCTGAAACTGTTTTTCAAAGTTTCCTTCTGCGATACGTGATTTAGAGAGGAACCTAGACCAGATGATGTATTCCCGTAGCATGATAGGTACTATTTACCAACCCCTCCGCTCGGGCAGGATATGACACAAGGTCAATTTTTAAGCGGAGTTTAACAGGTTTGAATTCAGAGTTTTCCTTCTCCTAGACTAGTTGCCTCAACAAGGCTGAAGAACCTAGTCCGTCCTACTATTTACCCATAGCTGGAGGGAGAATAAGGGGGTTCATACCTTTCCCAAGGGTATTTGCCCGAAAGTGAACATAATAGCGCGACTGGAGTACGAACTCACGTACTACGATTCCGCAGTTCATCACTTTAACCATTACACCACGAGGACACCCCGTAGCATAATAGGTAAAGTGCTTGATTGCAGCCTCGAAGTAAGCGAGTTCGATCCGATAACGTTATTACGTTCATTTTCGAACTAACACCGTTGGCCAATGTATGGATCTCTTTACCCATCCAGCAATGAGTTAAATAATATCACTACTGTTCTTCAAGGATGTATTTAGCATTGAATAACCCACGAATGTTGGTAGAACCTTAAGCAAAAAAAGCGAACCACACCAACCAGACCAGGACGCTCATCAGACCTGGATCCAGATGCTTCAAGAGAATTGGTGGAATGCAATCTGCGCAAAAGTATTTGTCAGTTAGCAATTAAGCTTAACACATCCCAATCCACAATCTGATGTTCCTTGAAAAAAAAGTTGATAAGTTGAGGTTTTGGCTTTCTCATTCTCTTTGTGAGATTGGCCTAGTGGGTAGAGTGTTCGCCAATGGTCCAGGAGACCTGAGTTCTACCCCAGGTCGCGTCATATCAAAGACTTTAAAAATGCTACTTGATACCTCCTTGCTTAACACTCAGCAATATAAGGTACGTATCAAGGGTAAAGTGGAGCAGTCTAGGGAAAGGAGTAGTGCCCTCCCCGACACCTTGGTGTAGTAGCTATTGAAAAGGGAGCCTTCTGGTTTCCTTCGACTACGGTCGCCAACTTTACTTACTTACTTTTATATCCATAGCTACATGTCTTCTTTCAAGGCAGAGAAATGATCTGTTTTTTTAAAGGATATCATTACAGGAAACGAAAAATAGGTAATTTATTACTGCTTAATACAAAATGCATTGAATTGACAATGATAGATCTCCGCAGCTTATCCCAAAAGTTAAGCTTCGTGGAAGAAATGTTCTGTGTTTATGGAAGGATTCCATGGGATTATTCATTTTGAGTTTCTGAACCGCAATGCAGACTTATACTCATAATAGCTACAACGTATGCATCAAAATCTTGCAAGAAAACTTCCTACACTCATCACTAAAAGAAACGTTGTGCTTATCCTTGATAACGCAAAGCCACATTCAGCAAGAATCACTGAGTAAAAATATTGGATTATTGTTCGTCTGTTCTCTCACATCCACCATATTCCCCAATTCTCACATCTACTAATTTCCATATTTTACGTTCTCAACAAAAGGGTCTCAATGACAAAAAAAAAAATTCTTTAGAAGATCAGGTGAGAAGGTTTGTGCTAAACTTCTTGAGTTTGAAATCAACTAAATTTTACTTGAATCAACCAACTACTTAATCAATATCAAGAGGTGATTCGAAATAATGGCGAATATACAATAGATTGAAATTAATTAAATTTTCGAAGAATAAATTAAATTTTACAAAAACGGAAATGACTCAAACCAATTCTACAAATAATTTTTAAACAGATTTATTCAAATATGATACTAATAATTTTCACACAGTATATAGTTTCGAGTACCTATCCATACGTAATAATCGTCAGCCCAGTCGCCTGGAGCTGTAAAATACACCGACTGCATCTCTGCAGAGGGGTAAGGTCCCCCCCATCCAACAATGAGTGTCCTGCATATGACATTAAACAATCTGATGGTAGGGTTCCAGTAGTGCAGGAGCTTTGGGAAGTACGGAGTACCCCTTCATTGCCATCGCTCCTAGGTCCACTCAGACACAGAGTTCTAGCGCCAGAGAGGGTCCTATCTATGTGTCAAGTAGAACTGTTTGACATTTAAACTGCGGGCAAACAAATGGCTGATGTTTAATTGAAATGTTAGCGATGCATAGCCATACTTGGAATCATTTATCAACAAAATGTATTTACATATCATATTTAATATATAAGTATAAAGAAGATTTGGCAATAAATAAACTTAAATGGTTGATGTGCCATAAAACCACCCAAATCAAACCAAAGGTAATTATCATAATCACCTCTGTAAAGAGTTATATGGTATCAAGTATTCCTATCTAATATTAATCATTTTCAAACGGATTTATTCCAACCATAGATTCTAATTTAATACATATAATTTACGCACAATATATAGTTTCAAGTACCTATTCATATTTAATAATCATAATCACCCTTGCATAAAATTATATGGTTTCAAGCATTCCTATTCAATACTAATAATTTTCAAATATCTATTTTAACCATACACAAGAGCCTAACAAGGAGGAGTTCGTGGTATAATGGATACCGTCATTGGAAATGAACATGGTGACACAAGTTCAAATCCTCGGCGAGACTATTTACATCTCATATAGCGCTAATACCCTTGGGAAAGGTTCTCCCTACAGCTATGCGTAAGCAGTTTGGCAAACAGGGCTCTATAAACTTGATATGGCAACCGGTCTAGGAAAAAGAAAACTCTAAATTCAAACCTGTAAAACACTACTTAGAAATTGACCTTGAATCATATGCTGCTCGTGCGGAGGGGAAGGCACATATGATCCTTACAGATACGAACACTCCAGGTCAGAGTGACCTGGATGTAATGGTAATGTGGGATACTTCCTATTTCTCTGAATTTTCGAACTGAAGTCTCGCTAGCAGATACAATTTAGAAGGGGATTCTTACTTTTCTGCACCAGGTACAGTTGACATATTCTAAAGCCTGTCATTTTTTGGCTAGCAATTCATTTAAAAATCATTTGTAAACTACTACATCTTCAACAATGTATTTATCCGATTTCCACAGGCAAGACGTGACATAAGATCAATTTTTAAGTGGAGTAAAGCTGGTTTGAATTCAGTTTGCCTTTCTAACCTGTTACAGAGTCAAAGGTGTCCAGTCTGTTCAAGTTTACACAAATAATTTCCACACTTATATACATAATAATGTTGGAAGTTCGTTCAAAAATTTCAAAAACCCTCACTCAGATTTGAGATTTGTAACCCCCCCTCTTACATTTTGTATGGGCCTGGCTTGAATCAAAATCAAGAAAGAAATCTGAATTAGATTTTATTGTGTTATAAGAAGTGCTATAGTTTTGTCACAACAAACATTCTTAGCTATGCCTCTTTCTGGCTGAGGCTTTGAACTTTTTGAACGGCCCTCGTAAATTTTGCCTCTGCTTAGCCTGGTTGCCCACCCAAGACTAAATAAACCAATCTGCTCGACTTTTACTCATAGATGAATTGATTCCTTTCCCAATGACACTAGCGCAAAGAAAAAACGCAAGTAGTCTTGTTTAGGATTTGAACTCGGATCCCCGAGTCCTTTCCTTCGGTGATCACCCTTACGCTAAGAGCACCTCCTCTACGTACGTAAAAATAAATTTAAGTGTACGTCTTCTGGCGGTGTAATCGTTTGCAAACAAACAAGTCTTATAGATGAATTTGTATTAAGTTCGATCCATACCTGCGCACTTGGGGAAAATTTCAGCGATATCTTTTTAATACTTCCGGTTCCGCGAGACCATCGAAGTTAAGCAACATACTTAGATGGGTGGCTACTTAAGAATAGTATTTTTCGTAGGCCACCGGAGGCCCGTTAGATATATGTTTACTTATGCAAATGTATGTGCATATACTTGAATAGAACGCGTACAGACATGTCTGCTTTTGGACAAAAGAAAACAAACTACCATCGGCCATACATATTCATATACGGATACGCACGTGCACAAAAGGGACTTAAATAGACATCAATCTATTCACACGAACATAAACAAACAGAGAGAGAGAGAGAGAGAGAGAGAGAGAGAACTTGGTACAAAGTTTTCTAAGATGAGACAAAGCAGGCTGCATTTATATAGCAAGCCATTCAAATGCTTCACTCAGTGTAATTTTCAAACAATAAGATATATTTGATATTGTCCGATGACAATATGCGGACATATGTATGGATGAAACATTACATATCTGAGGGCGTGGACACCTGAATTATGTCATCACCTTTCATTTGAATGTGCTACGAACGAGCCCACAAGGTGCTCATCGATCTGTAGTGATCACCTATTGGCGATCAATACTATTGTCCCAATCTATCTATCTAATGAGAAAATCAATGACCTTACTGTTATACACGTTTTACAAGGCGTGTGGGTGTCACCGTGGCGTAGAGGCTAGCTTGCTGAAAATCGTACGACGCGAGTTCGAAGTCCAGTCACGTGATTTCGTTCACTTTCAAACGAAAACTCTTAGAAATTGTATCAACTCCTTTATCTCTCCATCTGTGGGTCAAATAGAACCACTATTTTTCCATACTAGTCAGCTGGGCTAGAAGAATACGCCTCTGGAGAAGGGTATGACCTTCTGCTCTGAAATGAGTGTCCTGGATGGGGCACGAAACTGCATCTGATGGTGAGACTAGTTTTGGAGCTTTGACGAATGTGTTGTACTTCTTCATCGTCACTACTCTCAGGTCCACTTTAAGTCGGCGTGGTAGTACCTGTTAGGGTATGCAATCATTTACTATACTTGAAACCATTTGACTGTGTGCAAACAAATACTGATGTTAATTGAATAATTATCATTACATAGAAAGTCTTGGAACTGTTTAACAGTGTGTAAACAAATAAATTCTGTCTCCTTTAAAATGTTCCCTACGAGATATTCTTTTACAAATCATATATATTTAATATATACGTATAAGCTGGATTTGAAATTAAAAAAACAACAACAAGGGTTGATATGCCATAAGCACAACCAACCAACTGATCTGTACAGGGATGGCTTTGACATTAAATAACATACAAAGGTTGATACATACCATTAAACGGTAAATCAAAACTTACAAAATCGGATGATGGTAGCATTATATAATAATACGTAATAAAAAGACTATTCGAGTCCGAGAAGTTTGTAAGAACTATGAAATCTTGACGCAGTCATATCAAGCTAAACGTAAATCGTGCATCTTGTAAATCTAACATATTGTTGGAAACAATGCATATATCAAAAGTCTCTTTCTGTTAAATCAAACATATCGTTTGTCTTCCTTTCTATCCATTTACCAGTGGGAACAATCTTTATCAGACGTGTGTTTTATGGAGGTGCCAGTGGTGTAGTCGTTATCGCCGTAGGAAATGAACACGGCGATACGAGTTCAAATCCTGGACGAGACTGATTGCATTTCACATAGCACTAATACCCTTGGGAAAGGTATGAATCCAATTATTCTCCCTCCAGCTATGGGTAAATAGTAGGACAGACTGAGTTCTTCAGCCTTGGTTAGGCAACTAGTCTAGGAGAAGGAAAACTCTGAATTCAAACCTGTTAAACTCTGCTTAAAAATTGACCTTGTGTCATATCCTGCCCGAGCAGAGGGGTTGGTAAATAGTATCAGACGTGTGTTTAATGTAGTACAAATGTATCATAGTCACAGAAGACTACTATGTCAGAAATCGCTGATTGCCTTACGAGGGAGGGCTGAAAAACGTGACCCAACTCAAGTGTAAGTACCTTCTGTTTTTTTTATTTCCTCGGTTCTAGTTCTGATATCATAGAAGTATGGGGTAAGGGATAACGGACACAATATGGGGGATAGCTACTTCATTCTAGAAGGAACCAGCTCCCCTTGTATCTTTGAATGGTTCAGTCGATCCGCGTCCACACTATCGATTTGTTCCTACCCACCAGAAAAAAAAAGAAAGAAAAAAAGCGAATTGAGAAACAGATTCACACTTTGTGGACTGCATCGTCTGGCGAGCCTCTTGCTGCCAGTTTGATAGCCAATGGAATCCTGGTTGAGTCCAGGGTGCTCAATAAAGTATATCTTGTTGGTTTCCTCTTTGACCACCAGCGACATCAGTGACCAGACGTGACTGACAGAAAGAAATCAAAAGTTCAATCGTATTAACTCTCATTAAAATTTAGAAATTTTTAAGTGACAAGAAAAGAGTAGAAGGCATGTATTTGAGCAGCAGTATGCAGCAGCAGTCATGCTATTTTAGTTGCTGTCATGGTGTGGAATGCTGAACATCGTGTATTTGTGATTGAAACATTTCCAAAATAGTGATTCTATCATTTTAACGATGCTATTATTTCGTAATCATTTCGTTGTTATTCAATTACTTCCTCTTGGTATAACCTGAAAGCTCAAGTCTTTAAACGGAGACAACAGACGGAGACAACAGATGAACAGAAGAGTCTGTTGTTCATGAAATTGCTGCAATACCAGAGTAATGATTAGGCGAGCACTGCATAACTTTTTAGTAAATCTTTTGGGTAACTATTTGGACTATTTAATCCTTTAAACAAAGTGACGATGTTAGCAAAACAAAATATCAAATATTGTTCTTTCTTATAGTAAAGTTGAATTTTTAACAAGATCTATGTTAACTTTTTTTTATTTACGTTTCAAACTAGAGAGATATTTCTGCCAGACCTTGAATAATAAAAAAACCCAAAGCGACAAATATTGTTCTTTCTTACAGAAAAATCATATTTTGGATAGGATCTGTGTTGTGTTTTTTTTTATTTACGTTTCAAACCAGAGAGATAATTCTGCTGGAACCTGTATAATACCAGTTATAATAGCACTACAGAATTTTAGGGTGAGGCTCTAAGAGTTTATAGTTCATAAGGACAAGCATTTGGACGATATAATTTTAAAAATAAAGTGATAATAACAAAACAAAACGGAAACTGTTCTTCCGCATAGAAAAATCAAATTTTGAATAAGATCTATGTTGCTTTTTTTTATATTAACGTTCCAAAACCAAGAGATCATTCTGTCTACTCAGTATCCATTTAAATTGCTTGTGAGTGATTAAAATATCAAAATATCACCTAAAATATCAAAATATCATATATACATTTCTAATTTTGAATTTTCCTTCGGGAGAGTAGGAATATGTATTCAGTCAAATTTTTCTCTCCGTGTGTATATATATATATATATGCTTGATTCTGTGACCTCTGTTACTTATATAGACATGTGCGCACGTGTGCTTGTACATGTTCTTCCGCGGTTTTCATTTCATTAATCATGTGCTTTTGCAGTGGCCATCCGCCGGGTAAAAGAGTTCTGTGAGGATCAAATATAAAATAGTAAAAGGTCATTTCCGGTCGGTCTATTCCTGGCTCTCGACCAAATTCCGGACGCGTTCAAAGAGCCAGTCTTTGTGATCTACCTCCAAAAGATTCACCCCCCTTAAAAAGTGGGGGCATTGGTTACTAGTATACGTTTTTGCTGAGCCAATAGAGTTCAGGCAGCCATGTTCATTCTAGGCAGCTAAAATGATATATACGCTTACGTAGCTGCTTATTCGGGCCGTCACAATCGGAGTTCGGACTAAAAAGAGACAGAAAAGGCTTAGATAAAATTTAGATAATAGATAATAATGATTAGTTGAAAGAAATAGTTACCAATTCTGCATTAGCGTCAGAGGCTGGTGTTAGGTCCAAAGCAGAGTAATATAACGCACTTTTTACCCAGACAAATGAACGGTAAGTGAAAATTCATTATTCCTTGAAACGATCCCCTTGGCAATAAACATGCTTATTCCAGTGAGTTTGCCATTTTTCGAGGTACCTCTAAAATTTTTCTTTTGATGTATCCTTCTGCCGTTGGCGTTAAGAATGCAATGACAATTTCCTGTAGAGGAGTAAAACACCCCTCAAAAGGGGAGTTCTGAAAATAAACTACATCTGATATTGAGGCTGTAGTTCTGGGCATCTGGAGAGTATGGAGTACTTCTTTATCGCCATTATTCCTAGGTACACTCTGTCCTGGAGTGGTCGTACCAGTTAGGGTATCGTCTTTTGGTACAATATATCTGTTTTTTTTACATACATTCAGCAGCTATGTGAGGATACGGGATGTTGTCCTGAAGACCTGCCTGGGGCGATGAACGATAGGGAGGGGTGGCGAGAGAGGGTCAGGGATATCCGTGCTACCAGCGCGACATGATGATGATGATGATATGTGTTTTAGAATTATTCGTATTTGATTGGACCTTGTGCAAAAAACTTTTAAAGAAAAAATTGCACAAAAATAAAATATGCACGTACAATGAACGCGATTCCCTAACTTCTAGCCATAGATAACCATAAGCGGGTTGACATGCCGTTAAAATGAATAAATATATCTTTTGACGTTATTCCTGTTTTCAAATCATTTTCAATTTTTCAGTTTAAGAAACGAGAAAAGTTGCACAGAGATAGTTCTCCTAAGTTTTAAGGGTATTGCACTTGCACACACCTGTGTTTGATCAAAAGATATTTCTTTCTAAAAATATCAATACTTGTTCTATATATTTAAAAAATCGACAGAGAGTTGCCTAGATTTCATCTGGATATCTAGACATCATCACTTAAATAAATGAGTTATTCAGTTGTACACTGTTTTCATTTAAATCTCAGCTTGTAAAATTTATAAAAATCAGAGTTTTGTTCTCGATACTTTCTGATCACACCTCATATATAAATAGATATTTCAAGAAATGCCGCGAGAAAAAAAAAGTTAAAATAAAGAGGATGCAGATGAAGAAGAACGTAAAGTATGGAGGAAAGAAAGCCAGCAACGTATCTACAGTTAAAAAAATGAACATTGCTTGATACAAAGATATTCAATATATCTTTAAATAATGTCACCACTGACTTGGATGATGTCGTAAAAAGATAATATCCTTATATTGAAAAGGGTCGTCTTATTCACAACTTTAAATTTATTATTCAATATAATAATATAATAATGGTCTAAAAGGAGGAAACCATTCATTACATAAATGTCTAAGTACTGTCAAGTTTTTCCTCTTCTGAGTTAATGAGACAATCTGATTTCCTAATTATCTCCCTTTAATCCGCCATTTTTTCGCTGCAAATTTTCTAAAGCGTCATCTCACAAATGTATGATGGAATGGTTCAGCGAAGATCTTCTGAATTGATAGGCATACCACGGTAAATTGATGTCTTTTGAGACGGCTTACTTTTCAATCATTTTGGAATCTGGACTTTGGTTTGTTAAATAAATAGACCTATTCATTTTAAAGGACTGGATAAAAGCACACCTCACTAAAAAAAAAAAAAAAAAAAAAAAAAAAAACATTGAAAAATAATAGTAGGGTTAAAACTAGAGGAAAAAGAAAGTAAACGAAAGTTGAATAAAAATGGTTTAGGGAAAAAATAGAAAGAATAGATAATAAAGGGAAAGGAACGTATATAAAGGAATAAGGAAAAAAAATTAGATTGATAGTAATTAGGAAAGAAAGAAAGAAAGAAAGAAAGAAAGAAAGAAAGAAAAAGTGGAACGGAACCGATATCAAGAATAGAAACAAGGAAAGAAAGAAGGTGTATATATATATATATATATATATATATATATATATATATATATATATATACACCTTCTTTCTTTCCTTGTTTCTTTTATATATATACACCTTCTTTCTTTCCTTGTTTTTTTTATATATATACACCTTCTTTCTTTCCTTGTTTCTTTTACACACCAGAAACTGGTATAAAAATCGAGATAAAGAAAGAAAAAAGGAAAGAACGAAAGAAAGAGAAGAAAGGTACTTTAGTGAAAAATCGGAAGAAAGAAAGAAAGAAAGCGAGAAAGAAACAAAGAAAGAAAGAAAGAAAGAAAGAAAGAAAAAGGAAGATAGATTGATAGATAGAAAGGAATAGATAAAGAATGAGAAGAAAGAAAGAGATGAAAATAAATAGTATCAAGAATGGGAACAAGGAAATAGATGTATGAATAAATAAATAGATAAATAAATAAATAGATACAGATAGATAGATTGATTAATAGAGAGATATGGACGAAGAAAGAAAGAAATAAGGGAAAAGGATCGGATATAAGGGAATATGGAACACACACACACACACACACATATATATATATATATATAGAGAGAGAGAAAGTACATTAGAAATGGGAGACAGAGAAGAGGAGTACAGTAAGATTGAAAGACTGACAGAGAGAGGAAGATGGAGAGAGAAGGAGGGGGAAGAAAAAAGAAATTGAGGAAGGAGGATGAAAGCGGAAAATAAAGAGGGAAAATGATATTAAAAAATAAGAATTCAAAGAAAAAAAGAACGAAAAAATTAAAGAAAGAAAATAGATTAGCGTCAGGAAAAAAAGAGAGAAAGAAGAAAGGAAAAAGGAAAAAAAAAAAAAATGAATAAAAAAGAAAAGAGAAGCAAGAAAGAAAAAGAAAGAAAGAAAAGAAACTGTGATCAGGAAATAAGAATAAATAACATAAAGAAAGAAAGGAAGAAAAAAAGAAACTCTCATGTGGAAATAAAGAACAGAAAGAACTCCATTCTATTTATTTACCAATCTATTTACGGGAACTCAACTGATTTATATCATAAAAAAAGTGCTTTTTTTTGTGCAAAAAATTGACTCAAGAAGTTGTAATTTTATATCTGTATTTTTGCATATATTGACCAATCGGCGTTTTCACGCTTGTTTTAAGATTGTTTTGAGATTCGCAGACGAAAATATTTGACTTGCCGCAAAAAAATTTGAAGGATCAAAAAATAAAAAGATTCAAAAAATTTTCCCCCCTCCGACATTGTTCAAAATTCATTTTTTAACAAATCAGAATTATAGGTAAATTATCAACTTTTTTATATCTAATTTTATGCTTACTTCATTTTATAAATAGCGAAGAAATAAATATATTCTTTTGTTGGTATAGATTTATTCTGTATTTACAATCTATGTTTTATTTCTTTTGAGTAAAAATCAACATTCTTTTCTTTCAAGAATAATTTTAATTTCAACATCGTATAATTATCTTAAATGAAACGAATATATTTTTCTTTATGTAGATTTATTAATACTATTATTACAGTCTAGCACAGTTGGTTGGGTCTGTAGAATACACCAACTGTATCTCAGCAGCACCAGAGTTTAGGGAATATGGAATACCACTTCATTGCCATAGCTCCCAGGTTCATTCTGACAGCACCTGATAAGGTCCTATATATGGATCAAATAGAAGTGTTTGACATTTAAACTGTGTGCAAACAAATGACTTATGAATTGTTAGTGATACATCGCAATACTTGGAACCATCCAGATGTGTACTAACGAATGAGTAATGTTGAATAGAATTATTTGTGTTGATTATCAATGCTTGAAACCCTTTAACTGTGTACCTAAAATAAACTGTTAGTGTTATATAGTGATGCTTGAAACTCTTTAACTGTGTGCAAATAAAACTATTTATGCAAGATTCTAATTTTTTAAACCATTCGAATGCAAACAAATGATTGATGCTAAATAGAACTATTCGTGTGAGAATACTTGGAACCTTTTAACTGAGTGCAAACAAATTAGCTCTGACTCGTTTAAAAATGTTGTCTACCAGTTATGCGTTTACAAATTATATACGTATAAAGAGGATTTGCAATTAAATACCCTAGAATGGTTGATATGCCATCAACCCGAAACAAACCAAACCAAAACAAACTATTACAACCTTTGCTTGCTGATGAAAAAAATTTCAGCTGCAGCTGTATATACGTTTAATGCATGAATATATTTTCCCTCTTACATAATGACAAACGTAAAGAAAAATCTCTTACACACCCTAAGTTAATCCATTAGATTAAGACTAACGAAAACTTCTATATTATGTGAATGATCCCTCACTTCTCTTTAAAATATTTACGCTCTGACTAATATTATTTTATTTTACAAGAAAAGATTTTGTAATTTCTGTTATACAGCAAACTTTTCACTTAATTTAAAGAAATAAAAATCTATTAATTTGTAGATCAGTGTTTTATTCCATCATTTACATTTTTGTCCGCAACATATTTATCTCTGAAAAATTTCCAAAAATAATTTTTTCAATAATAATCTATTACATAGGTATATTATTTTACCCAATAATTCAACTTTACATGTCATTAACCAAAACTCTTGACCACCTTAGTATCCAGACTGGTACAAACCCTTTCTAAAACAATTAGAAACATAATTGATAATAAAAACATGAATCATATTAAATTTGAAGTTGGCTTATATTCTGTCCTGTGTACTGGGTGTGATAAAACTATATTGACAAGATAAAACTATATTGACAAGACTTCAAGATTGATTAATGTTGGTTGGTTGGTTTCTTTATTTAATGGCATATCAACCTTTGTACATTATTTAATGCCAAAGCCATTCTCCTAGAAGAACAGTAGTGGTACTATTTAACCCATAGCTGGGAGGAAAAGTGAGTGGGTTCATACCTTTCCCAAGGGTATTTGCCCGAAAGTGAACATAATAGGACGACTGGAATACGATCTCGATTACTACGATTCTGCAGTCCATCGCTTTAACTATTACACCACGAGGACACCTCTGATTGATTAAGAAACGTATCTATAAACACATGAGAGATTTCACTAATAATGACGATAGAAACACTGCAGTGAAATATAATTTAGAAAGAATAGTTTTAAATTTAAAGATTGTAAAAATGTTAATCAATATACATAATAAACGTCGCAGAAAGATTGTTGAATTTAGCATTATTTCTAATTATGATTCAATCAAACAACTGCTAGGTTTTTTCAAACTTATCACTTTATTTAATTAAATTAGTTCTAAATAGTTACAATATCCCTTGTTTAAATTAGTTTTTATTAATAAGTCATAAATCATACGTAATATTTAGAATTTCGATAGTTTTTCAAATCATGATATTTTCTAAAATAGATGTATTTGTATTAACAGCAACAATAAACACGTTATTTTATTTTATTCAATATAAAAAATGAAAATAAATTGTTTGGAGAAAAGGCCCAAACTTTTTTAAACAACACACACATACACACATTATATATATATATATATATATATATATTGTGTACTAAGCAGTCATTTTCTAATCAGGTTTGGTTAAAGACCGAGGATTGTTTCCCTTTTAAGGTCTTCAAGTGAAGAAGTTCAAGTCTTCTTGTTATTTTTCTTATGTCTGGGTCAAGTTGGTGGAGAAAGTGCCCCCATTGTAGCCCAAGCGCTTTCGACCATTCAACGAGTAGTTCTCAGAGGTTTTGAATGGTTGTTTGTTATTGTCAGTTTTATTTATATTTATTTGGAGTGTTTTTTTTTAAATATGAGGTTGGGTCATTTTCTTGGGATGTATGGTAGGGCTATATATATATATATATATATATATATATATATGTGTGTGTGTGTGTGTGTACTTAAACAACAGTCTTTCATTTAAGCATATTTGATTAAATAATAAAGACACATTTGTCTATGTAATTCTATTAAGATCCTTTCAAGTTTCCTGATAAATGTCTTGGATTCAGGTTGGAATTGGTGGATGAATTTAGTGTGCTATTTATTATAGTGATGTTTTCAACTAGAACTTTTCAAAATTTGGATTTGGCAATAGAATGGGTTTTAAGATGTAAGGCTATGGAGATAGAATCATTAAGGTGCATTGTAAGTCGTCTTGAAAGAATTGTAGTGGTAAGACCAACATACGTATTATTTTCTTTTGAGACACAGTCTCCCTAGGGACATTTGAATATGTATACATTTAGCTCAGGAAATAAGTCTTTTTATGATTGTTCTTTTATAAAGGAAGGGGCATACACTATGGAAATTGAGGGTGCAAAGATTAATGTTAGTAGGTTTTTTATATGTGGAGGTGGTAAATCGGTCAATATTGCTTGTGTCTATTACTACACTAAGCTACTATCCTCCTCTCGAACTATCTTCCTTAACGAACTTAAAAATATAAAACAAACCCTTATTAATAATGGGTTTCTCAACTACATAGCTGATACAGAAATTAAACATTTCATTGATAAAACGGAACAACATAACATAGACAATATCTTAAACCATAAACAATCAATAAACCTATACTAAAAAACCCAATTTCATAGTAATTATAAAATAGATGAACATATAATGAAAAACTTTATCCAAAAAATGTTGTCCTAACTAATCCTACCCAAAAAGTAAGACTTATCATTTACTACAACAAATTTAAAACCTCCAACCTAATTATTTCCAATAACACTACTCCCTCTTCTAAACTTCTTGATAGGACAAACATCATATATATGTTCAAATGTTCCTTAGGAGACTGCGTTTCCAACGAAAATAATACGTATGTTGGTCTTACCACTACAATCCTTTCTAGACGGCTTACAATGCACCTTAATGATTCTATCTTCAGAGCCTTACATCTTAAAACCCATTCTATTCCAAAATCCAAATTTCGAAAAGTTCTTGTTGAAAACAACACTATAATAGCACGCTAAATAAATAAGCTTCGACTACAAATCCTAGGAGCCCTTCAAATAAAAACAAAAAACCTTAAATCAATAGAATTAATTTTGAAAACAGCGACTATGTTTTGAAATGCTTTTAATATTCTTATGTAGATATTCCATATTTCTTGATAATATTCTATTTCCGTTGATAGCATTCTGTTTTTAAATTCATCAGCATTTCAGTTTTAACCAACTCTGCGTTTACGAAATTTTTTTGGATTTTATAACCCAAAAAAATTTCAAAACTCGTTAAAAACACTCTTTGTACATGCAAGCAACCTCTGATGATAGTATTTACCAACCCCTCCGCTCGGGCAGGATATGACACAAGGTCAATTTTTAAGCGAAGTTTAACAGGTTTAAATTAACAGTTTTCCTTCTCCTAGACTAGTTGCCAAACCAAGGCTGAAGAACCTAGTCTGTCCTACTATTTACCCATAGCTGGAGGGAGAATAATTGGATTCATACCTTTCCCAAGGGTATTAGTGCTATGTGAAATGCAATCAGTCTCGTTCAGGATTTGAACTCGTGTCGCCGTGTCCATTTCCGACGACGATAACGACTACACCACGGGCACCTCTGATGATGGCCAATGAAAGATGCGAAAGCACTCGGAACAATTTTAGTAAATTCATCCACCAATTCCAACCTGAAACCAAGACACATTTTAGGAAACTTAAAAGGATCTTGATAAAATTATATAGCTAAAATGTGTCTATATAATTTAATCAAACATATATATATATATATATATATATATATATATATATATATATAAGTAAGTAAAGTTGGCGACTTTAGTCGAGGGTGTCCCGATGGTTCCCTTTTCGATAGCTACTAGGGGAGGACGCAACTCTTTTCCCTGGATTGCTCCACTTTACCCTTGATCCTTACCTTATATTGCTGAGTGTTAAGCAAGGAGGCATCAAGTACCATTTTTTTGAGTTTTTGGTATGACTAGACCTGGGATTGAACCCAGGTTTCACGGGCCATTGGTGAACACTCTAACCATCATGCCACCAATAAATCAACTTAATTTCTTAATTGAGTAGAATAAATTGTTTTATGGCAACACAAGGCATTATGAACCTTTTGAATTCGTTTCTTTTTAAAAATGCACGTACCCAAAGAAACGCACTCACTTATATACCAAACTTTTCACATAATGTTTACAACTCGGTTGGGGTTGTACTCTTTGTTTTATGGTATTCGTAGATGATTTAATAGCAAAGCCATCCTTATAGAATGTCAGTTGTGGTATTATTTAACACATAGCAGGGATGATAATGGGTTTCACACCTTTGCCAAGGTTATTAATGCGAAAGTGAACGCAATAGCGCGACTGGAGTTCGAACTCACTTACTACGATGTGGCGGTCCAGCACTTTAGCCACTACGCATCGGGGAATTTTTATTGGCTATCTGGTATTATTGATGAATAATGAAAAATTCCACATGGTTTTTTTTTTATTATATTATCAGTGTTTGGTAAAAATTTGTTGGAATCTGATTTTGTTAGAATCATTAAAAGTTATAGATTTATGATTTTTAGAATTGTAAATGTGTACTTTTATAACTTTTAAAGTTTTGTATCTTAAAATACCTGTATGATTTTCACGTGTACAGATACTACACTCTGATCCTATGCAGAAATGCTGGCAAGTGAGATTAATGATTATCTTCAGAGTGAATGGATGTTACACGAGAATCGCCAGAATAGTGTAAATAATATGTAAATAATCGTGTTAGAAATGACCAAAAATCTAAACGTGACACACTATCATAGTATATGATTATGTTAGTGGAAATGGGAGACTAGGAAGAGAAGAGATAGATAGATAGATAGATAGATAGATAGATAGATAGAGAGAGAGAGAGAATATTGTAGTATGTGACTATGTGGATAGAAGTGGGGAAACAAGGAGAAGAGAGAGAGAGAGAGAGAGAAAGAGAGAGAGAGA
>OY757918.1:65963712-66008712 GCA_963585895.1 Sepioteuthis lessoniana | reverse complement strand
ATACAGAAAAAAGAAAAGACGAATGAAATGCAAATGATAGAAAGAAAAGGCAACTGGACAAAAAAAAAACAAAAAACAAAAATCGAAACGAATTGAAATAAACAAATAAATAAGTAAACAAGTAAATGAAGAAAGAAAGAAAAAAAGGAAGAAAGAGAGGAAGAAATAAATAATGAAGAAAAAATCGAAAAATGTCGAAATCAAAGAAAGAAACATGAGCAACAAAAAAAAAAAAAAGAAAAAAGAAAAAAAAAAGAATAATTTGTGGAAATAAAAACGAAGAAAACGAGAAAAAAAAAAAGAAATAGATTAAGTAAAACAATGGAAATAAAGGATTTTACAAATGAAAGTTAAGAAAGAAAGAAAGAAAGAAAGAAAGAAATAGCTTAACAAATAAAATGAAATAAAGAAAGGAAAGAAAAATATGGAAAGAAATAAGTTTTTAAAATGAAAGTGAAAGAAAGAAATAAAAAACGAAATAACGGACACTTTTCCAACAAGTACAGAAAGATAGAAACCAAAGCAAGAAGGAAAACTGGATGATTGCTGGGCGAGATACGAGAAAAGGCATAATCAGAAAATTGTACAATTGAAAGACAACAGTGAAAAATACATAGATAGATTAAAAATGTAAAGAAAAAGAAAGAAAGAAAGTAAAACAGTAAAGAGAAAGAAGGGAGTTAGACAACGGAAATGAGCAAAAAAAAAAAAAAAAAAAAAAAGAAAGGAAGAAAGAAGTAAAGAAAGAACATTTTCTCTACAGGAAAAAAAACAAACAAAAACAAAAACAAAAAACAATGAAATAATGAAAAAAAAAAAAATGAACGATTCCTGGGCTAAGTACAATAGAAAAAGAAGTAATCGGAAAATTATGCTATTGAAAGATCTGAGGTGAAAAATACATTGTTAGATGAATAAGATATGTAAAGAAAAAGAGAAAAAAATTGAAAAAAAATGTAAGTTTTTTTTCCCGAAAAGAATGAGGAAAAAGAAAAAAAAGAGAAAGAAAAGGTGAAGTAAAGATAGAAATGAAAAGAACTTGGTAATAGTTTGAAAAAACCACAAGAGAACAGCAACATCCCAAATAACGAAATAACTAACTAAACAAAAAAGAATAAGAACGTGGTGCATGCGCAGAACATCGTTGATTGTGCACTATTTGGTCACCGTAAGAGGTCCATTTCTGTCATCTTCCTTGACAAAGTCGTTAGCGTTGTCGAACCGTCAATATCCCGCGGTGCCGAAGCCTTGCATTTATTTTAACAGTTACCAATATGAAAAAAAGTCAAGATAAGAGTTTATTGTCTGCCTCCAAGATTATTATTCAACTGGCGCCCAACGAGGTCACAACAGTTCAAGTCATTCTTATCTATCAACCGCCGGTTTTAAAAAAGTTGACAAAAGCCAATAAATTGCAACGAATAAAGGAAGCAAATGAACAGCGAAGTTGTCGTCTGCCTCACACCTGTTTTCACGACAACCTTTTTTGCCCTACTAGCGTCGAAAATAAATAAATATTTTATCATATCGTCACAACTGCAAGGCATTTTCAAAGTCCCCTGGATTTTTTTCGCTATTAGCTTTTGTTATGTTCCTTCCTGCTTTCTTTCCTTCTTTATAAAAAGTGCTGAATATTATTTTTCTGTGCTTGTGTCACAATGTTTGGTTTGGTTTTATGGCATATCAACCATTGTAAGTTATTTAGTGCCAAATCCATTTTTATATATATAAAGAGTTCTAGTTCAAACAGTTCAGTTTAGCATAAATACATAGTTTCAATGTCAAAAACAGTTCTATTTCAAACAATTCAGTTTAGAATTAGTACACTGTTTAGTTCTATTTAACCCAGAGATATGACCCGTATCAGGTGCTATCAATCCGAGCCAGAGTGGACCTGAGAGCGATGGCAATGGAGGAGTACTCTGCATTCCCGAAAGCTCCAACATTGTTGGAGCCTCACCATCAGATTGTTTTGTATCATATCCAGGACGCTCGTTTTGGGAGTATTACTCCTCTGCAGAGAATCAGTCGGTGTATTCTACATCCCCAGCCGACTGGGCTATATGTCACCAGGATGCAAATGTGTAGAACTAATGAGGATCGAACCCGATACACAATACCTTGGAAACAGGAAGCAAAATTTAACTGTTCTTGATACTCTGTTGAAGTCGGGAAGGTTTGGTTTGGTTTGATTTGGTTTGGTTTTATGGCATATCAAGCACGGTAGGTTATTTAATGCCAAATCCTCTTTATACATATATATTAAATATATAAGATCCGTAAACATTTTGTTGATAACAATTTTAAACAAGCCCAAGCTATTGTTTTTGTCTACAGTTAAATGGTTTCAAGTATTTCTATCTAACACAAATAATTTTATTTCCTATTAATCCTATGTGTGGATACAGTTAAATGGTTTTAAGTATTGCTACGTAACAGTAACAATTTAACATCAGTCATTTTTTTTGCATACAGTTCAATGGATATACCTTTATGATTTGTGAGTCCATAGTTAGTGGGTAATTTCATTTTTCAATGAGTTAGAACTAATTTGTTTGCGCAATAGTATTGCTATTTTTCTACACAGTTAAAGGGTTTCAATTATTGCTACCTAACACTACTTATTCTATTCAATATTAATAATTTGTTTGCAGATAGTGAAGTGGATTCAGTTATTGCTATTTAACACTAATTATTCAATTCAACCTAATTTATTCATTTACATACCATCAAATGATTCCATGTATTGCTATGTAATATCACTTATTAATTTTGGCATACAGTAAAAGAGTTTCTGGTATTACGATATAAAATTAATAATTCTGTTCAACATTACTGATTCGTTAGAACAAAGTTAAATATTTCCAAGTATTGCTATGTATCACTAACAATTCAATCAAACATCAGTCATTTGTTTATATACACTGAAATGGTCAAATGGTTCTATTTCTAACAACTTAATTCAACATTAGCCATTCGTTTGCACAGAGTTTAAATGTCAAACAATGCTATTTGACCCATACATAGGATCCTGCCGGGTGCTATCACTCCGGGTCAGAGTGGACCT
Source organism: Sepioteuthis lessoniana (assembly GCA_963585895.1). NCBI lineage: Eukaryota > Metazoa > Mollusca > Cephalopoda > Myopsida > Loliginidae > Sepioteuthis > Sepioteuthis lessoniana. The sequence goes on along the minus strand of OY757918.1, from coordinate 66,005,645 downwards.
GGGAGCAATAGCAATGAAGGAGTACTCATTCCCCAGAATGCCAGGACTGAAGCCTTACCATCAGACGATTTAGTGTCATATCTAGTACACTTGTTGGGGAGGGGTCTTACCCCTCTGCAGTGATACAGTCGGTGTATTCTACAGCCCTCTCCGACTGAGCTAAGTTGGGAAGGTGACGAACCACACTTGAGTGTGAGAGTCAGAGTGCTGCTCACTGGATTTGCTTCTTTGGTTTGGAGCACAGCCTCGGAATCTACGGTTTTTGGATTACCTGATCTTGCCTGATCATCGAGATTTTTACAACCCGGGCAAAATTTCTTGAACCATTTAGTTAATCTCCAGGGATCAACTGTATTTTCAACTTTTGAACAACAAATATTTTTGATTGCTTCGGTGGCGTTATGGCCCAATTCAAACTTCTAAAGCATAAGTTTCCTCATTAGACTACGTTGCACGTTCATCTCTCTAGCTTTAAAATCCTACACAGAGTGAAGCAATGTATGACTACCAACTTCCGCGGGTAAGTAACCAGGAACGTTTGTAACGATCAGAGTCACATCTGTGTGTTAAATAGATCTGTTTGAAAATTATTCGTATTTGTTCGAAATACTTAGTGCTATATAACTTTTCAATTACTTGTATTACTTGAAACTGTAATTGTTTATTTAAGATTATTATTAATTACTTGAAACAGTAAAACTATGCAAATTATTTGTATTGAATAGAAATACTTGATATCATATAACAGTGCAAACAAATGAGTCTATATCGTTAATTTAGTTAAACACTAAACTTGTTCCAACGAATCTGGCTATAACACTGGTGCCAAGTTGTATTAGCCCTTGCTCTTACCTGGGTATATCTTTCAACTGCGTCTGATGGTGAGGTTCCAGTTCTGGAGCTCTGAGGAATGTGGAGCACCCCTTCATTACCATTGTACCCAGGTCTACCCAGATCGGGAGTTGTAGAACCTGTTAGCATCTTCTCAGTGGGTCAAATAGAACTTGTTCAATAATTTTCTAAGAATTCCCTAGTTGGTAAAGTGTTCGTCAATGATCAGGGAGACCGGGGTTCAATCCCTGGTCGGGTCATACCAAAGACTTTAAAGATGATACTTGTTACCTACTTGCTTAACACTCAGCATTGTAAGGTACGTATCAAGGGTAAAGTGGAGCAATCCTGGAAAAGGAGTAGTGCCTTCCCCTACATCGCGGTGTAGTAACTATCGAAAAGGGAGCCATCTGGTCGCCCTCGACTACGGTCGCCAACTTGAAACAATACAGCTGAATGATAATTAATAATTCTCTTTATCTAGTATTCCTATCTAATGTTAGATAGGAAAATTTGAAACCAATCATTTACGAGTGAATGAAGTTTTGGAATAAATAGCCCATTAAGAGTTAATAGGCCAGTCGGCTAGGACTGAAGGATACACTGACTGCATCTCTGCAGAGGGGTAAGTTCCTCCCACCACCAGTGTCCTTGATATGACACTAACTCATCTGATGGTGAAGCTCCAGCAATGGTACAGCTTTGGGGAATGTAGAGTACCCCTTCATTGCCATTGCTCTCAGATCCACTCTGACCCGAAGTGGCAGCGTCTAATAGGGTCCTACCTTTGGGTCAAATATGCGTAAACAAATGACTGTTTAATGGAATTGTTTGTGATACAAATACTTAGAACCATTTACTTGCGCAAATAAATGAGTGATGTTGAATTGAATAATTAGTGTTAAATAGCCATACTTGTTACCACTTTACTGTGTGAAAACAAATGATTAATACTGAATAGCAAACTAGTGTGCAAACAAATTAGTTCTAACTCATTTAAAAATGAAATTACGAACAAACTAATCTCTTACATATCATTTATATGTATTTAACTGTGTGCAAACAAATTACAGATCTTAAATTGTTATTGCAACATAGTAATACTTGAAACCATTTAACTGTGTGCAAAAAATAATGTTATCAACAAAATGTTTTTACAAATCTTTTATATTTAATGTTTATGAATAAAGAGGATTTGGCATAAAATAACCTACAATGGTTGATATGCCATAAAACTAAACTAAACCAAATCATTATGAGTTGATATCCCATTAAACAAATAGATAAAGTCAAACCAAAACTTAACTTGAATATATTTACGGTGAGTGGAGTAGACATTTGCTGAGGGGAGTCCTTATGGCGTTGTGGCTAATGTGCAGGATTGCAACATCGTATTAAGTGAGTTCGAACTCCAGCCTCTCTCTCTCTCTCTCTCTCTCTCTTACTTTTGCCCAAGCGAATGTTCGCTATATTTCCATAGGAAGTAAGAGAAAATGTTATGGAGACGGAATTATAGAAAGTTAAAATTTAGATAAAGCAAACCAACTTAACTAATAAAATGAAAGTTTGGCCCAGTCGGCTGCGGCTGTAGAATACACCGACTGCATCTCTGCAAAGAGGTAAAACCCTCCCCCAACGAGTGTCCTTGATTTGATACTAAACAATCTGATGGTGAGGTTCCAGTAATGCTGGAGTTTGCAGAATGCAGAGTGCTCCTTCATTGTCATCGCTCCCAGATCCGCTGTGTTCGGAGTGGTAGCACATGATAGGTCTTATCTATGGGTCAAATAGAACTGTTTGACGTTTAAACTAAATGCAAACAAATGACTCCCGCTAAACTGAATTGTTAAAAATAGAACTGTTCGATCATTTAACTGTGAGTAAACAAACGACTGATGTTTAATTGAATTGTTAGTTAGGCAATTCTTGGATAAATCATATACATCTGATTTATGTGTATAAGGAGGATTTGGCTTTTAATAACCTACAATGGTTGACATATCATAAAACCAAACAAAATCAAAGTGAAAGTTCCTGTGGGGGGATCTAATGGTTAGTTAGCTAGACTTGCAGACTTCTGTTTGTGAGTTTGGTTTTAACTGGGTGCCTCATACTTCTGAGTTTGAGCCTCACAAGTTTCGGCCTAGTAAATAACAACTCATATAATAAAGTGATAATGACTAGACGCATCGGGATGAGACGGTGCCAATTCTCGATACATCTTGATCAGCAGACTCAAGACGTTTTTAATGAAATGTCTTTCGTAAAACAAGATTTCTGAACAAAAATTTCATTGGGTGGGATTGTCCGGGCCGCAGTGGCTAACGAGCTTGACTTTGACATCGTATTAAGCCAGTTCAGTCTTTAGTCTCGCTATTACGTTCACTTTCGGACTAATACCCTAGAGGTAAAGGTATGAACTCTCTTTTCCCTCGAGTTATGGGTTAAATAATACCACTATTGTTCTTCTAAACGGATGGATTTGGCATCAAATAATACATGAAAATTGATATGCCATTAAACTTAGAAACAACACCAGATTTTCTCTGTCCATTCTTCATAGAACTGTTACCATTACAAAGGATGCATTTTATTTACCATTTGTAGAAATGCTAAGATCTTTCTCATTTTTCCGTTTAATTTCAAAATTTGAATATAATTTAGAAGATACAAAATCACATGTTAATACTGCCCTGATGATGGTTTAAAATAAAATAAAAAACAAAACAAAAACGAAACGATTAACTTTGGCAGAATATTCAACTATAAATAAACTCATCTGCTTTTCACACACACACACACACACACACACATATATATATATATATATATATAGAGAGAGAGAGAGAGAGTGAGAGAGAGAGGTGTTCGTGATGTAATGGTTATCGTCGTAGGAAATGGACACGTTGATACGAATTCAAATCCTGGACGAGGCTCTTTAAATTTCACATAGTAGGCTCCATTCCTTTAGGAAAGGTTTGGAGCCTATTATTTTCCCTCAACCTATAAGTAAATAGTAGGGCAGGCCGGACGTTTTAAATTTCCCTATGCAACTGGTCTAGGAGAAGGAAAACCGAATTCAAACCTGTTAAACTCCGCTTAAAATGTCCTTGTGTCACATCCTGCTCTTGCAGAGGAGTAGGAGTATATATATATATATATATATATATATATATATATATATATATGGAGAGAGAGAGTGGGGAGAGAGAAATAAATAAAGAAAGAGAGAGAGAGAGAGTAAGATAGAAATAAACAGAATGACATAGATAGATAGATAGATTTACCAAAGACTTAGCCATTGTGAAAAGCACGAAGAGTGTTTTCTCTCAAAGTTGTGGTGGTTTACTAAAAATCAGTATTGGAAATGGGTCTTTTATTCCCAAACCGAAAACTGACCACCGGCGATTTTAAGGAAGATGCAGTTACTTCCGCCATTAATAGAAACTAAGTACACATTTACTGTGAATAAGCAACCAAATTACAAAAATAGTACCTATAACTCACTCCACAATAATATGATCTCTGGCTTACCCCTCCCCACCGAAAAAAATCAAAGAAAAGAAAAGAATTCGGCTATTTATGCATTTTTTAACCTGATGATTATTCAGGATTGCGCAAAAGTCACTTACCATTCTAAAAATCAAAATAACGGCATGTCAACCCGTTTAGGGTTATGTTTTTCCAAGAGGTTAGGGAATTGCGTTCCTCGTACATTAATATTTTCGTGCCTTTGTTTCTGAAGAGGCTTTTGTTTGTACACAGTTATATGATATCAAGGTTGGTTGAATTTTATGGTATATCAATCTTATAGGTTATTAAATGTCAAATTTTGTTTATAGTTATTTATCAAAAATATGATTTGTAAACACATATTTTATTGAAAACCATTTTTAAACAAGTTAGATCTCATTTGTTTGCACACAGTGTTATTTAATTAAGGTAATGATTTTTTTATATTAATCATTTTTGGTTAATTATATTTTATTATTTAGTTTGGTAAGGCTTTGAACTATTCGGGTCTCTAAGTCCAGGTGCATAGTCAGATGGTGCAGTTTTTCGCCCGTGCAGAAAGGATATGACTATCATCATTCGTCGTAATAAACCCCCAAACAGGAAATAGGGCTGGAGTGTGGATGACGTCATGCCCAGAAGTGAAGATCCTGAGATTTGAGGAAGTTGAAAAGAAATAGTTGAGGTCGACCGGCAGAGATAAACTGAGATGCGTCGCACGTTGGGTGTGGGGTCAGCATAGTATGGTTAGCATAGGCTTTTAAGAATTAATTCTCTCTCCTCGTGTCGCCAAGGATCGAAGCCAGAAATTAAGAAACCCGTTCTTATCTGAAACGATAGAGTCCGCTTGTATTTGTATTATTATTACTGACATCACCAAATCGATACAATATGATACAACACGCAATTGAATGGTTTAAAGTAATGATTTTTTTATTATTTAGTTTGGTAAGGCTTTGAACTATTCGGATCTCTAAGTCCAGGTGCATATTCAGATGGTGCAGTTTTACGCCCGTGCAGAAAGGATATGACTATTATCATCCGTCGTAATAAACTCCTGAACAGGAAATAGAGCTGGAGTGTAGATGACGTCATGCCCAGTAGTGACTAACACTAACAATTTAATTTAACATCAGTCATTTGTTTCCACACAGTTAAATGGTTTTACATATATAATTTTAAATGAATGATTTGTAGGTCGTGTTTTAAAATGTGATAGAGCTAATAAGTTGGTACACAATTAAATATTGCTATTATTTGCACTCAGTTAAATCGTGTCAACTATTGTTAACATTGATAATTCTATTCAACACTTCATTCATTTGCACACAGTTAAACGTAATTCCATTAATTCAATTTTTGCACACAGTTTCAATCATTCTTATCTAACACGAATAATTCTATTTAGTATTTAAACATTTGTTTGCAGACACGTAAATGGTTTCAAATATTGCAATCTAACACCTATTATTTCATTTCCATTTTGGAGGTGCTCGTGGTGTAATGGTTACCGTCATAGGAATTGGACACGGCGACACGAGTTCAAATCCTGGACGAGACTGACTGCATTTCACATAGCACTAATACCCTTGGGAAAGGTATGAATCCAATTATTTTCCCTATGGTTAAATAGTTGGACAGACTGGTTCTTCAGCCGTGGTTAGGCAACCAGTCTAGGAGAAGGAAAACTCTGAATTCAAACCTGTTAAACTCCGCTTAAAAATTGACCTTGTGTCATATCCTGCCCGAGCGGAGGGGTTGGTAAATATTATTTCATTTCCAGTTAAATGACTCCAAGTATTGATATGTAACACTAACAATTCAATTTAACATCAGTAATTTTACACAGTTAAATTGCCAAACCGTTATATTTGATCCATAGATGGGACTCTAACAGGTACTATTACTCGAAGTTAGAGTGGATCTGGGAGTAATGGCAATAAAGGGGTACTCCACATTCTCCTTGCTCGGTCGGCTGATGCTGTAGAATAGGAATACTTGATATCACGCATAGCCCTTTCGGCTGGAGCTGTAGAATAAGCCAACTGTTTCTCTGCTTAGGAGTAAGACCCTCCCCAACGAGGGTCTTAGATATGAAACAAAGCAATCTGATGGTGAGGTTTCAGAAATGCTGGAGTTTTGGTGCATGCAAAGTACTCCTTCATTACCATCACTCACAGGTCCACTCTGGCTCAGAGTAGTAGCATGTGATAGAGTCCTATCTTTGGGTCAAATAAAAATAAACTGTATACTTATGCTAAACCGAATTGTTTGAAATAAAACTCTTTTAAAGTTTAACTCTCTGTATTACACCGACTGCTTCTCTGCAGAGGGGTAAGACCTCTCCTCCAAATAGTGTCCTGGATATGACACTAAAAAATCTGATGGCGAGGTTCCATTAGTGCTGGAGCTTTGGGGAATGCGGAGCACCTCTTCATTACCAGCATTCCCTGGTCCACTCTGGACTGGAGTGGTAGCATCTGATCGGGTCCTATCTATGGGTCAAATAGAACTAATACAACTGTACACTTATGCTAAACTGAATTGTTTAAAATAGAATTGTTTTGACATTTAACTGAATTGTTTTGACCTTTAACTATTTGTAAACCGAAACTATTCTTATACTAAACTGGATTGTTGGAAATATTATATGGCGTTAAATGACCCGAAAAGGTTTGATAAGCCGTAAAACCAACCAACCAACCAACCAACCATATTTCCCAAAGCTCCGGCTGGAAACTCACCATCAGATGAAGTTTTTTGTCATATTTAAGACACTTGTTGGGGAGGGTCTTACCCCTCTGCAGAGAATCAGTCGGTGTATTCTACAGCCCCAGCCGAAAGGGCTATGTATGATATCAAGTATTCCTATTTGACACTGCACAGATCAGGATGGTCCTGGGAGTAAAGGCTATGAAGGAGTACTCCATATTCCTCATATTTCTAGAACTGAAGGACTTCTTTTTCGGGGTGTGTGGTATCTTACCCCTCTGCTAAGAATACGGTCAATGTACTCTGAACACTGCCCCCATGATAGGGTTAATTGCAATGAATAAAGAAAGCAAATGAACAGAAAAGTTGTCCTTTGCTTCGTACCTGTTTTATCAACCTTGATATCCCCAAAGCATCGACAATGAATAAAAACCTTGTATTGTCGAAGTCTTTTCTTTTTCAAGCAATTATCTCATTGTTAAATTGTAGAGTACAACTGGTTTGAATTCATTTTCCTTTTCCTCGACTGGTTGCCGTAATAAGGTTAAAGAGTCGATTTTCTCCTTCTATTTGTCGATAGTTGGGAGAAGAGATGGATTTATGCCTTTCCTAAGGATATAAAGATGAAGTGAAATACAAACAGCCTGATTCATGATTTGAACTCAACTTGCCGGGTTTGTTTCTACTGATTGTAACTGTGACACTCGAGAGCCTTCAATCAAGTATTTTAATGCTAATAATAAAAATTTATACACTTTCAAGTCACAATCACAATTTAATAATAATAATTATTTGTTTTCACACAGTTTCATCCATTCATACTAATAATTTTCAAACAGATTTATTTGATCCATAGATAAGATACTGACGGGTCAGTCATTCTAAGTCAGAGTAGGCCTGAGAGTAATGACAATGAAAGTATACTCCAAACTACCGGGATTTTCAGAAGTGGAACCTCACAGTCAGATGCAGTTAGGTGTAATGCTCAGGACACCCCGTTTTTGGGAAGGGGTCTTACCCTTCTGCAGTGGATACAGTCAGGGTAGTCTAACCTCTGCCCTTATTGCCCTACATCAAACCACTTTCTCTACAGAAGACAGACTACGAGGATCATTAGATAAGTTTCCAGACTTTTTTAGTATGGGCACTTTTTTTGATAGTACACACATGAAACTCTAGTCCCCTTCGAGGTAATCTCCTCCGGCTCCTCCGGCACTTGTTGTACAGTTCCAACAACTTCTGGAAGGCACCATGGAAGTCCTATTGTGTGGGCGTGTCAATGATCTTCGTCACAGCCTCTTTTATCTCCTCAATTGTCTCATAACGACAGCCTCTGAGCTTAGGGAATAAGCAAAAGTCACAGGGAGCAAGGTCTGGACTATAAGGAGGCTGAGGAACTGTCTTGATTGCCAAATAGTCTGTGACAAGGATGGAGTTGTGGACTGGTGCATTGTCTGGTGGAAATGCCACCGACTCGATTTGAAGAGTGCTGGCCTCTTCCGACAGAATATCAAGCTGAACTCCCTTAAAACCTCAACATAGTAACCTTAACCCTAATGTTTTGACCAATCAACTGTGGTGTATTGACTTCCTTACTCCTCCCATAGCTCTCATCATCCCTGACAGACTCCCTGCCTTTATTGAATCTCTTATGCCACTCAAAAACTGATGCTCGATTCATGCAAGATGCTCCAAAAGCAGTCTGAAGCATTCCAAAAGTTTCTGTGGTATTTTTCCAAGTTTAAAACAGAACCTTATTGCATATCGTTCTTCTAAAGTGTCCTCACGCCCAGATAGCATTTTTGAAATTCACCAGCTGTGAAAATCAGGCTTTAATAGGGTTTATTAAAATTCCTGCTGTAGCTGTTCATTTGAAGCTGAAATCATAAAAATTGACCAGATATATAGCAATAACTTACTGAATTTTCAAGAGTCTACGACTATTTTAAATGGCTATACAAAAAAGTCTGGGAACTTATTGAATACACCACGTAATTCTCTTAGAAATCTATCTATCTATCTATCTATCTATCTATCTATCTATCTATCTATCTATCTATCACTCTTCTCCAATGTATGTAAATCTTAAAGTAGATCCTTTGTGTGACCTGTAGTGATAGAGAAATCTTAGACAAGATACCAAAAGCAAACAATTGTAGACATTTCCCGCGAACAATAAAATCAACATCGCTCAATATGATTAATCGTAAGCAGCTAATGTTTTGTTTTAGCAGAAACAACAACAACAACGACGACGACGAAAACGACAACAACAACAACAACAACGATGATAACAACAACAACAAAAACAACAATAATAATAATAATAATAATAATAATAATAATCGAACAATTTTCATTCATCGATTTGAATAATTGACAGGAAGAGAATGGATTCTAAAATCTCTTGGGAGCATTCTGTAAATAAACAAACAAATAAACAAACAAACAAACAAATAAATAAAAGAATTTTGCCACGAATATTAAAGAAACGAAGACTAACAATTTTGATTGGTTTTAAAGGAATTATTATTTGACAATGAGTGTTCCAAAAGAATCAAGACTGAAGCTATATTTACAAAGAAAGAAATGAACAATGAAAGAAACGTTATCTTTCAGAATAACTTCTATGGCACTGAAGATACTTATGCCACGTGTTTCCCATTGGTCAAAGCATGTCTGATGCTGCTCTTTTGATATGATGTAAAACTGAATCGACGTGTTTTATTTATTGCCTTTCAGTTCCTCGAAATTTGTTGGTTAGATGAATATTACACACACACACACACACACACACACACACACACACACACACACACACACACACACACACACACATATATATATATATATACGAGGATGATTAAATAAGTTTCCATACTTTTTTCGTATGGGCACTTTTATTGATAGTACACATATGAAACTCTAGTCCCCTTCGAGGTAATCTCCTCCGGCTGGAATGCACTTGTTGTACCGTCCCAACAACTTCTGGAAGGCTCCATGGAAGTCCTCTCGTGTGAGCGTGTCAATGATCTTCGTCACAGCCTCTTTTATCTCCTCAATTGTCTCATAACGACAGCCTCTGAGCTTAGGGAATAAGCAAAAGTCACAGGGAGCAAGGTCTGGAATATAGGGACGGTGAGGAACTGTCTTGATGCCCATTCTGGCCAAATAGTCTGTGACAAGGATGGAGTTGTGGACTGGTGCATTGTCCTGGTGGAAATGCCACTGAACCGATTTGAAGAGTGCTGGCCTCTTCCGACAGAATCTCTAGCTGAACTCCCTTAAAACCTCAACGTAGTAACCTTAACCCTAATGCTTTGACCAATCAACTGTGGTGTATTGACTTCCTTACTCCTCCCACAGCTCTCATCATCCCTGACAGACTCCCTGCCTTCATCGAATCTCTTATGCCACTCAAAAGCTGATGCTCGATTCATGCAAGATGCTCCAAAAGCAGTCTGAAGAATTCCATACGTTTCTGTGGCACTTTTCCAAGTTTAAAACAGAACCTTATTGCATAAGTGTCATTGCATTTTTGAAATTCACCAGCTGTGACAATCAGGCTTTAGTAGAGTGTATTCCAATTGCTGCTGTAGCTGTTGATTTGAACTTGAAATCATAAAGATTGGTCAGTCATCTCATAAGATGTATAGCTGTAACATACTGAATTTTCAAGAGTCTACGACAATTTTAAATGCCCAAACGAAAAAAGTCTGGGAACTTATCGTATGCACCTTGTATATATATATATATATATAGATAGATAGATAGAGAGAGAGAGAGAGAGAGAGAGAGAGAGAGAGAGAGAAACTTGTGATGTAATGGTTATCGTCGTAGAAAATGGACACGGTGACCCGAGTTCAAACCATGGACGAAACTGTTTGCATTTCACCTTCGCTATAATCCTTGGAAAAGGCATAAATCCCACTGTTTTTCTTTTAGCTACGGGTAAGTAGTAGGGAAGACTGATCTCTTTCACTATGGCATGGTAACCGGTCTAGGAGAAGGAAGACTGGATTTAAACCCGTAAAATTCCACTTAAAAATTGACCTTCCGTTGCATATTGCTCGTTCAGTGAGGCATAATATATATATATATATATATATATATATATATATATATATATATATATATATATAAATCCTGGTTATCATCAATGGATGATAATTTCATGAATATATGAATAACCTCGAACTGGTTTCACGTGTGAATTGAATTTTGACATTCATCTTTGCAAGTATTTATAAATAGTTTCCACTGTGTTTTAATACTTTAATATATTGATCTTGAAGATCAGACTAAAAAGTAAAGAGTTTTTTTAATAATGAATTTAAAAAATATTTTGATGAGCATTTTAGAGTTAGAATATAATATTTCTAGGGTTGGCTTAGTTTGTTGTAGAGTTCTTTTGATTTCAAGACGTAATATCTGTCTTCAAAGGTTTTTCTTGAAACCTTTGAAGACAGATGCGATGCGATGCGATGTTTGATAAATTTATCTCATTTTTAGTGAATTTATCATCTCTGTTAAAAGTCTGTAGAGTGGAAATGTTCTTCTGGGAGAGATTCAATCCTGTATTCATAGTTATTTATTTTCAAATTGAAAAGCTATTCGGATTTCCCTATACATTTCTTAGAGCGATGCATGCATTCAAAAAGATTGATGATCTCTCTCTCTCTCTCTCTCTCTCTCTCTCTCTCGCTCTCTCGCCACGTATATATATATATATAAATGAATAGGACCACTTGTATTTCAGGTTTTTGCTATTTCATGTATTTGTGCTCTACACGTGTTTCAGACTCTGCATGATGTTCTTCGGGAGATTAATGACAGTTCGGATGTTTTTGGGTTTGGATTTATGGCATATCAACCATTGTCGGTTACTTAATTCCAAATCTATTTTTATACATATAAACAGTTATATCTCAAACAATTTAGTGTCGCATAAGTGCACTATTTAGTTCTATTTGACCCACAGATAGTACCCTATCTGGAGCTCCCACTTTGAGTCAGAGTGGATCTGGGAGCCATAGCAATAAAGGGGTACTCCACATTCCCCAAATGTCTAGCATTACTGGAAGCTCACCAACAGATTGTTCAGTGTCATATATAGGACATTCTTTGGGGGAGTTTCATCCCTCTGCCGAGAAGCAGTCGGTGTATTCTGCAGCCCCAGTTGAATTGGCCAAGGGTTTCTTTGAAGCTTTTATAGTGAAGATAATTTTGTGGATCTTTTTTATTTTCAGGATTTGTGTCTGTGAATTTCCTATTGAACCTAAATGTCCGTGTTTTTTTTTTACAAGTATATCCTTTAAGTGCGTGCGTGCGTACATGTGTGTGTGTGTGTGTGTGTGTGTGTGTTTGTGTGTGTGTGTGTGTTTGTACATTTACATGAATGCACATACATCAATGAATATACACACCCGTCTACACGTATATTTTCAGTGTAGATGTAAGGCACGAAAATATATGAAATAACAAAAACCTAAAATACTAAATTTTCATTCGTCTAAAAATATTTACTTTTCTCTCATTGGTTGTTGGTTGGTTGTTTGGGTTTTATGGCATATCCACCTTTGCAGGTTGTTTAACACCAAAACCATTTTTATGTGAATAATCAGTTCTATTTCAAACAATTCGGTTTAGGATAAGTACACAGTCTAATTGTGAAAAAACATTTCTATTTTAAACTATTCAGTTTAGTCAAGCAGTTCTAATTCAGCTAATTCAGTTAAGTATAAGTACAAATTTTGTTTACACACAGTTAAATGTCAAATTAGTTCTATGTTAAACAATTCAATTTAGTGTAAATACAGTTTCAATGTCAAAACAGTTCTATTTCAAATAATTCAGGTTAGCATAAGCACGCAGTTTAAATGTAAGTACGGTTTACTTGTCAAAAACATTTCTATTTCAAGCTATTCAGTTTAATCAAACGATTCAGTTTAGCATAAGTATGCAGTTAGTTCTATTTAACCCATAGATAGAGCCCTATCAGGTGCTACCACTCCGGGCCAGAGTGGACCTAACAGTTCTATCATAAATAATTCTGTTTAGCATAAATACATAGTTTAAATGCAAAACATTAAACTCTCGAAACCACGGTTTAGTTTTATTTGACCCATAGATAGGGACCCTAGTCTGGTGCCACCATTTCGAACCAGAGTGGACCTGGGAGCGATGGCAATAAAGGGGTACTGCACATTCCCTAAAGTTCCAGCATTGCTGGAACCCCACCGTCAGATTGTTTAGTGTCATATAACAGGACACTCGTTGTGGGGAGGGGTCTTACCTCTCTGCAGAGAAGCATTCAGTGTATTCTAGAGCCCCAGCCGGCTGGGCAAGTCGGAGAATGCTTGAAATCATATCATGAGCACACCGACTGAGGAATGATATGATTTAGTTGCCCACTGTGTGTGTGGATTTTCCAGGTTTAAAATTGCTACAGCAATGATTCTAGTAGCGGTGGACACTTGTGTGTACGCTGTTTGAGTTGCCATCATGGCATAGAACGGTGATCATCGGTCGTGATTGAAACTTATTTTAAAATGGTAATTCGATCATTGCAAACCCGTTGTTATTTTGTAAGGATTTCGGGTTGGGCCGATTACATCCACTGAGAATAGCTGAAGGCTTACCTCTTTAACCCAAAGACAGATAGCTAACGAATTGAAGGATTTTATTCCTTATGATATTGCAACAATACCAGAGACGATGACTCGGCAACTGTTGCAGAACTTTTTGGTGAGGACTCAGGAGTGTATAGGTCGTGTGCTTGTTTGTTTAATGGCCTATAAACCTTCGTGGGTTATTTAATGCGAAACCCATCCTTCTTGAAGAACAGAAGAGGTACTATTTAACTCATTGGTTGGAAGATAACGAAATTTATACTTTCCCAAGGGTATTTGTCCGACTGGAGTTCGAACTCGCTTCTACGATTCTGCAGTCCAGCGCTTTAAGCATTATACCATGAGGACACTCTGTATAGCTCGTGAGGGAAAACATCAGGGTGCAATAATCTTGAAAACAAAGTGCGATAATAATAAAGGAAAATGTTAGATATTTGTTTTTTCTCATTATAAAAATAAGTTCTGAATAGGATCTATGTTGCTTTTACTTTCTGAACATCAGAGATAATTTAGCTGAACACTGTATAATACCAGCAACAACACCGCTGCAGAACTTTAGGGTGAGGTTCCTGGAGTGTATATCTGTTGAAGGTAAGTATTTGAAAAAGGTAAGCATTTGGAAATCGTAATCAAAAAAAAAAAAAAAAAAAAAAAAAAAGAAAAAAAGAAGAGATAATAATAAAAAAATGGTTGATATTTTTCATTCTTATGGTAAAATTAAATTTTGAATTGGGGCTATGTTGCCTTTTTTTTATTCACGTTCCAAACCGGATAGATAATTCTAACAGGCCCTATATAATGTAATAAAACAAAATGGCATTTAATGTTATCTCTTATATTAAAATCAAATTTTGAATAGGATTTGTATTGCCTTTTTTTTATTTACATTGCAAAACCAAGAGATCATTCTACCATATATATATATATATATATATATATATATATATATATATATATATATATATATATATATAAATAAGACGAATAAGCGTAATTATATATATATATGTGTGTGTATAATTACGCTTATCCACCTTATATATATATATATATATATATATATATATATATATATATATATAATTACGCTTATCGAGTTCTCTGTCTTCTTCTAATGTGTGCAACTTGCTAATTGTAAACAGTAGTCTCCCCTTCTTTACTCATACACACACACACACACACATATATAAAGTGTCCTTTTAATACTGCTCAACCCTATCTCTCAGTCTCTCTTATATATATATATATATATATATATATATATATATATATTTATGATTGAGAAGTAGTTATACAACACTTATTATACACTTGTGTCGTTATTAACTTCCCAATTGCTTCTATTCCATTGTCTAAATACATTTTTATGGACAATGTATATATATACGTGTGGACTGACAGGCAAAGATTTACATGCATCAGATATGTGCAAACACTGGATGCAGCTGAGCGGACCTTACAAAGAGGGCCAATAGGGACAGATGAAGAGACGGAGATAGATAGACAGATAGATAGATAGATAGATAGATAGAGAGAGAGAGAGAGAGAGAGAGAGAGAGAGAGAGAGAGAGAGAGAGAGAGAGACGAAGGAATCTGTGCAATCAGCAAAACTTGGTGATGATATATATATATTTTTTTTCATTTATATATATATATATATATATTTCATTTCTATCTATCTATCTATCTATCTATCTATTCAGTTTATTCTTCTTCCTTTTATACGCGTTTACCAACATGTTTTTATGTGGGCAACTTGTCACTTGGATATAGTAGTTTCCCTTTCCCTACTTCATCACTCACACGAATATATATATATATATATATATATATATATATATATATATATATCGACGTTTTAATATAACTGCTGAACCCTATCTATCTATCTATCTATCTATCTATCTATCTTATTCATGTCATATCTGTCTTCCTCTTTCACACACGATATATATACATACATATATATATATGTGTGTGTGTGTGTGTGTGTGTGTGTGTGTATAGGTGAGAAGTCTTATTAGGACACTAAGTATATTCTTATATTGTTATTATTATTAACTGCCCGATTACTTCTGTACCACACTCTGTATGCGTTGTTGTGTGTCTGTGTGCGTAATTACCGCCTCTATTGAAAATAACGCCCTGGGATATCGGCTGATTTAGCGGTCGTCGTTCCCAGCATGGACGAGCGTGTTTGTTTATCATGACAGTAGTGATGCTGACGACATAGGAGATGCGGCCATGACGACGTCGACAACGACTATGATGGCGTCGACAGCGTCGACAGAGTCTTGAAGAGAAACTCAGCGTCACCTTGGCGACGAGTCGTGACTGGGACAGATGCACGGAGCGATCGATCGAGTGATTCTCTCTCGGAACAGCACAGATATCGATCTGAAAAAGCAATATCGGAAACAAATCCACTGCGCCCAGTTTGCATGTTAGACTTGTTTTTCATTTCTTTCTTTCCTCATTTTATTTGCCTTTTACTGCTTACAGTTTTGGATTGGTGTAACATTGGAATATTCTTAATGAAGTTAAGCAATGACCAGTTTGGTCAGAAGTATAAGATTGTTGGCGTTAAGAAAACAAACGCGGAAGAGTAAAATACAAAGAGTAGTGTCTAATATATGCAGTAAAAAATCACACACAAATGCATTATATATATATATATATATAGTATATTAACGTCTTAATACTGCTGTTCACTACGAACAAATGTGAATTTTTCAGCGTGTTTCCTCACCCATGTTAACATTAAAACAACCTACGTTATTTTGGAAGCGTGCTTAGCTTGATAGTTATTATCGGAGGAAATGAAATCGACGTGCCGAGTTCAAAACCTGGATGAGGCTGTTTATCAAATAAAGCACCATAATTTACTCGTAAAGTATTGAAAATTGACAAGAAAATACTAAGTTAAGTCTTTTTTTATTAGTACGAAGTAATCACAAAATTACTTAAATATTTCATAATGCATATATATATATATATATATATATATATATATATATGTATAAATTGAGTAAAAAAAAAAGATGACATAAATTTTTTTATTGATTTTGTTGCGTTCTGGTTAGTAAACGCTTGTAATATTAAATTGAGGACAAACTACGATATGAGAGGAAATAGAGATATATTCACAGGAAAAAGTATATACAATAGAGAGACTATTAGTTGACAAGAACATAGGATTAGTGAATACAGAATAAAGATATAGTCCAACGATAGTATTAGCTTCCGTTATTACGGTAGCAAGTAAGGTGATCTAGTGCGATCTCCAGTCTCCAACGCTCTTATACTATTCCTATAAGAAGCTGCTCTTCACCTTCTAGGCTGCCCTGGTATTAGTAGCTACTGCTATATATGACAGATGGACTAGTTCATTGTGTGGAGAAAGGTGGGTGATACCCAACAGATTTCAACTAACTTTTGAGTTGCTGAGATGTTGCAGTGTCTAGCCATGTTGCTTTTCTAACAATTTTTGTATTTTTAGATACAGTATTTTTTTATTTTGCAGTCACAATCTTCTTTTTTGTAATAATTTCTAGTTTTCTTACCACTTTCGAGAAAAAAAAATCCAACCCAGTCTGCAGGAGCTGTAGAATACGCCAACTGCATCTCTGCAGAGGTTCAAGACCTCCCTCGACGGATGTCCAAGATATGACATTAAACAATCCGATGGCGAGGAGTACAACTTCATTTCCATTGCTCCTAGTTATCCACTCTGAACCGGAGTGGTAGCACCTGATAGGGTCCTATCCATGAGTCAAATAGAACTGTTTGACGTTTAAACTGTGTGCAAACAAATGACTTATTCTAAATTGAATCGTTATTGATAGAACTGTTTGATCATCTAATTGTGTGTAAACAAATGATTGATGTCTAATTGAATTAATGATACATAGCAATACTTGGAACCATTTAACCGTATAGAAACTATAGCAATATGAGAGTGCAAAGAAATTTGTTCGAACGCATTTAGAAATGAAATTATCCACAAACTATTCACTTACAAATCCCATGTGTAACCCATTTAACTGTGTGCAAACAAATGAAAATAGAATTATTCGTGTTTAATAGAAATGCTTGAAACCATTTGGCTGTGTGCTTAAAAAACAAGTTTGGGCAACAAAATGTGTTAACAAAATGTGTTAACAAATCATATTCAATATATACGTATAAAGAGGATATGGCATTGAATAACCTTAAATGGTTGATATGCCATAAAACCCAAACCAAACTAAACCAAACCAACTAAAATCAATAAATGAATAATGGTGATTCAATTTCTTTGCAATATCGTGAAAAAACAGTTCACAATTATTGTATGTCACAATTTGACATGTTTCAAATTCAGACAACTACTTATAGCCATTAGCGAGTGACTAATCCTAAGTTAGGATATCAAATACAGGAAAAGAATTCGAAGAAATTTTGTATTTCAGAGATTTTATTTAAAAGAAAATAATGAGTTTTCTCTCTAGCAAAGGGAACTTTGACCACAATAACCAAGAAAAATAATCGCCTTTGTATCTTAGCCTTTGAAGTTTCATTTAAATTTGTGGCAGTGATAAAATATGGTTCAGTTTTTTCACCAATCCAACACACACACACACACATATATATATATATATGAAGTACATAAGTAAGTAGTATTTAAAATACCTAAAGATTTATTTTGTTCAGAAATTTCTTGTTTCTGTTAAATAATTTTTTTAATATTAAATAAAGATAAAATTAAGCAAAGATAACAATTCATCATCTGCCATCTATTTTTCCATTTAATAAAAAACAACTATTATATTGTAAGTACTTTAAAAGATGTGCATATATCTAAGCATAACTTACATTCTTTTGGACAATTATGGAATTTTCTTATTATATGCGTTTCACATTGTGATAATACCGGTGAGAAAGATACGAATCCATTTCTTTTCTTGCTTTGTATAGGTAAATAGCAGGACTGACAGGGTTCTTTAGCCATCATACGGCAACCAATCTAAGTGAAGAAAAAGTCTGAATTGAAACTAGTTCTAATCTGATTAAAGTCGGGTAAATTACCGTAAATTGTGGGCGCTTTGTATAATGTTTATCGTCGTAGGATATGTGCACGAAGATCCAAGTTCAAAACTTTGAAGGAACTGTTTGCATATCAATTTCGTATAAATGCTCTAGGAAAAAGACATAACTATCTCTTCCCTCTTTAGCTTTTGGTAAATGTTAGGCAACCAGTCTAGGAGAAGGAAAACTCTGAATTCAAACCAGCTGTAAACGTAAAAAGTAAAGCTGGCGACCATTGTCGAGGGTGACCCGAAGGCTCCCTTTTCGATAGCTACAATACCAGGGTGAAGGGGAGGGCCCTACTCCTTTCCCGGGATTGCTCCACTTTTCCCTTGATCCTTACCTTATAATGCAGAGTGTTAAGCAAGGAGGCATCAAGTACCATTTATGAGTCTTGGTAGGACTAGAACTGTGACTGAACCCAAGTCTTCCGGGCCATAGGCGAACAGTCTAACTATCATGCCAATGTACTTAAATCAGCTGGTCTCCACTTAAAAAATTGATATTGCGTCGCATTCTATCCGTAGCTAAGGAGTTGGGTAAATACATACATTATATTAAATCGTTAATTCGCAGGATTTATCTACCTCCCTACTAAGAAGATTTATCTAGCTCCTCACCGGGAGGATTTATCTAGCTCCTCATCAGGCAAGAATGTTACACGAGGTCGTTATAATGTGGGATGCTCAGCAGGATATGAACCTCCTCTGTATGTGTATGTGTGTAAATTGATTAGTTCCGTCGGCATTCTCTTTAGAGGCGCCTCAGGTGTTTTTACCCCTTTAGACGAGGCGTCAGATGCTTCCTAGAGCGCGGTACGGGGGAGACTTCTTAGAACTGAGCTGTTGATTTTACCACAGATAACTCTCCATGAATGCTCAGTGAAGAGTTCATACGGCTCCCGTGAGGCTAAGATATGACACTGTATCTGTTTATTGAACCTTGATCGTGTCATCAATCAGAGATTCTCGGCACAGGACGGACCGGTGAAAATAAACGGAAGCAGTCACGTGATTGAACGGAAATGAGTGGCTGTAACGAAAAGATATATGCAGATGCCCACGTGAGATACGGACAATCTGTCTGGGTGAGTTTTGAGTTAGTCTCAGTTTGCAGTCAAGGGAGCGCCAGTAAGGATAGCGTCCCACAGAGCGGTCCACACAGGGCCTCCGGTTGAGTACCATAACCCTAACCCTACCGAGAAGCAGGAAAAGTGCTAAGAATGGGCTTTAAGTTAACAAGTTATGGGTCGATAAGACAGACTGTCTTCATCTTCCTCAGGCTCCGTTTGTCTCCGTCTGTCTCTCTTACACCTACAGAGATCTGAGCCCTTTCGAAGGAATAAAAAACCTATATATTTTTATTACGAAGTTTTGAGGGTTCTTCTTTCATCACGGCTATACAAAAATCCTTCGAGGAGTCGTGTGAAAAATTCCTCGCGTTCCTCGGCATTCCCCTTGAGGAGTGCCTTAGGTGTAAAACAAAGAACTCAGCACTTAACCCAATAGGCAAGAGAGGCAGGTGTTATCAGGGGTGGGTAAGCTGTCTGAAACATTAGTCGTTAACGTTATCACACAAACCACCCGACACGAATGAGAATTTACTTTGCTCTCCACAAGGTCAAAATGTGAGGGGAATCCACAAGAAGGGAAATAAAAATTCTTTGAATTCCGTCGATTTTCCCTTTCATGGGCACTTCGTGTGTCGAATGATGAACTCGACGCTTATCTTGTAGAGACGAGGGAGCAGATGCCCGATCCCCCGGAACCAAGCCTATAATCTTACCTCACATACCCAGCAAGAATTACATGGCTGTTCGGTGTGAGTGTAGGGTATCAATCTTCTCATCATCTCAGATTTTGACATTTTATGAAACGAGACTCACGCAGCCTTCACAAAAAATACTTGATACTCTAAGCATTCCTCATTTTAAGGCATTTCAGGTGGCTCCCAGCCGGCTGGGGGTGAAATACACTGATTGAATCCCTTCAAAAGGGACCCCCCACGCAATGAGTGTCCTGGATATGCCACTAAACAATCTGATAGTGAGTCTCCAGTTATGCTTGAACTTTGGGGAATGCGGAGTACCCCTTCATTGCCATCGCTCCAAGGTTCACTCTGACCCGGACTAGTAGCACCTGATAGGGTCCAATCTATGGGTCAAATAGAACGGTTTGACATTTAAGCTGTGTCCGAACAAATGAATTATGCTAAATTGAATTGTTACGAATAAAACTGGTCATTTAACTGTGTAAATAAAGGACTGATATTTAATTGAATTGTTTGATACGTAGCAATACTTGGTACCATCTAACTGTGTGCAAGCGAACGATTAATAGTAAATAAAGTTATTTGTGTTAGAAATATTTAAGACCATTCAACTGTCTGCCAGACTCATTTAGGGATCTTTTCAAGTAAATGTGTTTACAAATCATTTATTATATATATATATATATATATAAGCAGGATTTGGCATCAAATAACCTACAATGGTTGATATGTCATAAAACCAGACCAAACCAAACCTTGGACCGCAAGAACAATTTGCAATGTGTATTTAATGTACTAACCATATTTACCAATCATATTTGCTAACCCCTCCACTCAGGCAGGATATAACATAAAGTCAATTTTTAAGCGGAGTTTAACAGGTCTGAATTCAGAATTTTCCTTCTCGTAGACTAGTAGCCACACCAAGGCTGAAGAACACAGTCTGTCCTACTATTTACCTATAGCTGGAGGGAGAATAATTGGATTCATACCTTTTCCAAGGGTATTAGTGCTATGTGAAATGCAATCAGTGTCGTCCAGGATTTGAACTCATGTCGCCGTGTCCATTTCCTACGACGATAACCATTACACCACGGGTATTTAGTATACTAACCAATGCCGATTCTCACAGTCATGGGATATCTAATTTGCAGATTGATTTTAAAAAAGCAGATTTTAAATTTACTTATTTACTTACTTTACTGATATGCTTATCGAAGCTTTTGAATAGCTGTTTAACAAGATGTCTAAACGAAATGATTACCATGAATCTTGTAAAAATAACAGGATTATTTACATATGAGTAATATTTTTGCCTAGGATCAGGGTGTAGTATCGGTGTATTTTACTTTAGATACAGGTATATTTCCCTGCAATTCTGTTCTGGTCTTTGACTTGGAGTTCGAGGCCGCACACCCCACACCAACCCTCACATAGACACGCACGATGAAATACATGCACATACACACACATACCCACACCCAACACACATATATGCACACATACACAGCCACATCGACCCACACAGATACGCACACACACGCTCAAACACATCCATCATGAGATTTAAGTAGCGAACTTTTTTCAACACGAATAGGCTGGGGCTGTAGAAAACACCGACTGCACCTCTGCAGAGAGTAAAGACGTCCTCTCTCAAACGAGTGTCCAGTATATGACAGTAAACAATCTGATGGTGAGGTTCCAGTAATGCTGGGGCTTTGTGAAATACGGAGAACCCCTTCATTGCAATTGCTCCCAGGTCCACTCTGGTCAAGCAAGGTAGCACCTAATTGGGCCCTATCTATGGGTTAAATAGAACTAACGGCATATTTATGCTAAACTGAACTGTTTGACTAAACTGAATAGCTTGAAATAGAAATGTTTTTGACATTTAAACCGTACTTGCATTTAAACTGCGTGCTTATGCTAACCTGAATTATTCGAAATAGAACTGTTTTTGACATTGAAACCGTATTTACACTAAACTGATTTGTTTAACATAGAACTGTTTTGACATTTAACTGTGTGTAAACAAAATCTGTACTTATACTAAACTGAATTAGCTCTGCTTGACTAAACTGAATATCTTGAAATAGAAATATTTTAGACAATTAAACTGTGTACTAATGCTAAACTGAATTGTTTGAAATAGAACTGATTATTTACATAAAATTGGATTTGGCGTTAAATAACCTACAAAGGTTGATATGCCATAAAACCCAACTAACCAACCAACCAAGCAACACGTCTATCACAATCTGGGTGATTGTAATTAATTCAATTTTTGTTTAATTTTTTCAAGTATTCCTATCGAACACACATAATTCTATTTAGTATTAAAGATTTGTTTTCACACAGTAAAATGGCTTCCAGTATTGCTATGTAACACTAACAATTCAATTTAACATCAGTCATTTGTTTGCATTTGGTTAAATGGTTAAGCAGTTCTATTTGATCCATAGATGGTACCCAGTCAGATACTACAAATCTGGGTCAGAATGGACCTGGAAGTAATGGCAATGAAAGGGAACATATGTCTATAATTTTAGAACAAACCATATGCTTTGATTTGGTTTCTTTGTTTAATAGCATATAGACATTCGTGGGTTATTTGAGGCCAAAGACATATTTTTTGAAGGCCTGATGCATTCAAATTTACCTTTCATCTTTAGACACATACATGAATATAAACATGTTCATCATTCTTTATATCCCCAACAGGCTATCTATCTATCTATCTATCTATCTATCTAGTAAGGTTGCTAGCTGAATCTGGTAATATCTATCGAAAACAAGTTGAATAAAGTTCTCATCATTATTCCATAGTCCACACAGATCCATATAGGAATTACCAGTTATGGTCCCATCGAGGGGTAATATATATCTATTTGAGATAATGAAGTGTTTACCTACTTAAAATGCTCGCGTAAATTCCTTTATTGCTTGGCCAACAGATTATTATCAGTGAATTCGATCCTCTCAAGGTGCTCAAAATACCTTACCTTTCGCCAAGGAAAGTCAAAATCTATTACCACCTGATTCACTGAATGTATTTAGTTTCCTCACTTCTAGATATAGATGCGTGGTTTATCGCATTTTTTCATCCGTATTTTCAGAGTGCTTGATCTTTTTACCACTGGATTGCAAATGTGTACACCAAACCTTCGGTTACTGCGCCTCCCGTTATGTTAAGTCAGTATGCGTCCATTAAATGCAATCAAATTTTCAGGTTTGAAATTAAAAAAATGATCTACTCTCAAGTTTGAGGGTTTTCAAAGTGGAATATCATTTCAAAAACAATTAGTAAAATAAGAATTAGAAAATAGACAATGACAAAGATGATGTAGATAATCAAATAGATTGATAGATAAATAAATAAAAACAAAACAAAACAAAACAAAGACAAAGAAAAAAACATCTATTCTGTCTGATGAATGACAAGTGTTTCATTGGTAATCTTCTTTGAAATCTTCAACATCGACAAATAACTCAAGACACAAGAAGACATTGAGTTTTAATCAATCTAATTAGGGAGAGGCTCATCTATCTATCTATCTATCTATCTAATTACGAATAAAGACAAAAACACACATGTATATATAACTGAACATTTATATGTATATAGGGAGAGGTTATCTATCTATCTATCTATCTATCTATCTAATAACGAATAAAGACAAAAACACTCTGGTAATATATATAACTGAACATTTATATGTATATAGGGAGAGGCGATCTATCTATCTATCTATCTATCAATCTATCTAATTACGAATAAAGACAAACACACACATGTATATATGACTGAACATATATATGTATATAAATATATATCGATTGATGGACTGAAAGACACAGACACCTATATATAAATGCAAGCATAGATATGTATGTATGCAACAACAATAACAATTCAAATACGTAAACATCCATGAATCTATAAACATCCAGAAAGACATGCATATATCGTCAAATATTTTTAAAAATTTACACAACTCGTTTATACATAGCGAAGCGTATATATATATATATATATATGTGTGTGTGTGTGTGTGTGTGTGTGTCTGTGTGTGTGTGTGTGTGTGTGTGTGTGTTTATTAGATAAGAGATAAATCCCGTATATATATATATATATATATATATATATATATATATATCAACAATTTATGTCTAATTATCATGTTTACACATACAGACTTATATATATATATATATATATATATATATATATATATATAGATAGATCTATTTCTCAACCAACATATATATATATATATATATATATATATATATATGAAGCTGAGGAAAAGAAGATAAAACGGGAACTTAAATTGATATGTTTCGCTATAAGGATGAAGCTGAGGAAAAGAAGATAAAACGGGAAATTAAATTGATATGTTTCGCTATAAGGATGGCGTCATCTGAAATGTTATTTCACTTGAACAACACTTTATTTTATTGCTTTACTTTTCAAATATATATATATATGTATATATATATATATATATATATATATATATATATATATATAATAACAAATAAATATATATTGGTTTTTATATGTATTCAATAGCATGGATACTTAAACATATATAAAAACTAATATATATATATATATTTATTTATTATTATATTATATTATAGCTCTATCATAGATTTTGAGCACTCTCAAAATTATTCTGCATGTAAGATAGTAACAAGCATACACTGTTGTATGTTGTAATATATATATATATATATATATATATATATATATATATATATACGAATGCATATATATATATATATATATATATATATATATATATATATATATATAAATATACGTATATATTTATTTTCACGTGTATGTATAGATGATGATAATGATTACTCCATCTTCAGAGATGATTGCTCTCTCTTGATTCCCATTAAGGAGAAAAGAAAAAGGAACATCAGTAAATCAGGGGATTAAAGCGGCAAATGCTTGTACAACACGAATCCTGAGTGACTGTGATTATACTCCAGTGATAAACCCATGCAAGATGACCAGCAATTCCAAACCCCGTAGGATACAATGACTATCCCTAATCACTATGGCACTTTACTAAAGTTAGTGGCTGTACTCTCCTGTTGGCATTACCATGTTCTTTCGCGGGACCAAATTACTCTTTTGCCATATTGTCGTTCTGTTGATATATGCCTTCAGAATTACTGCCACTCATAGATAGCCACATACATATCTTCGGTGTGGTAGATATTTTCGTCATAATACCTAATACTCAGCGTTATGATTTTGTAATGTTCTGCTGGAAATAATCTTTGATTTAGAAGAAAATTTTCTTGTCATTTTCAAGAATATGTTTGGGGTGTACTTATTTATGGCGATATAGTTTGTATAACCAAATAAACCCTACGGAACTGACTGCTTTTTTTTCGAGCAATACTCTTAAATCTAAGGAATAAAGCACTATCCAACTTAATTTGCAAATGAATTATATCTTTGTTGCTGAACGTCATTATTTATTATTATCCAGAAAATTATCGATATAACGGAAGTAATTATGAAATGGCAATTTGAATCCTTAATTTCTTCCTGAATAAGTAAAGTTGGCTACCTTAGTCGAGGGTGACCCGAAGGCTCCCTTTTCAATAGCTACTACACCACTTTATCCTGGATCCTTAACTTATCATGCTGAGTGTTAAGCAAGGCAGAATCAAGTACCACTTTTTGAGTCTTTGATATAACTCGACCTGGGATTGAACTCTGGTCTCTAGGACAGCAGGCAAACACTTAACTTATTAGGCTTTTTAAATAGAAGTATCAATATCATCATGGCCCGTTGTTAAGATGGGAATTAAATGAGTTCCAAGGTGGTCTTGAATATAATAAAATGATTGATTCGTAGATTTGTTTGATTTCTTTATTTAATGGCATATCAAGTTTCATGGATTATTTAATTCTAAAGCCATCCTTACAGAACAACAATAGTGATACTATTTAACTCACAGATGATTAGATTAATTGAGAGATGCACATGGATCTTTTCATGTACAGGTGTGTTTGATGAATACTTACAAATGAAACAGATACATTCATATATTACCTTACCGGCCAGGGCTAGAGAATACATCGACTACATTTCTGCAAAGGAGTGATCTTGATATGACACTAACCAATCTGATGGTGAGGCTCCAGCCTTGGAGTTTTGGGGCATGCAGTGTTCCCCTTCATTGTCATCGCTCTCAGGTCTACCCTGGCTCGGAGTGGCAGCACCTGATAGCGTCATATCTATGGGTCAAATATGACGGCTTGACCATTTAAACTGTGTGCAAACAAATGACATGTTAAATTGAATTGTTAAAAACAGAACTGTGTGACCTTTTAACTGTAAGTAGAAAAATGACTGACGTTTAATTAGATTGTTTGTAATACATAGCAATATTTGGAATCATTTAATTGTGTGTAAACGAACGAATAGTGTTAAATTGAATAATTAGTGCTAAATAGATCGAGACCTGGTCTCCCGGACCATAAGCGAACACTCTACTTGCATGAAACTATTCAACTTTATGCAAACAAATGATAATAATTTAGAGAATTATTTGTATTTGATAGAAATGAGCCTCTCTGAAACTAGTCGACAAATTCACCTACCTAGGAAGCAGCGTCTCATCAACCGAGAAAGACATCGACACACCGACTGACGAAGGCATGGACAGCTATCGATAGGCTCTCGATCATATGGAAGTCGGACCTAACTGATAAAATGAAACGCAGTTTCTTCCAGGCAGCGGTTGTGTCGATACTGCTATATGGATGCACCACATGGACGCTTTCGAAGCGGCTGGAGAGGAGGCTGGACGGAAATTATACAAGAATGTTGAGAGCAGTATTAAACAAGTCCTGGCGACAACACCCCACGAGACTCCAACTATACGGACACTTGCCCCCCATCACAAAAACTATACAAGTTCGACGAACCAGACACGCAGGACACTGCTGGAGAAGCAAGGACGAGCTCATAAGCGATGTACTCCTGTGGACCCCCACACATGGATGTGCAAGAGTGGGACGACCAGCACGAACTTACATACAGCAGCTATGTGAGGACACGGGATGTAACCCTGAAGACCTGCCGGAGGCGATGAATGATAGGGAGAAATGGCGAGAGACGGTCAGGGATATCCGCGCAGGCGGCGCGACATGATGATGATGATGAACTGTGTAAATGCAAAAAAGCTCACGCTCCTTTAAAAAATGTTATCAAAAATGTATTTACAAATCATATATACTTGATATATATGTGTATAAAGAGGATTTGGCATTAAATAACTGCCATAAAACCTGACCAAACGAAACCAAACATTCAGATACCTTTAGATACATAGGTATGTTTTAGCATAATTATACTTCTCTTTTAATATATATGCATCTTTCTGTTTATCTGGGGCAATTCCCCGTGGTGGACTGTGACATCGTAGTAAGCGAGTTCGAACTCCAGTCGTATTATTAAGTTCACTTTCAGACTCATACACTGGGAAAAGGTATGACTTCTCTCTTGTCTCCCCGGCTATGCATTAAATAGTACCACAACTGTTCTTTTACAAGGTTGGCTTTAGCATTAAATAACCCACAAAGGTTGATATGCCATTAAACAAAGAAACGAAAAGAAACATATCAATGTATGTCCTTGGCATTATGTAAAAATGTTTCCGGTGACCAGGCTTCTGTTCTGGGGGTCAGTGGAGGGTCATCCCTTCATTGAAATTAATCCCTAGTTCACTCGGACTCGGAATGGTCGTGCGTTTTAGAATCCCCTTTTTGTGTAAATCGGTCTGTTTGAAATAATGAGGTTGCTAGTTGTTTAAAACGATTATAAGAATACATTTTTGTTTCGTATATCATAATTCTTGAAGTGGCTTTGACATAAATAGCAACAGGAAGTGTTGTGATGCCGTAAAACTATCTATCTATCTATCTATCTATCTTAGTCTATTCAAATCTATCTATCTATCTGATTAATCTCCTCATTATATTCATTCATGAATCTGTATCTTGAGACGTGATAATTTGCAGCATTTCTTAGTCTAAAGATAAAACTGCATTTATTTTACGCAGCTCATATTTATGTTTCAGCATAATCACTTTTATTGGCAATACCTTTAATTCAGTAGTGAATATTAATGACAATGTGCACTGAAAACTTCAGAACTAGATTTAACAGACTACTACATTTGGGCCAGCTGACTGTAACTTTAAGATACAAACGGATCGCACAATCTCGATTAAAAGACCAGACCGAGTATCAATTAACAAGAAAAAATAGGTCTTTAGCCATTCCAACGGACTACAGAGTGAAAGTGGACGAAAAGCTGGATAAATACTTAGACTTTTCCTGAGAACTGAATAATTTCTGCAACAGGAAGATAACAGTGATACCGTTTGTTGATTCAGCCCTTGGAACAGTCCCCAAGAACTTGAGAAAGACAATAGATTAACTGGTTATTCGAGGAAGATTTGACTACGGCACGCCTAAAATCAAGTAGGATGTTTAAAGAAGTTCAGGAAATCAGAGGAAATATACTTTCACTCAGACTCTAGTGAAAAACATCTGATTAAGGCAAGTGTAATAAATGCTGAACACTGAAGAGCCATGGATATAACAAAACTTTAAAGCAACAGTGCATCATTCTAACCCCACAATTTCTCTTTAAAAAATAAAACAAAAAATAAACTCAAAACAAAAAAAAACAAAAAAACTGATTTAAAAAATAATAAGAAAAGAACATAATTCGTTTGGATGACAATGTATAGAAAGGACTCAATGGGTGCTCTACATATGCTGCCTTGTGCCACAACTAAACAAAGCATAGTAAATAACTATAGAAACTACTTCGAATTTCAATGGGTGCTCTATATATGCTGCCTTGTGCCACAACTAAACAAAGCGGAGTAAATTATTATAGAAACTGCTTGGAGTTCCAATGGGTACTCTACATATGCTGTCTTGTGCCACAACTAAACAAGGCGTTGTAAATTACTATAAAAACTACTTTGGGTTCCAATGAGTGCTCCACATATGCTGCCTCGTGCCACAACTAAACAAGGCGTAGTAAATTACTATAGAAACTACTTTGATTTTCAATGGGTGCTCTATATATGCTGCCTTGTGCCACAACTAAACAAAGCGGAGTAAACTACTATAGAAACTGCTTGGAGTTCCAATGGGTGCTCTACATATGCTGCCTTGTGTCACAACTAAACAAGGCTTTTTAAATTACTATAGAAACTACTTTGATTTTCAGTGGGTGCTCTACATACGCTGCCTTGTGCCACAACTAAACAAGGCTTTGTAAATTACTATAGAAACTACTTTGAATTGTTACGTAGGGGTGTCCTTGTGGTATAATAGTTGAAATGCTGCATAGCGGAATCGTAGTATTCGAGTTCGAATTCCAGTCACGCTATTAAGTCCACTTTGGGACAACTCATTAATGTGGCATGACATGCGAGAATTTTCAAGCTTGGATCGAAACCCGGCTAAATTTACGTCAGTCTGATAACACATACACGTATCACTCTCTCTCTCCCCCCTCCCTCTCTCTCTCTATAAATATATATATTTATGAGCATTACATTTGGATAGATATGAATTTATTGCTGTGTTCCTGATAATAAGAACACATTTTTGCAAAGAGGAAAATTTTCAAATTTTAATGTACAAGTATGTATACATTAATTATTGCATTTGTGTACGTGTATGCAAGTAGATATAATGATATCTGCACATTTAAAAATTGTACGAGTATCTGACAGCGCGACTTGACCTGTAACACCTGTAATTGTGTCTTCCAATCAAAAGCTGGCTTCATTAATCATATGAGTCTACGATCGCGGACAGAATCAACCTGCATACAATATCAACCCTCCTGGGTCTTCTTGTGGTCTAATTGGACACATGAAAGGCCATCAGAATGTACCACCTACGGCAATTCACGATAAGTTGTTCAGACATCACAGATTTGGAGAGAAGCTGCTGGAGAGAAGCTGGCCTGTTGAGTTATCTGCGTGCACACGACCGTGAAACATAGGTATCTTAATTGGAAAAATGGCCATCTTCTGAAAAGCAACGGTAATTGTATAAGACAGATAGGAGTGCTATTACTTGAAATTGTTAAATGAATATATATATATATATATATATATATATATGAAGGGTACTGACAAGTAAAAATGAATTGCCAGAATATAAAGCCGTTAAAATTTACTTGCCACTGAATATATTATGGAGAAATTTCCTTTCTTTGCATCTATCTATCTATCTATCTATCTATCTATCTATCTATTTTAGTCTATTCGTATCTATCAATCTATCTGTTTTGCAATGGTCTACGTTTAACTTTTTCTTTAGTTTAATTAAAATTGTTTTATTTCTTCTCTTCAGTCTAGCCTATTAATAAGCAAAATTGTTTTTGAAACCTCCCGGCACTCATTTTCAAATACCAGTCGAAAATTTTATCTATTTTTTAAAAATATATCTCTTTCTCTTCATCCAATAATACGAAATCCTATATATCAATTTCCGTTGTACGTCAAATACTCAATAAACGTACTAGTTTTTAACCGTCCGTCTCTTTCTACTCTTTTAACTGAAAACCAACGAGCTTATATATACATATATATATATATATATATATATATATATATATATATACAGGCATGCATACACATATATGTGTGTCAACGCACACACACATTCACACATACATACTCAAATATGCACACATACACACACAAACACATAGATATTTACACAACCCCTCCACACAATCAGGATGCGACACAAGGTAAACAAGTGGTTTTTAAGAATTTTTCTTTTACTAGATTGGATTAAAGAGCCTAGTCTGCCCAACTATCTTCATATAACTGGAGGAAGATTAATTTAGTTTGGTTTCTTTGTTTAATGTCATATCAATCTTTGTAGGTTATTTAATGCCAAAGCTATTCTCCTACAGGGGCCCGACAATATTTTTCGGACACTTTGAAGAAAGTACTTCAAGGTGGTCACTTTTGAGATTGTAAGTACGTAGTTGAGGAGTGAAAATCCACTACTAGTGTAATCATTTTTTTTTTTAGTTTGGCTTTGATAATTTTAGTTTTTTGTGATTTTTGCGAAAACTTGCGCGACACTACTTTTCGGACATGACAAAAAATCCTATCTTACTAAGAGCTATTTTCATGTATATGTTGCTGTATGCAAATTTTCTGCTTGTACACTATTCTGGGGCACTGGTACCCCTACTACTATGTTAACATAGGACAATCTAACAGCATAAATAGTCCGGACATTTCTTGGCAAAACAATTAAGTTTAATGAGGTAAAATGCATTCCAAAGAAGTCGTTTGTTTGGCTCGGAAGAAGCGGGAAGATGGCCTCAGCATCAGAAGGATAGCCATGGATTTGAAGCTGTCGAAATCAACGGTCGAATACATGCTGAAGACAAACTCCGAGCGGAAAAAGAAGAGAGGGCGGAAAAGATCAATTGGCAAGAGGACTGAAAGGGGAATGAAGAAGACTGTGACACGGCTTTTGACATCTTGAGAAAAAGTTACAGCAAGAAAAGTGATGGAGAAATGTGAATTGGATGTAAACGTCCGAACAGTACAAAGAACGCTGCATAGGATTGGTTTGAAGTATGCAAAGGCTAAGAAAAAATTACACTAACAAAGCAACACAAAGGAGCTAGACTGGAGTGTGCTAAAAGGTGGTTAACAAAGCATGTTGACTTTAAGAAGGTTATATTTACTGATGAGAAACGTTTGATAGGCCCGATGGATGGTGTACTTGGTCGAGAAGGGGTGAGCCTGTTGTACTGAACAAACGACAAATGGGAGGAGGAGGAGTTATGGTTTGGGGTATGATCTTTGCTAATGGAAATATATGGTTGGAATGCCTGAAAGGACGACAGAACAGCGAAAGCTACAAACAGTTGCTGGACGAGAAAGCCCTACCAAAGATAAGAAGAGAGATGGGGAATGATTTCGTTCTACAGCAAGACAATTGCAGCATCCATGTGTCAAAACTCATAAAAGAATGGATGGCTAAAGTTAATATGACTCCTTTGGAATGGCCTGCAAGAAGCCCAGATCTAAATTTAATAAAAAATGTTTGGGAAATGCAACTTGTCTATGATGGACCTGAAATAACGAAAGAGGCTCAACTATGGGAACGAATACTTGGAGCCAAAAAACAACTAATAGAAACACGTAGAGATGTTATTATACATATGTTTGATCATTATGAAGAAAGATTGATAAAAGTTATTGAGAAGAAAGGTGATATTACAGACTATTAACAGTTTTTCAACGATGTCCGAAAGATAATGTCGCGTGTGTTTTGTAAAAAATGATGAAAATTAAATATTTTTCCTTACCTAATCGATTTTCTTCCATTTTTATTACAGGTAATGTCTTTATATGTTTATGCTATTCTATTGAAGGAATTTCGCCACTCTATGGTACTCGGAAAGTCGAATACTAAAGTGTCCGAAAAATATTGTCGGGCCCCTGTAGAAGGACAGTAGTGGTACTATTTAACCCATAGCTGGGAGGATAAGGGAGTTCATACTTTTCCCAAGGGTATTTGTCCGAAAGTGAACGTAATAGCTCGACTGGAGTACGAACTCGCTTACTACGATTCCGCAGTCCATCGCTTTAACCATTACACCACGAGGACACCCCCCGGGGGAAGAATAGTTGGATTCATACTTTGCCCAAGGGTATTAGTGCTATGGAAAATGCAAATGACCACGTCCAGGGTTTGACCTCTGTTTGCCTCGTCAATTTCCTGCGAGAGTAACAATTAAATCATTAGCAGCTCCCTCTATCTACCTCCCTCTTTCTCTCACTCTGTATATCATCATCTTCATCACGTCGCACAATTAGCATTGATATCCCTAACACTCTCTCGCCACCCCTCCCTATCGTCTATGGCTTCCGGCAGGTCTTCAGGGTTACATTTCGTATCGGCTGTATGTAGGTTCTAGCCGGTCATCTTGCCTTTGCTCGTCCATGTGAAGGGGTCTACAGGAGTACATCCCTTGGCCTAATGAGTTCAGTGATCGCCAATGTTCCGGGAGACCGGGGTTCAATCCAAAGTTGAGTCATACCAAAAACTCAAAAAATGGTACTTGATGCCACCTTGCTTAACACAGCATTATCAAGTAAGGATTAGGGGTAAAGTGGAGCAATCCAGGGAAAGGAGTGGCACCCTCCCCTACAACTTGGTGTAGAAGCTATTGAAAAGGGAACCTTCGTGTTACCCTCGTCTAAGGTCTCCAACTTAACTTTTACGAACCAGACATGCAGGACACTGCTGAAGTAGGGACGATAGTAACTAGAATTTTCCTAAAAATAGAGTTGGGTTAAACCAGAAGGAGAAAACATCAGTTTGATGTTATACTTGGGTATCATTTGCGAATATACTGAGTTTAAATGCTATCTTCACTTTTGTGTCGAGTCTAACAGCGTTTATTTGAATGTCCCAATCGTGTTACTTGCTTATCTACCTGTAAGTCTACTTCCAGATATATGTCCATTAGTCCGTTAGTATATATATATATATATATATATATATGCAAATATATATATATACGAAAATTCACCCGTAAATTTTCAGACACTTCTTTTCGTCATCGGTGTTAACTGTTAGATGGTAAAAGATATTAGGTATATATAAAAAAAAAGATATTTTTGCAAAACATCTAAAATAAAAATATCTTGGCTATTTTTTTCAATTGGGTTCATTGCTTTTTTAGTTTCTGATAATATAATATGTGGACTGTTTACACTATGTATTCTAACACACACACACACACACACACACACACACACACACACATATATATATATATATACCATAATAGAGAGGTCATGTTCGACGTTAATTACGCTAGAAAAATAATGCAGTGAATATAAGACATGCAATAACATATATGAACAGAGAAAAATATACAGAGAGAGAGAGAGAGAGAGAGAGAGAGAGAGAGAGAGAGAGAGAGAGAATTTGAGTGAGTGAAGCTGAGTGTGGGAAGCTTAGAAATTGGGATAAAGATGCCGAAAATCATACAGATAGAAATCAACTTGACGGATTGATATCAAGCGTGCGGATATATATATATATATATATATATATTGAAAAAATGAATAGGTCCGGAAATTATCATTACTTCATATACTTGCGCGCTACACGTGTTTCGGACTTCTACGCTCCGATAGGTTGTTTTGATTTTGTTTGATTTCATATTTGTGCTTTGCACGAAACGTTGCTTTTTTTTATATGGTGGTATATTTTAACACAGAAATTTAGTTCATCCATGAGTTTGTATCTTAGTTGGGTCCTTGCATGCCTTTTTGCTTGAATTTCTATTATCTGGTCCCTTTAAATTTATTATACCCAAAGATTCTGATTATTTCCGTTACATAGATGATATATATTCGTAAAATAATGACTTAACAAAAATTATGAATAGATTACACAATTCTGAACCTACCATTGGTTTTACTTATGAACTAGAAAATAACAACGCATTACCTTTCTTGGACATTTTACAGATAAATAACAATTAATTAGAATTTAAAGTTCATAACAAATACACAAATAAAAATGACTATAAACATTTTTACTCACATCATAATACCAAAATAAGGAGGGGAATAATCACACCTTTTTACCTTAGAACTCTTTAGATTTGTACACCTGAATTTTTAAATGATGGATTTAACTATATGAAAAAATCCCTTCACACAACTTCAATATCCTAAATCTTTTATAAAACATGCCAAAATAAAAGCTCTCAGAATTTACAACTGTAAATGGTTTTCTGAAATTCGAAAGAATAGTTTTTCAAATAATAGTACATTACATCAGTTTGTTGTAAAAACAATGGATGTTTAACGGCAGCAACCTTCTTAAACATCAGACGTATTTATACAACCTTTTCTTGTTTCCAGTACTGGAAATTCCACTAATAATTGAGAGAACCGATAAATATTAAAATAAATATGATGGCGTAGTCTCAAAAGATAAGTTTTTATAGGTTTTTCTATAAATAGAAAACTTGCTGGAATAAGTTGGTTGAACGTTAAAAAAGACTATTTTGAAGAAAATTAACGCATCATTCATCGTTCTTTCCTATCTAGGTAAATACAGGTTCAGTCTCAATAATTCTTTTTGTACTCTGGGTGTGACTTTAAACTGCATCTGATGATGAGGTTCCATTCCTGGAGTTTGAGAAATGTAGATTACACCTTCATTACGATTAATCCCAGACCCACTCTGAACCAGGAGTTTGGGTCTCATCTCTGGGTCAGGTAGAACTGTTCAATCTTTTACTAGGAACTATTATTGTTAGTTTTTTGAAACTACACAAAAGGAAGTTATTGGTGTTAGATTGGATTACTTGATAAATAGAATTATTAATGTTACATAGTAATAGTTGAAACCATTTAACTGTGTGCAAATAAATAAGCTGTAGTCCTGTAAAAATAATGGTACCTCCAAACTATTAGTTTACAAATTACCCCCCCATATATATATATATATATATATATATATATATATATATATATATATATATATATATAACATGATTAGTCATTAAATAACCCACAAGATTGACGTGTCATAAAAACACAACCATTCAACCAACCAACGAACAATTCTTATAAACACACCTTGAATATATTCGCAAAATATCCCAGAATTCTTCTTCCTTAAAATTAATTTTTGATAATTTTTAGCTTTGGTTTCTTTATTTAATGACATATCAACATTCGTGGGGTATTTTAAGCCAAAACCATCTTTGTAAAAGAAGAGCACTG
This sequence comes from Sepioteuthis lessoniana, assembly GCA_963585895.1. Classification (NCBI taxonomy): domain Eukaryota; kingdom Metazoa; phylum Mollusca; class Cephalopoda; order Myopsida; family Loliginidae; genus Sepioteuthis; species Sepioteuthis lessoniana. The sequence goes on along the minus strand of OY757918.1, from coordinate 65,969,255 downwards.
GTACAATTTAATCCATAGGTGGTGAGAATAATAACTTTCCCCAAAACTGTAAGCCCAAATGTTAGAGTAATAATGTGAATGTAGCTCGAACTCACTTACTACCATATCGCAATCCACTACGTTAACCACTGCGCCACGCAGACTTTCCTTTTTTTCAGCATTGTTAATCAGTAAGATACATTATACAGCGTTACTCCAGACAATAAATGTTTTTGAATTCATATTATAGTTATGTCGTATTTGTAAGAAATGCATTAAGAATGCAACATTTTCAAAATTTATAACATCTCTTTCTTCCAAAGACTAAAACATTTACTTTTACCAATGCAATAATTTATTTTTCTAAAGAATATCTATTTTACAACCATTTTTTGCCAATTAAACATTTAAATCGAACAGTTATAAATGTTAACTTCCCAAGAAAAAAAAATAAGAAGGAGGGAATAGAGAAAGAGAAACGTGTTTGGAGATGAACTGAAATGAGATTTACCAATCATATTTTTTGTATTATCTCATGAAGTTAACATTGTTCTACGAAAAATTTTATAGAGAATTCTTGGAAGATATTTTCTTTTTAAATCTAAATAAGTGACAAGAGATTTATCAATCTGAATTTTTTTTGTCTGCATTGCTTGTCGAAACAAAGCAATAAAGATATACAATTAACAAACTGACGGAGTTTGAATACCAATCTATAAACAATTTAAGTATCGTTGGTATTCCTCTTTTGAGACGCCACAGGAATCTGAGACTGACTCTGGGAGATTTGATTTAATGATTGATTTTAAAGACATATCAACCCATCGGGTAATATTTTATGCCAAGAGGTTAGAGAATTGATTTTATTGTGCGTTTATATTTACATTTTGTATTGTTTCAATCTATCTATTTATCTATCTATCTATCTTATAAAGTAAACAGTTATTAATTTATGAGTTTCTGAGATTTGTTTACTTACTTCGACAATCTATTGACTTATGATGTATGAAGATCAAAAGCGTCGTACTTACTTGAGCTTAATACCTTATACGGTGAATCTTCTGAATTAAACTAAAAAAGGAAAATTTTCTTGCAAAAGAAATGAATGAATAAAAAATAAAAAACGTTAAAGCATGAAGATCTCTACAAAGAAATATACACAGACAATTGGTTTGAAGTTGATGGAAGAAAAAAGAAAAGAAAGTCAAGCATTTAATTATATAAAATATTCTTCTCCCACTAAACGGTGTATTTGTTGCACTGACAGACATTCAAACCAAAGATATCGTCTACACGAAAAAAAAAAAAAAAAAAAAAAAAAGCAAAGGAAAACTATAAATAGTCAATAATTTTATGCAATATTAGTCATATTCATTTATTTCATTATTTTGTACATCATATAACGAAGTCCCATTCCCTCACGTAAATGCTAGGGTGTAAATCTACGGGTGTCAATCTTATAAACAACTCTAAGAAAAACAGAAAAAAGATTAACGTAAATAAGTTTTCTTTTACTGGGCAGATTGTTAAAAACAACCAATACTGTATTATATATATATATATATATATATATATATATATATATATATATATATATATATATATAGGTAGATACATAGATTGATACAGACAGATAGATTGATAGATTGATTGAGAGAAAGAAAAAGAGAGATACAGAGAGAGTGTGAGAGAGATTGAGTGGGAGTGAGAAAGAGAGACTGGAAACAAATCTGCATGTATGTAAATCTAACTTAAAATGAAAAACATACGAAAAAAATGAATGCTCCCATTTTCAATTGCAAACTTTCTGTACTAACACTAACTGGAAGAATGTCGGAAGGAATGATCTTGTTTTTCATATATCTGATACCAAACTCAGTACAAATGAGATGGTGACCCTTCATTTTGGTGTAAAATTCGCCGCTGGATTAAACTAACTATAAAATAGTAAACCGTACAAACAAGAGCAAAAAATATAATAATTCGGATTTCATGAAATAATTTATGCAAAATATAAAAAAAATCATTTTACTAAAAAAATTGTCATGAAATTCTAGGAATTCTGGTCATCATGAATTGATTACCACCCTCAAATTTCGAAAATATGTGGACTTCCATAACCTCGTAAATCTGGAATTTCTTCAAGACCAATCATCTCTACTTTTGGCAGATCCCCTCATAGAATTGCTGTCTTGTCAAAATATCAAATTCTCTTTTAGGCACGACCAAGAATTGATATTATTAAGAAAAATTAAGCTTTAGCCAGTTCATTATCCACTAAATGCATTAAACGTTTAGAATATCATCAAAAGAAACCTAATGTTTTTACCTTTTTTTTAAATAAACAAAAATTTGGCTTACCCATTGGTTTCACCTGTTTGCATTATTCTTGCTTGTCTTTTTCATGAATTTCTTGAATCAGATCTTTTAAAATTCATAATACCCTTAAATTCCGGGTAGTTCCGTTTCATAGATGATATATTATTATTATTATTATTTTTTAAACTCATTATTTTGTATATTTAATAATATCCATAAAATATAAACTTAATAAAAATTACTGGGGAATTAAATAAAATAGAACCTACCATACATTTTACTGACAAACGATAAAATAAAATTTTTGATATATTACTAATAAACAGTAACAGCAAATTAGAATTCAAATTCTATCATAAATGAACGAATTTGAATGATCATAACCATTTTTTACTCATATCATAATACCAAAATAAAAAATGGATTAAAGATTGGTTTTTACCTTAGAGTCCGTAGAATTTGTAGCCCTAAAGTTTTAAAAAATGAACTAGTGTATATAGAAAATTCCTTAGCACAACTTTAATACCCCAAATATTTTTATACAACGAACCAAAAAAAAAAAAACACTTTTAAAATTCACAAACGAAAAAGTAACATAAACATTAATAATAATAATAATAATAATAATAATAATAATAAACTATTATATAAGATTTACCACTTTACCCAACTAATTCAACCAGACACATTATCGAAAAAAATTTAAACAGTCTCAGTATCCGAACTGTTAAAAACTTTTCTAAAACAATAAGGAACAAAATTAATAATGAGAAGAACAGTAATCAAATTATATCTGAAGCTGGTGTATATGCCATCCCTTGTCATATGCGTGGTAAATTTTTCATAGGAGAGACTTCCGAGATGATAAAAAAAACTTTTTATGAATACATCGGAGATTTCAAATTAGACGACGTTCATAATGCTTTAGAAAGACATAATTTAGAACCAAAAAATAGTTTTAATTTTAAAGATCCCAAAATACTAGGGGGTGTCCTCGTGGTGTAATGGTTAAAGTGATGGACTGCGGAATCGTAGTACGCGAGTTCGTACTCCAGTCGCGCTATTACGTTCACATTCGGGCAAATACCCTTGGGAAAGGTATGAACCCCCGTATCCTCCCAGCTAAGGGTTAAATAGTACCATTACTGTTCTTCTAGGAGAATAGATTTGGCATTAAATAACCTAAAAAGAGTTGATATGCCATTAAACAAAGAAACCAAACCAAAATGCTAGTTGAAATGCACAAACAAACAACGTTGAAAGGTTGTGAAATCTTGTATTGTTTCCAATGATAATACTATCAAAAACTATTTTTTATGTTATCTTCTTTAGTTTTAAGTAGTTGTAATATGTTCTATTTAGATATTTCTAATTAATTAATGCTAAATTATACTTGCATTTCATAGTTTTGTTATGATTTCTAAAGTAGATTTTAAGTTTTAAACAACAAAGACGACATTTTAATAAATAGTTAAAAAGTAAAAGCACAAACACAGACGTTATTTTTGAAAAAAAAATCGATAAACGAAAATTCCTAAAAATTTCAAATTTCAAAAATCTGCAAATACAGACGTTCACTATTTTGAAATTTTTCGAACAAAGAGTGACGTCAGTCTAGTTAGAAATAAAACGTTATTAACGTTGAGAACGTAAGAATTTTCATTTTTTCGTTTCATTGTTATTATTTGAAAATTATTTTTCAGATGAAACTTATAACATCTTTTGCGTTGCTTTGAAGATCGCTTTAAAAATAAACTAACTTTGGTATATCTCATTTATAAAAAAAATATACCCTCTGAATATCACTTATATATGTATATATATATATATATATATATATATTTGGGCAGGAACGCATAAATGAAAGAAAACGAACCGAATAGATAACGGATATCGAAAGGATTTCAACATGAATGTTATACACGCGGAACCACCTTTCTTGTGTAATTACTCAAAATTAAGAAACGGTTGCTATGACATCTAACGGCCGTAAGTAAACGCATTTTTAAATCACAAACTGCACCAAAATGAAGATGAACGAACGTCCAATGTAATGCCTGCTTTTAGTTGATCTTGTGTATACATAGATATATATTTCTTTTAAATACCCTATTCGGTGGCAAAAGCTGCTCTGTAGCGCCAGGAGTGGCAGTACCGCCTTGAGCTACCGAAACTGTGTTATCACCCTGGTTGGTGGCTGATGAGGCTAGGGTATCGCACGTACTTTCACACGTTGTATGATGAAAATATATATATATATATATATTTCACGGAATACACCCTAAGGTACCCCTGGCCACATCTTCTGTGATGTTCTTCCTAAGATCATTATGTATTTCTGGTCTTTTAACATCATGCACTTTCCCTAGGGTGACCCAGTTAGTGTTGATCAGCCACCAACTTGTGGTCAGGGAATCTAACAGCAGCAGCAGCAAAAAAAGAAAAGAAAAGAAAAAGACAAAAGAAAAAACCCATGAGGCTTCACACACACACACACACACACACACACACATATATATATATATAAGTGAAAGAATAGATAGATAAGCGGTAATCTTATTTTTCCATGTCAGTACAACTGTATGTCAGTACCATCTGGATTCTAACGATGTGCCTGGAGAAAAAGCTAGATGTAAACTACAGAAGTATACTAGGTGTAGTTTTGAAAAATCCTAGAAGCAGCACCTTTCAAAGCAGCGGCTTGGCCACTTATGTCCCATCTCGCAAACCATTCAGCTAAGAAGAAAAGAACTGGGCTCTGTTTGAGAAGTAAAGGCGAACTCATAGGCGATGTTATCTAATGAATTTTCACGCATAGACACACCAGCGTCGTCCAACTTGCGGCCACTGGTTGCCGTGTAGAAGACCTACAAAGAGAAATGGCCAGTAAGGACGGATGACGAGAGAAAGTTAAGAAAATCCATGACTTTGGTGATAATAGAAATTACGGTTGTCAGAATCTTAAAACCAAAAAAAAAAAAATGGATTATGATGATTATATAAAATAGTATTCAGAAAAAAAAATTAAGTAACTAAGTTAAAATTGATTGCAGTTTTAAAACTCTCTCTCTCTCTCTCTCTATCCCCTCTCTCTCTTTCACTCTCTCCCGCTCTCTCTCTTTTGCTCTCTCTCCCTCTCTCTCTCACTCACTCTTTCTCTCTCTCTCTCTCTCTTGTATTCTCAGAGAATTAAACATTCTTTATGGCTATCTCGTTCCAACATTTTCTGTCCTTCTAACCTGTTC
>OY757918.1:65930846-65963512 GCA_963585895.1 Sepioteuthis lessoniana | reverse complement strand
AGAATATGTCTTCGATATATATATATATATATATATAAAATCTGTCTCTCCTCTCTTTCTCTCTGTATAAATATATATATATATACATGTGCGTGTGTTTATGTGTGTGAAAGAAATGCAAAACGAAGTATAAGCCAAATAGCATGTAAGTTCTTTGTGAGCAAGTTGAGTGTTGCATTGTCTTTGCTTGGGGCTCATGTGAGTATGCGTATGAGCCGATTGCTTAACAGTTTCGAAGACAGACTTCCAATAATCAATGTAACAAGTACAAAGAGATATTGGGAATATTCTCTCGTTCTCCAGCTTCCCGAGAGGAAGATTTTTCAGTTTTCACTTGAGAGCCGAATGAAAAATAGTCGGGGAAAAGCCAAATAAAAAAACCTCAAAAAACGTGTAACCACTAAATAACTAAAAGATAAAATAATTTAAAAAATCCCCTGTCATAAAAAAGTAAAAGATAAGACAAACTAAAACAACGTAAAAGAAACATACTGTTATGGGGACTCATGAAGAAGTATAAGGTAAGGGAATTGGTTAGAATATGGCAAATTGTTGTGGCGAGCAGGTTTCGAATGTTGCTTAAACCACGAAGACTCACGGAATCATGGAAATGAGCAGTAAAATATAAGGAAAAAATATTAATACTAGTAACAAAGAAATTGATGACTATGCACAAGGCCTTACATCAAGAGTTGAATTGACGGCCGGAGGGAAAGCTTCGCTGAATCGAAGATCCAGAGAGACATATTCCAAGTAGATGCGCTATCACCACTACTATTTGTAATGGCGATGATGCCACTCATCCTCATATTCAGAAAAGGCTCAACCAGATACAAATTTAGTAAATTGCAGGAAAGATAAATCACCTAATGTACATAGGCGACATCAAACTGTTTGCCAAAAATGAAAAAAAATTGGAAACTCTAATACACGCAATGAGAATACACAGTCAGGAAAAAGGGATGAAATTTGACATAGAAAAATGCGCCATGTTAATAATGAAAAGCAGGAACTGACAGATGATGGATGGAGTGGAACCACAAAATCAAGAAAAAATCAGAATGCTCGGAGAAAAGGAAGCCTACAAGTACTTGGGAATATTGGTTGTTGCCACCATCAAACAAGTGGATATGAAAGAAAAAAATTAAAAACGAGTTTCTCAGGAGAACAAGAAAGCTACTCGAAAACACGATATAGCAGAAATCTGATAAAAAGGGATAAATACCCGGACTGTTCCCCTCGCAAAATACTTGGGAGTATTCTCGAAGTGGATCATAGAAGACGTTAAACAAATGGACCCGGGATCAAGAAAACTAATAACCATGTATAAAGTCTTACATCCAAGAGATGATATTGATAGATTATAAGTGTTAAGAAAAGAAGGCAGAAGAGGTATTACCAACATTGAAGACAACGTATCGATACAACGACTCGAAGATTAGATAGAAGAGTGCAGAGGAAGACTGATTACAGCTACCAGAAACAATAGAGACAGCACTAGGATCAATAGAACAGAAAACAAAAATGGAAAGGAAAACAACTCTAAGAACATTTTAAACGACGACCAAGCGAAATCTCAGACGAGAAAATGGGGACGTGATTAAGAAAAGAAAACCTTATGAGAGAAACTGAATCTCTTCTCATCGCAGCACAAAACAACGCCATAAGGACTAATCATATCAAAGCAAGAATAGATAAGACGCAACAAAATAGCTGATGTAGGTTATGTGGTGATAGAGACGAAACGTTCAATCACATTATAAATGAATACAGCAAATTAGCACAAAAAGACTATAAAACTAGACACGACTGGGTGGGAAAGAATTTGAAGTTTGTCCATGCAAACAAATGGTATATGCGCAACCTAGAATCTGTCCTGGAGAATGAAATGCACAATCTCCTCAGATATTTTGAGATAAAAACAGATCACCTAATCTCGACCAGGGGACCAAACCAAGTGATAGTCAACAAAAACAGAGAACTTGTGGACTTTGCTGTCGCGGTTGACCACAGAGTAAAATTAAAAGAGAGAGAAAGAAGGATAAGTACCTGGACCTTGCTAGAGAATTGAAAAAAAACCCGAGGAATATGAAAATAGCGATTATACCAATTTTAATTCGTGCTCTTAGTACAGTTACCAAAGGATTGGTACAGGGACTTGAAGACTTGGAAATAAGAGGACGTGTGGAGACATCAGCTAACATTAGAGTGAAAAACTCGAAAAGGTGTCATAATAATAATAATAATAAGATCAGACTTAATAATAATCAACAAAAAAAATAAAGAACTTGCAAAATAGTCGACTTTGCTGTCCCGGCTGACCACAGAATAAAACTGAAAGAATGTGAAAAGAAGGATAAGTACCTCGACCTTGCTAGGGAATTGAAAAAACTGTGGAACATAAAGGTGACAATTATACCAATTGTAATTGGTGCGTTTGGAACAGTAACTAAAGGATTACTAAAGGGGCTAGAGGACTTGGTAGTTGGCGGACGAGTGGAGACCATCCAAACGACAGCATTATTGAGAACGGCCAGAATACTAAGAAGAGTCCTGAAGACTTGAGGAGACTTGCTGTCACTCAGACTCCAGTGAAAAACCATCGGCTAACGCTGATGTGAAAAGCTCTAATGAGTGAATAATAATAATAATGATAATAAAACAATAATAATAATAATGTAAGGTTTGTTCTGTGTTGCTGGTCTAATGAGATTATTGTCATAATCTAAATTTATAATAAATTAGTTGACAGGACGAAGAAAAATTGGGACGGAGAGGATTGAACTGGGTCAAATTAATGATGACTTATTGAAAATGAGTTAGTGAAAGAAAGACTTAATAAATGATCTATAGAATAAAAAGCATTGTGTGAGTGAGTTAAAGACAGTGATTTTGATTTTGTTTTATTTTGTTTTATGGCACATCAACCATTGTAGTTTATTCATGCCAAACCCATCTATATGCATAAGTTTATATAGCATAAGTACAACAATTTCAATATCAAAAAACATTTCTATTTCAAACAATTCAGTTTAGCATACAAAAACAGTTCCATTTTAAACAATTCAATTCATCATAAGTACACAGTTTACATGTCAGAACATTTCTATTTAAAAAAATTCAGTTTCGCATAAGTACACAGATTAGTTCTATTTGACCCATAGATAGGACATTATCAGGTGCTACCACTCCGGATCAGAGTGGACCTGGGAGCGACAGCAATGAAGGGGTACTCTGCATTCCGCGAAGCTCCAGCATTACTGGGACCTCACCATCATATTGCTTTATGTCATATCCAGGACACACGTTGGGGGAGTCTTACCCCTCTGCAGAGAAATTGTCGGTGTATTATACAACTCCAGCCGACGGGGCAAGAAAGCCAGATTGATTTGCTGAGTGAATGAGTGAGTGAGTGAGTGAGTTGTTGTTAGAAACTCCCAGGAGGTAAAACGGGGAAAAACGTTGAAAATACAAGACACAAGGTTTAATAAGAAATGTAAAAAAAAGTGAAAGATGAAAGTCTGCAATTTTAAGACAAGGTTAGTTAGTTAGTTAGAGAGAGAGAGAGAGAGAGAGAGAGAGAGAGAGAGAGAGAGAGAGAGAGGATTCTTGAAGAAGAAAAAGAGCAAGAAGGAAATGAAAAAAAAAAGAACAACATTTTTCGCTGGATTTGAAAGATTTGGAAATTAGAGGATTATAATTAAAACTAAAAAAAAGTATCTGTATATATTCAATTTATTTCCCCAAAAAATGATTGCATAAAATTCGAATATATCCGTGAACTTTTTCAATAATAATAATAATAATAATAATGACGATAAAATCTATGATTATTACCAGTGAGTTTTATTTATTCTCTATCACACTTTTCTAAGTCATTAAATAGTAAAAAAAAAAAGGTTTTCTGATGATGTCGCAAAAAAGTTAAATTCAAAGAATATAAAACAAAAGTAATGTAAATAAAAACAAAAATTATGAAAAATCCACTGGTAGTGAAATGAACACTGTTTTCAAACCTCATCGTAATGCAAGTTATATATATATATATATATATATATATATATATATATGAACGTGCAAACACAGACATAGTTAAATGTTTAGTCATTTAAATAAAACCATTGAAGAAGACCGTATCTCCCACACATCTTATTTTACGAACTTAGAGAAGACAAGAATATTAAAAAAAAAAAAGACCAGTGTCTAGAGTATGAAACCAAATTGTATTTGGTGGCAAGGCTTCAGTTCTGAAGTGTGAAGTACGCTAATTCAGTTCTTAGTGTGAAGTACACTAATTTCCACTAGTCCCAGGCCAAATCTGACCCTGGGCGGTAGTACCTGTTAGGACTTCATCTATGGGCCAAATAGCTCTATTCAAAATTTTCATATTCGTTAGAAGTAAATTATTTGTATTAAGAATAGTTACTTGAAGCTATAATTGTTTATTATTATTATTATTTTGCTCATTTGAGAGTTTTTCACTCCCAGCGTTAGCTGATGATATCCTCCTGGAGTCTGAGTAATAGCAAGTCACCTCAAGTCTCCAAGACTCTTCTGAGTATTCTGGCCGACCACAACAATGCTGTTGTTTGGATGTTCTCCTATTGTCCTTTTATTTCAAAATCCACCTGTTCTTGTGCCAATCCTTTGGTGATTGTACTGAGTGCACCAATTACAACTGGCATCAATGTCACTTTAATGTTCCGTATTTTTTTAGTTCTCTTGCAAGGTCTGGATACTTATCTCTCTCTTCGCTTTCTTTCAGCTTTACCCTGTGGTCAGTCGATTCGGCGAAGTCCACTAAGCGGCAAGTTCTTTTTGTTTTTTGTTAACTATCACTAGGTTTGGTTGTCTGGCCGAGATTACACGATCCGTTTGTATCGCAAAATCTCAGAGATTTTTTATGCGTTTCATTTTCTTTTATGGATTCTGGGTTGTGCACGTACCATTTGTTCGTGTGGTCAAATTTAGCACAATTTCCAGTGGATCACATTGCCCACCCAGTCGTGTCTAGTCTTCTCTCTTCGAGCTTATTTACAGCATTCGCTTACTATGTGCTTGTTCGTTTCGTCTCTGTCACCACATATTATACATCTACTATTTTGTTACGTTTTCTTTATTCTTGCTTTGACATAGTTAGTCCTTAAGGCGTAGTTTTGTGCAGCTATCAGAAGAGACTCGGCTTCTCTCATAAGGTTTCCCTTGTCATATACTGCACCGCTGGACAAACAACGAAGGACTCGTAGATATATAAACATATAATTTATATTTTTATTATTCGACGTTGACGTGTGTGAAGCAGGAATACAGTCAGAGAGAGTTAGCACATATCTTTCTTCTGTGGCGGAGACCCTTTTCCTGTATTTGAGTGACCCGCAGGTCTCTCCCGTCGCTTGGGAGACCAGCGGATCTCTCCCCTTCGCTTGAGCGACCAGTGGGTCTCTCCCTTCGCTTGAAAGACCAACGGACCGCTTACCTTCGCTTGAGCGACCAGCGGATCTCTGCCTTCAGTCCAAAGTTACAGACCTTATATTCTCTCTCAAGTCCCAAGCGGAAATATGAAGATCCTCTTCGCCTCACGTATTGGCTGGTTATCAGAACTTACATACTTCCATTTTTATTTTCGGTAATTTGTTGATCTTATTTGCGAATGGAAATATCTGTCACTCTATCCATAGGCTATAAATTATATTCTTCGTCATTCTCCTTTATCTTCTCTTTCCTGTGACCCACTTTGTTGATGTTATCTTGCGACCGCATTGAACCTGCTAAGTTCATTCACGGCACTCTGTTGCTAGCTAAGCTAGTATATTACACCCTTTCTTAGCCATGTCCTAGTCTTCTCGTATGAGATGTCACTTGTTTGTCACTTGAAATCTCCATAGAGTTATTTTTTCCCTCATTTTTGCTTCCGAGTTATTTTTGTTCTGTTGATACTTATGTTATCTGTATTGTCCCTTCTCGCTGTGATCAGTTTCCCTCCGAGCTTTTTTTATGTAGTCTTTTAGTCGATGTATCGAAGCATCGACGCGATCTTGAATGCTGGCAAGTCTTCTTCCGCCTTCTTTTCTTGACACATACAGTCCGCCTACGTCATCTCTGCGGTGTAAGGCCTTATGCATCGTCATGAGTTTTCTTGTTCTCTGGTCCATTTGTTGGAGTTATTCTCTGGTCCACTTTAAGAATGGCCCAGAGTATCTTAGGAGGGAGACAGCCCAGGTAATTATCTCTTTGATGAGATTTCTGCTATGTAGTTTGTTTTCGAGTAGTTTCCTCGTCCCCCTGAGGTATACATTCTTATTTTTTATTTTATCTCCGCTTGTTTGATGGTGTCCGCTTCCAATATTCCCACGTATTTGTTCTGATTTTTCTTGATTTGGTAGTTTTATTCCTTCCGTTATTTTTCGTTTATGCTTTTCGTTATCAGCATGGCATATTTTTCTATGCCAAATTCCATCCCTATATCTTGACTGTATATCCTCACTGTATGTATTAGGGTTTCCAATGCTTTTTCATTTTTAGCAAACAATTTGATGTCATCAATGTACATTAGGTCGTTGAGTTTTTCTTGCGATTTATGAAGTTTGTGTCTCCCTTTGTATTTCCTAAGTAAGTAATTAAGCGGAATCATAGCTATTACAAATAGTTATGGTAATACCACATCTCCCTGGAATCTCCCGCTGTCAGTTTGACTCCCCAGTTTTCCTTGGTATTTTCGATAAACTTTATAATTTCGTCAGTTATCTTGTAAATTTTAAGACAGTCTATTATCCAGCTTTGTGGGACCATATCATATGCCTTTTTGTTGTTAATCCTTGCAATAGCTAGATTTTTCCATCTTGTTTTGCTCTCGTTGTGGATGTGTTGATCAATGTATAGTCACTCACATGTTCCTGTAATTCCCTAGCAGCATCCTTTCTGTTCCTCGGGGAACAGTGTGTACCTTATTAGCTAATCGTAGATTTCCTCCCTAATTTGAGCCGTTGGTATTTTCCACATAATCGGTAGGCACGTTACGGGTCAGTAGTGGTTGGGGATGGTTCTTTTGACGGAGTCTTCTTGATCAGGGTGGTCTTTACTTTTGTCATTCCTTCTAGTGTATCTGTTTTATTTACTCATTGAGAGTTTTTCACATTAGTTTTAGCAGATGGTTTTTCACTGGAGATTGAGTGACAGCAATTCTCCTTAAGTCTTCAGGACTCTTCTCGGTATTCTGGTCGTTCTTAATAATGCTGTAGTCTGCACTCGTCCTCTAATTTCCAAGTCCTACAGTCCCTTTAATAATCCTTTATTTACTGTACAAAAAGCTTCAATTACAATTTGTATAATTGTCACCTTTATGTTCCATAATTTTTAAAATTCCCTGCAAGGTCGAGGTACTTATCCTTCTTTTGAGATTCTTTCAGTTTTATTCTGTGGTCAGCCTGGACAGCAAAGTCCACAATTTTGCAAATTCTCTTTTTTTGTTGTTGATTATTATAAGGTCTAATTTTCTGGTCGAGATTAGGTGATCCATTTTCTTGGACATATGCTGGGTTATGCATTATTATTATTTACTTTAAACCGTACAACTGTGTGCAAACAAATGACTAACAAATAGAAATAATTAGTATTAGGTAAGTATAGTTGGCGACCTTAGTCGAGGGCGACCAGATGGCTCCCTTTTCAATTGCTACAACACCGTGGTGGAGAAGAGAGCGCAACTCTTTTCCCTAGATTGCTCTAATTTACCCTTGATACGTACCTTATATTGCTGAGACAAGGAGGCATCAAGATCCATTTTAAAAGTCTTTGGCATGACGCAACCTGGGATTAAACCCAGGTCTCCCGGACTATTGGCGAATACTCTACCCACTAGGCCAATGAGCCGGTAAAGAGAACGAAAAATACCGTAACTGCGAGGTAGTTATTTGCCTTGGAAATATTGTATATAGGACTGTAAATAATTTATATTAAGAATAATTTCTGAAAGTTGTAGTATCTTATTAAGGATTATTATTAATTACTTGAAACCATATAACTGTGTGCAAGCAAAGGGCTATCATCAAATAGAAATAATTACTTGAAACCACATATTTATTACAATTAAATATGAATATTTGGTCAAAAATTATTCGTATCAAGAATATTTAACTAAAGCTATAATTGTTTACTAAGGATTATTATTAATTACTTGAAACCATATAATTCTGTTCAAGCAAGGGATTATTATCAAATAGGAATAGTTACTTGAAACCATATAATTGTGTATAGATTACAGATAAGGATGCTTTAGTGATTTACTTAGCTTTTTGCTTAGATGTAGCACAAGGCCGTATGAATGGGGTACCCAATAAAACTCGAACTCACTCGTAAAGGTTTTCTAGTCGAACTTACTAAACATACTTTAAACCATACAACTGAGCAAATTATCAGTATTAGATAAGAATACTTTATATCATATAAGTGTATACAAAAACTCATTGGAAAAACTTCACAAAAATGTAAATATAAATGAACAATGAACAAAATTCCCTAAATTCTGGTATAAAGTATGGCACTAAACTCTATTTGATAATGAGGTTCAAATTCTGGAGTAATGTGTCATGTGGAGAAGTCTTTTACTATCCTTACTCCGATATTCATACTGACTGGAAGCGGTGGTACCTGTTAGGGCGCCATCTATTGGTCAAATAGATCTGTTTAAAAAATTTTCATCATAGATTGGATCGTATTAAAAATCCTGTTAAGAAACAACTACGGTAACAAAATTTCGAGGAGTCCCCGAGGTGTAATGTCTAGAGTACTGAACTGCGACCTTGAAGGACGCGAGTTCGAACTCCACTAGCATTATTACGTTCACTTTTAGACTAATACTCACAGGAAAGGCATGAACCTCATTATCCCCCAATTGTAGGTTAAAAATGGCATCATTACTGTTTATCTACCAGAATGGCTTTGGCATTAAATAACTCACGATGCTATTCAGCAAAGAAACCAAACCAACCAAATAATTTAAAAATGAGAATACGATGAATGCTATTCTTGAAATACCGTTAAAATCAATTAATGAATCAATCAATTTAGCATAAAATAAAAATAAGATAACTCTAAACTGGTTGACATGTCGTTAAAATAAATGAATGAATCAATCTAGCTTAGGATAACCCTAGACGAGTTGACATGCCATTAAAATCAGCTAATAATCGGAAATTGAGTCCGGTTGTACCCTTTTGGGTACCATGAGAGTGTTGCTTGAGAATACGGCCTCCTAAAACTAGATAACGGCCTTGATCTGCTGCTCGACCAAACGTTCCCTTAAAAAAACAGCTAGAGAGAAAGTGGGGAGAGTAGAAAAAATTAGGGTTTCTGATTTTATTAATAGCCTAAGCAGGATATGCGATCGGTGTTTAGCAACTTCCCTTTGAAACCGCTTAATTCCTTTACTTTCGTTTTTAATCTCCGTTTAGCCATTTTGCTCTCAGAGCAGACACTGATGCGCATGTCCGTAATCATTGCAGACACAGTAGCTCAACGCATGCCTGCCACACATTCGTGACACGAGGCTCGAGTGTGGAGATATTCGGCATTTTCACTATCTCATTAACTAATTAGTTCTAATTAAGGGCCGAACAAGAAGCAAACAAATTGCACAGTAAACAAGAAGCCGTTCTAATCCACGATCTGATAAGGTGGGGAGAAGGAATTCTCCGCCCCTGGCACGTGACCTGGATGGTAGAAAAAGTGGTCATTTACTGAACAAGATGGCGGACAAAACATGGCAATTCTGAACCACCCATAATGGACGAACGCCGAGATCCAGTTGTCCCGTCTGTCCGTCCGTCTGTCTATCCACTGTTCTCTTAATTGGAATATCCTCCCATTGACGTTGCCTTTGGCGAAGTTAAATTTTGGATATGGAGCCGAGCTGAAGGAAGAAAAAATTGAAGTGGAGTAAAGAGGTAGTAATAAATGGAAGAATGTATGAGAAGATAGAAAATACGAAAGAAAGAATGAATATTATTAATGGAAGAACAATAAAGAAAGAACAATAGAAACGAGAGAGAAAGAAAGACGTTACCATTGGCGAAGAAAATTTAAGATACTGAAACAAATTGAAAGAAGAAAAAAATAATTGCTCGAATTGCAGAAGGAATAATTAATAAATAAATAGTAAATAAGAAAGAAAGAAAGAAAGAAAGAAAGAAAGAAGAAAATGGAAGAACAGTTAAAGGAAATAAAAGAGTACAATAGAAACAAAAGAACAAGAAAGAAAGAAAGAAAGAAAGAAAGAAAGAAAGAACAAAAAACATCGACGTTAGTCTCAGTGAGCAAAAAATTAAGCTTGTGAAATGAACAGAAGGAAAAAAGAAAGAATTGTACGACGTAGAATAATCAATTGAAGAATGTCAGCAAAGATACAAAAGAAAGAAAAAAAATGAAAGATGAAAATGGAAGAACAGTTAAACGAAATAAAGAAAGAACAATAGAAAAAAAAAAAAACGAAAAAAGAAAGAAAGAAAGAAAGAAAGATAAAATATAAAGAAATGAAAGAAGAATAATAGAAAAAACTAACAATAAATCAGAGAAGAAGGAAGAAATGAATGAAAAAAGTAAGAAAATTCGGTTTTGCCTTTGGCAAAATAAAATTTAAGAAACTGAAATGAAGTGAAGGAAGAAAGAAACAAAATGCAGAAAGAATAATTGAGAGTGAATTGGTGAGTGAATAAGAAAGAAAGAAAGAAAGAAAGAAAGAAAGAACAATGAGAAGAAAGAACGACAAAACAGAAAGGAAAAGAAAGAAAAAAAAGGAAAATGATAAAAAATAAAGAAAGACAAATGAAAAGTAGAACAGAAAAAAACGATAAAATCTGAACGAAAGGACAATAACAAAGAAAGAAAGAAAGAAAAAAAAAAGAAAGAAGGAGCATGGAATGCAAGGAAAAATAGAAGCAAACATTGAAAGGAAAAACGAGAAAAACAAAAAATAATGTAAAAGAATAAAGAAAGAAAGGAAGAAAGCAACAAACAAACAAAGAAAAATAGAAAGAAAAAAGAAAAACGGAAAAGGAAACAAAGAACAATACAATAAAAGGAAACAAAGAACAATACAATATAAATAAAGAAAGAAAGAAAGAAAGAAAGAAAATAGAAAGAAAATAGAAAGAAAAAGGAAAAAAGAACGAGACAACCGAACAACTATTCGAAGAAAAAATGAGATAAAAATAGAGAAAAGAAAGAAAGAAAAACAGGAAGAAAAGCAAAAAGAAAAGAAAAATGAGGACAACGAAATTAGAGGAATAGCAGTTGAAAATATTTAAGTCGTTGCATATTCCGTCTTTAGTCACACCCAATAACTGTAATAACATATAACCTATTAATCATTACTAATAATTAATTTCATTATTTTTGCGATATTAATTTCATAAAAGAAAAATGAAAGAAAAAAAAAACAAGACGACAGGGTGACCAAGTTAACATAAATACAAATTGGCGTTCAAACCAATTAAAAAAAAAGTTC
Source organism: Sepioteuthis lessoniana (assembly GCA_963585895.1). Lineage (NCBI taxonomy): Eukaryota > Metazoa > Mollusca > Cephalopoda > Myopsida > Loliginidae > Sepioteuthis > Sepioteuthis lessoniana. The sequence goes on along the minus strand of OY757918.1, from coordinate 65,952,012 downwards.
TTTTTTCCCTCCAAATACTGTTGGTTAGTTAGATGTTTGGTTTTATAGCCTGTCAACCTCTTCTGGATCATTTAATACCGAATAGAATTATTTTTTGCAAGCCATTATTGGGTTTGAAATAATTATTTCGATTTGATAATAATCACTTGTAAATAATTACAACTTCTATGAAACTATTCTTGATACAAATATTTGTAAACGGTTATATGACTTCACAAATATTTGTTTCAAGAATAGTTTCATAGAAGTTCTAACTGTTTACAAATGATCATCATTACATCGACGGTTATATGACTTCAACTGGCCCATTGGTTGAGTGGGTAGAGTGTTCACCAATGCCCCGGGAGACTAGGATTCAATCCCAGGTCGAGTCATACCAAAGAATCAAAAAATGGTACTTGCTACCTCCTTGCTTAATACTCAGCATTATAAGGTACGTATCAAGGTTAAATTGGAACAGTCCAAGTAAAGGAGTCGAGCCCTCCCCTATACCTCGGTGTTGCATCTATTGAAAAATGATCCTTCGGATCGCCTTGACTACAACCGCCAATTTATATGACTTCAAGTAACTTCCTATTGAATAACGATTAGCTTTTTTTTTATTCTTTGGTATGACTCGACCTGGGATTGAATCCTGGTCTCCCGGGACATTGGTGAACACTCTACATATTAGTATCAAGACAAATTGTAAGAACACTCTACATATTAGTGTCAAGACAAGCTAGATTGATTCATTCATATTAGTATCAAGAACACTCTACATATTAGTATCAAGACAAATTGTAAAAACTAAATCTTCTAACTAATTGGATATTTTTACTAATATAGTCATATATTTTGGAACTAACTGGCGAATCAGATTAAAATCCCAATAGTTTTGAAAATTTTAAGATTAAATTGAATGAAAAAAATGATAAGAAAAAAGAATTAAAGAGGGAATTTTAGGAAAGTATCGGATGAATCATGTAACTGTATGTCCTGTGTATAGATTTTTTTTTTAACCAAAAGGTTGATGTGAAAAGAGAGTAAAAAGAGGAGATGCCCAAGCAGGCATAACAAATTGCATTTCACATAGCACTAATACCCTTGGAGAAGGTATGAATCCAATTATTCTCCCTCCAGCTATGGGTAAATAGTAGGACAGACTAGGTTCTTCAGCCTTGGTGAGGCAACTAGTCTAGGAGAAGGAAAACTCTGAATTCAAACCTGTTAAACTCCGCTTAAAAAATAACCTTGTGTCATATCCTGCCCGAGCGGAGGGGTTGGGTAAATAGTATAACAAATAAATAAATATACTGGGTGTGATGAGTAAATTGTCACCGTTTTATATTATTAGTTTCGTCCATGCGCTTTGTTTGTTAAATATTTTTTTTTATTGTGCAGCAAACTAGAGCCAGTTGGGAAGTGTTTCTGTGAAAATCAGCATCATGACACCATTCACTTCTCCAGAGATTTAAATTTGTCACTGTTGGTTTGCATTGGGTTTGTCTTTCTCCTATATCGGCTTCCATAACTTGGCTAGAGAGCCCAGTCTGTCTGATTATTTACCCATAGTTGGGAGTGGGAGAAATGAATTCTTGTCTTTCCAGAGTTTTATTAAATATCTAGCCCCTCTCCTACGAGCAAGGTACGATACAAGGTTAATTTTTAAGCAAATACAGTTGACTTGAATTCAGAGTTTTTCTTCTTAGAGACCTGTTGACGAACCAAGAACCCAGTCTAATCCTGGGGCTATAGAATACATTGAGTGCATCTTTGCAGAGGAGTAAGATTCCTCTCCAACGAGTGTCCTGGTTATGACACAAAACAATCTGATGGTGAGGCTCCAATACTGGAGCACTGCAGAATGTTTAGTATCCCTTCACTGCCATTGCTCTAAGGTTCAATGTGACTCGGAGTGAGAGCACCTAAAAGGACCCTTTCTATGAGTTAAATAGAACTTTTTGACATTTAAACTGTGTGCAAACAATTGACTTATTCAAAATCGAATTGTTAGAAATGGAACTTTTTGATCATTTAACTGTGTGTAGACAAATGACTGATATTCAATTGTGACTGTCAAATAGCAGAACTTGAAAGCTTTTAACAGTGTACAAACAAATGATTAATTGTAAATAGAAGTACTTGTAGCCATTTAACTATGTGCAAAAATTGTGCTTTGGATTGTTAAAAATGTTATCTACAAAATGTGTTTACAAATCATATCTCATCATCATCATTATCATATCGTGACCCTCTCTCGCCACTCCTCCCTATCACTCATCGCTTTTGGCAGGTCTCCAGGGCTACATCCCGTATCCTCACATAGCTGCTGTATGTATGTTCGAGCTGGTCGTCCTACTTTTGCTTAGCCATATGTGGGTGTCCATAGGAGCACATCACTGATGAGTTCGTCCTTGCTTCTCCAGCAGTGTCCTGCGTGTCTGCTTCTTCTAACATGTATAGTTTTCGTGATGGGAGGTAAGTGGCCGTATAGTTGGTGTCTTGTGGGGTGTTGCCACCAGCACTTGTTCAATATTGCTCTCAAAATTCTTATGTAATTGCCGTCTAGCTTCTTCAGTCGTTTAGTTAGCGTCCAGGTAGTGCATCCATATAGCAGTATCGATACGACCGCTGCATCTAATATATATGAATTAGCAGGATTTAGCTTTAAATAATCTACAATGGTTGATATGTCATAACCCCCAATCAAACCAAAGCAACCCGTCAGCTCAATTATATACTGAGTAGAGATTCACAGTGGATTCGTGCCTTTCCTAAGTGTATTAGGTGTATGGGAAGTCCCCGTGCCATAGTGGCTAACATGCTGGATTGCGACATTTTAGTAAGCAAGTTTGAATTCCAGTTGCGCTATTCAGACAAATACCCTTGGGAAAGGTATGAACTCTGTTATTCCCACGGCGATGGGTTAAATAATATCACCACTTTTCTTCTTTGAGGATGGATTCGGCATTAAATACCTGACGAAGGTTGATATGCAATTAAATAAAGAAACCAAATCAAGAATATTATTTCCTAGTCGGCTGGAGCCGTAGAATACACCGATTACACCTCTGCAGAGGGGTGAGACTCACCCAACGAGTGTCCTCTATTTTGAAAAAAGAACCGTTTTTGACATTGAAACTATACTTACGCTAAACTGAATTGTTTGAATGAGAACTGTTTGACTAAACTGAATAGCTTGAAATAGAATGTTTTTGACAATTAAACTATGTAATGATGCTAAACTGAATTGTTTGATTATTCGTATAAAAATGGATTTGGCATTAAATAACCTACAGAGTTTGATATACCATAAAAAAACAACCAACAACCAACCAAGTATATTAGCTTGAAGGGAATCACAAGAAACCTTGTCTAGGATTTGAACTTTGGTTTCCAATTCCATTTTGAACACCGGTAATAAATACTCTACCAGTGCCTAATATTACAACTGAATGTAAAATATATTTCTAAATTTTCTTAAATTTTCATTTTAGTGATTTTTGAAATTTCTATGAATTTTTATTACATTATAACTTGACAGCTGATTAATCAAATTAGTCACGTTTTGATTTCTGAAATAATACTATTGTGTTAAATTCCTCGAAACTATTGTTTTTTAATGAGTATGGGAGATTTTAAGTGAAAGAATTAATCAACTTGAGGGTCTAAGAGTTCGAGAAACAGATTAAAAATAGAAAATAAAAATAAAAAAAGGAAAAAGCAAAACGTTATTCAGATTTTCAAAATAATCAACGAAGAAATGCAAATGAAACAAATAAAGATAATCCCGTCATTTTGTCTGGGTAGGAAACGAGTGTAAAATTGCTCGTACTCCCTCAGAAATGGTCGAAGAAACGTTGACAAAAACGAACGAGTGACTAATGAGGTTGTCACTTGTCCTGGTAGAATTTATCTCTCAGAATCTATCTATCTATCTATCTCACAGCTTGTTTATATCTATCTCACGGCTTCTTTATGACTATCTCTCTATATCGAAATTTGTTTATGTCTCTCTCTCTCTCTCTCTCTCTCTCTCTCTCTCTCTCTATATATATATATATATATATATATATATATATATATATATATATCAAAGCTTCTTTCTTTCTTTCTTTCTTTCTTTCTATCTATCTCACTGCTTGTTCATATCTCTCTCACACAGCTTGTTTATATCTCTCTGTTTCTCTATATCACAGTATCTATCTATCTATCTATCTATCTATCTATCTCACGGCTTCTTTATATCTATCTCTCTATATCAAAATTTGTTTATATCTTTCTCTACATATATATCACAGCTTGTTTCTATCTATCTATCTATCTATCTATCTATCTATCTATCTATCTATCTGTTTATATCACAGTTTGTTTATATCTCTCTATTTATCTATCTGGCCTAGTCACTTGGGGCTGCAGAATACACCAACTGCATCTCTGCCGAAGAGTAAGACTCTCCTAACAAGTGTCCTAAATATGACACTAAACAATCTGATAGTGAAGCTTCAGTAATGCTGGAGCTTTGGGGAATACAGAATACCCTTTCATTGCTATTGCTCCAAGGTCCACTCTGGCCCGGAGTGGTAGCATCTGATAGAGTCCTATCTATGGGTCAAATAGGATTATACTGTGTACTCATACTAAACTGAATTCTTTGAAATAGAACTGTTTTGACATTTAACTGTGTGTACACAAAAATTGTACTTATGTTAAACTGAATTGTCGAAATAGAACTGCTTAGATGTATAAAAATAAATTTGGCATTAAATAACCTACAGTGGTTGATATACCACAAAACCAAGCCAAACCAAACCAAACCAAATCTATCTATCTATCTATCTATCTAATGATTACCATACAGCTGAGCGAAGAAAAAGATATTAATAGAATAGATCTAATGAAGCCTGACATAAGGGAATCAGATTTGAAAATAGCAAATATCCAACAATATTATTTCACGTAAAAACAATGCAAAAATAATATTACAACCAAAAATAAACGAAATTCCACAAGGAAGAAATGACAATGAAAAAGAAAATGAAGAAAAATAAAAAGCAGCGAACAATATTTAATATCTGCATTAAACATATGAGGAAATTCCCCTGCACCCGTGATATAAAAACCAAAGCTAAACCTTATTTCTTTATGTATCTTAATTCTAATTCTCTCTGTATCTGTCTCTGTCTTTCTCACTCGGTTACTCTGTATTTCTTGCTTTAAAATTCCATTTGAACCTCAGCAATGCATTAGCTAAATTAGATTGTTCCAACCCGAATTCTACCTCCAAACGCCTTACACTCCATTTTGTTCACACTGTATCATGGAGTCGCTTAAAAGGCGGGAAAGGAACCACGTAATTTTACAAAACGCTGATTAGACGCCAGCGTTTCTTAAAATGGTGGATGATTCACCCAAAGGTAAAGGGAATTATTTGGGGCTGAATGAAACTACTAGGGTGTTCGAAAAATACTGCCAAGAATAAGCTGTTCAAATTCTGTTCTAACATATAATTTTAATTGTTGAATAAAAATAAAAAATACATATCTAATGATTGAAGTGTCGTCTTTTGTTAATTTTCTATCAGTTTTTTCAGAATTTGATTTTGAACATTAACATGAAAAAAGAAATGATGCGTTTTCTTTTTTTTTTTTTTTTTGCACGAGTTTCAGCTTGGTCATAACCCCCCTGACACAGCTGTAAATATCAACAAAGCATAGAGTGAAGGAACCACTTGTGATCAGACTGTACGACGCTCGTTTCAGAAGCTCCGTAGCGTGGAAACGAATCTTGAAGATCAAGAGGGTGGAAATGCATGTCCAGATAACCAAAATGCCAAAGGCACTGGTGAATCGACGGGGTTCAATTTTACTTTATGACAATGCACAAACACTTGTTGACAAGATCACATGACACCAACTCAATGATATGGGATATGAAACTTTTCCACATCAACAGTATTCACCTGATCTTTCACCCACCAACGGCCATTTTAAAAACTACCGGGACACTTTTTTTTTACGTCAAAAAGCATTGTATTCTAAAGGAGAAATATAAACACATGTAAAGATTTCTTCTTATTAAAACCTTTGGTGATTTATCGCACTGATATATTAAAAAAAACCCTGATTAATCGGTTGCTTAAATGCATAGATATTCAGGGATCATATTTTAACTGATTAAAACATTGTTTAAATTCAGTAATAAAATTTTATCCGAAAATCGGACATTATTTTCAGAATAACCAAATAGATGCGTAAACTGGTGAGTGTATAAAATATGAAGACTGTGTAACTTAATTTGCTTCACTTATTTCTTTTTTTTTTTTTCTCGCTCAAAAAAGTATTTTTGGTAAGCATACGTTATAAGAAAACAAATGGCCGGCGAAAAAAAAATTAATCATTGTTCAATCCACTTTCGAAAACCAATCATTTGAATAATTAAAACACGTCTCGATATCAAATCATTATGTACTAACATACCCCCTAAAAACAACAACAAAAAAAAAACAAAAAGCAAAACAAAACAAAACAACAAACTAACAAACAATATGATTTTAAGAGAAACAGATAATCCTTATATCTATAAGAATGAATACGAATTTCAGTGCGTCTTTCAGCAACTGTGCAAAAAGTAAAACAAACTACATCATCTTAAATTGTTAGTACGCATGAACAACGTGCAGTATGTATTACACTTCCTAACAAATGGCGTTTATCACAGTGACAAGATACCTGATTTGCATACTGATTTTAAGAAGCACGTTTAAATCGATGACTAATTAGCTATGAATATGTAATTTTATTCTTTTATTTTCATATATTTCAGTAATTGTTCTGTGTATAGGTTTTATAAAAAACATTAAAAGATGATTAAACATCTGGAATGATAGGATAAGTGAAAATTATTTTGCGACGGTCATAATGAAAACAAAAGCATAAGTATCCACACCAACACACAGAAAATCATGGAAATGTTTCATAAAGCATCAATCAGGTTTTATTGGGGTGGGTAGTTCTATTGAAAAATCTGGAAACAAAATAAACCAGGCTCGTTATACATATATACATTTATAAATAAACACACACACACACACACACACACACACACACACACACACACACACACACACATATATATATATACATATATATTCATAATAATAATGATGATGATCATCATCATTATCATCAAGTACCTCTAACAGTTCAGATTTCCCTAACTTTCCCTCTCTCCATCCGTTCCTGTCATCCGTCGCTCCCGGCAGTTCTTCCAAGCTACATCCTGAGTACTCACAGAGCTGATGTAAATAAGTTCTTGTTGGTCGGCCAACACTGGGCCGTCCATATATTGGATTTCATTGAAGAACGTTACTTCTGTGTTCATCCAAGCTTCTCGAGCATTGTCCCGCATGTCTTGTTCATCTTACTTCGGTGGTTTGTGAGATGCAAAGTAAATGGCTGTACAGCTGTTCTTTCAGGAGATATTTCTTCCATGATTTGTTCAAGATAGCTCGTAGCATTCTTGTGTAGTTCCCATCTAGCGTTTTCTCGATGCATTTTGTTAGCGTCTATGTAGAGCACTATACAGTAGATTTGACACAGCCACAGTTTGAAAGAAATCCCGTTTTATTCTATTGAATAGATCAGACTTCCATATGATCGATAACCTATTTAAGGCAGTTAACGCATTCACAAAGCGCATATTAACGTCTCTTTCAGTTGATGAGACACTGCTGCCGAGGAAGGTGAACTTGCCTACTAATTTAAGATGCTCGCCACTTGACTCTTTCTCATTTGCTTTACTTGTACTTTGCTTTATTTGCATTCCCATGGAGGCAGTTGCCTTCTTCTGCATGCTCCAGGCTATGAAGCTGAGATTCGGTTTGGGAAGGTGTATTTACAAGAAGCGCTAGATCATCTGCATAGTCTGTGTCTGTTATAGTATCTGCAGGATATCGTCTGCTTCTTGCTTTTTTTTAGCGTACAGCCATTTTCTTTCATCAGATCTATCGTCGTTCGAAGTACATAGTTCAGGCAGATTATAAACAGACTTGGTTCTTATATATCTCCTTGCAAAATTCCTGCGACTATGTGGAAGAAGTTTGTCTCCATCAGTTGAGTAAACATTTACTTTTGTGTTTCTATAAAGCATCATTATAGCTGTGACAGTTTCTTTTGGGAGATCATAAGCTAGAAATATTTTCCCTATCTTGCTACTTAGTATGGAGTAAAATGCCTTGAAGAAATGTACAAATAAAAGCGTTACCTCGAGGTTTTTTACACGAACTCCTTTGATGATTCGACAGATTGTCAGAATCTGTCATATTGAGGATCGATTGATTTTTCCTTAGAATTTTCTCAATTTCAGGTTTGATACGGTTGAAAAGCAGAACATTATAAACCTTCGAAGCAATAGAAGTAAGAGATATACCTCTATATTTCTTGGTGATTCCGAGATATTCTTTATTAGGGAAGGGGAGAATGCAGCCTTTTGTCAATGTCTCTATTGTATTTTGTTTGTATACGGCGATGCAAAATCGAAAAAGTCATCAAGTTCCCTTGTCGATGTTTCTGGGGGTATTTCGTCGCGGCCAGAGGATTCTTTGCTTTTAAACTTTTGTCAGTTCCTTCTCTGTAAACAGATCTAGTAGGATGTCTGGTTGTCTATTAATAAGTTTTGTGATAGTTGACTTGAGGGGAGTTTCTAAGCATATTCTTGAAATGTTTCCACATCTATATTCGCTGTTTTTAGTTGGCAGCTTTCAAATTTGCAATCGAGGTGCTCACTTTCTTTGCTTACTTCATTCACTGTCTGTCGTATAATTCGTGATTGGCTACTTTTCTTATTTTATTGATGTGACCTTAAATGTATTCTTATTGGTTGTTTTTTTGGTATGTTTTTGTTCTCTCTGGGATTTCATAAGTTTCCGCGTGTTGGCATTTGTCGGGTTTCTTTATAAAGTAAGGATGCTATTTTTATTTTAAAAAATCTTTTTTTCCAAAACGCTAGTGACTGCTATGGAATTTTACATTCGGCTCTTGGTCGGGTGGATATGCACTATGCTGTTGCTTCCATAAGGGCAGTGACGAAATTTTCTCATTCGTCATTCGGAGTATGTGTTTAAGATATCTCCTAAAGAGCAATGAATATACGGTAAATGTAAGAAACATATATATATATATGCGTGTGTGTGTGTGTGTGTGTGTGTGTGTGTGCACGTGTGTGTGTTTAACAACCTCTTAACATGAAAATGATGTGACACAAGGTCAGTTTAAAGTAGACTTTGATTGGTTTGAATTCAGAATTTTTTATTCTCTTAGATAGGTTTATATATCAATGTTAACGAGCTCAGTTTGCCCTACAACTTACCCATAGCTAGAGGGAGAGTAGTTGGATCCATACCTTTCCCAAGGTTTTTAGTGTTTTGTGAGATATAACCAGCATCATTTAGGATTTGAAATCTGGTCTATATATATATATATATATATAGGCTGCATTTTCTTTTTTAAATATGTTTGATTAAGTAGGCAAAAAAGTTGATGTCTGCCTATTTTATCTTGGTCTGTTCAGGTCTTCGTATGAGTCGTTTGATTTCCGTGGGAAATTCAGGAAGGCGCTGTATTTTTCCCTAGTACTTTCGGGCTCAACTGTAGCCATCTTTGGGTAAGCGAATAATGAAATGTCAAACACAATGACGAGCCATTTACATTTATATAAATGTTGTATAACGGTTGAAGTAATGAAGGACAATACTTCTTTATAATAATATATATGTCTTTTCATTCTTTCGAAAGGAGTGGAAGCTTCTGTGGTTTGCGAGACAGACGGACGGGAGGAGGAAGACAGATTGCTATATTGACCCATAACTTCTTCTCTTGACCATAGCACGCTGTGTAATCTTCAAGACCCACTTAGCACTTCTTCTGCTTCTCGGCCAGGGTTGCTCAACCGGAGGCCTGGAATGGGCCACAGGCCCCAGTGGGCGCGCTCTCAGTTACTGCAAACTGGCTTTGACTTTGCCCTCACTGACTCGAACTCTTTCAACTGGAGGCCGCCCAACTGGAGGCAGCATCCCACAGCGGGGCGCCCTCACTGACTGTAAACTGGCTCTTACTCTGGCCTACACTGCCACCTACTGACTCAACTGCCGCTGGCATCTGCATAAATTATTTCATAACGCCCACTTACTTCCGATTAGATCACATGATATTCTACCGTTTATTTACACCATATGTAACATAAAGAGTAGAAGGAAAATATCTGGGAATGAATTATTACAATCGAGGTAAGAGGAAGAATAGGCACGAAAAGTGTTAAGGGCATTTTAGAATATGGCTGCTGTACTTTAAGTTGATCTTGTTCAGGGAAGGCTGGTTAATCTTTATGTACTGACTTCACTAATTTGGAGATTTGTTTGTTTTTTGTGTAACATGGAAGCATTTTTTGTCAGAAATTTTGTATTTCGAGAGAAACAAATGAAATTTGAGGTGTTGAGAGATGGAACTAGTATCGAATAGGTGGAGTGTTAAACGTCTCATATGAAGTCAAACGACTTCTACAAAAACTTGAACGCATCAAAGATAAAATAGACAGACACCAAGTGTCAGTCCTGTTTAATCTCCCACATACATATATATATATATATATATACGAATATATGATGTATATATATATATATATATATATATGCATGCAGTAGTTTTGTGTATAAATTCTAAAGAAGAAAAACTTAAGAGATAATTTAAGAATAGGTTTTTCTGTGAGGATATTATGTTTTCATATAATGAAAGCAAAAGCAGAAGGATACCAGCAGAAGGTTAATTTTTTAATTTTTTTTTAAAGCATTATTGAAAAATAAAATTCTGTTTTGAAAAAAATGTCGCAACGGAGCGGGGATACTACAACTAGTAAGAGACAGCAGAAATTAAGTATTTATTCTAATAACCTTATTTTTGCTTTCACTTTCATTTTGCGGTTTAGTCCACTGAACTATCCTTGTTTGTTCGACATGGAATACTTTGATCTGTTTTTTCTTAGTATGACCTTCTTTTATTGAGATAATATGGGCAATTTTTTACGTTTCCCTTCGTTTTTTCTTGGATCGGAATTTTTAAAAAAAACGATGTTTGCTTAAATATTTTACTTTCAAACATCTTTTCTATAGAGTTCTCAAATCTACCTATATACTAAATTGGATAGATAAGAGCATACATACATACATATGAAGTGGATATCGAAAAAAACTGAGATAGATAGATTCCGATATGTATAAATAGTATTGTACAATCATCAAGCTCACTCTGTGGATATGTGATAAACGCCAAATATCTATCTATCTATCTATCTATCTATCTATCTATTCAAATTTTTGAATATCTGTGAGGTTATCAAGCAAGATAGATAGGTAGATCCCTAAAGGAAATACATTCAAAATGACTATACTCGTATGAAACATAATACAATTCTATATATCTATCTATCTATCCCAGTTTATCACAAATTTTTAAATATTTGTCAAGTAAGCTCGCAAGGTAAGTATCCTATATATATATATATATATATATATATATGTATTAGCCATGTTAATAGCAGATATTTCCTGTACTTTCCTTACCATCCATCCTGATGAGACATCGTTTTTGTAGGTCCTCTAAACGGCATCCTCATTCAGCACATTTTTACAACCCAGTCAACATTAGTTTGTCTATGGGTAGGGTTCCATAGAAGAACGTCACTTATGAGTTAGTCTTTACTTTTCTGTCAATCCCCATCTTACTTGGAAGGTTCGTGATATAGGAGGTAAGTAGACGTACAACTTTTGTTTTATAAGGTGGTGCTCTCACGATTTGTTCAAGTAGCTTGTAGCCTCTTTGAGTAGTTTCCATCTAGCTTTTTCTCCCGGCGTTTCGTTTGGGTCGAAATGGTGAGGCCATACTGTAGTATTGATACGGCTACAGCTTGGGAGATTTTCCATTTTATTTCATGAGATCTGATTTTATATTTTTGGATATTGACTTGAAGATCCCTTTGACATGCCACATAAATTGCGTGGATGGTAAGCTAGAAAGAAGTGTGATCACGCGCATTATGTCGGCGGCAATATATGACTACGAGAACCTGCGTGGGTGTCCGAAATAGTTCATAACCACAGAGATTTCAACCTTAAGGGCCGAAAGGCAGAAAGTTTTCACAGAAGATCGGTACCATCCGTCCCTATGTTTGCAGCTCATCCGTATTCAGCTTTCCCTCACTCTTGCCCGATCGTAGATTTTGGGGGATAAAAAGTAAAGAAAAAAAGCTGATTATATTCTATATATCAGTTTGGTTTGATTTGGTTGGCTTTTATGGCGTATCAACCATTGTTGGTTATTTAATGCCAAATCCTCGTTATACTTATATGTTAAATATATATGATTTGTAAATAAAGTTTGTTGGTAACATTTTCAAATGAGCCTGATTTCACCTTTTTGTACACAGTTAAATGATTTCAAGTATTACTATTAAAGTTTTATAATTCTATTCGATATTTCTTATTTGTTTGGACATAGTGAAGTGGTTAGAATTATTAATATTTAACACTAATAATTCTATTCAGCTCTACACCTGCGTTTGCGCATCACAAACAATTCAATTAAACATCACTAATTTGTTTACTCACAGTCAAATGATCAAACAGTTCTATTTCAAACAATTCAATTTAGAATAAGTCAAAAAAGTTGAATTGTTCCAAGTATTTTTATGCATCAAAAACAATTCAATTAAACATCCCTAATTTGTTTACTCACAGTCAAATGATCAAACAGTTCTATTTCAAACAATTCAATTTAGAATAAGTCAAAAAAGTTAAATTGTTCCAAGTATTTTTTATGCATCAAAAACAATTCAATTAAACATCACTAATTTGTTTACTCACAGTCTAATGATCAAACAGTTCTATTTCAAACAATTCAACTTAGAATAAGTAAAAAAAGTTAAATTGTTCCAAGTATTTTTATGCATCACAAACAATTCAATTAAACATCACTAATTTGTTTACTCACAGTCAAATTATCAAACAGTTCTATTTCAAACAATTCAACTTAGAATAGGTCAAAAAAGTTAAATTGTTCCAAGTATTGTCCTGGTAGGATACTAAACAATCTGATGGTGAGGCTCCAGTAATGCTGGAGCTTTGAGGAATATGGAGTACCTATTTATCAATTCAATTAAACATCAGTAATTTGTTTACTCACATTTAAATGATAAAACAGTTCTATTTCAAACAATTTAATTTAGAATAAGTCAAAAAAGTTAAATGGTTCCAAGTATTTTTATTTATCATTAACTATTCAATTAAACATCAGTAATTTGTTTACTCACATTTAAATGATAAAACAGTTCAAACAAATCAACTCAGCATAAGTCATTTGCTGGCACTCAGTTTAAATGTTAAGCATTTATATTTGACCGATAAATAGGACCTTTACAAGTGCTGCCATTCCGAGCCAGAGTGGATCTGGGAGCAATGGCAATAAATGGATACTCCATATTCCCCAAAGCATTACTCGAAACTCACCATCAGATTGTCTAGTGTCATATCCAAGAACAACTGTTGAGGGTGTCTTACCTCTCTGCAGAAATGCAGTCGATGTACACTACAATCTCAGCCAACTAGGCTTGAATATCCCGGATATGATACGAAACTGCATATTCTTTGTTCTTGTTTGGCAACTTTCAGTTTTGCTATGGAGCTTTGGGGAATATGGATTACTCTTTTACTGCCCAGCCAATTCAGTTGGGTTTGTAGAATACATCGATTGCATCTTTGCAGCGAGGTAAGACACTTTTACGAGTGTCCTGGTAGGATACTAAACCATCTGATGGTGAGGCTCCAGTAATGCTGGAGCTTTGAGGAATATGGAGTACCTATTTATTGTTATCGCTCCGAGGTCCAATCTGACCCGGTGTGGTAGCACTTGATAGAGTCCTATCAAAGGGTAAAACCGAACAGTTTAATATTTAAACTGTGTGCAAACCAATGACTTATACTAAATTGAATAGTTTGAAATTGAACTGTTTGACATTGAAACTGAGAGCAAACAAATGTCTTATACTAAATGGAATTGTTATAAATAGAACTGTTTGATCATTTGACTGTGTGTAAACAAATGACTGATATCTAATTGAATTGTCGGTGATATATAGCAATACTTGGAACCAGTTAACTGTGTACAAAATGAAAATGAACTTAGTCTCATTTAAAAATGTTATCTTCAAATCATGTTTTCATATCATATATTTGATATATGTGTATAAAGTGGTTTTGGCATTAAATAACATACAATGGTTGATATTACATAAACCTAACCAAAGCAAACCCTTTATTGCCATTACTCAAAGATCTTCTATGACCAGGACTGGTTGGTTCCTATTTGTGGTTCAATAGAAATGTTCAATGATTTATTTAGGATTATCATTCATTATTTGAAACCTTACAGTGGTGTACGAATTATATGTATTACGCAGGAATACTTGATAAATAGAATTACTAGCGTTAAATAACAAAACTTGAAACCATTTAATTTGGTGCAAACAAACGATTGATATCAAATAGAATTATTAATGTTACATACAAATATTGAAATTGTGTGCAAACAAATGAGTTCTAAGAACTTGTTTTAAAATAAAGTTACTCACAATCTATTAGTTCACAACACACACACACACACACACACACACACACACACACACACACACACACACACACATGCTGGGCTATGGAACAGCATTTACAATAAAACATTCATGCCCAACAACGGAATTACCGAAAATTCTTACCGAAAACATAACACTATTAGAACCTCAAAATAATAAGCAAAAACTACAGATTCTCGAGGCACTACATATTAAGAACATACAACCCAATCTTAGCAGAATTAATTTTCAAATCAATAGTAATGTACTTAATTGTCTTTAGCGACTGACGCTATTTATAGAACTAATTTCGAAAAGTAAACACTACACAAGCAACAGTACAGACGCTCTTCTTCTTACAAAGTAGTAATGTTCATACAAAAGTTACATCACTTTTGTAATATATCCTCCCCTAATGATGGCTCAAAGTTGGGCATAAAGTACTTGGGAAATAACTAATTATGGAAGATTTATCAACCAAATCCAGCCGAATATCATAAGATCAATACGGCAATTCGAAAGGATTAAAAAAAATATAGAGACAAAAATGTCTGTTATATTCAATCAAATATGTATTAATGAATAAATGCCGCCAAAATATATATACACACACACACACACACACACACACACACACACACACACACACACACACACACACACACACACAGAGACACACACATGCATATATATATATATATATATATATATAAAAATAAGATTTGGCCTGAAATAACCCACAAGGGTTGATATGCTATAAAACTCCAACCAACCTCATAACAGGCAATTTTAATAACAAACTGCTGAGGGTTTCTCTGTCCAGCATGCAAGGTGTTTGTCAGTCTTATTTCAGTTCAAATTAGCATGGTGCGCATTTCCGGTCACTGGTTGACCAGGCCACGAGAAAAATTTGGCTCGGTCCCAAAAGCTCATTTGACAATCGTTATATAAAGGGCTCTGTGCCAACGTAGAGTTACATGATACCAGGGCAGTTTGACTTTCACAATAGAGCTTAAATCCAGATATTTGGGACTGTTGGAATAGTTCCTGTAAACACTGGTTTCCTTCGATAGCCATCTAAAATTCTCTTGTACCAATTTATTCCTAATAACTACCCCTTCATAAAGGCTTGTATCCGAGGTAGTGATTTAATTGGATTACTCTACTTATACAGATAAGGGAGGAGCGTCTAGCGTAACGGTTATCGTCGTAGGAAATGGAAGGGGCAACACAAGTTCAAATCCTGGAGAAGGTTGTTTGCGTTTCACTTCGTGCTAATGCTCTTGGGGAAGACATGAACCCTCTTCTCCCTTGAGCTATGGGTTAATAGTTGAGCAGACTGGTTTCTTTAGCCTTTTAACCTGTGTAGGAGGAAGAAAACTGAATTCAGACCCAGTAGTACTCAGCTTAAAAATTGTCCTTGTGTCACACACTAATAATAGAGGAGAGGTTGGATAAATACATACTTATACAGCAGTCTGAATGAGTCCATAACCTGTTTTTAATAATAAAAAAAGGATTTATTATACAAATAAGTATTGGTTTATTCAACATAATTTTCCTTTACCCCCAAAATAAAAATTCTAACATCTTTTTAAGAAAATAACATGTCCGGCAGGGCTTAAAATATACTAGTTGTATCCTCTGTTGAGAAGCAAGACCCCGCACCCCAAAAGGGGTATCCTGGGTATGATATTAAATTGTATCTGATAATGAGGCTCCGATTCCGGAGATTTGTGATGTGCGGAGTACCCCTTCATTTTGATTTGGGATGTGTGGAGTACCCCTTCATTTTGATTTGGGATGTGTGGAGTACCCCTTCATTTTGATTTGGGATGTGTAGAGTACCCCTTCATTTTGATTTGGGATGTGTAGAGTACCCCTTCATTTTGATTTGGGATGTGTGGAGTGCCCCTTCATTTTGATTTGGGATATGTAGAGTACCCCTTCATTTTGATTTGGGATGTGCGGAGTACCCCTTCATTTTGATTCCCTAATTTTCTATTGTTTTGTTGGAGGATATTAGAATACACTGACTGTATCCCTGGAAGAGGAATAAAACAACCCTAACAGTGGTGACCTGTATTTGATGGTGCAGCAGCTCTAGTTCTGGAGATTAGGGTAGTACGAAGTATGCTTGGTTGGCATAAGTCCCTGGTATACTCTGATTCGGAGTGTTAGTACATGTTTATGGCCGGCCTATTTGTCAATTAAATCTGTTTAAAAATTATTCGGATTCAATAAGACTGTAAAAAAAAGCAAAAACTTAAAAACCACATCATAAAAAATGTAAATCTGAATGTACAATCAACCTGATTTCTAAGCATAAAATAACCCTTTACGAGTTGAGTAGGCATTAAAATCACTTTATCCATCGACTTTGAAAATCAAGTCTGAGGTCAGAGTAATTATACGGTAAATAATGGTTTGCATTAAAAACGTCAACAAAGTTTCCATTTTTAGAGCTTTACAAAACTTAGAATAAAATTTCAACAGGTCTGGAAACGAGATTAAAATTGCCTATATTTAGTCGTAATTTACTCTGCTTTTTGCTCAGATGTGGTGAAAAGCCGTATAAATACAGCATCTGTTGAAACTCGAACTCTCTCGTAAAAATTTGCGAGATAGGCTTGCTAACCATTACACCACCATCTTTCTCTTTCTCTTTCTCTCTCTCAATATATATATATATATATATATAGGGTGGTGTAATGGTTAGCAGCCTAACCACCAAATTTATATATATGTTTTTGTTATACATCTTATGAGATGACTGACCAGTTTTTATGATTTCATGTTCAAATAAACTTCTACACCAGGAATTGGAATACACCCTACTAAAGCCTGATTTTCACAGATGATGAATTTCAAAAATGCAATCTGACACTTTAAAAGAACTATATGAAATAAAATTCTGTTTTAAACTTAGAAAAAATGCCACAGAAACATATGGAATGCTTCAGACTGCTTTTCGACCATATTGCATGAATCGAGTATCAGTTTTTGAGTGGCATAAGGGATTCAAGGAAGGCAGGGATTCTTTGAGGGAGGATGAAAGGTGTGGGAGGAGTAAGGAAGTCAATACACCAGAGTTGATTGGCCAAAGGGTAGTGTTAGTGTTAGGGTTGGTATGTTGACGTTTTAAGGGATTTCAGGAAGAGATTCCGTCGGAAGAGGCCAGCACTCTTCAAATCGGGTCAGTGGCATTTCCAGCAGGACAATACACCAGTCCACAACTCCATCCTTGTCACAGACTATTTGACCAAGATGGACATCAAGACAGTTCCTCACGCTCCCTATAGTCCAGTCCTTGCTCCCTGTGACTTTTGGTTATTCCCTAAGCTCAGAGGCTGTCGTTATGAGACAATTGAGGAGATGAAAGAGGCTGTGATGAAGGTCATGGAGACGATCACACAAGAGGACTTCCATTGGGGGCCTTCCAGAAGTTGTTGGAACGGTAGAACAAGTGCATTGCAGCCGGGGGAGATTACTTCGAAGGGGACTAGAGTTTCATGTGTGTACTATGAATAAAAGTTCCCATACAAAAAAAGTCTGGAAACTTATCGTATGCACCTCGTATATATATATATATATATATATATAGTTTTTCATTTTTTTTAACATTACTCTTTCTCTCTATCTCTCCCCGATTTTCCACATTTTGCTGTATCATTGTATATTCTTTAATATTCTTTAAAGTAAACCAAAGCAAGGTCTGTTGTTCATTTCTTTATTTTGTTCAATTACTGATGCATAACCTTCAGTTACTGAGGCCATGGAAATACGTGAAACGGCTGACCGTCACTCGCTGTTCAAGCGGAGATTTGCTAATCTTTCGAGTTTAAGGGTATTTTTATTTGTTGCAGGGTAACCAACTTATCCCGTATCTTTGGGGGTTCATTCTGTCAGAGTCACTACTACGGATTATGTCACTCGACTGAATCTGGTCCTAAAATCCCTGATCTGAAAAACCGAGCTTGTTTTGTTGGGGTTCTCAGAACAGAGACGTCTATGTAGGCAGCACACTTCACCTGCTCTCATTGCCATTAGTCATCTCAACATTGTTGTCTTTAACCTGGGGAGTCAAATGTAGCATTCAGGTTTTACTTGAAATCATAGAACGGTATGCCAACAAATGATTATTAATAATAGAAAAAGTTACTTGAAACCATATAATTGGAGGAAGGAGTCTCCATAGCCTTCTGGCTAATGTGCTGGACTGTGGCATCGTTGTATACAATAGGGAACGGGTTACAAAAGTGCTAAAGAAAATTGACTGATTGATTTTAATGGCATACCAACCTGTCTTGGGTTATTTGTGCCTATAGTTTAGGGAACCGCATTCATTAAACGTTCATATTTACATTTTAGTGTCGTTGTTATTAAAGAATTTGTTATTCATATTTTTCTTTGAAGTGTTCCTCTTCTATAGAGTTTGGTAAAATGATACCATATAATATCCTTTTTGTTTCTCTAATTTTTCATTACCTCGTCGGCGGAATTAGAATATGCTGATTGTATCCCCTGCAGAAGTGGGAAAGAACCCCTTAAAAGTGGTGTCCTGCATTTGATGGTGAGGCTTTACTTCTGGATATTTAGGGAGAGTGGAGTACCACTCCATTGCCATTACTCTCAGACCTACCTTGACTCGGAGAAATAGTACCAGTTCGAGTCCCATTGTATTCGATAGAACCTTGTGCAAAGAGATAAAATTAATTAAAATGGAAAAAGCCAACATCAAACTCTTAAGAAAATATGTCATTACGAATGTACAATTTATGTGGTTTTCTAACATCCAGGCATAAAATAACGCTGGATAGTTTGAAATTCCGTTAAAATCAATCAATGGATCAACAAATAAAATTTTCTACGAAAAAAGAATATAAATCATGGTATCATTGATTCCAAAAAATTAAGTTTTTATCGCAAAAATTGTCAGTCCAGTCGGCTAGGGCTATAGATTATCCCGACTGCATTTCAGCAGAGGGGTAAATCACCCCAATGAGAGTTCGGGATATGACATTAAACAATCTGATGGACATTTGGGGAATGTGGAGAACCCTTTAATTGCCATTACTCCAAGGTTCACTCTGACCCAGAGTGGTAGCACCTGAAAGGGCCCTATCAATGAGTCTAGTTTTACATTTAAACTGAGTGCAAACAAATGACTTATGCTAGATTGAATTGCTTGAAATAAAACTGCTTGAATATCTAACTGTGTGCAAACAAATGACTGATGTTTAATTTAGTTGTTAGTGATACATAGCAAAACTTGGAACTTTGTTGACTTATGTTTACAAATCATATATATCTAACATACATGTATTAACCGGATTTGGCTTCAAATAACCAACAATGGTTGATATGCCATAAAACCCAACCAATCAAAAATTGTTCGGGATATGCATATTTTTAGGTAATACAGTAAATTTAAAAAATGCCACTTCATAATATGATTTTAAAATATCCACTTCTTCACCATCTCTTATAAATAACTTTTGTAATCTTCCCCAGGTAGTCTCTGTATCATCAGTCTCACTTTTTTATACTCTGGTGCCCCTCGAGTTGTGTAATGGTTTGCAAGCTTTACTAGAAAACCTTGAGTCTCATTGGGTACCCCATTCATTCGGCCTTGTGTCACATCTAAGCAAAAAGCTTTGTAAATTAGTACTTTTTTATCATCATCATGTCGCACGGATATTCCTGACCCTTTCTCGCCATTCCTCTCTATCGTCCATTGCTTCCGGCAGGTCTTCAGGGCTATATCCCGTATCTGCACAGAGCTGTTGTATGTAGGTTCTAGCTGGTCGTCTTGTCTTTGCTCGTCCATGTGGAGGGGTCCACAGGAATAGGTCACTTATGAGTTTTCCCCTACTTCTCCAGCAGTGTCCAGCATGTCCCGTTCGTCTAATTTGGATAGTTTTTTGTGATGGGTAGTAGGTGGCCGTACAGATGCTGCTTTGTGGAGTGATGCCTCCAGGACTTGTTCAATATTGCTCGCAGCATTCTTGTATAGCTGCCGTCAAGCTTTTTCTCCAAACGTACTTTTTTATACTACGATAGAATTTTTAACATTTTTAATCATCTGTAGAAAATTCCAAGAATGTGTCCAAAGCATGGTGAACATGTGGAGATTGTCTAAAATCGTAGCATAAAGGGGATCCTATAGGAGCGTGAACATTTCAAAATCACTCTGTATATTCTATAAATGGTGAGATACTTCACACGAAGCATAATGGCCATAAAAGGCGGCTTTTAAGTGCTTGACATTTGAAAAAAAGACCTATGAAGGCAGTAGTTTACCCAGTCTTATATGAAACATGCAAGGTGTGTGCAGAAGACGTCCAATACCAGTTGGCTGCCAGGCTCAGCAAAGATCTTGGACTTTTTTTTTACCAAAACGCAGCGAATCGAAAGAAGAAAAATAGCGAAGGTATTTTTGCTTATTTATTTATTTTGCTTGTGTGCTGTATGTTCTAAAATCCAGCCAGAAAAATGGATGAGAACGAAA